>CM022301.1:59690393-60281519 GCA_011799875.1 Thinopyrum elongatum | reverse complement strand
TGCCGAAGATCAAGTTCGCGTTGTCCGCGAGCATTTGAAGACTGCTCAGTCACGTCAAAGAGTCAGTATGACCGCAAACACAAAGATATGGTCTATCAACCTGGCCCTGGCGAAAAGGCTTATCTTCGAGTCACACCGATGAAAGGTTACACACGATCGGGATCAAGGGCAGCTAGCTCCTCGCTATATTGGTCCTTTCACTGTTCTTGAAGGCGTGGTGGTAGAGTGGCATATCAGTTGGAACTTCCACCGAACCTTTCTCAGGTTCACGATGTGTTCCACGTATCACAACTCCGCCGTGCTTCAAAGACCCTATCCGCGGAGTAAGATCACGAAATTGCTTGAACTGCAACAAGACCTCTCTTATAAGAGCATCCGGTCCGCATTCTCGATCAAGCCGAGCGTCGCACACGCCAGAAGGTTATCAAGTTCCTCAAGGTTCAGTGGTCAAACCATTCTGAGGATGAAGCCATTGGGAACGCGAGGATCGTCTTCGCGATGAATACCCCGCTTTGTTTCTTTTACCTCCTAAATCTCGGGACGAGATTTTGTAGTGGAGGAGATTTGTAACACCCCCTGTATTAAGCTACAGTGATCACCCTTTTGATGAGGCCATGTCATCATGATTAATAGTGCATAATCATCATTAGCATCATATTGCATTTCAACTCTAAGCCAAATTCAAATTTAAATGAAAGTGGGAATATAAAAGTTGTCCAACATAGAAACTAAAAAGTCAGATAAGTAACAAATATTCCAGAGGCTATTCTAAAATTGAAACCAACATCATTGGAATTGGATAAGTGACTCGAACAACCTCAAACAGTGGATAGATAAGATATTTAGTAACCATTTATTAAATCTGAAATAAAATATGGAATTATGTTTGTCCAAAACTAATTTTAGGTGTTAAGGAATAATGCACTGGTATTATGAAATAGGTCACACTTTTTACAAAAACCATTTGGGCCTAAACATTTAACAGTGGAGAAAAGAGAATAAAGAAAAGGAAAAAAAAGAAACAAAAAGGAAAAAAAGAGCAACACCCCCCCCCCCCGGGCCAACTGGCCGAAGCCCAGCCGGTCGGCCCATTGCGTCGCCCCTGGATATAAGGCCCCCGGCCGAACCTAGCCGATCCCCCCCTCGCTTTCTCCTCCCCCCCATATGGATCGGGATCCCCCGACGCGCTCGCCGACGCCGCCCCGCCCGCGCCGATCGGCCAGCGCCAACGCCGCCGCCAACACCGAGCGTCGCCCCGTCCTCTCCTCTTCCCCGACCAGCGCCTGGCGCTCGGTCGCCCCCTCCCTCGGCTGGATCTGGATCGGGGGATCCCCCGATCCCGTCCGCCCTGTCGCCGTCGCCGTTGGACGCCGCCGCCCGGAGGCCGCTTCTCCTCGCCGGCCTGCTCCCTCGACGCCGCTCGCCCACGACGCGCCCGACCGCGCCCCCCCACCCCCCCCCGTTCTCCATCTCGCCGCCGACGCCGCACGTCGCCGCTTCGTCCCCGCCGGCCTGCCTCCCCATCGCCGTCGTCCCCGTCGACCACCCCGACCCCCGCTGCCCCGTCCCTACGGATCACGGTGAGGCCTCGGGCCTCTTCCCCCCCTCTCTGCTCCCGCACCTCGCCGCGCACGCATCCGCGCCGGCCACTGCCGCGACCACCCCGTGCCTCCCCGTCCTCGCGCCCGCGCGCCTGACGCCGTGCTCCCCGCGCCCGTCCCGCGGTCGCCTCGACCCGCTCCGGCCCCCGCTTCGCCTCCGCGCGACCGCCGCCCGCTGCCGCTCCAGCCACCGCGCTGCCGCCCGCGGCCGCTCCAGCCACCGCGCCGCCGCCCCGCCTCCGGCCCCGCCTGCGCTCGCCTGCGCCCACGCTTCGCCGCGCCCCCGACCGCCCGCGCCCGCCCGTGCGTCCCCTTTGGGCACCGGACATGTCCGGTCCCAAAAGGGGCACGCCCCGGACGTGTCCGCCCCTGGTCCACTGACCAGTGGGGCCCATGACCCAAATAAAAATAAGAAATTAAAATAAATAATTAAAATAATTAATTAATTAATTAGTTAATTAATTAGTTAATTAATCCTGATTAGGTTAATCTAATTAACTAATTAGTGTTAATTAAACAGTAATTAGTAATTAACTTAATTAACCGCTGACATCAGCATGAGGTCATGCTGATGTCATCATCAATCACTGTTTCGGATAATGTTGAATTAAATAATTAATTAAATTTCAGAAATTAATAAAAACTTTAGAAAATCATATTAAATAAACCGTAACTCCGATGAAAATACTTTATACATGAAACTTGCTCAGAACGACGATACGAACCCGAATACATCCTCCGTATTCCCGTCAGATGCCCGCAGCTATAAGAACGTTGAACAATTAGACCGATTTCGATAAATGAATAGTGTCCAACCCTAATTAAATAAATCCGAATAAATTCCTAAATTAACTAAATCGCTTAGTTAGGCTGTATATCACCCTGGCCCTGCGTTTAGACATGTCATGCATCCCTGTTGCATTATTGCCGTGTGTTTACTGTTTCTTCCCCCTCTTCTCTTCGGTAGACTACGAGACCGACGCAGCTGCTGGTGCCCCGACCGACTACGTTGTTGACGACCCCTACTTGCCAGAGCAACCAGGCAAGCCCCCCCCTTGATCACCAGATATCGCCTATTCTTCTCTATACTGCTTGCATTAGAGTAGTGTAGCCTGTTACTGCTTTCGGTTAATCCTATTCTACTGCATAGCCTGTCATTGTTGCTACTGTTGTTGATACCTTACCTGCAATCCTAAATGCCTAGTGTAGGATGCTAGTTTGTCATCATTGGCCCTGCATTCTTGTCAGTCTGCCTTGCTATACTATCGGGCCGTGATCACTCGGGAGGTGATCACGGGTTATACTATACATATATACATACTATACAAATGGTGACTAAAGTCGGGTCGGCTCGAAGAGTACCCGCGAGTGATTCACGGATTGGGGGCTGAAAGGACCTTTGTCCCAACGGCCCTTTGAGTGGATCTTTGTGGCGGAGCGACAGGGCAGGTTGAGACCACCTAGGAGACAGGTGGGCCAGGCCCTGGTCGGCGTTCGCGTTTACTTCATAATAACACGCTTAACGAGATTGGATATTTGATCTGAGTCTGGCCACTGGCCTATACGCACTAACCAACTACGCGGGAGTAGTTATGGGTATCCCAGCGTCGTGGTATCAGCTGAAGCCTTCTTGACGTCAGCGACTGAGCGGCGCGCGCCGTGTTGGACCGCGCTAACGTAACCGCCGTGATCGTGTGGGTTGCTAGGTCTGCTCGCGGCCGCGTACGCAACGTGCAGGAGCGCACTGGGCGATGGGCCCAGACCCCAGAGTGCCTAGGATTAGTCCGGCGTGCTGACCTCTCTGTTGAGCCTAGGTGGGGCTGCGACGTGTGGATCTTCCGAGGCCGGGCATGACCCAGGAAAGTGTGTCCGGCCAAAGGGGATCGAGCGTGTTGGGGAATATGTGGTGGACCCCTGCAGGGAAGTTTATCTATTCGAATAGCCGTGTCCCTCGGTAAAAGGACGACCCGGAGTTGTATTCCGACCTCATGACAACTAGAAATGGATACTTAATAAAACACACCCTTACAAGTGACAGATATAACCCGGTGGTCGCTCTCTCGCATGGTGGCGACGAGAGGATCGACGGGTAGGATTATGCTATGCGTTGTTGCTTGGTTAACTTCCAACTAATCTCTTCTATTGCTTCAAGATGGAGGCTGCCAGAAGCGTAGTCTTCGACAGGACTAGCTATCCCCCTCTTATTCTGGCATTCTGCAGTTCAGTCCACCGATATTGCCTCTTTACACATATACCATGCATATGTAGTATAGATCCTTGCTTGCGAGTACTTTGGATGAGTACTCACGGTTGCTTTCCCCCTCCTTTCCCCCTTTCCCTCCTTGCTGGTTGTCGCAACCAGATGTTGGAGCCCAGGAGCCAGACGCCACCTTCGACGACTACTACCACCAGGGCGGAGCCTACTACTACGTCCAGGACGCCGACGACCAGAAGTAGTTAGGAGGATCCCAGGCAGGAGGCCCTGCGCCTGTTCGATCTGTTGTATCCCTGTTTGTGCTAGCCATCTTATGGCACCTTGTTTAACCTATGTCTGTACTCAGATATTGTTGCTTCCGCTGACTCGTCTATGATCGAGCATTTGTATTCGAGCCCTCGTGGCCCCTGGCTTGTATTATGATGCTTGTATGACTTATTTATGTTTTAGAGTTGTGTTGTGATATCTTCCCGTGAGTCCCTGATCTTGATCGTACACGTTTGCGTGCATGATTAGTGTACGATTGAGCTGGGGGCGCCACACCCGTTATCAACGACATCCAATGTCCATGGTCAGGAAACCACAACCATATATTGATCAACGAGCTAGTCAACTAGAGGCTCACTAGGGACATGCTGTGGTCTATGTATTCACACATGTATTATGGTTTCCGGTTAATACAATTTTAGCATGAACAATAGACAATTATCATGAACAAGGAAATATAATAATAACCATTTTATTATTGCCTCTAGGGCATATTTCCAACAGTCTCCCACTTGCACTAGAGTCAATAATCTAGTTCACATCACCATGTGATTTACATTGTTATGAATCTAACACCCAGTGAGTTCTGGGGTTCGATCATGCTTTGCATGTGAGAGAGGTCTTTAGTCAACGGGTCTGCGACATTCAGATCCGTGTGTACTTTGCAAATCTCTATGTCATACTATAGACACTGCTACCACACTCCACTTGGAGCTATTCCAAATGGCTGCTCCACTATACATATCCGGATTGCTACTCAGAGTCATCCGGATTGGTGTTAAAGCTTGCATCGACGTAACCCTTTACGACGAACTCTTTATCACCTCTATAACCGAGAAATATTTCCTTAGTCCTCTAGTTACTAAGGATAATCTTGACCGCTGTCCAGTGATCCATTCCTGGATCACTCTCGTACCCCTTGACAGACTCATGGCAAGGCACACACATGTGCGGTACACAGCATGGCATATTATACCGAGCCTATGGATAATGCATAGGGGACGACCTTCGTCCTATCTCTTTGATCCACCGCGGTCGAGCTTTGAGTCTCACTCAACTCCACGCCTTTCAAATCAGGTAAGAACTCCTTCTTTGACTGATCAATTTTGAACTCTTTCAAAATCTTGTCTAGGTATGTACTCATTGAAAGTCTCATCAAGCATCTTGATCTATCTCTATAGATCTTGATGCCCATCAATTAGGTAGCTTTATCCAGGTCTTCCTTTGAAAAACTCTTTTCAAACAACCATTTATGCTTTCCAGAAATTCTACATCATTTCCGATCAACAATATGTCATCCACATATACTCATCAGAAATTCTATAGTGCTCCCACTCACTTCCTTGTAAATACGAGTTTCTCATAAACTTTGTATAAACTCAAAAACTTTGATCACCTCATCAAAGCGTATATTCCAACTCCGAGATGCTTGCTCCTATCCATCGAAGGATTGCTGGAGCTTGCATACTTTTTAGCATCCTTAGGATCGACAAAACCTTCTGGTTGTATCACATACAACCTTTCCTCAAGGGAACGATGTTTTGCAATCCATCTGCCAGATTTCATAATCGAAAAATGCAGCAACTGCTAACATAATTCCAACAGACTTTAGCATCGCCACGGGTGAGAAAGTCTCATCGTAGTCAACTCCTTGAACTTGTCGGAAACTTGTTTGCGGCAAGTCGAGCTTTATAAATGGTAACATTTACCATCAGTGTCTGTCTTCTTCTTAAAGGTCCATTTGTACTCAACGACCTGCCATTCAACGGGCAAGTCTACCAAAGTCCATAATTGGTTTTCATACATGGATCCTTTCTCGGATTTCATGGCCTCTAACCATTTGTTGGAATCCGGACCCATCATCGTTTCTCCATAGTTTGTAGGTTCATTATTGTCCAACAACATGACCTCCAAGACAGGGTTGCCGTACCACTCAGGAGCAGTACGCGTCTTTGTCGACCTACAAAGTTCGATAGTAACTTGATCCGAAGCTTCATGATCATCACCATTAACTTCCTGTTCAACTGACGTAGGCTCCACAGAAACATCTTTCTGTGATGCGCTACTCTTTGGTTGAAACAAAGGTTCAACAACCTCATCAAGTTCTATCTTCCTCCCACTCAATTCTTTCAAGAGAAACCTTTTCTCGAGAAAGGACCTGTTTTTAGCAACAAATACTTTGCCCTCGGATCTGAGATAGAAGGCATACCCAAATTTTTCCTTAGGGTATTCTATGAAGATGCATATTTCCGCTTTGGGTTCGAGCTTATCAGACATAAGCGTCGTATTCCCAAATTCTGAGAAATGACAGCTTAGGTTTCTGCCAAACCATACGGTGTCATCTCAACGGAATTAGATGGTGCCCTATTTAAAGTGAATGTTGTTGTATCTAATGCTTAACCCCAAAATGATAGTGGTAAATCGATAAGAGACATCATAATACGCACCATATCCAATAGAGTACGACTACGACGTTCGGACACACCATCACACTATGGTGTTCCAGGTGGCGTGAGTTGTGAAACAACTTTCACATTGTCTTAAGTTGTATACAAAACTTGTAACTCAGATATTCACCTCCACGATCATATCGTAGACATTTTTATCTTCTTGTTACGATGATCTTAGACTTCACTCTGAATTTGTTTGAACTTTTCAAACGTTTTAGACTTGTGTTTCATTAAGTAAATATACTCATATCCACTCAAATCATCAGTGAAGGTAAGAAAATAACAATATCCACTGCATGCTACAACACTCATTGGACCGCATACATCAACATGTATTTTCTCCAATAAGTTACTAGCCCGCTCCATCATACCGGAAATAGGGTCTCAGTCATCTTGCCTAAGAGGCATGGTACGCATGTCGCAACCGATTCGAAATCGAGTGAGTCCAAAGATCCATCAGCATGGAGTTTCTTCATGCGCTTTACACCAATATGACCTTCAGCGGCAGTGCCACAAGTATGTGGTACTATCATTATTAATTTTGCATCTTTTATGAACATGTGTATTACTACGATCGAGATTCTATAAACCATTCACATTGGGTGCATGACCATTGAAGGTATTATTCATGTAAACAGAATAACCATTATTCTCTAACTTAAATGAATAACCGTATTGCAATAAACACGATCTAATCACGTTCATCCTCAACACAAACACCAAATAACATTTATTTAGGTTCATCCCTAATCCCGAGAGAGTGTGCGATGGTGATCACATCAACCTTGGAAACACTTCCAACACACATCGTCACCTCACCCTTAGCTAGCCTCCGTTTATTCCATAGCTTTTATTTCGAGTTACTAACATTTAGCAACCGAACCAGTATCCAATACCCATGTGCTACTAGGAGTACTAGAAAGGTACACATCAATAACACGTATATCAAATATACTTCTGTCGACGTTGCCAGCTTTCTTATCTACCAAGTATCTAGGGTTGTTCCACTTCAGCGACCGTTCTCCTCATAACAGAAGCACCTAGTCTCAGGTTTGGGTTCAACCTTGGGTTTCTTCACTGGAGTAGCAACTGACTTGCCATCCATGAAGTTTCCCTTCTTGCCCTTGCCCTTTGTGAAACTAGTGGTTTTACTAACCATCAACACTTGATGCTCCTTCTTGATTTCTACCTTCGCGGTGTCAAACATCGCGAACAGCTCAAGGATCATCTTATCCATCCCTGGCATGTTATAGTTCATCACGAAGCTCTAGTAGCTAGGTGGCAGTGACTTGGAGAACTATATTAATCACTATCTTATCTGGAAGATTAACTCCCACTCGATTCAAGTGATCGTAGTACCCAGACAATCTGAGCACATGCTCACTGATTGAACTATTCTCCTTCATCTTGCAGGCAAAGAATCTTGTTAGAGGTCTCATACCTCTCAACGCGGGCATGAGCCTGAAATCCCAATTTTAGCTCTTAGAACATCTCATATGTTCCGTGACGTTCAAAACGTTTTTGAAGCCTCCATTCTAAGCCGTAATGCATGACGCACTGAACTATCAAGTAGTCATCAGAACGTGCCTGTCAGATGTTCAAAACATCTACAGACGACGCTTGAGGGGGTGGCGCATCGAGCGGTGCATTAAGGACATAAGCCTTCTATGCAGTAATGAGTACAATCCTCAGATCACGGACCCAGTCCGCATTATTGCTACCATCATCTTTCAACTTACTTTTCTCTAGGAACGTATCAATAAAACAGGGGAGCTACAGCGCAAGCTATCTACAATATAATTTGCAAAGACACTTTGACTATGTTCATGATAATGAAGTTCATCTGATGAACTCCCACTCAGATAGACATCCCTCTAGTTATCTAAGTGATACATGATCCGAATCGACTAGGCCGTGTCCGATCATCACGTGAGATGGACTAGTCATCAACGGTGAACATCTCCATGTTGATCGCATCTACTATACGACTCATGTTCGACCTTTTGGTCTCTCGTGTTCCGAGGCCATGTCTGTACAAGCTAGGCTCGTCAAGTCAACCTAAGTGTTTCGCATGTGTAAATCTGGCTTACACCCGTTGTATGCGAACGTTAGAATCTATCACACCCGATCATCACGTGGTGCTTCGAAACAACGAACCTTCACAACGGTGCACAGTTATGAGGAACACATTTCTTGAAATTTTAGTGAGGGATCATCTTATTTATGCTACCGTCGTTCTAAGCAAATAAGATGTAAACATGATAAACATCACATGCAAATCATAAAGTGACATGATATGGCCAATATCATCTTGCGCTTTTGATCTCCATCTTCGAGGCACGGCATGGTCACCATCGTCACCGGCATGACACCATGATCTCCATCATCGTGTCTTCATGAAGTTGTTTCGCCAACTATTACTTCTACTACTATGGCTAACGGTTAGCAATAAAGTAAAGTAATTACATGGCCTTTTACATTGACTCGCAGGTCATACAATAAATTGAGACAACTCCTATGGCTCCTGCCGGTTGTCATATTCATCGACATGCAAGTCATGATTCCTATTACAAGAACATGATCAATCTCATACATCACATATATAATTCATCACATCCTTTTTGGCCATATCACATCACATAGCATACCCTGCAAAAACAAGTTAGACGTCCTCTAATTGTTGTTGCATGTTTTACGTGGCTGCTATGGGTTTCTAGCAAGAACGTTTCTTACCTACGCAAAAGCCACAACGGTGATATGCCAATTGCTATTTACCCTTCATAAGGACCCTCTTCATCGAATCCGATCCGACTAAAGTGGGAGAGACAGACACCCGCTAGCCACCTTATGCAACAAGTGCATGTCAGTCGGTGGAACCTGTCTCACGTAAGCGTACGTGTAAGGTCGGTCCGGGCCGCTTCATCACACAATGCCGCCGAATCAAGATAGGACTAGTAACGGTAAGCAAATTGAACAAATCATTGCCCACAACTACTTGTGTTCTACTCGTGCATAGAATCTACGCATAGACCTAGCTCATGATGCCACTGTTGGGGAACGTAGTAGTAAATCAAAAAATTTCCTACGTATCACCAAGATCAATCTAGGAGAAGCTTGCAACGAGAGAGAGGGAGTGCATCTTCATACCCTTGAAGATCGCTAAGCGGAAGCGTTACAAGGAACGCGGATGATGGAGTCGTACTCACGGCGATTCAAATCGCGGAAGATCCGATCTAGCGCCGAACGGACGACGCCTCCGCGTTCAACACACGTACAGCCCGGGGACGTCTCCTCCTTCTTGATCCAGCAAGGGAAGAGGAGAAGTTGAGGGAGGGCTCCGGCAGCACGACGGCGTGGTGGTGGAGCTTGTGGTTCTCCGACAGGGCTTTGCCAAGCACTACGGAGGAGGAGGAGGAGTTGGAGGGGGGAAGGGCTGCGCCAGGGGAAGGGTTGCAGCTCCCATGCACCTCCCCACTATATATAGGGGTGGAGGGGGCTGGTTTCTTGCCCTCCAAGTCCATTGGGGCGTTGGCAAAGGTGGGAGGAAAGAAATCCCATCCTTTCCCTTCCCCACCGATTGTTATCCCCCCTTTTTAGGGATCTTGATCTTATCCCTTCGGGATATGATCTTATTCCTTCTAAGGGGGATCTTGGTGCGCCTTGACCAGGGGTGTGGGGCCTTTCCCCCACTACCCACGTTCATGTGGGTCCCCCCATGCAGGTGGGCCCCACTTCGGAACCTTCTAGAACCTTCTCGGTACAATACCAAAAAATCCCGAACATTTTCCGGTGGCCAAAATAGGACTTCCCATATATAAATCTTTACCTTCGGACCATTCCGGAACTCCTCGTGACGTCCGGGATCTCATCCGAGACTCCGAACAACTTTCGGTAACCACATACAATTTCCCATAACAACTCTAGCGTCACGGAACCTTAAGTGTGTAGACCCTACGGGTTCGGGAACCATGCAGACATGACCGAGACACCTCTCCGGCCAATAACCAATAGCGGGATCTGGATACCCATATTGGCTCCCACATGTTCCACGATGATCTCATCGGATGAACCACGATGTCGGGGATTCAATCAATCCCGTATACAATTCCCTTTGTCCATCGGTATGTTACTTGCCCGAGATTCGATCATCGGTATCCCTATACCTTGTTCAATCTCGTTACCTGCAAGTCTCTTTACTCGTTCCGTAACGCATGATCCCGTGGCTAACTCCTTAGTCACATTGAGCTCGTTATGATGATGCATTACCGAGTGGGCCCAGAGATACCTCTCCGTCATACGGAGTGACAAATCCCAGTCTCGATTTGTGCCAACCCAACAGACACTTTCGGAGATACCTGTAGTGCACCTTTATGGTCACCCAGTTACATTGTGACGTTTGATACACCCAAAGCATTCCTACGGTATCCGGGAGTTGCATAATCTCATGATCTTAGGAAATGATACTTGATATTAGAAAAGCTCTAGCAAACGAACTACACGATCTTGTGCTATGCTTAGGATTGGGTCTTGTCCATCACATCATTCTCCTAATGATGTGATCCCGTTATCAACGACATCCAATGTCCATGGTCAGGAAACCACAACCATCTATTGATCAACGAGCTAGTCAACTAGAGGCTCACTAGGGACATGCTGTGGTCTATGTATTCACACATGTATTACGGTTTCCGGTTAATACAATTTTAGCATGAACAATAGACAATTATCATGAACAAGGAAATATAATAATAACCATTTTATTATTGCCTCTAGGGCATATTTCCAACACGCTGCTCACCGCCCTCGACT
The DNA here is from genome assembly GCA_011799875.1 of Thinopyrum elongatum. Classification (NCBI taxonomy): domain Eukaryota; kingdom Viridiplantae; phylum Streptophyta; class Magnoliopsida; order Poales; family Poaceae; genus Thinopyrum; species Thinopyrum elongatum. The sequence continues at coordinate 60,270,177 of CM022301.1, read as the reverse complement.
CCGACCATCTCCGGCTGCGGCACCACCGCCAAACAATGCGCCTCGGCGCCTTCTTTCGAATGCGCCGTCGCACGGGTCCGGAGACCCCCTGTGGCGAAATCCCGGCGACGTCCGACGCGCGCCACCGCACGAACCGGTCGCCGGAGCGACTCCGGCGACGGCGATGACCTGGCGCCGACGTGGCACCTCCTATGCCGCCGACTGCTGGGCCCCGCGGGCCCATTGACCCAGTCAACGCTGACGTGGCTGGCCCCATGTCACTGACATGTGGGTCCAGCCTAAATAAAATAATTTTATAAATAATTAAAATGTAAACTAAATTTTAAATTATGTTAATTAGTTTAAACAGACACTGACAGTGCGGGCCCACTAGTTGATTAGGTTAACTGTTTAGTTTAAAATCTGTTTAACTAGTCCAGTCGCTGACCAGTGGGACCCACTGGTCAGGTTTGACTGGTCCACCGCTCTGTTGACTGCTGACATCATCAATACATCATGCTGACATCACGCAAGCACTGTTCTGGATAATGCTGATTTAATAAATAAATAAAATTCCAGAAAATACTTTAATCTTTAAAAACCCATAGAAAATAAACCGTAGCTCAGATCGAAAAACTTTGTATATGAAAGTTGCTCAGAACGACGAGACGAATCCGAGTACGCTCTCCGTTTATCTGCCACATGCGTCTAACTACCTGAACATGTAACCTTCCCCTCCAGTTCATCTGTCTGACAGATGCCCAGAACCGGGAAAATATCCCAGATATTTTCCCGCTTCATCTACGACGTGTATCACTGCGTTAGGTCACCCCTAACACCACGTAGTGCCATGTCTTGTTTGTGATTACTTTCGTTGCCGTGTATTTATTTGTTTCTTCTCCCCCTTTCTCTCGATAGACCCCGAGACCGACGATGACCCGATGATCGTCTACCTCGTCGAAGACCAGTTGGTGTTTCCAAAGCAACCAGGCAAGCAACCCCCTTTTGAGCATTCTGATATCGCCCACTCTCTTCTCTCTTATGCTTGCATTAGAAGTTACTGCTGCTGCTGTTATCCTATTTCTGCTGCATAGCCTGTTTATTGTAACCTGCTATTGTTACCTACCTACTTATCCTAAAATGTTTGGTATAGGTTGGGTAGAGGCCCATCAGAGACCCCACTGTATCCCGACTGCCCCGCTGGATTATCAGAAGACCCCGAGCAACGGGATCGAAGACCAGGAGCCGACACAGCACATCACTTCCCCTTAGATGCTCGACACTACTGGGTTACTATCGAGTGCCGAGGGTGATACCTCGTCAGCACTTCTGATGATAACCTTGTAGGTTAGTTATTCGGTCATGGTCAGTGAGGGTGATTCCTCCTACACCACCCCCGAAACCGACACTGTCGTGCAACTCCTCAAGATTGGACCTCGAGGGTGATTCCTCCTTCGTTCACCTTGACAATAACATCATGTGGAATTCCATCGAGGGTGATTCCTTAGGGTTCCCCTTGGTGTTAGACACACGGTTACCATTGTTACTATGACTTTACACTGAAACATGATACTAAAGACGGGTCGGCCCTAAGGGGTACCCGCGCGAGCTTAATAGCGAGTGATGTGGAATCGGGTGGACCTGGATGGTGCCCGAGAGTTGAACACGAGGCGTGGCTGGGCATTCTTAGCCCTTGCCGCAAGTCCTCGAGACGGGGCGACGGGGTCACATCGATCGTGAGTCTCTGCTTGTTACCGCGCGCTCCTAATCCACTAATGGTTTGGATATTTGATCCGAGGGGCCTCTGGCCAGATAGCACTAACCATCATGTGGGCATAGTATGGGCGTTCTGCGTCGTATACTTCAGCCGAAGCTTAATGGACGTCAGCGATTGAGCGGCATGCACTGAGTTGGACTGGTTACGCAACTGCGCTTGTATTAAGGGGTTGTTAGGTCTGCTCTCGGCCGTGAACGTAACTTGCAGGAGTTCCCGGGGCGAAGGCCCAAGACCCCTGGGGGCATAGGTTAGTCCGGCGTGCTGACCTCTCTGTTAAGTATTTGGTCGGGTTGCGGCGTATTGTTTGGCCAAGGCCGGGCATGACCTAGAAAAGTGTGTACGACCGGAGTTAATCGAGCGTGGTGGGTAAGTTGGTGCACCCCTGCAGGGAAGAAACTATCTATCGATAGCCTGTCCTACGTTAACGGACACTCGGAGTTGTATCCCGATCGGTACAACTAGAACTGGACACTTGTGATGACAACTGGATAGTATGGCTCTGGGATTGCTTTCTCGCAGGGAGTCGAGAAAGGATCTCTGGGCGAGGTTGATAACACTACTACTACTTTACATTATGCTAATCTGCACTATTCTAATGCTGCAAGACCGCTGAAGATGATGAAGAGGCTAGTCTTCGATAGGACTAGGCTTTCCCTTCTATTCTGGCATTTCTGCAGCCCAGTCCACATATACAGCCTCCTTTGGTAATGTTGCATATATAGTGTAGATCCTTGCTTGCTGAGTACTTCGGATGAGTACTCACGTTTGCTTTGCTTTCTTTTTCCCCCATATCCATTTGCCGCTTCCAGATGACGGAGCCCCTGAGCCAGCTGCCCCCGCAAACGGCTACTACTACTACTACCCTCCCGACGAGTACTACTACGAGGAGTCGTCCGACGATCAGGAGTAGGTTCGAAGGGTCCCAGGCAGGAGGCCTTCGCCTTTCGATCGTAGCTTTTGTTTTACCCCGCCTTCTTAAAGGCTTATCTCTGTTTCTGTTCTATATCTGTACCCAGATATCTGATGCTTCCGCTGACGCTTGCATGCCATCGAGCTATGTATTTGAGCCCTCGAGGCCCTGGCTTGTAATATAAAGCTTGTATGACTTTATTTATGTTTTAGAGTTGTGTTGTGATATCTTCAAGTGAGTCCTTAGGCTTGATTGTGTGCATTTGCGTGTATGATTAGTGCACGATTAAGCCGGGGTCGTCACAGGTTGGTATCAGAGCCGACTGCCTGTAGGAACCCTCTTTCCAACTCCTTGGCCGAAGTTGAGTCTAGTGGTCCAAAAACTGTTTTACAAACTTGGCTGTGTGGCTTACGGGCCCACGTTGCCAATTGGGTGGTATTAGGATCTTTTATTCCTCGTCTTTACTCTGGGACTCTGATCTCTCTTCTATTTGGGTTTAATAAATCTACTAACGCTGACACTTAGGATCTCGTAAATTCCGTCCTCCCGGAGAGCCCTTTCACTACAGATGATCGTCTGCTTCATCAGAAGAATCTGAAGATACTCCTCGACGTTAACCGAGACCCTGTGCCACTGCTTTGCAGTTCCTGATCCCCAACAAACTTCTTGTCAATAACTAACCATCCTTGTTTTTTGTACCTTCTTACCCAGTTACTCCGTTATGTGCAAGATACCCCGTAATACTCCTCGTTAATCCGGGAATTCTTTGAGCCTACTGCTGTGCAGCTTCTTTCGCACTGTGGATAATTCCTAACACTTATCGGGGATTCGTTCATCCCCAGTTGTTCATATGTCTCACAAAATTCTTTGAAGTGCAATTAGATCTCCCGAAGATCCTCTGCAACCTAGCGCTCCCGAAAGTCTTGACTATCTGCATTATGGTTAAATCCATATGTCTCGCAATATTCATTAGCATTCTTTGTCATTGTCGTTCCGAATCAATTGATTCAATATGAATGAGAATAGTCCCTATCATCCGTCGATTCTTAGAAATTTTCCTACCAGCTCAGTCACCATTCCGGACATGAGCTCGTTCTCGGCCAATCAAGCATTGATTGATTTTCCAACTAAGCATGTACTTGCTTAATTCGATGTACTTGCCCCCGTCCTTTCTCGGAGGACTCTCAGGTGGAACCAGTTGTTAAAACCTTACCCCGTTAGTTCTCACGGATCACTTGATTCCTTTTGTGGACAGTTATCCAACCGATTCCTTTCTATTCTAAGAACCTTATCGGTTCCTTCCCCGTTGACATTGCCTTTGGCACTGAAGCATTCTCTACTTCTTGCCGACTGTATATCCTCCCAGCTTGCATGGCACGGAGAGGTAGTGCGTTCCTTCTCCTTATTGACTTGGGACTGACTACTGACCAGGACATGTCACGTAACCATGGTTGGAGATCTCTGCAAGACGGAACACTAAAGTTGTCCATCTAATTCTATTCAACATACTCATCTTTTTATCAGAGCCTCTGCCTCTGATTCCACGAATTTTAGAACCGAAAACCCTTTGCATTTAAGCTTCGGCTTATTCAGATGTTTCCATAAATCGATGCCCTTGCATTTCTTCTTCTTCTGGTTGAGTACCGCTACTCACGTTAGATCCTTTGTCGTCTACCTGATTAATATCTGACAGTATCCTTCGTATTCAAACATCTTATGAGCTCTTCCCTTGGTATTTAGTACCTCCGGTAAATTGTATCATCTGCTTTGACTTCGATACTCTGCTTTCGAACTCACATTCCATGCTTTGGTTGATGGTTGTATGGATTCGTAAAATTGTCCCGATGGGTTGAACATACGCCTTCCTCGATCTGTGTGAATCGAAAGTTATGCGGAATATATCTATCGCGTTTCGTCGAATAAATTTTCAACTCTACAACTTCTTCAAAGACGAGAAGTGAATGAAAGGTTATGCATTGAAGAAGTGGGAGTCGACCTTGAACCTTTGTGTTCATGCCCATGGACCCGATGTAGAACTTATCATGGAAGCTGCTCGTAAAAATAATAAACCTTGTTATAAATCAACCTTGTATTTCGCTTTGATTCTTTGCAATCGTGGTTCCAACCCTATTTTCTCCTTAATCCCATTTCCCGGACAAGTTACAATACTTATCTTCTGTAGATCATTTCATCTGCCCAACCTCTATTCTGATCTACCCTGAGTATTGCCCCTACTATCTCGAGGATATCATCCTATTGTACTACGTTCTATGAATTTTTCCGATGGAGTGATACCTTTCTCTGTCATAGTCACTCCATGGGTTCTGGGTTGCCTTCAACCGAAACCACCGAACAATGAATCGATTTCGCTCGGTGATTCAGCATTCCTAGTACTTTGTTGCTGGGAAGTTTAATACCCCATCACATCATTCCTAGCCTGATCGATTATATCTTTATCGTGGTAATTTTAACCATGCTACCTGGTTCTATTGCCCGGAGCAACTTCCGACGTTGAGCTAAGCTTACGTCGATCTTCCTCATCTTATCACTTCACCTCGAACAACAAGATTGACTTCGAGCTTGTGTCGAATCCGTGGTTCTCATAGCATTTCACTTCATTCTTCCTTTTGCTTGATGTCATCGTTGACCGATTACATCTTCCTGAAACCTCTCGACAAATGTGTCGTGATCATCGTCAACATTGCGAGCTCTTCCAGGATATCAATCGAATTCCTGATGAGAAATACCATCCTCGCCCCTCGATGATTGTGTTATCATTGACAACATTCTTTCCTTTTTCCCCGACACAAACTTCCTCATATGAACTTTGGGAATACATCCTTTTTGACATGTCGGTGGTTTGCTGCTGGAACCGTCGACCCCATCCTCATCTTTTCCTTGCTGAAATTGTGAGACTTATTTTAGCCCAATGCTAAATGTTTCTTGCTCTATTATCCAAACACCGTTGTATGTGTAATACCATGAAATTCTCTTCGCCCCTTATCTAAATGCTTTTCAACTTGCTGTCCTATTATGTATATCATGCTCCGCTTTTCCTTGGAAAAAGATATACTCCCAATTCTTGTGTGTAAACACATTTTCCTTTCCATTGTTTTGTTTAACCTTTCCTGTAATCTAACTTGTCTGGGCAGAGATAAATCCCTGCTTATGAAAGCACCTCGGTGCATAACTCTGTCGATGAGACCCTGTTACTACTGTTGATGACCTTACGGTAACCACCGATGGACGAGAACTTTGCCTATTGGTCCGCCTTGTTTTAACGAGAAGGAAAATGGTTCTCTTCGTCCCTCGCACTTGGTACCAACGATGTTGCTGACATAGCTGACGAGTCATCTTCTGACATACCTTATTGTCGTGACTGGTAATACGATACCGTTCTCCCTACTTTTGATCGACACCCATCACAGTTCCAAAGGATCGGAACCTGACTCTCCTGCACATCTATGATTCCGAAGTATTCTATGACCTTGGCTTTGTGTGTTGTCACGAGCCACCTTTTGAGAGATGATTTGTTCCCGATGCTCTGTACCCCTTCACACTCTGTTTCAGGCATCGAATGATTGCCTGCCCGCTTGAAAACTTCTCATGCCTTCTCTTATTGCTCTTGACGAATTTCCTGAGTTCCAAAACTCGAGAGATACCTATGTGTTTCGCTCTTGAGTTAACCCCAACTGATTTCCCCTTGTAAAATTCCATCATTACCGAGATACCCATTATCCTTTCGTAAGTACGATGAAGATCATGAAGGAAGAATGACAACTTCATCAAGACACCCTGATGTAGAGAAATGAAGACATCAATCCGAGGGATCAACTTCTTTGAGAAGAGCAATCAAGAACAAGAAGACTCGTTAGAGTTTCGTAACCAGAACTCTTCCCCTCACTCCACCTCTTAATTCTCGGGACGAGAATTCTTGTTAGAGGAGGAGAATTGTAACACCCCATGTCATAAGCCACAGTAACCTCCCACTATTAATGCCAAGTCACCCTGTTTAACAGTGCCTAGTCATCATTTGCATCCTGTTGCATTTCAAACTCCTAATTCAAACTTCAATTAAATTTAAAGTGGAAAATAAAAGTTGTTCAAATCAGAAACTAAAATGTTCATTAAATAGAAAATAATCCAGAGGCAATTATAAAATTGTAATCAATGTTAATTGAATTAGTCAAGTGACTCTAACATTAGGAAACAATACCTAAACAGCACCCATTCAATCCCATTTCATTTTTGAAAAAAATCCAAATGAGTTACAAAAGTTTCCAAACTTTTTATGGCAGTGTCTAAAACCACTAGGGATTTATTGGGACCCTTCCCATATTTTTCCCAAGTGCATATGATGCCCAAATAAATCTCTTTCTCTCTCTGCTACTAAATAAAAAGGAAAAAAACAGGATTAAAGAAAAGGAACAGAGGCTTACCTGGACTCTGGGCCGAAGCCACAGTGCACCCAGCCCACCGCGGTCATCCCCTTCCTCCCGCGCTGTCGCTCCCGCACGCCGACACGCCATCGCCCGCCTCACTGTCGTTCATCCGGCGACTCCGCGGCGCCCATAAGAGTACCCCAGCCGCCTCTCTTCCCCCTGGACGAACCCTAGCCCCCCCCACTTCTCCCCGTTTTCCTTCCCTCTCTCGATCCGGCTCCTCCCGAGCACAGCCGCCGCCGTCGCCGCCTCGAACTCGCGGCCACCGGTGCCCTCGAGCCTCTCCGACGAGTCCAGACGATCCGCCGACGCCTACCTCTTCCTCCTCGACCCCGCGAACAAGCCGCAGGCCTCGGCAACGCCCGGAGTCGACCGATCCCCACCTCGGATCATAGGAGCTCGCCGGCGTCGATCCCCTGCACGGCAGCTCCTAATCCACTCGCCGGGCCTCCATGTGCCCTCTCGGTGAGCCTCCACGCTATCCTCCTCTCTCCCCTGCCCTTCTCGCGCCGGTAGTAGCCGTAGTCATCGCGCCCATAAACCTCGCCGCCGATGAGCTCCTCGTCGCGGTCACACTCGCTGTCGAGCTCAAACGAGCACGGTTTCGTACTCGGTGCCTCCCCGCGAACCCAACGCACTCGCGCGCGCGCGCCTCCTCATGCCCCACATCGTCAATTCCGCCGACAGCAGAACTCTGGCACCGCCGCACTGCTCACCGCCCTCGACTCCGACCATCTCCGGCTGCGGCACCACCGCCAAATGATGCGCCTCGGCGCCCTCTTTCGAATGCGCCGTCGCACGGGTCCGGAGACCCCCTGTGGCGAAATCCCGGCGACTTCCGATGCGCGCCGCCGCACGAAACAGTCGCCGGAGCGACTCCAGTGACGGCAATGACCTGGCGCCGACGTGGCACCTCCTGTGCCGCCGACTGCTGGGCCCCGCGGGCCCATTGACCCAGCCAACGCTGATGTGGCTGGCCCCATGTCACTGACATGTGGGTCCCGCCTAAATAAACTGATTTTATAAATAATTAAAACATTAACTAAATTGTTAATTATGTCAATTAGTTTTAACAGACACTGACAGTGCGGGCCCACTAGTTGATTAGGTTAACTGTTTAGCTTAAAATCTGTTTAACTAGTCCAGTCACTGACGAGTGGGACCCACTGGTCAGGTTTGACTGGTCCACCGCTCTATTGACTACTGACATCATCAATACAACATACTGATGTCACCCAAGCACTGTTCTGGATAATGCTGATTTAATAAATAAAAAATAATTCCAGAAAATACTTTAATCTTTGAAAATCCATAGAAAATAAACCGGAGCTCAGATCGAAAAACTTTGTATATGAAAGTTGCTCAGAACGACGAGACAAATCTGAATACGCTCTCCGTTTATCTGCCACATGCCTCTAACTACCTGAACATGTAACCTTCCCCTCCGGTTTATCTGTCTGACAAATGCCCAGAACCGGATATTTTCCCGCTTCATCTACGACGTGTATCACTGTGTTAGGTCACCCCTAACACCACGTAGTGCCATGTCTTGTTTGTGATTACTTTCGTTGCCGTGTATTTATTTGTTTCTTCTCCCCCTTTCTCTCGATAGACCCCGAGACCGACGATGACCCGATGATCGTCTACCTCGTCGAAGACCAGTTGGTGTTTGCAAAGCAACCAGGCAAGCAACCCCCTTTTGAGCATTCCGATATCGCCCACTCTCTTCTCTCTTATGCTTGTATTAGAAGTTACTGCTGCTGCTGTTATCCTATTTCTGCTTCATAGCCTGTTTATTGTAACCTGCTATTGTTACCTACCTGCTTATCCTAAACTGTTTAGTATAGGTTGGGTAGGGGCCCATCAGAGACCCCACTGTATCCCGACTGCCCCGCTGGATTATCAGAAGACCCGAGCAACAGGATCGAAGAACAGGCCCCGAGTCCGCACATCACTTCCCCTTAGATGCTCGACACTACTGGGTTACTATCGAGTACTGAGGGTGATACCTCGTCAGCACTTCTGATGATAACCTTGTAGGGTAGTTATTCGGTCGTGGTCAGTGAGGGTGATTCCTCCTACACCACCCTCGAAACCGACACTGTCGTGCAACTCCTCAAGAGTGGACCTCGAGGGTGATTCCTCCTTCATTCACCTTGACGATAACATCATGTGGTATTCCATCGAGGGTGATTCCTCAGAGTTCCCCTTGGTGTTAGACACACGGTTACCATTGTTACTATGACTTTACACTGAAACATGATACTAAAGACGGGTCGGCCCTGAGGGGTACCCGCGCGAGCTTAATAGCGAGTGATGTGGAATCGGGTGGACCTGGATGGTGCCCGAGAGTTGAACACGAGGCGTGGCCGGGCATTCTTAGCCCTTGCCGCAAGTCCTCGAGACGGGGCGACGGGGTCACATCGATCGTGAGTCTCTGCTCGTTACCGCGCGCTCCTAATCCACTAACGGTTTGGATATTTGATCCGAGGGGCCTCTGGCCTGATAGCACTAACCATCACGTGGGCATAGTATGGGCGTTCTGCGTCGTATACTTCAGCCGAAGCTTAATGGACGTCAGCGATTGAGCGGCGCGCGCCGAGTTGGACTGGTTACGCAACTGCGCTTGTATTAAGGGGTTGCTAGGTCTGCTCTCGGCCGTGAACATAACGTGCAGGAGTTAACGGGGCAAAGGCCCAAGACCCCTGGGGGCATAGGTTAGTCCGGCGTGCTGACCTCTCTGTTAAGTATTTGGTCGGGTTGCGGCGTATCGTTTGGCCGAGGCCAGGCATGACCCAGAAAAGTGTGTCTGGCCGGAGTTAATCGAGCATGGTGGGTAAGTTGGTGCACCCCTGCAGGGAAGAAACAATCTATCGATAGCCTGTCCTATGGTAATGGACACTCGGAGTTGTATCCCGATCGGTACAACTAGAACTGGACACTTGTGATGACAACTGGATAGTATGGCTCTGGGATTGCTTTCTCGCAGGGAGTAGAGAAAGGATCTCTGGGCGAGGTTGATAACACTACTACTACTTTACATTATGCTAATCTGCACTCTTCTAATGCTGCAAGACCGCTGAAGATGATGAAGAGGCTAGTCTTCGATAGGACTAGGCTTTCCCTTCTGTTCTGGCATTTCTGCAGCCCAGTCCACATATACATCCTCCTTTGATAATGCTGCATATGTAGTGTAGATCCTTGCTTGCTGAGTACTTCGGATGAGTGCTCACGTTTGCTTTGCTTTCTTTTTCCCCCATATCCATTTGCTGCTTTCAGATGACGGAGCCCCTGAGCCAGCTGCCCCCGCCGACGGTTACTACTACTACTACCCTCCCAGCGAGTACTACTATGAGGAGCCGTCCGACGACCAGGAGTAGGTTCGAAGGGTCCCAGGCAGGAGGCCTGCGCCTTTCGATTGTAGCTTTTGTTTTACCCCGCCTTCTTAAAGGCTTATCTCTGTTTCTGTTCTATATCTGTACCCAGATATCTGATGCTTCCGCTGACGCTTGTATGCCATCGAGCTATGTATTCGAGCCCTTGAGGCCCTGGCTTGTAATATAAAGCTTGTATGACTTTATTTATGTTTTAGAGTTGTGTTGTGATATCTTCAAGTGAGTCCTTAGGCTTGATCGTGTGCATTTGCGTGTGTGATTAGTGCACGATTAAGCCGGGGTCGTCACATCGGTGGTAGCCATCCCCCACTTCTCTCCACGTACTGGGGGAAACCCTAGGACTTGCCCGGGCAGCAGCGTCGTCGGCGTCGCATCCCTTCTTGAAGGTGCTGCTTGGTACGTGGCAGATCGGATCTTCGGGCTGTGGTGGTTTGTCTCCGAAGGGCGCAGTGGTGGCGGTTCTTCCACGCTTTGTCGAGCTGCCGTTGTTGGCATTTTCTTTTCTTTTCACATACCCCACCGGCATCAGAGGAATTACTGCGTCTCTCTCTCTCTCTCTCTGTGTGTGTGTGTGTGTGTGGATGGGCATGGCTGACCACGACCATAAACCTTGTGCGGCCATTCCTGATCAACCCGTGTGGTCAGCAAGTTAGTCCACATAAAAGCATCTCCAACAAGCGCGCAACGCGCGATGTGCTAAAAAAATGTTAACAGCACCGGAATAGCCAGTTTTTACGCCCCGCGGAGCGCTGGCTTCAGCGGCGGCTGGAAAAAATTGCGCGCGCGCGCGAGCAGCCGACGCGTGCAACATGTTTAGTTTGGAGACAATATGATGATATTTCAAACATCAAAACAAGACATAGCATAGGTTAAAATCACCCAACCAAGTTCATGACATAAAAGTTCAAAATCATGCCACATCACATCATCATCCAACCAAGTTCAAAATCACCCAACCAAGTTCATGACATAAAAGTTCACACAAACAAATGGCACATCAACAATCATGCCGCATCCTCATCATCGTCCTCCTCTTCCTTCGATTCTTCTTCCTCATCCGAAGACGATTCTTCCTCCTCCTCTTCATTGTCGCGTGCCGCATCATCATGGGGAGCTCGGAAGGTGTTGGCAAGATCTCCAACGGCATCATGCGAAGTTGTGTGAGGCACACCGAAAACATGCGTCCATCCATGTCACCCAGAGGTGCTCCCATGAGAGACGCAAAACCCATGCCTCCCATGGTACCTCTGAAGCCACCCATGCCTCCCATGCCCCTCATGGTAGCTCCGAAGCCACCCATGCCTCCCGCGCTAGGGTTTGCGCCGGCGGCGGCGGCGGCGGAGGGGTCGCGGGTGTAGGAAGGGGTGAGGGGGATGTCGGCGCAGCCGTCCATCGGGCAAATTCGCCGGCGGCGGCGCGGGCGGGCCGAAAGCGGCGCGGCCGGAGAGGGTGCGGCGCGGGCGCTCGAGAGCGCAGCGCGTGGGAGCGTGCGCATGAAATAAACGACGCGTGATGCCGTTTTGCTCCGTGCGCTGAACCACTTATACCGCGCGCGTGTTTTTTGCGCCTCCGCTGGAGCGGCTGCACGCGCGCAAAAAACTGTATTTTTTCAACACGGCGCTTATATTGCGTGCCTGTTGGAGATGCTCTAACATGTTGGGTTTGCCACTCGTCGCATGCACAAGCTAGCTCAGAGCTCAATCGATCCATGCATTGCAACGCCAGCTTGTGCATGTAGCCATGTACTCCCTCTATTTCTAAATATAAGTATTTTTAGAGATTTTAATATGAACTACATACGGAATAAAATAAGTAAATCTACACTCTAAAATACGTCTATATATATTGTATTTTTTATTGAAATCTTTAAAAACACATATATTTATTTATTTTGAAAGATCCAGTAGCACTGCCATTTCATTGATTTAGCAGAAGGAGAGTACAAAATGTTGACCAAGTGGCCGGAGAGAGTTTACATCATCTTTGGGAGCCGGGAGGCCAACCCCCCTGCTCGCGTCGAAACAGCATGCGGGTATCTCACCCTGGATCCCCAAACGGGGACGCTAAGCATGTCGCTCCGGCCAGGCGCCATTGTTCCATGTCGCTCCGAATTTCGTTGATCAGCTTGCCGGCGTTTGGGGATTTCCCTCTGAATGTGCAGCCGTGTCGATGCAGCCAGATGCGCCATAGGATCATGGCAAGCATCGACTTCACTCCTCTTCTCACCTCAGAGGTCGTCTTGTCGAGGATGTGAGCGACAATCTCTCGCGTCGCCTTCCCCTGCGTGTTCACGTTGGTGTTGAACGCAGCGCATCCTTTCCACGCGGCCACCTGCGACCAGATCTCCCTGGCGAACGGGCATTCCCAACATAGGTGCACAAACATCTCCAAGTTCCTATTGCAACTGATCGTTGCACCATAACCGATAGCTGAGCATCTTTGCGTGTCCCAGAGCACAAGCCTTCCAGATGATGGATTTGAGGTCGGAGCGCGGCCGATTGGAGAACTGCATGTTGTAGCCGAGCTCGCGGAGTACCCAACCCCTTCCCCCGCAGTCCACCAGATCTCATCCGCGACGCCACTTGCGAGGTTGATTGTTGCACTCCTGACCGCCCGGTGCATGGACAGGAACTGCGTCAGAATGCTGTCAACGTCACCATGTCATAGGTCTTGGATCCAGCTCCTGCTGCAATGCCGCCGCCACCGTTCTATTCTTTCTCTTGGAGTGCTTGAAGAGCTCTGGGTACTGGAGTCGAAGAGGACAATCACCGAGCCAGTTGCAGTGCCAGAACTTGGCCTCCGCTGCGAATGGTGACCGAGGTCACCGACGCGAAGAGCGCGCGATCTTTTGCATCGCATGGTGTGTCCAAGCCTACCCAAGGTCGAGGACTGCGCGTAGCGCAGTGGTTGAGTTGCCGATGGGCACTCCACCCGCCCGAGTTTGATCCTCAGCATGGACGAATTTCGGGTGTCTCACCTCGCGTGACTGTTCACTAGGAACAGTGCATGCGGTACTGTTCATTTGAACAGTACTAATAATATCTGCAGGTGTCTCACGATGTCTACGAGCCACAGGCGAGAACGACGTGCCCGTCGTCCCCGGAGTCCTGGACTTCGGAAGTCACACTAGACGTGTTGGAGATATAGGTTGTAGGTCTGGTTTAGGAGCATAGTCGGGGCGTGAGTTATGGTGTGCGTGCGTGTGGTGTGTGTGACTGTGCGTCCGAACAGATGCTACATCTTGTATTCTCAGTTAAGGCTAAAAAAAAAGCCTACCCAAGGTCTACTGGGATGCTTCCATTGCATCCAAAGCCAATGTAGCCTGAGCGCTCGCATACCGCGGCAGATCCGGGATGCCCAAGCCCGCAAGATCCACCGGAGAGGCGACGATCTGCCAGGCCACCTTGCACTTCTCGCCAGTGAGCTCCTCGTCATGTGCCCAGAGGAACTTTCTCCGCGCCTTATCCACGTCTTTGATGAACTTTGTGAGCGCTTGCAGCACCGTGATCGCGAACGCAGGGAGCGCCGAGAGCACGCACCTGACAAGCACGCGGCGGCCCGAGCGCGGCATGAGCCGGCCAATCAAACCCTAAGCATGCCTAGTATGTATTGGAGATGCAGCAATCTAATCCTCCCGAGCGTGACCGGCATTCCTAGGTATCTAAGAGCATCTACAACCGGACCTCTCAAATCCGTCTCATACGTCCGGGCGGGCCGTCCGGTCTCTGTCCGGTCATGATTTTTTGACCCAGACAGGCCCCTCAAACGCCCGGGCTAACCGGCACCACCCATATCCAGCCCAAATATGGGGAGGATATGGGGGCGCTCGGGCGCGCCCGCCACGTCGGCCCCGACCCACGCTGGGCCACCCGACCCCACATAAAATCCTCCTCATCTGCTCGCCGGACCAAAACCCTAGTCACTTGACTCCCCTCCTCTCCACTCCCCATCCACCACCCAAGCTCGTCTCCGGCTCCTTCCGGTCCTCTCCGGCATGGCGGGCAGCGGATTCGAGTCCTTCACCTCCAGATCCGTCAACCCCGAGCTCATCCCGCGCGGCCCAGAGGAGGAGATGGCCGTCCGGCTTGGGCTTCGCAGCGCCCGGGAGGAGGCCCGTGGACGGCTGCGCTCGGACTCCATCCGTCGGGAATCCATCGCGTCTGCCCAAATGGGGCATGGATCCGGCGCAAGGTCGGCCGTAGCTGCCTCGTCGGAGGCCGTGCGGTCTGTCTGGCGTCCGAACGCATTGGCGGACGCGCAACCCCTCCGGTGGCGCGCCGATATTGGGGACGCACTATCGTCCCACGAGGCCATAGCACGGCGTGCACACCGTGCAAGGCACCGGGCGCGAGAGGCATCGGCAGCTCTCGCGGCGGCGGACGTCAGCGAGGCGGAGTCGCATTCTCCGGCGCCCCGTATGGCGCATCAGTCCGGGCGCCGCAACCGCATCGTGGTGGACATCGGCGGCTCGTCCTCGGACGGATCCATCATCAATCTGACGTCCACCGGCACCGTTCGGGTTCTGGTCTCTGACGAGGAAGAGTAGGGCATGGGAGACGGCGGGGCCTTGAGTCCCATGCCCTATCCTACCTTGCCGGCGACCGGCCCAACACTCTGAGGAGCGCAGCCGGCCACCGGACATGGCCAGGGCGGAGCCGGGCGAGCGGGGAGTGGAACCGGACGAGCTCCACATAGAATAGGTTTCACGTTTCATATAATAATATGGATTTGAGGTTTCTAATTTAAGGTATTCGGATGTGAAATGTGTTTTTTGAGGGGTGCCTGGTCACTGTCTGCGAACGCGTCCGGACGCGTCCGCTAGCGTTTGAGGGGTCGAATTTGCCGAGTCCGGCCGTAAATGCTCTAACGGGGAAGCTGACGACCTGCCCGCCGAAACCGTGCCGGATGTGTGCGAGATCTACCTCTGCACAACGGATCGGCGCAACCGATGATTTTGCCTGAACAGAGGGAGTAATACGGAGAGCAACGCCAGAACCATCGATCGATTGCGAGACGCGAATCCACCGGCTTTGACGCTTTGCATACAATAATGCTAAACATACAAAGGTTTACATGTTTTTACACGTTGACTAGGATCTTTTCAAACTAACTAACCTTTCCCCCCTGATTTTCATGGGAATGGGCCCCCTTCTCCTCCTTAATCTCCAATCAAAATCGACCTTTATGTAAAAGCCCGTATCCTTTTGTATGTGTAGCATTACTCCTTTGTATATACTCGCAGGTTGCTCACAGCGACAGGTGCCCGTCAGAGAAAATAATCCAGCTACGTACATGCATGCACTTGCGGCCCTCACGGATCCCGCATAAAAGATGGACGGCAATCTGCCATGGGTCCCACGTACGGGTACGTGCTGTGTGTTTGGTGTGGTTCAACAGGATATGGGCTCCTCGATCGCGTGATGCACAGATGCAGAGCGTCGTGCATCCGCACCAGGCCGTTGTGGTGCCCTGGTGCTCCATGCCTCCACCTTGCATGCTGATAACTGTAGTTCTACGTCCAGGTGTCCAAGTTCTTTGAAGCCGCTTATGTGACTTCTTTGATGCATACATGAGCTGGTATGCCATCGCCGCAGAAACTTTTTGGGACGGACGGACGACGTGCCCAAGGTAATTAAGCCTCCATTGAAACAAGACGCGCTCAGGGCGGAAAGTGCGGTCGTTGATCATGCATGCGGCGGACAACACCGGGATCTCCACCACGGATTGGGCTCCACGGTATGAAATTGAAAGGGAGCTCACTTTCCTCGCGTCCTGCGAGAACTATACTGGGCACAACGGGGTTGCCAAAATGGATTCTCGGAGGAGATGCTAGTACAGAATTCTTTTCACGCGGTGGCAAATGGACGCAAGTGGCGATGCACAATTCACTCTTTACAGTGGGGCTAGGAGATCATTATGGAAGAGGAGCAGGTGAGGGGCCATATATATTTGCACTCTATAGGGGTCTGTTGGGGAAAGCTGAAGGAGGGGGTGCCGGAATTTTGGCACTGGCACTGGCATGGCGTGACAGTGCGAGGGTGTCGACGGAGAATAATTTAGCTCTCACAACGCCCTTCTCTTTAGAAGAGATCACTAGGAACTTGAAAGAAATGCGGAGTAATATGGCTCCTGGACCGGACGGTTTTTCGGTGATATTTTACGGGCGCTTTTGGCATTTGGTGTTCCACAAATGCTTAAGATTATTCATGACTTTACTTTTTTTTAAACCCTGGACCGTAGAACAATTGTTCTACGGTATATTTTATATTATACAAATAAAGTTATGTACAAAGAGTAACCAAAAATATAATCAGCCAATGCCAGTTTTAGGAATCATCAAGAAAATTACAATTGCTGTTCAGACCAAGACTGTAATATATGTGCCTTCCCTTGTTTTGCTTTGATAATAGCCTTCTCAATTCCTTCTGTTAAATGATGGCGCCAAGCTTGAACGGGTGGATTAATTGCCTTCAAGATTTTGTCATTTCTGACAGACCAAATGCCCCAGCAACCCGCGATAATAATCTCCATAGCAATCTCATGTGGGAGTTTGGCAACTGTGAGGTTAATTTCATCATATTGTGAGATATCTCGCCGCTTGGTAGGCACAATTTGATACCAGCATTCCGAGGTACAGTTACAATCCCAAATGAGGTGCATCACGGTTTCCTCAATCTTCTGATTGCAGTCTGGAAGGTGCATTGATTTTCTGTGAAGTAAGTTCCTAGTGTTCACTCTGTCATAAACAAGCAGCCAGATAAAGATCTTATGCCTGAGTCGTGCAGAGCTATTCCAGATCCATTTGAAAATTATGTGGGAATTACTAGGTCCCATCATTGCCTTGTACATTTTAATGAAAGAATAACTGGCAAAATTCCATTGATACCTCCATACATCTTGGTTTGACTGAGTATTATAGCATAGTAATTTATAAATGGGAATAGTAATTCAAGTGAACAACATTGATCAATGGGAGACCCAGGAGATTTCGCCCCCGTGCCGCTCCCGCGAGTGGCCCGGGCGGAACCCTAGATCGCCGCCACCGCTCCCCTTTCTCGCCTTCCTTCTCCCTCGCCGCCACCAGGGGACGCCGCCGGGCAAAGCCCGCACGTGCGTCGGCGGCGGCGGGGCTCCCTCCCTCCTCGCGAGGCTCCTGGGCGGCGCGGGACGGCCAGCCCTCGCGGCGGTGCTCGGCTCGGCGGCAGGTCGGGCCGCTGGCGGATCTGCGGGGCTCCCCTTGGTGGCGCTGCGGCGACGGCGACGGCGTGGTCTGCGCGGGGCGGCGAGGCGCGGGCTCCTCCTCCTCCCGATCTGATGGCGCCGCGGTGGCGCCGGCGCTCGGGCGTGCGGCGGGGTCTGCGAGGGTGGTCGGCGCGCAACGTCTTCCTCCCCGATCTGATGGCTCCACGGTGGCGCCAGTGCTCGGGCGGCGGTTGGCTTCGGCAAGCGATGGCGGGCGCTGGGCTCTCGGCGGCGCTCCGGCGTGTGCAGGCGGCGGCGGTCCCTGTGCGCGGTCGGCGGCTCCGTCTCTGACCCGGACGGCGCGGGGGATGGCGGCGGCCCGGCGTGGCCGGCGATCTGGATGCGGTGGTGCCGACGGCTCGCTGATCTGCCGGTACTCCAGGGTCTGCCTGGTGGTGCTGGCGGTGACGGCGGCCCGTGCACGAGAGTTGGATCCCTTCGAACTGATCTGGGTGAAAACTTGCCTTCGGCTTCTGCTAAGGCCGGCGGTGGCGGCGCTATCTGCGTCGTTCCCTTCTTGAAGGCATCGCCGTGGAGAAGTTCAAGGCCACTCTCTGCTACCTCCGGGGGAAACCCTAGATCGGATGACGGCGGCGCTCTGGTGTCGTTCCTCCCTTGGGGGCATCATTCTTGGAGGTACACACGTGATCGATGGACCAGAGGACGGATTCTTTGGTGGAGCGGTGCTTCATCCTACACACTGATGGCGATGGATCTTGACGGCGTGGCGCAGTGCAGATTCGGAGTTCGCTGTGGGAGGATGGACTCGCGTAGGAGGACGACGCTGTCGGGCGTCGTGGTGGCGTCGATGGCAGAGAGACCTGGCACGGTACATGCAACAGTTCAGCTCTGAAGATGGTTTGGTGGCAGGTGGCTGCGGCGGCCTCATACCCGGCAGGCGTCCTGGTTGAGGAGGCACCGGACTGGTAGGTGCCCCATACCCGGCAGGCGTCCTGGTTGGGACCTCAGGTCTTAGATGTTTAGGTTTGGCTGCGATGTCTGTTTGGTATTAGGCCCAGACTATCTGCGCCCCTTCATCAATTGGATAGGTGTAGCGACAGTTGTTGCTTAGACGGTGGCTTTAGTCTTGCTGTTGTATGGCTTTATAAGGTCTTGTGATAATAATTAATAAAATGGCCGTATGCATCGCCCAGATGCAGAGGCCGGGGATCATCCTCCTTTTCTAAAAAAAAACATTGATCTATGGGAATAGTATTATTGCCTTATACCTCCATCCGGAGGGAGTACTTTGACCACGAGGAATTCTGGCATAGTAATTCAAGTGAACAACATTGATCATAAATGGGAATATGGGATAACAACACTGAATTCTTTCATGGAGTTGCAAGTGGCAGTAGTAGAAACTGTCTTTTCTATATGAAATTTGGACAAAATATTAAAGTAACTAACTAGTCATGTAGGATCGGGTGGTCTAACAACATCTGATTATTGCATTTAGTGCAAAGCTAAGTCCCACGGAAGATCGAGCCTCGTCCAGACAAAGTAAAGAGAAAGGGCGGAAAGCAATAGAGAATGGCTTAGGGTTGTTTTCCTCATCTAGAAATCAGGAGAAGTTGTGAGAGCAAATAAAAATAAAGCTCACTCAAAAGAATGCTCTGAAATTTGCATTGTAGGAAGCAAATGATGCATCATCACTTTATATCTTTGTGGAGGCATGACAACAATCCTCAGCACCGTCTTTCTTATTTTGACACGCATTTTGAGTAGATGAAAAGGATTAGGCTGACCATGTACACCTTTGGAGCCTACTGTCAATTCTCAACAAAGATAAATAAGTTGATGAATGGTTTATCACAGACATAATCGATGATCAATCAACTATGTGACTATTTTTCTAGGGGAAGTCAACAATGTAACTCAAAGTTAAGTTCGTTGTACCCACTTATGACATTCAAGCGTAAAAAAGAAGAACCAAACGATTCACTGACATGTTGTACTAGCTAGTGATCAAATTATTGGATGAGCCACTGGTCGTTGGAGTGGTATGGGTATTTTCTAGAACGTAGTGTGGTATATATGGGTGTTGGCAGTAGTGCACGTGCACGAAGCATGCGGCTTACATGTGTATGCTAGTAGGAATTAGACTACTTCAAAATAACCGTGCAGCTAAAATGAGCTAGCTAGCTTTTTGCGGCCATGAATGCATGTGTGTTCAGTGTGTGTGTGAGTTGATGCTAAACAAAATTTACCTGTCATAGAAAAAGCGTCAGAAATACTAACGCCCACATATGTGGGCGTTTGCATCTCGCCCACACGCGTGGATCCACGTTCGTTTGTGGTTGCACGAATCTTGGCATGTTTGTGGTGCCACATAGGACTGGGCTGGTGTGTGGGCATTCATCCGGTCGCCCACACGTCCGTTTTCACCACACGGAAGGACCGGTGTGTGGGCGTTTAGCAGTTCGCCCACACGTCAGTTTTCACTCACGCACAGGGGCTGGTGTGTGGGCATTTATTAGTTCGCCCACACGCCCGTCTCCTCTCCCACACCCAAAGCTGCCAGTTGCCATGTGTTTTGCAGGGTACATGGCAACTGCCCTAGTGTGCTTGTAAGCAGATGGCAACTCTCTCTTTTACCCGAACATGTCAGTTGCCATGTGTTTTGCAGGGTACATGGCAACTGCCCTAGTGTGCTTGTAAGCAGATGGCAACTCTCTCTTTACCCGAACATGTTATTTGGCCATGTCTTTTTGTAGCGCTACACGGCAATTGCCTAGTGTTAGTAGGTGGCAACTCCTAAAGTTTTCAAATCATGGCAACTGTAGTAAACCAGACCATACATGGTAACTGCCTAGTGTTAGTAGGTGGCAACCCCTAAAGTTTTCAAATCATGGCAACTATAGTAAACCAGACCATACATGGCAACAACTGCAGTTGTCCAAAAATGGCATCTGGCACTTGACCTGAGATGGCAACTGCAGTTGAGCAGTCATGGCAACTGTAGTTGTCCGACATGGCAACTGTAGTTCAGCGACATGGCAACTGCAGTTAAACGAACATGGAAGAGGGTCCGGACCATGGCAACTGCGGGACGCGTGGTGACTGTCACGCGGGGCGTGCGGGACCATGAGATAGGAGGCCTGACGTATGGGCGTGTGGGCGTTGTCTATTTTGCCCACACGTAGAAGTATGAGAGGAACCGTGAGGAAAAAAAGAGACGTGTGGGCATTACTTGTTTTGCCCACACGTAGGCGTGTGGGCTGATCCTCTTAGACACCACACAAAACGTGTGGGCAGACTCCCTAGATGCCACACGTGCGGCAGTTATCGTCGTCCAAAAGCGTTTAGAGTTATGACTTTTGGTATGTGAGCATATGAAGGATTAATTCACTAGGATCTTTAGTTTTTTTTCTGAATGCCAATATATTTCATGTCTTGAGAGGCCAGGACTTCTCGTAGGTTGATTTTCCATGTGTCCAAAACAGATTAAATAGTGACCATCTCACTTTGTTAAAGTAAACTAACTGGTAATGTAGGCTCGGTCTAAAACATCTGAATTGTTTCTTTTAGGGCAACAATAATTCCTCCGGATGTTTCGGTCTCTTTCTCATAAAGTGAAGGGAAAAAAAAGAAAAAATGATAGAGACAAAGTAAGCTCGGCAAGACGATGCCTTGAAAACTTGCGTCCTTGAAAAGCACATGATGACTCTGTTGAAATATATTCGTCGGTCTTTCTTCATCAGTTCGGACTTTTGGATGAGTTGGCTGAAGCATGAATTCAATATGGTATCCTAGCCAAAAGGTCTTGAGTTCAAGACCCTACCGACGCAGTGTTAAAATAAAAGATCCTTATGTCTTTGTGAAGGCATGCCTTTAATCCCCATCATTCTCTCATGTTTTTTGAGTGAATGACAATGGTCAAGATGAGCTATGTAAACCTCTGGAGAATCACTTCTCATTTTCGAAAAAAATAATAAGCTGATGAATGAGCGCGTGGAGAACCAAACTGATGATTCATCACGTACTAAACACAATGTGACTCAAAGTTGGGTTTCACTGACAAAAATCCAATCGTAAAAAGAAAGAAATCAAACGATTCAGTCACAATGTTGTACTTATTGCTGCTTATTACTCCCTCTGTCCCAATGGTATAAGAGTGTTTTTGACACTACTAATAATAACTGATCAAACTATGGGATGATTCATTAAACGATTCAAGTATGGGTGTTGGTGGTAGTGCGCACGCGGGTTGTCACGTGCGTATGCTGCCACTAGGAATGACATTACATCATATGGGAATTACAGCACAGCTTTTTACTGCACTAGATAGGAAATGCGGCTTGCCGCACCCGGCAGCATAGCTGCCGGGTATATTTATGTTCAATCTATTTGTACAACCATCAAACCAGTCTAAATATAAAAAATCGCAAACACAAAAAAGTTCATACATAGTGGTACTCCTTCAGAAAAAAGTTGTAAATAGATAATATAACACAAAGAAAAAACATGCAACACAAATGCTCAAACCCAGCATCCAATCCACTCATTTCAAAGCTTAAATAAAAGACTGCATGAATAGTCATAGTTGTACAGATTCAGTGCGAATAAATCCTCGTCTAATCCATCATTTGCTGAATAAACAAAATAAAGAGGACAGGGGAGTGATAGAACAGAGAGGCATCATCGATACTTGAGGCACAGACAAAGGGCAAAACTCCTTCAACACGGTCACATGTGCTCACCTTTGAGCAACGTCATCCCCGTCTATGTATCCTGGATGTTGGGGATGATAAAGCAGTTAGATGTTGACATTCAAAGGCATATCCACAGGTGATATCGAAGTACGTGACACCAGATAAATAAAGCTATCTTGAGCACATTCTTTATATGTATCAAACAATACATAAGAAACTAACACTGAGCTAGTATGATACATTTTGATGTTTATATTGAAAGAAAACCTCTATTCGTTTTCTGGATCACACATGCGTTGATAAGGGTGGTTAATAATGGAAAATAGGAAACAGATAATCATAGGATGCATTGAAGAAATCAAACACATATCATTCAAATTTTGAGCAGGAAATAAATATTCTGTAAACCGAGCTGTAGACGTCACAAAGAGGGTGGCAATGACAAACAGGGCATGTACAATTTCAAAGGAGAATGCATATATCAATAACGCAGCACCGGAATTTATACTCAGCATGCTATAAGGACAAATACAAAATAATTAAAGGACGATAATTGTATGCAAGGCGAGCAAGGTCTGAGCAGTGAGTCCAAGGGTACTACTCCCTCCATTTCTTTTTAGTCCGCATATAAGGTTTGGTCAAAGTCAAGCTTTGTAGAGTTTGACTAACTTTATATTAAAAAATATAAACATTCACAATATGAAATCAATATTATCAGATGCACAATGAAACGTATTTTCATACTATATAGTTTTAGTATTGTAGATGTTCATATTTTTTTATATAAATTAGGTCAAACTTTGTGTAGTTTGACTTTGACCAAATCTTATATGCGGAGTAAAAAGAAACGGAGGGAGTACATATGAAATTATTTTAAAAATTGTCTTACATGCGATCCATGTATTTATTTAGTCTTTAAAGACTAAAGTCCTGCTGGCAGTAGGCTGAGACATTGTTTTCTTGTTGGGCCTGTGATCCGGTTCACTGGGAAAGCAACAAACATGAGTAACGCATATAGCTGCACAAGTCTGAAGAGCAAGAGGGAGGGCATATTACTTGTATGATGTTTCTTATTTTTCTTATCATAACCAAACAATTAAAAGAACACGAACAACTTATATTTAAGATTTTTTTGCGGGCCAGCTTATATTTAAGATGCTATCAACTGAATATCCTAAGTACATGTAACCTGGCTCATGCATAGATTAAAAGAAGGCACCCACATGTAAGAAAACACCTTTGTGTGATTAAGAATATCCAAGTTTCTTTCTCTGTGTGTAAGATATTTGTGATTGCACAACTCAAGAAGGTTTAAATCCCGAAACAGAGCAATTCAAACTTGAGTTTTCTAAAATTCAGGACATTGAATCAAGGTCATAATTGAAAGAAGTTGGTGAAATTCAATTTAGAGAACCTGCCAACATAAAGGATATATCACCACAGCACCCACATGCATGATGATCATCTAGTGCTATCAAATCTTTAGACTTCAGATTACTTCAGAGCACACTCTAGCTTGAAGTAGTAGGCGTGATTGATCTTACCGTAGGGCCCAGGAAAGCAGGAGTTGTTGTTGAGGTTCAGGATCCTGTGTGCTTCGAGTGCTGCCTGGCAGAGTAAATCATCTCTGGACCTGGAATTTGTAACCAGCAGAAACAAAGATTCACTGCAATCAATCTCCATGCATGTTGACTTTGGACTTTGGATGACGAAGAGCTAGCTTGACTGATTGATGACGATTTGCTCACCCTGTCCAAGAAGAACGGGTGGTCGACGAACGCCGCCGTGTTAGGGAGTGAGTGGCGCGAACACCGCCCCAACCATGCGAAATGACAGAAATGCCCCTAGCAGGGCACTAAATTAACACGTGGTGGCACGTGTTTTCGTCTACTATTCATTGTGACAATGCTGGTTTTTGATCCGACGTCCAGAATCGCATCAAAGGGGCGCAAATGGACGGTCGGATGTCTCAAGCCTCTGAGAACGCTCAGGTTCTGCCTTGGAAACAAAGAGAACAATGCAGTACTCTAGATAATTCCCTTGAATATATTGGTATCGATGTGCATGCAATCTATTTGGTAAATGATCATACAGGCACTCATGCTACTGCACACTTCATTCAATCAAGCATGTAAGCAAGGTACTCACTCGCCGGCTACAAAATCTTGTTCTACTTTTATGCTACCAGGAGAAGGAGCTTAGGTGCATGTGATCTTATTCTGTCCAGTATCAAAAGCATATAGTAGTGATCTAAACGCTCTTATGTTTCTTTACGCAGGGAGCACTAAAAGCTAGCGTCGTAAGGTGAAACAATTGCTAGCATAAATATTCCCCTGTTTGGGTAACACTGGAAACTTAAATAAGAGCTTATTCATAAGAAGCCAAAAATAATACCATGGTGATTACCATCGCTGAAGCACTTTGACCTTGTCTTCCTACATCAGGCAATGAATCAAATTCTACTCTCTATGATCGCAATTTTTTTGCTCACAACTTTGAAAGAGTGTACTGAGCAGGCAACAGACATTTAATTATATTAGGTTCTGAATATTGTTCCATGCAAACCGATCCTTTCAAGTCTGTAACTGGACAAACTTTTGTGCAAAACTCGAAAAAAGGTGAAGAACACAACATGAACAATGCATAAAGCAGCTCCTAGCTTCAGCCAGGACCTGACACTGCCGGTTGATACATAGACAACATCAAACTCTGCTTCAACATGAACAATGCATAAATCATTTCAATGAAAATAAAAAAGCTGCTACAGGCAGTAAACTGTCATGTCATTGGCATCTCACAAAGACATGGCATCTCTGCTTACAGCCCACAAGGAAATCAAGATTGAGGGATAGACAGACCTGTGGGTCATCGGCAGTCACTTTAACGAATTTCTTCATGGAAGCTATCATCCATCTCTTCGGTGTGCTGGAGGTTGTGCATCTCCTGCCGAGCACCAAGTGTCGGCAGCCTAAGTCAGGATCATAGCGGGAAGAGAAATGGGGAACTAATAAAGAGAACAGGGGTACTAATTAAGCATAGATTTTCATGTAGAAAACGATTCTAGATTTTTATTAAATTAGCAAATTACCAGTCCTAAAGGTCGAGGTGGACACATGGAAACACATCCCTTACAACAACTCTGTCCTGATACAGAAAAAATCACCGCTATCAGTCACGGTATATGAAGACAGAAGCAATAAAAAATAGCAGTATAAAAGGAATCTTGAAAATCCATTATAAAATAAGTAAACTTGGTCATGTATGCACTGGTTGCAGCTTTTGTGCTAATTGTCCGCTATTGTCACAAATAAAGACAATGGCATATTCAAAATGAGGGTAAAAGTATTACTGATTTAGTTCCTAATTATATATAGTAATCAAAATTCTTTGAAAGATGCAGACTACTCAACACCTATATACTCCTTTTCAAATTAGAGTATATTCATTTCATTTCAGTGCATACATTTCATTTCAGTGTACAGCAACATAAAAGGAGCAAAGCAACCAGCAATGGAGAAGAGGCACTTACCGTGGACAAGGGAGAAGAGGCTGCCGTTGGGGTAGTAGTCGTTCCTCCTCTGCCTGCTCCACGTCGACGGCCACACGCCCGAGCCTCGACGCCGTCACGGCCGTTGCAACCTGCCATGGACGAAGTTGACTTAAAGTTAAGTTCAGGTCTGTTTCAGAATGAACAACAACATATGCATGCAGAGAGCATGTATCAACACAGCACCCACATGCATGATGATGATCCAGAGCTATCAAATCTTCAGACTTCAGATTACTTCAGAGTACACTCTAGCTTGAAGTAACAGGCGTGATTGATCTTACATTAGGGCCCAGAAAAGTAGGGGTTGTTGTTGAGGTTCAGGATCCTGTGTGCTTCGAGTGCTACCGCCTGGCAGAGTAAATCATCTCTAGACCTGGAATTTGTAACCAACAGAAAAAGGAATGTCTGCAATCAATCTCCATGCATGACGAAGAGCTAGCTTGATGGATCGATGACTATTGCTCACCTTCTCCAGGAAGAACTGGCGGTCGATGAACTGCCCGGAAACCTCGTCCAGCTCCACAACATCGGTGACCTGCAGCGGCCAGAGAGAGGGATGGTGAGCAGAAGCAGCGCGAGATTGATGGGGAGAGGAGTCCCGCGTCTTTAATCGAACGTGTCTCACCTTGAGGTCCTCGACGTCTCTGCAGCCCGTACTCTAAAGCAAGCTCGGCACAGGCACAATTTGCAAGATCTTGGGCATGAAATGAACGCCCAAAAGGGAGTGCAGCAACAACGGAAAGAAACGCTAAAAGGGAACATAGAGCAGAAACCAACCCAAAATGCAAGCAAGAATTTTTAAAAGGGAAATAGAGCAGCATGAGCATGAGGCATAGAAAAATGGGGTCACCTTAAGATCAAGAATCAGTGGTTCTCTCTCAGTTCAAATCAGAAGGAAAGAACCACTATTATTGATTAGAGTTATTTGTAATTAGGCAAAGCACTACAACACTGGATCCTAAGCAACAGTTGAGGCATACAAAACTACAAGTGTTTGTTCTTTTCATATATAAACAACCTTTAGTATCTCAACTAGAACCAAAGAAAAACAAAAATCATGGTTAAGTAACCAGCAAAGGAAGAATGAACCTTTTTGGAATTTTAAAGTAGCAATACATGAAAAGTTCTTTTTTGCCTTCAATACTACACACATTAGGGGAGGTAGCTGCAGTTTTATTGCATACTGGGCTCAGATTCGCCTTTCCTTGATCATATAACCTACCCCCATCATCTCTTATCACCGGATCAATCTGTTATTACAGTAGAGCTGCCCTGGTTATCACTCAACAAGAATGACCATCCAAGGACAACAACAAGTATCACAGGATCAAAAAGGATTCTAGAGACAAGAGGGAGGATCCAACTTGATACCCACAGGTGCCTCGATTGCTCAAAGGCACACTAATTCCAGCCAAGGTAATCATCATCACCCTAGCACGAACACCACTTGAGCATAAATAAGCAACACCTTTAAATACAAATAAAAATGGTTCAGGGTTCATTGCATAGCTGCCACAGATGCCATCGTCGGCGCCGCTGGTCTGCCGCCCTCCTCCGTGGCTGCTGCCGCCATCGCCGTGGTTGGTGGGAGCCACCTGTGTGGGATGGAGGGAGGGAGGGAGGCGGCTGCAGGAGTGAGTGAGAGAGGAGGCGGCCGCTAGGTTTTCATCGCAAGAAGCCGCGGTCATTTTATAGCCGGTACGCGAAATGACACAGATGCCCTGATGGGGGCATGGTATTTACATTTTGTTTCAATTGGAATTTTATCTAACAGCTCACAACGATCTGGTAAATATGCGACGTCTCACGTGAGCCAAACCCGAGATCCGACGGCTTGAATCGCATCAAGAAATAGATCGGACGGCCGAGAGGGCCTGAGCTCTGGGAGCGCCTGTGGTCTGCTTCGGTTCTTGTTTTTGGATAAGCAACACCTTTAAATACAAATAGAAAGGGTTCAGGGTTCATTGCATAGTGGGCTCAGATTCGCCTTTCCTCAATCATATAACCTACCCCCGTCATCTCTTATCACCAGATCAATCTGTTTATACAGTGGAGCTGCCCTGGTTATCACTCAACAAGAATGACCATCCAAGGACAACAACAAGTATCACACGATCAAAAAGGATTCTAGAGACAAGAGGGAGGATCCAACCTGATACGCACAGGTGCCATGATTGCTCAAAGGCACACTTATTTCAGCCACGATTAATCATCATCACCCTAGCACAAACGCCACTGATCAATCTAGCAAATCCAGGAGCATAGCTATAGGACCAGGGCATCCACATGTAAACCAGAGCATCACATGAGCTCCCATGATAGCAACTAAACATGAACAGTAGCCTGCAAACTCTAAAATGGCATGGATCCACAACTACATAGCTCAAGTAGGAACCGATGGATGAGTAGGGCATAGAGCATCAACCAGACGAGCCCCACATCAATATAGCCATGGCCATGTCCCATAGGAAGACGGAGCTCACCGAGGGAGGTTGTAGCCGAGGCAGTACTCAGTGCGCGCCGGGGTTGTGCTTGAACGCCGTCCAACCGGCGAGGAACCGCATCGGAGTTGCGCCTTTCCCCGTCCCGCCGACGAGCACGAACGCATCAAACAACCAAGTGACTCTGTGCACGGAATACATGTCAAACAATATAAACAATCAGATATGCTATCACAACAGGTGAATAAACATCTAGTATAACAGAACAACGTAATCAAGGCGGAGCTAGGCAATACAGAAAGCAATGCATATTTGATAGACCAGTTCATCTATCACTGGAACTGTAGAGTATTTAGATGACTGCTAATAATAGTATGTCACTGCAGATATATTTGTAAGTCAAATGAAATTTTGTTAAAAACCCATTAATGGCCTGACTTTGATAAAGCCACATGACACTATAGGGTTAAAGGATAGTTCTCATCAAGAATATGCACATTGGGATCCACACACGTGTTAGTAAATCAAGAAACTGCATATGTTCCTATCTAGAGGCACCCATTCGTATTGCAAGCAAGACACTGAACAACAATAGCAAGGATCTGCAGTAGAGTAGGACCGATTAATGGCTTAGGATATACCTTGTGTGCCGGTGAACCTTAGATCTGAAAGCTCATGCACCTGTCGAACATAATGATTATTAAGAGAAGGATTTCAAAGTAACAATACCTGACAGAATGATTTTAAAGCAACCAGGTACATAACAAACACAATGAATGTCTACATAGTACCCCATCTCTCTGAATACTAACTACATGCAGGCTAATTTTGAAGTACATTTTAGGAGCAATGGAAAACCAGGAAAATAGAAAAAACTCACAATGAAATAAAAAACTAAATATTGCACGCCGTCGAGACCAATCTGCGGTGCAACATCTACCGCAGGAGAAGGACATCAGGGTCAATCATGCAACAATGTAAGGGCACCACCGGACAGTTCACAACTTCAGGAGGTGCTTACTATATTATCGATATAGCGATGCATCTTGTTAGAATCAGCAAATAAATGTATATGCTAGCAGTTAGTATTCCCAGGCAGAAAATAAACAATCTGTTACTGAATTATGTTTATACAGCCAGCCATGAATAAACTACATGTGCACCGCAAGATCAAACCATGCATGTGCAATTGGAGAGAAATAACAGACTGTCCCAAAGAATGAGTGAAAGATAAGAATGTCTATCAGGCTATGCTGTAATTGTTGGATTAATATATTGGAAATTAAGGATATGCAACTACTGTTGAATAAAAACAAACCAAAACTATTATTGTTTCCAAATCTATTAGTTTGAAAATCAAGTGCATCGTGGGCCATGTATACGGAGAAGCAAATGTGAAATTTAGATGTGGTTCAAAATATTTTAGTGGTACGTAAAAAAAAGTCATTCTGGGACTAACATACATGTGGCTAATGCACGAATATCATGCATGTTGGGCTAACAATATTCTGAAAGAAAAAACCGCACACCATCTATCGCATGTCCTGATTTATAAGGCTGAATTAAAGAGATAATAGATATTACTAATGGGGTCATTTTAATTACTATAATTGTCATTTGCCCCAAAAAACAGTTGAAAATATCCTATATGCCATTGGGTGTCGTGTCATGTAAACTAAAATTCAGACAAAAATATATAACACTAACTTAGGCAGGAAGCACACTGTCCTCCCTTCCTTTTTGTGCCCGTCGACCAATCAAATGATGGCACAAAGTGAAACCAAACAAAAGGAAAGGAGAGGGGTCATTCTGTTCCGAGCGAATTTGTCCATATGCACACATATAAATCATGCCCACTAATTTGTCCATATGCACACATATAAAACAAACTGAGGAGTTATGAGCAGGAGTTAACAAAAGACTACCAATCAGTCTAGCAGATGGAGCCATCCCACTGTATCCTCTCAGACCGTGACACCTCTCCGAGCATAGTCGAAGACGACCGAAGATCTGTACCTAGAAAGCAAATTAGGCAGCACGGACCCTGCCCAAATCAGCTGACCCTCATCTCTAATATATGAAACAAACAGAATTTGAAGGTGCCTTACCTCAGGTCTTCTTCCCAGAGGCGCACGGACGCAACGATGAAGGTCCAGTGCTTCCTCGGCGTGGTCGAACAGGAGGTGCCGAGGGCCAGCGGCTCAGCCTCCTCGCCCACTCCTAGGTTAGGGAGGGGAACGATGGGAGGGGAGGAGGAAGGGCGGAGCAGCATGCGGCCTGACAACGGGGAAGCGATACGGGCCGGGAGCTCGATCCAACTCCGGCCGGCCAGCCCTATAGTCGCCGGCGAGACCCCCCGCCCTAGTGCGCCTGCCTCCTCCTATCCTCCCTCCGCATCTTCTCACCTGCAGGGACGCATCCATGGGGATCGAGAAATCGGGGCAACGAGCAGGCGGCCGCCGGAGGCGAGGTCTACCTCCACCACCGAAACCCTAGTGGGGGAAATCGATGGGGGCGACCGCAGGAGGCGAGGAAAAGTAGATCGACGTGGTGAAGCTAGTAAAGCTTGTCGAGGAGCAGCCCTGTGTGTGTTGGGCGGCGCCGGAGCTCACCGGAGCGGCCGGAATCGGCCGGCGACCGAGGCGGTAGAGTGGGCAGGAGGCGGGGACGGGAGGAAGAGGCGAGGAGCTGTGCGAGTGCGGGAGAGAGGCGGCGGCTAGGTCTCCGCCACGGGAGCGGCCGCATTTTATACCCCCCCTACGCGAAATGACCAAAATGCCCCGGTGGGGGCATGGTATTTACCTTCTGTTGCAATTGGAATTTTATCCAACGGCTCACAACGATCTGGTAAATATCCGACGTCTCACGTGAGCCGAGCCCGAGATCCGACGGCCATTACGCGTCAGGGAGCTCGATCGGACGGTCCAGAATCCAAACGAACGGGGAGGCTTCGTTTTGCTTCGGACTCTAACAATGGGATGTACACATGTGCATGTGTTTGTTCAGCTTCACTTGATTCACATTTCGATACGTCTCATCGCATGCAAAGGTACCTCCCGCGTGGTTTTTCCATCGTGACTGCCATGAGACGACGTGATTACTAAATGGACATGGTTGCATCTGTGTGTGTACGCGCGCGCGCTCAACACGTCGTGGATGTTGGGGCAGGCCCACGCGGCGGTGCCCCATGTTGCTTCGTCTCCCCGCTCGCATCGCCGGCTCCAAGTTGGACGGCCCGCGCTGTGTTTCTCGGCGCCTCCGCTACTTAAACAGTAGTGAAGCCCTGCGGCCTCCTGGCTACAGCACGTCGGACGCTAGCATACCAACTTGCAAGATAGGTGATCAGTGCGCTGTAGTAGCAGGGAAGCACCCAGTGGCGGTGCCAGGCCATATCATTACACTCTCCAAGAGCGAATGTCTAGGCGACCTCTCGAGATAGCCACGTGGGCAGAAGAGGCTGGCAACTGGCCAGGTACTGTTTACCGATACAGGGAGAAGGAAACGCGGCCGTGATTAGGTATTGGTCATCTATTCTACCGTCCTATGATAAGGCTGCCCGTAATGGAAGTATCATAGGTAGTATCGTGCATGTCAACTAAACAATTTTGATGAGGTGGCATAGAATTAAATGAAGAAAGAGATACTTGAGTATCATATCATGATACCATATCATATTAAATGATGTGCTACTTTATGTCATGCATGGCAATAAATGTAGTCATCTATGATACCAACATATAATACTATGCATTACAGATGTAGTATCATATGCATGATACTAGTATATGATACTCCCCATTACAACCAGCCTAACGCCTCCCCCAGGTAAAGCAACGTAGGGCCTCTTCTTCCTTACCCACGAAGGCAGCCATTCGTTCCCATCATCACCTCGTTTTCATCTCCACGCTTATGCGAGCGCTAGCAATGGCACAGAGCCGACGGAGGAGCAGCACCGACAGTGGTGCAGAGCTGATGGCGGAGCAGATGGGAGGAGGAGAAGCTGGTGGGAGCCCATGGAAAGCGAACCGCACCCTCCGCGCGCTCACCGCCGCCGCCGATGGCTTCGGCCGTTGCGCCATCCAAGGCCTCCAGGGCACCCTCCATTAGGTCAGCTCTCTCCAAGATCTCCTTTTTACCCGCATTTTTACCACTCTCCAACCTCTCACTATTGCTCCGGAAAATTCCCTTTGGAATTGGGGATGAACAAACGCACGCGCAGACGATAGGTGCGGGATGCTGTGGGAGGCGTGCCGCATTCGGGGGCCGCTGTGGATCATCTTCGAGGTGTCCGGTGACATCCGCCTCGAGACCTACCTCCGGGTCTCTTCCCACATGACCATTGACAGGCGCGGGTAGCGGGTCAGGCTCACCGGCAAGGCACAGGTAGATTTCTTGATCTGCTCGTTATGGTTCTCCAAATATTTGCAGAGAATAAAACTGGCTGAAGATGGTGTGTGCAGCTTGCGGGAGATTTGATGATAACCCCCCCAGGCCACTTAAACCCCACATGTCATAGACAGCGGCGGGGGGTATATGATCAAGGATTTGCCAACAAGGGGGGTTATCGTCAATTGTCCCGCAGCTTGCCTCTGAACTTGTGATGTCCGGCCATTGCATCTGGGAGGAGCTCCTCTTCAGGTAGAATGCCGAGACGTACGACACTGCTGCGACTGCCGTTCTGGTTCTGGTTGGTCGTCCGCAGTTTGACCACACTTGCAGGTTGGCTCTCTACTTCAGTTGCTCGCAGCTAGCCATTGTGAACGCACTTCGTCCTATGTTAATTATCTTTCAAAATTGTGCTGCTTTGTTTATAAATGATGCTGGCCATACTATATGTCTTCGTCTGAAGTGATTCTTCATTTCCTTTGCAGGGTAGCATTGATGTTGTTTAGAAGCACCCTGTGGCCGAGTGTGACATTTGGTTTATCAAATTCTCATGTAATTTTCACTTCAATCAATTAGCAATAGGTAACACTTGATATTGACACTATTATCTTCAGAAATATTTTTGTACGATACTTGTGTGATTGTCTAACAAGTTTCTGCAGCTGGCCATGCTCGTGATTAATTGTTTGCTCATAAACCAAATCATCTAAATGCACCTGATCAGGGTTAGATGAAAATCAAAAAGTATAATTCTTGTGGTTAATCATTTTCTCGCCGATCTATACGTTACCTGTGAATTTTTATACCACAAAAGCACGTTCACAACTAAGCAAGCTAGGCAGGTATGCCCAGGTACGCCAAAGAGGCGCGCCCAGAGCGCGCGCCAACCTCTAGTTTGTAGTCAACTGGGTGTTGTGTAGTCAGATGTAGGAATTTGTAAGACTTTTTTGCATTATTTTCTGCTTGCCGTATGATGTATTTTTTTGAAAAAAATCTGTGTAGTCAATTGACTACACTAGTCAAGTGTGGCTTCGCCACTGGAAGCACCTCCGACCAGCGAGCGACGGTGAGTCCCTCCGCCCCCCTGCCCTCTCCATTCTGCAAGAGAAGACTAAACGAGCAAGGGAAGCAACTAACCGTTCGTTGTTGTTGTTGTTGGTAGCCGCCGCGGAGAGCGCCAACTCGATCGGGATGCTGTGGCGCGCCGTGCTACACGCGGCCGCCGCGCCCTCGCCTACCTCGCCATCGCGCTGGCTTCCTCCTCCTCCTCCTCCATGCCGCCGGCCCAAGAGTACTCTTCGTCGGGATCATGCACACGCTTGCTACGGTCGTCCTCGCGGTGGTCGACCTCCTCGGCTTCCTGACCCTCTTCCTGGCACGTGAGGACTGGGGAGTGGCTGCTGACTGGTCAAGCAGTACATGGATCAGCTCATGACTACTTCCTCTATAAACAAATACAGTGTATAAGAGCATTTAGATCACCACACTTTATTTAGTGATCTAAACACTTTTATATTTCTTTATGGAGGGAGTACGTACTTGTGAGGAGTACTAATATTGCAGTGCAGTGTTTAGTGTTAACTAGATAGATCTCCTAGCACTTCATCGGCCAGTCACCAGTACAGTATTCTCCATGTATATAGATCGTATTCTTTGCGTATTGCGGGCTATATAATTGGCTTGGATTGTGCTCGTCCACCGAGATATGGTATTGAGTAGTATTGACGAATAAACTATATATGTGTGGAGTCTTTGATTTAGAACTGGGCCTCCTCTCTGTGAGATCACCAGTAATATGCTACTGTAATATATATCCCTCACTGATGCTGTTTCTTATATTGAGCATTGTTATTCATTCATTGCTAGTGTGATTGAAGGACCGTGTTTGTTTCATGAACGGGACTTCATAGCTTGGAGTGACATCCTCTCTTTATTTTTACTATTAAAAAAAATAATTTTTTGACTATGGAGTGACATCGTCTTAATCAAGGCCTTCTTGATTTTGATGTATTTTTCCTTTGGGGGAGACAAACCCGCCATCTGCTTATGGTTAGTGCCTCGGAGGGTCCATATGCCGGTCACTTTTATGAGCGCTCGATCTCTTCGATGGTGAAAGCACCCCTACATCCGTTTGGGGAATATTTGCTTCTGTTTAGCTGCAAATTTCAGTCGTAAATTTTGATAACCCATATTTGTATCGTGGTAAATAAAATTGTTGTTACTCTTCTCATCGGGAAACGGATGAGGTTAAAGTCTCCCAAGATCAACCATCAACGATCTTGCTTCCTTGAGCTGCCACTTCTTGACCGAGACTTTATGTGGTCAAACAACATAGACTGCCCCGTTCTAGAACGACTCAACCACGCCTTTTTGAATCTAGCCTGGAATTCCGCGTTCCCAAACTCCAACCTGACATCCCTAACTAGATTCACCTCAGATCATGTGACAATGATCATCACTTTGTCCACCTCCATCCTACGTTCCCGTCGGTTCATATTTGAACGCTACTAGGCCTTCCACCCCTCTTGCCGCCGGATCGTGGCATAAGCCTACCTACCCACCTCTTCCAACCTCAGCAATTCCAGCCCTTAGGATAGTGGTGAAACTTGCTCTCCATAGAGCAATTTGTGATAGAATGTGTTTATTAAAGCAACGAGTAAACATTAAATGTGGTATCTCTGGTGATGAAATCAAAAAATTCTTCTATGTCATCGGAACCTGGGCATTGCGAGCTTCGGGAGTGCCGAGTTCATCTCGTCTGTCCGCCATCATGATTGCAAATGCATCGAGAGTACATGTGCACATCTGTTGCATCATGGTAATGCCATTCTTTGAGCACTTGCAATCACCATATGTCTAGATTAGTCAACAAGTCCACTCATGGATGCAAGGTCATTCACAATTGGCGACGACACCAAGTCTGCAATGTCTTAAGGTGAAAGTTAACATCGTAGGTGCGAGAAAAACTGAAAACTAAGAGAATCACGAACTATAATCGTTACAATATTTTCTGAACTGTACCTCCGAGACAATCAATGAGAGCATGCTTGTACAGTAGATTTGTGGAACACACATGCTGATAGCATATTCCATTAGTTGATAAGTCTAGTTCAGGAGTTGTTAGACAATAGAGTAGTCGAACTAGTCCCTCAGATAGAACTACATAAAAAGTTTGTAATTTTTTTGGTTTACATTCAGGGTTTTAATGCATTTTTTAACTTTTATTCTTGTTTTAAATGTATTTTGTTCTTTTCAGTTTTTTATTCTGGTTTTAGATGTTTTTTACTGGTTATATTTTAGTTTTTGTTTGCCTGTCTTTTTATACATTTTCATTTTATTTTTATATTTTATAAACTTTATAAAATAATGTTTTAATATCATCGAACAAATTTTAATAATAAATGTTTTTTAAAAATGTTTAACAGTTTCAATATAAGGTGAATATTTTAAAAATACTGATCGACATTTTTTAAAGTTTTCACGCAATTCTACAAAATTTAGTGGGCTTCTTAATTTGTTCATGTAATTTTGAAAGTGTTTGTGCAATTTTTAAATAATTTTTTGTGTATTTTACAAAGAAAAAAAAGTATTTTGAAAAACAATCACACACCTTGAAAAATGTAATTACGAAATTTTTCATTTTTGTGTTCTTTTACTTTTTGTTTTATAGAAAAAATAAATAAGGACAAACCAAATAAAACCAAAAACA
Organism: Thinopyrum elongatum; assembly: GCA_011799875.1. Lineage (NCBI taxonomy): Eukaryota > Viridiplantae > Streptophyta > Magnoliopsida > Poales > Poaceae > Thinopyrum > Thinopyrum elongatum. The sequence continues at coordinate 60,233,691 of CM022301.1, read as the reverse complement.
ATTGTTAAAAGATTGCTTGAGCACTAAGGAACACACACGCCGTACTAGGCCGGCCCTTTCTGGAAGCCGGCTCTATGCCATCCGCTCTCTATTATTTTTTCAACATTTTTGGTGTTGCTAAATGTGCATACCGCACATGGCTCCGCCACGCAACGAACTTGACCCAGCTCGTGAATCGTCGGATGTGCTTTCATTTGCGCACGCCATCCGCTATGAAGGTTCATTTGGGAGTCCATCACAGTAAATTCTTATTTGCCGGTGTTTGCTTGCATAAGATAGTAACGCGCACCCCTAGTAATAATGGGTTCCCCGTGTATGGGATTGATTTTCCCGGATTTGTGATAGGGCTTTCCTTACACAATACAATCAGAGATACTCACATACACGTACATACACTAACCCCTTGCACGCACACACATTCTACCCCTATAAGCATCTTCGATATACTGAGTTGTCACAACTTTGTGAGATTGATGAAGTCATCACAAGTGTCTCGAAATTGACAGAAACGTCTCCTTCCGCTGAAAGAACATCGCCAAAAAGACTAAAATAAATCCAGTAAAATGCGCGCACCAGTACCAAGTCTAAAATATAAACTCAGGTGTGCTGGTTCCACCACTAGGACCTAATCATTTAAGCTATGCACAGTTCCTGGTTTCTTGAAAGTTCTGCCCGATTCTGTTTATTGTGTTTTTCTCTGCTTGTTTTTGTTTTATTTATTTATTTTCATGTTCTTTTCTTCTTTTCCCTATTTCACTTTCATACTCCTTTTCTAATTCCTATGTTTTTTTCATGAACATTTTATAAATATTCAGATCATTTATTCTCTTTTTGAAAATTTGTTTGACCATTTTTAAAATGATGATTTTAAAATGAATTATTTAAATCCATATTTTTTCAAAAAATATTTTTAATTTTTTAAAATAGAATTCACGAATATTTATTAATCTATAAAAATATTGTAATTGTTTTATTTATAAGAGGAGAGCTCGTACTATAAGTCGATTTTGCGTCTCAAATTGCACACTCGACGAACAGATGATTTTCCCAGTCAGCGAAGGAGATAGTTGGCGAGCTAAATGGGCTGGTCATACAATAGCTTCAGGCATTATAGCGACAGTTTCCCCTGGTTCAATGCAGAAAACAGGGAATATAAGTGGATTTGCGGAAACTCCTATTTGACGCTCTGTGGCGAAACAATCAAGCGCAAGCAATGAGCCGGCCGACTTCACCACAAAGAACAACCAGTTATGGGAACCTTCTAGAACCGTTTTTTAATGGTTGCCCTGTTTCTTATGGCTTTCTTTCATTTTTCCGTCTCCCTTTTATTTTTTTACGTTTCGGTTTCTTTTTATTTATTTTCTCATTTCTTTTTCGTTATTCCTTTTTCTTCTATTTTCAATGATTATTTCTCCTTCATAATTTTTTTGGTCATTGAAAAATGTTAAGAAATGACTAAAAAACATGCTCAAAATTTTAAAAAGTTAGCATTTTAGAAAATTGTTGGAGTTTCTCAGAAAGTGCCCGTGTTTTTCAAGAATTCTTTTGATTTTCCCAAAAAAAATCATAAATCCAAAAATGTGTGCATATTCAGAAATTGATCAAGTTTTTCAAAAATATAGTTTTTTTAAAATGATTTTAAAAAAAATCTTACTATGTCACAAAATATTCCAGTTTTAACATTTACTCACAAACTCAACACTGAATAGTATTCTAAAATGTGTAGATTTTCCAAAATATGTCAACATTTTTTTAAAATAGGAAATATTTGTTGAAAACACGAACTTTTGTTAAATTCCTAACATTTTTTAAAATGGGAAAAATAAATCAAATGTTCAATACTGTTTAGGGATTCAAAACAATTTTTTAATTCCCAGCATTTTTTGAAAATGCGAGCAGTCGGGTAAAAATCTGAAGAAATTCTGGAATTACAAATATTTTTTCGAAATTATAAATATTTTTTGAAGTATCAAACATTTTTGGAAATTATAACAATTTTTAAGTGTCAAATTCTCCAACACTGTTTAAAAAAAGAGAAGAAGAAAATAAACCGGAAAGAAAAAAACAATTAAAAACAGGAAAATAATGTAGTTGAAAATTCAAAACAATATTTTAGATATGCTCTTATGATCACTGTTTCCTAGTAAGACATTGAAGCCCAGCACCTCGTGTGCCCAGCTACGAGCCCTCACCAGTTGGAGGTGCACGGTGTGACGCCCGAATAATTAAGCTACAGTAACCCTCTACTAATGATGCCATGTTACCACGATTACTGTTGTTAATTTCACGATGATTCAAATCCCGTTCGAACTCAAATTCAAAATCAAGTCAAACAATAGAACTTTTCAAACATTAAAACTAAAATGGTCTAAAGGTGACAAATAATTGATAAGTAATTATGATGAAGAAACTAATGTTTTATAAAATGTTTAAGTGGTCAAAAATAATTAAAATAGTGGCTTAGGTAATATATTTAATGTCTTTTATAAATTATAAAATATGAAACTATTTTATTTTGGTGTAAGAAATAATGTGGCAGTAGTTTGTTTAAAAAGACTAATTTAGGAACTAGTTTTGTATATTATTTAAACTAAAATGTGGCTAAAAGAAAACAGTAAAAAATAAACAAAAGAAAAATAAAATAAAAAAGGAAACAAAACACCACCCCCCCCTCGGCCCAGCTGCCCCCCCTCCCCGCACGACCCCCAGTCCCTCGCACCTCCTCTGCCCCCCCCCCCCCCCTGCCGACGGGCACCCCCCCTTCCGCCGTCAGGCCGCCCGCCCACCCCCCCCCCCCCTTCTCTTTCTCCTTTTCCTCTCTCCCATTCCTCGGGCGGGGTTCCGAGTCGCTCCCTTTCTCCGACTCCTTCTCCAGATCCCCCACTACCTTTTGTGGGCCTTCCGCTCCCCCCCTCCTCTATGGCGGGGGAGGTAAAGGATCCGGGTTTGTTCTCTTGCCTTACTTTCCCTCCGCAGAACTACATCCTTTTCAACTTCCTCTGTGGGCCTTCTCTCCTTTCTCGTCCGGTGGCTCCCTCTCCCCCTCAACCATGGGGTGAGCACCCCATCCGCCTTCCCCGTCTCCGTGCCCTGTGCGCGATCCCGTTCGTCTGCCCATGGGCGCTGAAGCCAGAGTCTATAGTCTCGCGCTCGTCGTCGCCAAGAAGGCAGGCCGCGCCTAGCCCCCGCCCGTGGGCCTCGCCCCCTCTCGTTCAAGCTCGCGCGCGAGCCCTGCTCGTCGCCGCTCCCCGCCATTCCCCTCTGCCCCCTCCCCTCTCTGTCCCCGCCACACCCACGCGCCGGGCGCGTCCCGCTCGCGCCCGGTCCACGCCTCGTACTGTCCCGCGTGACCCTTGGTTGCGCCACTCGCTGCCCCCTTGCTCTCTTGTCCTCCTCGCTGCTGCCTCCGTTTTCGGCTGGCGCTGCCACTGCTGCTACTGACACTGACACGCCCCGCCCCCTCTCTTGCTGCCGCTCTCTTCCCTTCCCCTCTCCTCTGCCTCCTCTTCCGCCGCTGTGCTCGCCGCTGTTACCCCCCTCTGTTTCCTCCTGCGCCGCCCACCGGAGTCCCCCCCCCCCCCCCCCCCCCCCCCCGCCCCCGCCTCCGCCTGGTCGGGCCACCGCTGCCCGTCTCCTGCCCGTCGTCGCCGCCCCTGTGGTTCCAGCACCGGCGCCCTCCTGCACCCGTGCTGGTCCGGGCTAGGAGGGGAGTGCCTAGCCCCCCGGGTGACTAGATGGGACACTGACCGGTGGGCCAGCCCCTGTTATAACAAATAAAAAAGGATTTTAAAAAGGAAAATAAAATAATAATTAATTAAGTAAATAATAATTAATTTTGATTAATTAAACTAATTGCTTAATGAGGCTAATCAGAGTATGACAAGGGGCCCCACCCCCTGTTGACAAGTCAAACTTTGACTGGTCAACTGGGTCCCCCTGGCCCGCATGTCAGCCTCTGTGTATATTCTGTGTACATAGGGCTGGGTACCCGTAGCATTTTAACAAATTTAGAAAATGATTTAAAACTTTGAAAATTAATATAAAATAATCCGTAACTCGGATGAAAATACTTTATACATGAAGGTTGCTCAAAAAATATGACAATTCTGAATACGTGCTCCGTTCGTCTGTCACGTGCCCCTAGCATAGCGAACATGGAACCGTCCCCCTTCGTTTCATCTGTCCGAAAATTCCTAACACCGGGAATACTTTCTCGGATGTTTTCCCCATTCGCCGGTATCACCTAGTATTGCGTTAGGTCGCATCTAGCACCGCTTATTGTCATGTCATGCATCATCATGCATCTGTTTGCATTGTATTCATTGTTTTTTCCCTTCTTCTCTCCGGTAGACTTCGAGACTGACGCCGCTGCTGCCCCGATCGACGACGGTGTTGACGACCCCTTCTTCTCAGCAGAGCTTCCAGGCAAGCAAAACCCCCTTGATCATCCCGATACCGCCTATTCCTTCTCTCTACTGCTTGCATTAGAGTAGTGTAGTTGTTACTGCTTATCGGTTTGATCCTATTCTGTTTCATAGCCTGTCCTTGTTACTATAGTTGTTACCATTACCTGCAATCCTAAATGCTTAGTATAGGATGCTAGTACTTCATCAGTGGCCCTACATTCTTGTCCATCTGCCATGCTATACTATCGGGCCGTGATCACTCGGGAAGTGATCACGGGTATATACTTACATACATACTAAACTTGATACATGTTGTGACTAAAGTCGGGTCGGCTCATAGAGTACCCGCGAGTGATTCATGAATGTGGGGGCTAAAGGGACAGGTGGTTCCATCCAGGAGTGGTGGACCTGGGTTTATGACGCCCCCCCGAGTGTTACTTTGTGGCGGAGCGACAGGGCAGGTTGAGACCACTCAGGAGAGAGGTGGTCCTGGTCCCTGGTCGGCATCCGCGGTTACTTCAAAATAACCCGCTTAACGAGTTCTGGATATTTGATCTGAGTTGGTCGTTGCCATATACGCACTAACCGCCACGTGGGACAAGATATGGGCAACCGGCGTCGTAGTATCAGCCGAAGCTTTCCAGACGTCAGCGACTGAGCGGCGCGCGCCCGGGTGGTCCGCATAAAGCAACTGCCTTGTAGTGCAGGTTGCCAGGACTGATCCCGGCCGCGTATGCAACGTGCAGGAGTGCAACAGGCGATCGGCCCAAGACCCCTGCGCGCTTAGGATGCAGACCGGCGTACTGGCCTCTCTGTTGAGCCTAGGTAGGGCTGCGACGTGTTGATCTTCCGAGGCCGTACATGACCCAGGAAAGTGTGCCCGGCCAGAGGGATCGAGCCTGTCGGGTAATGTGGTGCACTCCTGTAGGAAAGATGAACTATTCGAATAGCCGTGTCCACGGTAACAGGACGCTTGGAGTTGTATTCCGACCTCTGACAACTAGAACCAGATAATTAATAAAACACACGGAAATAAGTTCCAGAGACAACCCGGTGTTCGCTTTCCCACAGGGCAACGAGGAGAGGATCGCCGGGTAGGATTATGCTATACGTTGAAACTTGGTACTATAATTGCTACTCTCTTCTATATGCTTCAAGATGGAGGCTGCCAGAAGCTTAGTCTTCGATAGGACTAGCTTCTCCCCCTTTATTCTAGCTTTCTACAGTTCAATCCACAGATACTACCCCCTTTCATTGATACCGATGCATATGTAGTATAGAACTAATGTCAGTCTTGCGAGTACTTTGGATGAGTACTCACAGTTGCTTTGCTTCCCCCTTTCCCCTATACCCGGTTGCTGCGATCAGATATTGGAGCACAGGAGCCAGACGCCACCGTCGACGACGACTGCTACTACCCTGAGGGTGCCTACTACTATGTGCGGGCCACCGACGACCAGGAGTAGTTTAGGAGGATCCCAGGCAGGAGGCCTGTGCCTCTTCGATCTATATCCCTGTTTGTGCTCACCATCTTATGGCAACTTGTTTAACTTATGTTTGTACTTAGATATTGTTGCTTCCGCTGACTCGTTTATGGTCGAGCATTTGTATTCGAGCCCTTGAGGCCCCTGGCTTGTAATATGAAGCTTGTATGACTTTATTTGTGTTTAGAGTTGTGTTGTGATATCTTCCCGTGAGTCCCTGATTTTGATCGTACAAATTTGCGTGTATGATTAGTGTACGATTGAATCGGGGGCATCACAAGTTTGTATCAGAGCCGACTGCCTGTAGGAATCCCCTTCCAAACTCCTTGGCCGAAGTTGAGTCTAGTCATTACTAAGATTTTACTAACATGGTTGTGTGGCTTACGGGCCCACGTCGCCATTGGGTGGCATTAGGATCTTTTATTCCTCAATCTATACTCTGGGACTCTGATCTCTCTTCTATTCGGGATAAATGATTTTACTAACTCTGACTCTAGGTTCTCGTAACTACTTCCTCTCGGAGAGCCCCTCACTCCAGATGATTGCTTGGTGCACCGGAAGATTCCAAAGATACTCTCCAATGTTCTCTCGAGACTTTGTGCCCGTTGCTTTTGCAATTCCCTATCACCGTTATATCCCTATGGATAAATACATACACCTGTCATTCTTACTTTTATTCCCACCTGCTCTTGTTATTACAAGATACATCGAACTATTCTCCGACTTTTAAGAATGCCTTGTACCACTGCCTGAGAGATCTTTGCTGCATGAATACCCCTACAAATAATTGCTCACACTTATCGAGGATTTGTTCATTCCTAGTTTTTCATGTGTTTCACAAAATTCTTTGAAATACTATTCGATTTTCTGAAAATATTCAGCAGCCTATTGCTCCTTAATTCCTTGCCTTCCTGCATTATGGTTAATTCCATATTTCTACTAATCTCCATTGACATCCTCTGTCACTATCATTTTGAGCCCCTTGATTTAATATGTTGCGAATGCTCGCAATCCTCAATCAGATCCTAGAATCCATCCTTCCAGCTCAGACGTCATTTTAAACATGAGCTGGATCTCGGCCAATCCAATTGCCATCGATTGTACCCCTAAGCCTAGTCAACTTATCCATCCTTAAACAGAGTGTTTGCTTCTGATCCCTTGAATTGGAAATCATATTTCCTTTGCATTTGAGCTTCGAATTAGTCAGTTGTTTCTATCGTCTGATCTCCTTGCATTCTTTCTTCTTCTGATTGAGTACCGATGCTCACATAAGATCCCTTGTGGACTACCAGATCCTTTGTTGGATTTCATCCGACAGCGTCCTTCATATTCAATAACCTTGTGAGCCTTTCCACGGATATATAATGCCTTTGATAAATTGTATTCTCTGCTCTGTCAACCATGCTCTACTTTCAAGCTTGTGTTATTTACTCCTGAAGTTTGTGGTATATGTTCCTAAGATGCCTCGGTGGGTTGAACCAACGCCTTCCCAAATCTCACTACTAGGGAAAATCTTATACACAGAGGATTATCAGTAGTGCAGGTTAAAACAAAGCGCTACTGCTACTTACCTGTAGCGCGGGGACAAAAACGGCGCTACAACTATTGTGGTAGCACTAGCGCGTTTAGAGAAAAAAGCGCTACTACTAAAATTCCCACACTGTTGCCGGTAGACTAGGAATAGTAGTAGCGTGCTTGGGGCAAACGCTCTGCCGATAATTTATTTGTAGCAGCGCGTTTTATGCGGTGAGCGCTACTGCTAATGAAAACAAAATAAAATGAACAAGAAATAGAAAAGTAAATGAAAATGAAATAAATATAAAAAGGAGAAAGGAAAAAAGGAAATGTAAAGAAAAACAAAAATTAAGGAGAAAGGCATAACAGTAGAGGTCGTTCCTAACAGGCGCTATAGCTAATCTAGCAGAAGCGCGTTTGCTAGACGCGCGCTATAGCTAAGTTCCTTAAATAAAGGAGAAAGGAAAAAGAAAAGTAAAAAAGAAAAGGAGAAGGAAAAGGAAAAAAGAAAAGGAAAATAAAAATAAATAGCTACTTTCTATAGCAGTAGCGCGTTTTTGAACAAGCGTATAGCTACTTCCTATAGCAGTAGCGCGTTTTACGTCGCGCGCTATAGCTAACTTAGCTATAGTGTTGTTTTCCAACCAGCACTACCGCTAAGTTTGACATAACCCTCGCGCGGGTTTTCTCCCCCGGCTACTTCTCCCCCAAATCCCCACCCCCCCTGTCGCCGCCGTCGCCCTCCGCGTGCCCTACATCGTCGTCGGCCTCCGCGCGCTCTCCCGTCGCCCTCCGCACGCCGTCTGGTGCCCTCCGTTGCCGTCTGCTGCCCTCCCTCGCTGCGTGCCTGAGCCCCGACCACGACCTCGTCGCCGCGCGCCCTCTCTCCCTCGGCCGCTCTGCCTCCTCGTGCTTCGTACCTCCACCGGCGCCCGAGGTGAGCATGCCTACACTTCCTCCTCCTTCTCCTCCCCTACCTCTGCCTAGCTAGGGTGCTTAAGTAGTTGTACATGCTTAAGTAGCTAGGGTTCATCTAATTAGCTAGTACTTGTAGATGCTTAAGTAGTTGTATAGTTGTTGTGCACCCAATGTAGTTAACTAAATATAATTTTTAGGACAAATTTGTATATGCTTAAGTAGTTGTATAGTTGTTGTGCTTAACTAGGGCAGTAGGGTTAGGGCAGTAGTGTTTAACTAGAAATGTTAGGGCAGTAGGGTTTAGTTTATATAAATTTCTATTAGTGCTGCTAGTCCAGTAGGGTTTAGTTTAGAAAAAAATCACTATAGAAATGTTAGGGCAGTAGGGTTTAGTTTAGAGAAAAAATTCAATATAAAAATATAAATTTCTACTAGTGCTACTAGTCTAGTAGGGTTTAGTTTAGAGAAAAATTCAATATAAAAATATAAATTTCTTATTTTTTACTGAATTTTTATTAGGACAAAAATTTAGGACATAATTTGAATTGAGTTCTAGAGTTCATAATTTGAAATTTAGGACACAAATTGAGTTCTAGGGTTCATAATTTTTATTAGGACAGTAATTTAGGACAAAAATATGTAAAGGTTCTAGGTTTCTAGGGTTCATCCATCTATATTTGGTTTTTGAATTGAGTTTGAGAGAGAATGAGATTTGTGTAGATTTTTTTGAAGTGTAGGAGATGCAAATTTGAAGTGGTCATGTTATATGCAAATTCCTCAATAGTGTTTGCTCATGTATATCTACTGTTGTAGTTGCTCATGTACAGGTTCTTAAGTGGTCCTATTATATGCAACATTGAAGTGGTTCGATTATTCCCAAGTGGCCTTTTGTTGTTTGCAGGGAATGATTCCGAGTGCCCTATGTTTTGCCGGAATGTTAATTCATTTCCGTTCCGGCAAATTTCAGGCGCTCGATTTGTCCACTTTTTAGCAAAGGTCATGCCGAAATTTTTCATGAATTTTGGCATGACTTGTGCTAGAAACTAGGACATATCGAGTGCCCGGGATTTGCCGCAACGGTAATCAATCAACATTTTGGCAAAACATAGGCCTTTTTTTATGTCATTATTCATTTTATTAGGTCTAGAATTAATTGTCTAGACTTAATTGTAGGAATCATGGCTAGCAACAATGAAGGAGAGGGTTCTGGTAATTGCAACGTCTACGAGGCGGCAGACGAATATATGAACTATCTGGACGAGCAACGGTTGTTGCAGTACCCCTGTGTCACATCTGAGACTGAGACCGATACACGCACTGACATCGAGACCAGCGCCGAGACCGGCGCCGAGACCAAGACCGGCGCCGAGACCGATGCTGGTGAATTAGCCGGTATAGAACCGAAACCGAAGAGGATACGGCACCCAAACCAGCTCGGCACTACTAGACTGGTGGTCACGGCGGTGGACGTCGACAATTTCAAGCCAACAGAGCCTGCGGAAGCGCGCATGTGCTATGGCAATCAAGTAGGCTGCATCCTACGGGAAACCGCCACCATCAACGATGAAAAATTAAAGAAGATACCAAATATGTTGCACTCCCTCCTAAAGAAGCTGCACCAGAGATTCTTGTTCCCGGGCCGGGATGAAATCAAATATACTCGACCGTGGGAAGACCCGACAATGAAGAAGATAAACAGACGCGCCATGGGCAAGTTTAGCGGCGCATTGTCCGCCTGGAAAGTAAGGGTGAAACATCGGATCATCGTCAAAAAGGAACCCTACTCCGAGATTATAAAGGATAATCCGACAATTACGGAAGAGCAGTTCAAAATATTCAAAAAGGCTTGCGTTGCCGAAGCTACCAAAGAAAATTCAAAGTACATGAAGGGGCTTCACTACAAAAAAAACACACATCCGTGACATTTTTGCCTGAACGAATTTTTTTCTGTCATGCTTATGACACTTCTATGACGATAATTGTGACAAAACCACGTATCATCATAGATGTGGTGGGCTCCTACTTCCATGACAAAAAATCATGACAGAAAATGGGCTTTTCGTCCTGGGCGGGCCGGAGACGCACCTGCATGACATTCCTTGGGCCGTCCATGATGGAAAAAATCATGGTAGAAGCGAGGGCGAGAAAAATATCGGGGAGTTCCTGGTTATGGTGGGTGGTCGGGGCTGAGCGATGCACGGTGGTTTGCGCGTTTCTCTCATATACGCGCGTGTGTGCGAGGCGTTGGCTAACTGAACCCGAGTGATCGCACATTACTGAACCCGAGCGATCGATCCCTTGGCTGTTAACTGAACCCGAGCGATTCATTCGCTGATGACTGAACCCGAGCGATTCCTTCGCTGTTGCTGCTGCTAACTGAACCCGAGTGATTGATCATTGCTGCTGCTTACTGAAGCCGATCGAGCCCCCGTGCGAGACGTAGCCAGCAGGTGTTGGGTTGCCTCTCGATGAACAGTGACCGTTGCTACCGTGCGCGCGGTACGTAGAACGAGTCGAGACGTGGTGAGTCGAGCCGGTTGGTTGGCTGTGGATGAATAGTTCCTGGTGGGGGTTGGATGAATAGGACCCCGTGGTAGTAGCTAGGCCGTTGCCGTTGGATGAACAGGACCCCCGAGGAGGCCGCCGCACCCCAGCCGGTTGGGGTTGGATGAACAAGACCCCGTGGAGGCTCTATGAACAGTAGCCGGTGGAGGCTGGATGCATGAACAATAGCTGGTGGAGGCTGGAGGAAGTCGACGGTGGATGAATAGTAGCCCATGGAGGCTGGAGCAAGGCAATAGACGGTGGATGAACAGGACCCAGTTTTGACCGCAGGCGCTCCAACAGAAGTCTGTTTCCTCCGTTTTGTGGTACGCCACACCCCTCCCGATGAACAGGACCTCATTTCGACCGTAGGCACTCGAACAGAAGTCCATTTCCTCTGTTTTGCTGTACGCCAGACCCTTCCCGATGAACAAGACCCCGTTTCGACCGTACGCGGTCGAACAGAGGGCCGTTTCCTCCGTTCTGCGGTACGCCAGACCTCGTTTCGGCTGTTCCGTCCAAGCCGGTTGGCTCCCAATGAACACGACGTCTTCCGACCAAATTGGTTGCCTCCCGACGAACACGACGCTGTTTCCTCCATTGCGACCCAGCCGATTGGCTGCCGATGAACAGGACGACGTCGTTGTACGTGCTACTTCTTGAGCTTGCGTTGGTTTTTCCCTTGAAGAGGAAAGGGTGATGCAGCAAAGTAGAGATAAGTATTTCCTTCAGTTAAGAAACACGGTATCAAATCTAGTAGGAGATACAAGCAAGTCCCCAATCTAGGCACCTGCACAAACAATCAAACACTTGCACCCAATGCGATAAAGGGGTTGTCAATCCATTCACGGTCACTTGCAAAGGTGAGATCTGATTAAGATAGATATAAAAGATTACTAAAATGTAAAACATGATAAAAGTAAATAAAACACAGCGAGGTAATTTTGGGTTTTTTGGTTTATAGATCTGAAAATATATGATGGAAAATAGACCCGGGGCGATAGGTTTCACTGGAGGCTTCTTTCTTGAAGGCAAATAATACGGTGGGTGAACAAATTACTGTCGAGCAATTGATAGAAAAGCGCAAAGTTATGACGATATCCAAGGCAATGATTATGCATATAGGCATCACGTCCGTGTCAAGTAGACCGAAACGATTATGCATCTACTACTATTACTCCACAAATCGATTGCTATCCAGCATTCATCTAGAGTATTAAGTTCATAAAGAACGGAGTAACGCCTTAAGTAAGATGACATGATGTAGAGGGATAAACTCAAGCAATAAGATGAAAACCCCATCTTTTTACCCTTGATGGCAACAATACAATACGTGCCTCGCTACCCCTACTTTGTCACTGGGTGAGGACACCGCAAGATTGAACCCAAAACTAAGCACCTCTCCCATTGCAAGAAGAACCAATCTAGTTGGCCAAACCAAACCGATAATTCGAAGAGAAATACAAAGATATCAAATTATGCATATAAGAATTCAGAGAAGATTCAAATAATATTCATAGATAATTTGATCATAAATCCATAATTCATCGGATCTAGACAAACACACCGCAAAAGAATATTATATCGGATAGATCTCCAAGAACATCGAGGAGAACATGGTATTGAGAATCAAAGAGAGAGAAGAAGCCATCTAGCTACTAGCTATGGACCCGTAGGTCTATGGTAAACTACTCACGCTTCATCGGAAGGGCAATAGAGTTGATGTAGAAGCCGTCCATGATCGAATCCCCCTCCGGCAGGATGCCGGAAAAGGCCCCAAGATGGGATCTCACGGGTACAGAAGGTTGCGGCGGCGGAAAAGTATTTTGGTGGACGCTTCTGGTCATTTGGGAATATTTGGGGATTTATAGAGGAAAAATTAGGGTTAGGAGAGCTCCGAGGGGCCCACAAGCCCTCAGGGCGCCCCCCAGGGGCGCGCCCCCTGGCTTGTGGAGTCCTCGGGACTCCCCTGCCTTTAACTCCAAGTTTGCTGGGTGTCTTCTGGTCCAAGAAAAATCATCGCAAAATTTTTATTTCGTTTGGACTCCGTTTGATATTCCTTTTCTGTAAAATTCAAAAACAAGGAAAAAACAGAAACTGGCACTGGGCTCTAGGTTAATAAGTTAGTCCCAAAAATAATATAAAATAGTATATTAATGCATATAAAACATCCAAAACAGATATATAATATCATGGAACAATAAAAAATTATAGATACATTGGAGACGTATCAGTACGCATTCGGGACCCCGCCCGTATGTATGTACGTAGCCATATTTACTTTCTTGCAGCGTGACTGTACATACGTGTACATGATTTATACATGACTGCCTCAATTGCTACATCACTCGTGCCGCTCCTTGCTCGGTCACGGTTTATCTTTGCAGAGAGACCGATCGACCAGTATGTACGTACATGTTCGTTACCAGAGAGACAACCCTACGTACGGTTCGACCGGGTGGGTCTCAGCTGTCGGGGAGGATAAGGAGGCACTTCCTTGCGTGCGAAGATATAGCTGATGGGTCCCAGCTGTGAGGGGGAGGAATTATTTTTTTTTTCCGTAATAAGGACGCACTTCCTTGCGTGCGAAGATGTAGCTGGTGGGTCCCAGCTGTCAGGGGGAGAAAACATTATTTTTCAGGGTAAAAAGGATGCAGTTGCATGCATGCGTCCATGGGCGTGGTGCGTCCCCACTGTCAGTCTCTCCACGTACAATCATCTTCCGATGACTCTCGTTTGTTGACCACATTGACCACACCGTGCCGAGCGCACCAAGGCCGGTGGACGACGGCGAGGCCCCAGACTGGAACGACCCGGAGATGGGGAAGACGCGGCAGTAGAGTCACAGACGAAGAGGAGTGGAAAACTTGACTGGTTCGGGTGCGGAGTGGGCCTACACTCGGCAGAGAATAATAACAGGAGGTGCAGAGGGGTGGAGGGATGGCCTGGCCGTCGGTGGGGTAGCGGTTCGCTGCGAGGCGCGCGAAACAACGCCGCTGGATGCCGGATGCTTGAGCAGACGGTCCCGGCAGTGCTGGAGGAAGAAGACGAGAGATTGATGAAGAATGCCGGCCGTTTGATGTAAATCCAACGCCTTGCTTAGGCTTCAACCATTGTATTTTTTTGCGAAAGTGCTTAGGCTTCGACTTACTGGCCGACATGTCAGCCCGTCCATTTGGTTTTTTTAGTCCATTTGATGGGCTGGGTGAAACAATGATGTAGCGTCTATGCAGCCCGTTTATATATTATGTTAGAATTTAAAGCCCATTTGCATTTTTCTCGAAATCCGCGAACTTGCTGGGCTGGGTGAAAATATCATGTTGGGCTGGACGGAGAAATGTTATAAAAATATAAACACATGATTGCACGTCTATTACTGCATTGGTCAGTAAAATCTTTGCAAGCTTATGTACGCAATCACCAGGAGTTAACTTGCCAAGTGATATATAAACAATTATTATTATTATTTTGTAAGAACTTTCGATTTACGAAATAAAATATCATTTTAATGTTATGAGTTAATAGGACGTGGGTATTATTATTTTTTAGGCTAGACGTGGTACAGTTGAGTTGGTTCTAGGGAAAAGTACTGGGAGAAAACTCAGATTACATCAAAAAGAAAGTGGGAGAAAATTCAGATATAGGATTAATAAAAACGAAAAATAAAGGAAGTGGGAAGATCTATACAATGGTTGGACGAACGACATATTTAACGGAACCTTATGTTGTTTCTGTTATATATATGTAATAAAATACGATATAAAAATAAATATAAGTATATATATATATATACTATTATTGAAGGGAAAACATAGGTTCAGTTTTGCATTCTTATAGAAAAATAGAACTGAGCTGTGCGTTGTCTTGAAAAAACAAACATAACTTGTGCTGCTGATGTTATAGACAAGCTAGGCTGGGAGGCCCAGAGGCTGCTTGATACCTGCTGGATCCCAAAAAAAAGTTGAAACATGCTGGATCAACTGTGTCTGCATGTCGTGCGCTGCGCGTGTTAAACAAAAAAACCTAGGCCATGGACCTGGTGGGCCCGGACTGTCAGCCTCTCGATGAATAGTCGTCTCCCGATTCCTCTCATTTTATTGATCGTGTTGGGAACGACAGACGGTAGTGCCGCGCCGAGAGCACGAAGGCAGAAGACGACGTCGAGACCTCGGACCGGAACGAACCGGAGCCGGGGAAGACGCAGGCGGAGGGGCTGAGCTTCAGTGCCATAATTGCACCTGCAGTTGGGTCAGTGACATGTGGGCCTAACAGTCGGCTGGCCCACATGTCACTGACCCAACTGCAGGTGCAGTTACTGCACCGAAGCAGCGCCCCAGGCGGAGGGGAGTACCGAGGGTTGACTTGTTCGGGTGCAGGGCGGGCCGGTGGAGCTGCCGCCGTCGGAGAATGTGTGGGAGTAGAGGGATGGCCTGGCCAGCGCCATAGGCTAGGATGGGTCACCAAGGCATGCGTGGCAGCACCGCTAGCCGCTGTAGGAAGATGACGAAAGATTGAACAAAATAAAGAAATACAAATGGATAGGTGGTTGGTCCCAGATGTCTGTGTACGAGACCTGCTGGGTCCACCTGAGAAGGGGAATATGTTGGGAGGAAGGGGATTCAAAGCACGGCAGACCAGTGAAGTAGTTACATACATAAGCAAATAGCCACTCAAAAAAAGCAAATAGGTTAATGGGTTCTTAGATGAAATATTTTGGACAAAATAGATAATTACGACACATAGGTTAATGCATGAAACACTCAGATGATAAAGGTGCTTAAACAGATAAAGTACATCATCTAGACCTTCCTGACACGCTTGATCATGACGCTGCGGCTGTCCGTGTACTCGTCGGTTACGGGAAGCAGACACACCCTCATGTCCAAGATCCGCATGTACATGTCGTAGCATACGTATGCGTCCTTGGCCACGTAGGTTATGTAGGGTAGATTCAGAGGTACCTCCCATGTGTTCAGGTCCTTGGTATCGACGTCTTCTTTCATGTTGGCATAGCAGGGGTCGATGATAGTCGCTGCGAGGTCAACCACGGAGTCCTTCTCCTACTCGTTGCTGATGATCTTGTATTGCTCCTGGATGTCGACAAGCTTTTTGCACCAGATGGCCGAATCGTAAAGCATAGTCGCGTTCTTCTTGCTCTCCATCGTAAAGAAGGTGCAGTCGGCGGTGCCGATGAAACAAGAACCTCCCCCCGCATGCATACCTAGGCGACGGCGATCCGCTGGTCCCTGTCAGGAGACGAATGGATGGGCTCAAGGTCTAGTCCCGCGACCTTGTGCTTTCTCCTCCTATAGGTACTGCTTGAACTTGGTGAGGCAGAGCTTCACCGAGTCCGGATCGTTGGTGTACATCACATTCAACTTGGTGCTGCCATGGGTCTGAACGGCGAACTCAAAGGTGAACTCCTTGCCGAAGTCCATATCCAACAGGCTGACCCCTCGGATCGCCATTGGAGTCTCTTCTCACACAGAGTTGATGTGGCGGTTCTTGTTTTGTGGGGATTGGGGGCATGCAGGGGGGAGGGGGGGAGATGAAGACAATCGGTGTGTGCTGGGGTAATGGGGGGTGGCACCACAGCAGCAGTAGTCGTTTTTCCAACTGCAAGTGAATGAGTGGGTAGGAGGCGACAGCATTTCGTTTTTCAACTCTTGGGGAACTGCTTTCAACAGTAAACTGAGTGTGTACATGCGACAGCAGTTACTAACCCTCCCTCGCCCACTGCACGCCCAGTAGAACATGCCCCCTCGGGTTCACGAGCGGGTCTGTATTGGTATTGTAATAGCAAGTGTTAGTGGCCACTTTACTTAAATTTTATTAGCTTTAATTAAAATTTATTCTTAAAACAAGCAAAGCATTGGCTCGTTCTATCAGTGCCATAGGATCAACATGCACAGCAATTAGAATTATTATTCTCAGGACGCACACGATCATCTCATTTGCCGCACTTTCACAAAGACAATACTACCAAGTTTGAATAGCTTGTTATGGTTGCTGTCCTCTGCATCATCATGCCATGTTTCCCAGCTCGCAAGATTCAGAACCAACCAATAAGATTCAAATAATAAGTAAAACAAAGATGCCTACACATCACAATGATTCCCAGCTTGTAAGATTTAGAACCAACCCATTAGATTCAAATAATAAGTACAAGAAAGATGCATACACATCTCAATGATTCACAGATCAGAGCCAATCATAACTGTACAACTCAAACATTGTGAGAATGTGAACAAATAAATAAAAATTGATCGATGCTTCATGTAAGCAATTTGATCCAAGGATTTGCTTAAACATTGAAACCAGTCCTTTTTAAGGCCACGCAGGTCAAACATTGGCAGCTGAAATATTCTGCATCACTGGTGGCACTACCACTTCCAATATATGCACAAGAGGGCCTTCTAGATTTTGTAGTGTGTATAGAGCCTCATCCTTAGTATTTAACAAATACACATAGCAGAATCTAGTGGAATCATCAATCAACATCCTGAAATATCTCTTACCACCTTGCACACATGCATGGCACTTTAGAGCCTTTGGATAACGTGAATCTCGGGATTAAATCCATCTTGGCTAGCGGTGTCATACAACCCAAGAACTTGGTGAATGCTTTTGACCATCACAACATCTGTAGTTGAGTATTCCTGTTTGCATAAATAAGAAAGAGCACGATTACTATAATAGTGGCACTAGTTAAAGCAACTTTATTTCCAAAACGAGAAAAGATTGTGATAGAATAGCTTTATTAAAAAAATACAACGTTAGCACAATATGACAAAGCACAACCATGTTGATAAAGGACAATACTGACCTATGTGAGATGACTTTGGGAGATCAAGTTATTCTTATGTCCCCGTATCTTGCCATGAAGGCGATTCGTTCACATCCATTAACGCCTCAGTGTGGCAGTAGAAGGAGGAGCATTGACTCATTTCAATCACTTTTTTTGTGCAGTTCAACTAGAATTATGGCGCCCGCCAGTTATAGGGGGCCCGTGCCACCTCAACGGTAGGCGTGATGGACTCAACTAGTTTAGTGCAGCTATGTGATTGATGAAGTGCACATGAACTTCATTCTGTCGGATAGGCCTTCTGCAGGTTATCTACATTGGAAATGAAATGGTAGATAAGACAGTAGCTCTATTTTAAATGTATTATTACTTCATTTTATCAGTGGCAGTAGCGGTGCCAAAAGATTGCCTCAATTTATTAGTGGCATTAAATTAAGATGCCAAAACAATATCATTATTGCTTTCTCATAGCAGTGCCAAAACAGTAGCACAAGATCACTAGTTGGATGCAGAGTCAAAATCAACCATAAAGGAACATACCCGGTCATGGGAACCATTACTGAGAGAGGAGCCCTACACCGCCACGACTCGATGTGGTGAACCTGCAGATCCAGTCGGATGATTCAATTCATGCGAGCTTTTCGCATAGTCCAGCTGAAATGAAGCAAAGATTGCATCATGCAGCTAGCATTAAGTAGTTGCACTAAAATTGAGCAACATTAAGCAACATTAAGGTTGGCTGTCCTGCTCATGCAAGGTGCAACTATAATTTGCTTATCGTTTTGTGCAGTTCCACTAAATAAAGTGCCATTGTGGTGACAGTGACGACTCATCTTGCAAAGGCTAATAAAATGTTGCATGAGATTACCGACAGAGTTTCACGGAGATGTTGGAAACTCCAATCGCCCTTTGTGTAGTTCCACAAAAATTGAGAGACGTTGCCCATGTGACATTTTAGTTGAACTGCACAAGTCACTCATTCCAAAAAAGTGTTTTGTGCAGTTCACCAAAAGGTCACAATAGCAACGAGGTGAAATGGATATCCCTATCCGCACAAAAAGATAGAAAGAAAATAGTTACTGGTCAATGGCAAGATACGAAACATACACGAAATGAAAATAAGCATCTTCATTATCTTCATGGCAATCACGCGGGGATAGTAGAAATTTTAAAACGGCAGCATTGCTTCATGTTACCGAAAGCATTACGATCAACAATGCCATTCGTCAAATATGGGATTACTTTTTTTTGAAAAGGAGGATTACCTTCGGCCAATATGGGATTACTTTAATGGTGGCATTGCTTGTTTACCAGATACAGTAGATCAACAGCAGCTAAAGAGTTGGTTTAAGGGCATGGGACAGTGGGGACACCAGGGCACTCAGCAGCATAAAGAAGCAACTTACTTACGATAGTAGGAAAAATAGCAGGAGTACCATTTGTAACACAGTTTAATTGCATCATATTACTGAAGGCATTAGATTAACAATAACATTGGTTAGACATGTCCTTACGGTAACAATGTGATTGCTTCATTTTACATGCACCCTTACATTAACAACAGCAAAAAGTTGGTATAAGGATATGCGACAGTGGACGCATCAGCACAATGTACCTACAAGGAGGCATAAAGTGGTGATGCCGAGTTTGTTCAGACTCTATGAGGGCAGCAAATCTAATCCTGGAGACCTTTTAATATGTGAGGGCAGCAAATCTAATCCTGGACATACTCTGTTGACTTGTCCACCAGCCGCCACTTTCTATCCTTTTTTCAACCAATAATAGATCTATTCCTTATCCAGTTTGTACTTCATTTTCCCTTTATTTCCCTTTTCAACCAAGAGACCGGTTGGGTATCTAGTCTCTACTACTTTCCCCCTGTTATTTCCTCTTTGAATCAAGTCCTAGATTTATGCTACAACTTTCCCCCCTTTCTTGGTTGTTTGAACCAAGTCCTAGATTTGACTGCATGAAGTAGCTTTGCCTCTAATAATACTAAAAATTTAGGTGGCTTTGGAAGAGCTGATGGAAGTAGAAAAAGATCCACATGCAGACACGTGGGGAGCTGGGGCAGTAGAGCAGGGCCGCTTTCGAAGGAACTTATACCTGAGCGTCGTCGGGATGTGGCTAGGAGGCCGGCGGCAGGTCGGATCTGCCCACAATACGACAGGGAGGAAGAAGGGGTCGGAGGACCTCCCGAGCCGGTGCTGTGTCGGAGAGAACGACACAGGCAGAGGATCGGGACCCGCCGGCAGCTGTGGGTTTCCTCCCTCGCCGCCGATGACCGCGTGAACGATGCACCTAGTCCCCTAGACACATCGAACGAAGGGATCCGGCCGGATCTGTGACCAGCGGTGAGCAGAGACAAAATGTCGCTACCGCTGTCTTGTTTAAATCTGGAGAGGATGATAAAATGAAGTGAGCAAGCCTAGTAAAGCAAGCGCTCAGGCCCCTACCTATATATATAGTGGAGTAATTATCTTTTTCTCTCCACAACAAGCGTTTCAATTTGTGTACGTGGCATTAAAGAAAAGAAACTCTCTATTTAATGTGACTGACTGTAATTTGCACTTTGTTCACTTGTGCTCCCCGACCCTCCATTCATTGAACAACCCCACGGGTGAATAAACATACAGTACTATTTATATAGAACGAACAAGCTTGAACTATTTTGGCTTTGAGATATCAATGGTACAGTTTGACCACATTGCATCAATGGACTCAGTACTTTGAAGAAACCTATACGTATAAACACATGCACGGTTTACATTTCTTTGGGTTTTCTGCTCCATGGCGCAATTCATTGATACAAAATTATACTATGAGTATTTAAAAGTTGAGGGCGGGGCTTTTCCCGGGCAGTACGCGCAGCAGTTTTTACGTAGCCGGTTTGACAGAGAGGCGAGGAGGGTGAGGGTGAGAGAGTAGCGGATTCAACTTACTGCTGGAAAGGTAGGGCTATGCGATTTGACGGCTCGTTACTGCTGGGAAGATGGGGTCTTGTGATATGACTACTCACTATAGTCATTATTACTCCGGCGCTATGACCGGGGTGATGCCCCCCTTCTGTTTCCCACTCTAAATCTAGTGCATGACACGTCGACCCGGATGCTGGCTCTCCCACATGTCGGCGAAGTAAGAAGGAGCAAAGAATCATGCGGTATATATAGTAGTAGTACGTAGTATATACTACTACTCATGTCGAAGGAGTGCGAAACACGGCAGCCCAGTGAACCAGCAGGCGATAGGCCATAGAAAACAATGTGGTGATATGGCCATAAAAAACAATGTACTACAGTCCAGTCTCTAGCACGTACAGTACTCCTCCTCTTCCTCCTCCTCTCGGTTCATCGCCATCATACTTTCCCCATTCCTGTGTTTTCAGTATCCTACGAATCAAAGAGACCCTTAGACTGGTTTAGGTCTGGTCATTTTTTATAAATGTGTTATGTCCAAAAATGCGTGAAAAAATATGTACTATGAAGCAGCTGCGGTTCGAAAAGGAAACCTAAAGTGATGATAGGTATAGGTCGCACGCACCCACCTTGTGGTACTCAGTACTAGAGGTACGAGTGCTCAGGACGAAGACAGTGATACTACTGAAGGAAATATGCCCTAGAGGCAATAATAAAGTTGTTATTTATATTTCCTTATATCATGATAAACGTTTATTATTCATGCTAGAATTGTATTAACCGGAAACGTAATACATGTGTGGATACATAGACAAAATACTGAGTCCCTAGTAAGCCTCTACTAGACTAGCTCGTTAATTAAAGATGGTTAAGTTTCCTAAGCATAGACATGTGTTGTCATTTGATGAACGGGATCACATCATTAGGAGAATGATGTGATGGACAAGACCCATCCGTTAGCTTAGCATAATGACCGTTCAGTTTTATTGCTACTGCTTTCTTCATGACATATACATATTCCTTTGACTATGAGATTATGCAACTCCCGAATACCGGAGGAATACCTTGTGTGCTATCAAACATCACAACATAACTGGGTGATCATAAAGATGCTCTACAGGTATCTCCGAAGGTGTTTGTTGGGTTGGCATAGATCGAGATTAGGATTTGTCACTCCGAGTATCGGAGAGGTATCTCTGGGCCCTCTCGGTAATGCACATCATAAGAAGCCTTGCAAGCAATGTGACTAATGAGTTAGTTGCGGGATGATGCATTACGGAACAAGTAAAGAGACTTGCCAGTAACGAGATTGAACTAGGTATGAAGATACCGACGATCGAATCTCGGGCAAGTAACATACCGATGACAAAGGGAATAACGTATGTTGTCATTACGGTACGACCGATAAAGATCTTCGTAGAATATGTGGGAACCAATATGAGCATCCAGGTTCTGCTGTTGGTTATTGACCATAGAGGTGTCTCGGTCATGTCTACATAGTTCTCGAACCCGTAGGGTCCGCACGCTTAACGTTCGATGACGATTTTGTATTATATGAGTTATGTGATTGTTGACCGAATGTTGTTTGAAGTCTCGGATGAGATCACGGACATGACGAGGAGTCTCAAAATGGTCAAGAGGTAAAGATTCATATATAGGACGATAGTATTCGGACAACGGAAGTGTTCCGGGGGTACCGGGTACATATCGGGTCACCGGAAAGGGGTTCCGGGCACCCCCGGCAATGATATGGGCCTTATGGGCCAAGAGAGGGACACACCAGCCCCTGGTGGGCAGGTGCGTCCCCATATAGGCTGAAATAGGAGGAGAAGGAAGGAGGGGAAGGGAGAAGGAAAGGGGAGGATTCGGCCTCCCCCTTTCCTTCTCTCCCCCCTATCTTTCCTTCCTCCTCCGACACTTATGGAAGGGGGGGGGGGGCGAATTGGACTAGGGGCCCAAGTAGGATTCCTCCTACTTGGACGCCCCCTTGGCTGCTCCCTCTCCCTCCCACCTATATATATGAAGGGGGGAGGCGCCTAGAACACACACCAACAATTGTTAGCCGTGTGCGGCGCCCCCCTCCACAGTTTACGCCTTCGGTCATATTCACGTAGTGCTTAGGCGAAGCCCTGCGCGGATCACTTCACCATCACCGTCACCACACCGTCGTGCTGACGGAACTCTCCCTCGACACTTTGCTGGATCAAGAGTTCAAGGGACGTCATCGAGCTGAACGTGTGTAGAACTCGGAGGTGCCGTACGTTCGGTGCTTGATCGGTCGGGACGAGAAGAAGTTCGACTACATCAACCGCGTTAACAAACGCTTCCGCTTTCGGTCTACGAGGGTACGTGGACACACTCTTCCCCTCTCGTTGCTATGCATCTCCTAGATAGATCTTGCGTGAGCGTAGGATTTTTTTTTTGAAATTGCATGCTATGTTCCCCAACAGTGGTATCAGAGCCAGGTTTATGCGTTGATGATATGCACGAGTAGAACACAAAGAGTTGTGGGCGGTGATAGTCATACTGCTTACCACCAATGTCTTATTTTAATTCGGCGGTATTGTTGGATGAAGCGGGCCGGACCAACCTTACATGACCACGTTCATGAGACCGATTCCACCGACAGACATGCAACTTGTTTTGCATAAAGGTGGCTGGCGTGTGTCTGTTTCTCCAACTTTAGTTGAATCGAATTTGACTACGGCCAGTCCTTGTTGAAGGTTAAAACAGCAAACTTGACAAAACACCGTTGTGGTTTTGATGCGTAGGTAAGAACGGTTCTTGCTAGAAGCTCGTAGCAGCCACATAAAACTTGCAACAACAAAGTAGAGGACGTCTAACTTGTTTTTGCAGGGCATGTTGTGATGTGATATGGTCAAGACATGATGTGATATACGTTGTTGTATGAGATGATCATGTTTTGTAAAAGTTATCGGCAACTGGCAGGAGCCTTATGGTTGTCGCTTTATTGTATGAAATGCAAATGCCATGTAATTGCTTTACTTTATCACTATGCGTTAGCGATAGTTGTAGAAGCAATAGTTGGCGAGACGACCACGACGCTACGATGGAGATCAAGGTGTCAAGCCGGTGACGGTGGAGATCATGACGGTGCTTTGGAGATGGAGATCAAAGGCACAAAATGATGATGGCCATATCATGTCACATATTTTGATTGCATGTGAAGTTTATCTTTTATATGCATCTTATTTTGCTTAGTACGGCGGTAGCATTATAAGATGATCCCTTACTAAAATTTCAAGGTATAAGTGTTCTCCCTGAGTATGCACCGTTGCGACAGTTCGTCGTGCTGAGACACCACGTGATGATCGGGTGTGATAGGCTCTACGTTCACATACAACGGGTGCAAGACAGTTTTGCACATGCGGAATACTCGGGTTAAACTTGACGAGCCTAGCATGTACAGACATGGCCTCGGAACACTGGAGACCGAAAGGTCGAACGTGAATCGTATAGTAGATATGATCAACATAGAGATGTTCACCATTGAAAACTACTCCATCTCACGTGATGATCGGACATGGTTTAGTTGATTTGGATCACGTGATCATTTAGATGACTCAAGGGATGTCTATCTAAGTGGGAGTTCTTAAGTAATATGATTAATTGAACTTAATTTATCATGAACTTAGTCCTGATAGTTTTTGCATATCTATGTTGTAGATCAATGGCCCGTGCTACCGTTCCCTTGAATTTTAATGCGTTCCTAGAGAAAGCTAAGTTGAAAGATGATGGTAGGAACTGCACGGACTGGGTCCGTAACTTGAGGATTATCCTCATTGCTGCACAGAAGAATTATTTCCTTGATGCACCGCTAGGTGAAAGGCCTGCTGCAGGAGCAGATGCTGATGTTATGAACGTCTGGCAAGCTCGATCTGATGACTACTCGATAGTTCAGTGTGCCATGCTTTATGGCTTAGAATCGGGACTTCAAAGACGTTTTGAACGTCACGGAGCATATGAGATGTTCCAGGAGTTGAAGTTAATATTTCAAGCAAATGCCCGAGTTGAGAGATATGAAGTCTCCAACAAGTTCTATAGCTGCAAAATGGAGGAGAATAGTTCTGTTAGTGAACACATACTCAGAATGTCTGGATATCATAATCACTTGACTCAGCTAGGAGTTAATCTTCTAGTTGATAGTGTTATTGACAGAGTTCTTCAATCACTGCCACCAAGCTATAAAGCTTCGTGATGAACTATAATATGCAGGGGATGGATAAGACAATTCCCGAGCTCTTCGCTATGCTCAAAGCTGCAGAGGTAGAAATCAAGAAGGAGCATCAAGTGTTGATGGTTAACAAGACCACTAGTTTCAAGAAAAAGGGCAAAGGAAAGAAGGGGAACTTCAAGAAGAATGGCAAGCAAGTTGCCACTCCCGGGAAGAAGCCCAAGTCTGGACCTAAGCCTGAAACTGAGTGCTTCTACTGCAAAGGGATTGGTCACTGGAAGCGGAACTGCCCCAAGTATTTGGCAGATAAGAAGGATGGCAAAGTGAACAAAGGTATATTTGATATACATGTTATTGATGTGTACCTTACTAATGCTCGTAGTAGTACCTAGGTATTTGATACCGGTTTGGTTGCTCATATTTGTAACTCGAAACAGGGGCTACGGATTAAACGAAGATTGGCTAAGGACGAGGTGATGATGCGCGTCGGGAATGGTTCCAAGGTCGATGTGATCGCCATCGGCACGCTACCTCTACATCTACCTTCGGGATTAGTTTTAGACCTGAATAATTGTTATTTGGTGCCAGCGTTGAGCATGAACATTATATCTGGATCTTGTTTAATACGAGACAGTTATTCATTTAAATCAAAGAATAATGGTTGTTCTATTTATATGGGTAATATCTTTTATGGTCATGCACCCTTGAAGAGTGGTCTATTTTTGTTGAATCTCGATCGTGGTGATACACATATTCATAATATTGATGCCAAAAGATGCAAAGTTGATAATGATAGTGCAACATATTTTTGGCACTGCCGTTTAGGTCATATTGGTGTAAAGCGCATGAAGAAACTCCATTCGGATGGACTTTTGGAATCACTTGATTATGAATCATTTGATGCTTGCGAACTATGCCTCATGGGCAAGATGACTAAAACTCCGTTCTCCGGAACAATGGAGAGAGCCACTGACTTATTGGAAATAATACATACCGATGTATGCGGTCCGATGAGTGTTGAGGCTCGCAGCGGGTATCGTTATTTTCTGACCTTCACAGATGATTTGAGCAGATACGGGTATATCTACTTGATGAAACACAAGTCTGAAACATTTGAAAATTTCAAAGAATTTCAGAGTGAAGTGGAGAATCATCGTAACAAGAAAATAAAGTTTCTATGATCTGATCACGGAGGCGAATATTTGAGTTACGAGTTTGGCCTTCATTTAAAACAATGTGGAATAGTTTCACAACTCACGCCACCTGGAACACCACAGCGTAATGGTGTGTCCAAACGTCGTAACCGTACTTTATTAGATATGGTGCAATCTATGATGTCTCTTACCGATTACCACTATCATTTTGGGGTTATGCATTAGAGACAGTTGCATTCACATTAAATAGGGCACCATCTAAATCCGTTGAGATGACACCGTATGAACTGTGGTTTGGCAAGAAACCTAAGCTGTCGTTTCTTAAAGTTTGGGGTTGCGATGCTTATGTGAAAAAGCTTCAGCCTGATAAGCTCGAACCCAAATCGGAGAAATGCGTCTTCATAGGATACCCAAAAGAAACTGTTGGGTACACCTTCTATCACAGATCCGAAGGCAAGATCTTTGTTGCTAAGAATGGATCCTTTCTGGAGAAGGAGTTTCTCTCGAAAGAAGTGAGTGGGAGGAAAGTAGAACTTGATGAGGTAATTGTACCTTCTCTCAATTTGGAAAGTAGCTCATCAGAGAAATATGTTCCCGTGATGCCGACACCAACTAGAGAGGAAGCTAATGATGATGATCGTGAAGCTTCAGATCAAGTTACTACCGAACCTCGTAGGTCAACCAGAGCATGTTCCGCACCAGAGTGGTATGGTAATCCTGTTCTGGAAGTCATGTTACTAGACCATGACGAACGTACGAACTATGAAGAAGCGATGATGAGCCCAGATTCTGATAAATGGCTTGAGGCCATGAAATCTGAGATAGGATCCATGTATGAGAACAAAGTATGGACTTTGGTTGACTTGCCCGATGATCGGCGAGCCATAGAAAATAAATGGATCTTCAAGAAGAAGACTGACGCTAATGGTAATGTTACTGTCTACAAAGCTTGACTTGTCGCGAAAGGTAATGGATCTTCAAGGTGTTGACTACGATGAGACTTTCTCACTCGTAGCAATGCTTAAGTCTGTCCGAATCATGTTAGCAATTGCCGCATTTTATGATTATGAAATCTGGCAAATGGACGTCAAAACTACATTCCTTAATGGATTCCTTAAAGAAGAGTTGTATATGATGCAACCAGAAGGTTTTGTCGATACTAAAGGTGCTAACAAAGTGTGCAAGCTCCAGCGATCCATTTATGTACTAGTGCAAGCATCTCGGAGTTGGAATATACGCTTTGATGAGTTGTTCAAAGCATATGGTTTTATACAGACTTTTGGAGAAGCCTGTATTTACAAGAAAGTGAGTGGGAGCTCTATAGCATTTCTAATATTATATGTGGATGACATATTGTTGATTGGAAATGATATAGAATTTCTGGATAGCATAAACGGATACTTGAATAAAAGTTTTTCAATGAAAGACCTCGGTGAAGCTACTTATATATTGGGCATCAAGATCTATAGGGATAGATCGAGATGCTTAATAGGACTTTCACAAAGCACATACCTTGATAAAGTTTTGAAGAAGTTCAAAATGGATCAGTCAAAGAAAGGGTTCTTGCCTGTGTTGCAAGGTGTGAAGTTGAGTAAGACTCAATTCCCAACCACTGCAGAAGATAGAGAGAAAATGAAAGTCATTCCCTATGCCTCAGCCATAGGTTCTATCATGTATGCTATGTTGTGTACCAGACTTGATGTGTGCCTTGCTATAAGTTTAGCAGGGAGGTACCAAAGTAATCCAGGAGTGGATCACTAGACAACGGTCAAGAACATCCTGAAGTACCTGAAAAGGACTAAGGATATGTTTCTCGTTTATGGAGGTGACAAAGAGCTTGTCGTAAATGGTTACGTCGATGCTAGCTTGGACACTGATCCGGATGACTCTAAGTCACAAACCGGATACGTATTTATATTGAATGGTGGAGCTGTCAGTTGGTGCAGTTCCAAGCAAAGCGTCGTGGCGGGATCTACATGTGAAGTGGAGTACATAGCTGCTTCGGAAGCAGTGAATGAAGGAGTCTGGATGAAGGAGTTCATATCCGATCTAGGTGTAATACCTAGTGCATCGGGTCCAATGAAAATCTTTTGTGACAATACTGGAGCAATTGCCTTGGCGAAGGAATCCAGATTTCACAAAAGAACCAAACACATCAAGAGACGCTTCAACTCCATCCGTGATCAAGTCAAGGAGGGAGACATAGAGATTTGCAAAATACATACGGATCTGAATGTGGCATACCCGTTGACTAAGCCTCTTCCACGAACAAAACATGATCAGCACCAAGACTCCATGGGTGTTAGAATCATTACAATGTAATCTAGATTATTGACTCTAGTGCAAGTCGGAGACTGAAGGAAATATGCCCTAGAGGCAATAATAAAGTTGTTATTTATATTTCCTTATATCATGATAAATGTTTATTATTCATGCTAGAATTGTATTAACCGGAAACTTAATACATGTGTGGATACATAGACAAAACACTGAGTCCCTAGTAAGCCTCTACTAGACTAGCTCGTTAATCAAAGATGGTTAAGTTTCCTAACCATAGACATGTGTTGTCATTTGATGAACGGGATCACATCATTAGGAGAATGATGTGATGGACAAGACCCATCCATTAGCTTAGCATAATGATCGTTCAGTTTTATTGCTACTGCTTTCTTCATGACATATACATATTCCTTTGACTATGAGATTATGCAACTCCCGGATACCGGAGGAATACCTTGTGTGCTATCAAACGTCACAACGAAACTGGGTGATCATAAAGATGCTCTACAGCTATCTCCGAAGGTGTTTGTTGGGTTGGCATAGATCGAGATTAGGATTTGTCACTCCGAGTATCGGAGAGGTATCTCTGGGCCCTCTCGGTAATGCACATCATAAGAAGCCTTGCAAGCAATGTGATTAATGAGTTAGTTGCGGGATGATGCATTACAGAATGAGTAAAGAGACTTGCCGGTAACGAGATTGAACTAGGTATGAAGATACCGACGATCGAATCTCGGGCAAGTAACATACCGATGACAAAGAGAATAACGTATGTTGTCATTATTTTACGACCGATAAAGATCTTCGTAGAATATGTGGGAACCAATATGAGCATCCCGGTTCCTCTGTTGGTTATTGACCGTAGAGGTGTCTCGGTCATGTCTACATAGTTCTCGAACCCGTAGGGTCCGCACGCTTAACGTTCGATGACGATTTTGTATTATATGAGTTATGTGATTGGTGACCTAATGTTGTCCGGAGTCCCGGATGAGATCACGGACATGACGAGGAGTCTCGAAATGGTCGAGAGGTAAAGATTCATATATAGGACGATAGTATTCGGACACCGGAAGTGTTCCGGGGGTACCGGGTACATATCGGGTCACCGGAAAGGGGTTCCGGGCACCCCCGGCAAAGATATGGGCCTTATGGGCCAAGAGAGGGACAGACCAGCCCCTGGTGGGCTGGTGCACCCCCATATAGGCCGAAATAGGAGGAGAAGGAGGGAGGGGAAGGGAGAAGGAAAGGGGAGGATTCGGCCTCCCCCTTTCCTTCTCTCCCCCCTCTCTTTCCTTCCCCCTCCGACACTTATGGAAGGGGAGGGGCGAATTGGACTAGGGGCCCAAGTAGGATTCCTCCTACTTGGGCGCCCCCTTGGCTGCTCCCTCTCCCTCCCACCTATATATATGAAGGGGAGGAGGTGACTAGAACACAAACCAACAAATGTTAGCCGTGTGCGGCGCCCTCCTCCACAGTTTACGCCTCCGGTCATATTCACGTAGTGCTTAGGCGAAGCCCTTCGCGGATCACTTCACCATCACCGTCACCACACCGTTGTGCTAACAAAACTCTCCCTCGACACTATGCTGGATCAAGAGTTCGAGGGACGTCATCGAGCTGAACATGTGCAGAACTCGGAGGTGCCGTACGTTCGGTGCTTGATCGGTCGGAACGAGAAGAAGTTCGACTACATCAACCGCGTTAACAAACGCTTCCGCTTTCGGTCTACGAGGGTACGTGGACACACTCTTCCCCTCTCATTGCTATGCATCTCCTAGATAGATCTTGCATGAGCGTAGGATTTTATTTTTGAAATTGCATGCTGCGTTCCCCAACAACTACATATAATTAACGCCAAATAAGAGCAAGGGATCACACATGTCATTTACAAATGGAATAAAAATGCCATACACTAATAAAACATCAAGGCCATGAGGCGATGCATTGCTGGTTATAGGAGGCGATAAGAAAGATGCATCCATCGACGACCTCCTCCTCCTCGACTCAGGGCGCCGGCCCATCGAACGGCGGCTAAGTAGCAGCGGCTTTCATGGCCAGGTCAACGTGCTTCTCAACAATGGCGTCCAAATATTCCAGCCAGTGGAAGAAGGCCAATGTCTTTCTGTCCTCCCTGGCCTTGTAGTGGCCTATGTAGACGATTTCCTCGTAGACATGGATGTGTAGGTCCACGGTTTTTTGCATGGCGAGGCGTTGTGCAGCGAGCGCGGCCTCGAGGTGCACATCCTTCATCGTGACCTCCGGCAGCTGCAGGGCCACCAGGGCTTGAAAGAGTTCGTCACCATGGAGGCTGATGAGGGTGGCAAGCAACAAGGAGCATGGGCACGTGGGCTGGAGCAATACGGCAAGGTCATCCATGCGCTTCTTGACGGCGGTGAACTTGTAGATGGAGCGGACCATCATGTCGTCCATGCGAGAGGCGAAGCCAGAGTTGACGAGGGCTACGACGCCGGCGGTCGTCAGCACCATCTAGAAACGCTGCAGGGTGCGGGGCCACAGGCCGGCGTCTTGGATGATCTGCACAGCCGACTGCCGCTCGTGTCCATCGCCTCCATAGGTGCTTGTGGCTTCTGGTCACTTGGTCTTAGATTGGAGTGAGCAGTGTTGCGTAGAGACTAGGAGTAGATGGATTGGAGTGGTGGGGCACCTCTATATGAGAGTCCAAACTGCGTTGCATTCACATCGTGCTAGCTCCATTCTGCTTCTCCAATTACTTCCCTCTGCATGCTAATTGAATGAGGAGGCATCATTGACCGTTCAACATTTCGGGAACTGCTACCCTCTCCCTCCTTGGCATTCAAGTTGTATCAACGTAAATGCGGGTCAAGAAGAGACTAGACATTACTACATTGTGCACCGCAACCAAGGTGGAGGGGAAAATGAGAGAACTTAATATTTTTGCTGTAGTACTACCATTGCATGCAATGAACTGACCACAACATGTCGTGAGGTAGTCTCAAGGCATTAAAAACATACATGGCCCACGTCTCTTATTGGTTGATTCCTTTATTCATGTCAAGAAACAAGAAACGAGGTCGAGTTAATCCACCGCGCCTAAGTGTTTTGGGATTATAAGGTTTTCGTAAGCGATCGACACAATAACCGTAAGATCTGCATCCGACGGTGGCACCTATTGGACGCAAACAGCAATAGAAAAGAAATGCCACAAAACTGCGACACCACGCCCCCCTCCCCTACACATTAGACTGGCACGTGAGCGTACACAACTCCCATGTTCGGGTTGCACTTGGCTCTTCGCCTCTTCTAGAAGTCAAACAGTGTTGTCATTTACGATTGGAATAAAAATGACATACACTAATAAAACATTAAGGCCACGAGGCGATGCAGTGCTGGTTACAGGAGGCAAGAAGAAAGATGCATCCATCGATGACCTCCTCCTCCTCGACTCAGGGCGCCGGCTCACCAAATGGCGGCTAAGTAGCAGTGGCTTTCGTGGCTAGGTCAACGTGCTTCTCAACAATGGCGTCCAAAGATTCTAGCCGGTGGAAGAAGGCCAACGTCTTTTTGTCCTCCCTGGCCTTGTAGTGGCCTATGTAGATGATTTCCTCGCAGAAGTGGATGTGTAGGTCGACGGTTTCTTGCATGGTGAGGCGCTGCGCGGCGAGCGCGGCCTCGAGGTGCACATCCTTCGTCGCGACCTCCGGCAGCTGCAGGGCCACCAGGGCTTGAAAGAGTTTGTAACCATGGAGGCCGATGAGGGTGGCAGGCAACAAGGAGCCTGGCGCGCGGGCTAGAGCAGTACCGCTAGGTCGTTCGTGCACTTCTTGACGGCGGTGAACATGCGGATGGAGTGGACCATCATGTCGTCCATGCGAGAGGCGAAGCCGGCGTCGGTGAGGGCTACGACGCCGGCGGTCGCCAGCACCGTCTGGAAACACTGCTGGGTGCGGGGCCACAGGCCGGCGTCTTGGATGATCTGGCATAGCCAACTGCCGCTCGTGTACATCGCCTCCATAGGTGCTTGTGGCTTCTGGTCACTTGTTCTTAGATTGGAGTGAGCAGTGATGCGTAGAGACTAGGAGTAGATGGATTGGAGTGGTGGGGCGCCTCTATATGAGAGTCCAAACTGCGTTGCATTCACATCGTGCTGGCTCCATTCTGCTTCTCCAATTACTTCCCTCTGCATGCTAATTGAATGAGGAGGCATCATTGACCGTTCAACATTTCGGGAACCGCTGCCCTCTCCCTCCTTGGCATTCAAGTCGTATCAATGTAAATGGGGGTCAAGAAGAGACTAGACATTACTACATTGTGCACCGCGACCAAGGTGGAGGGGAAAATGAGAGAACTTAATATTTTTACTGTAGTACTACCATTGCATGCAATGAACTGACCCCAGGATGCCGTGAGCTAGTCTCAAGGCATTAAAAACATACATGGCCCACGTCTCTTATTGGTTGAGTCCTTTATTCATGTCCAGAAACAAGAAACGAGGTCGAGTTAATCCACCGCGCCTAAGTGTTTTGGGATTATAAGGTTTTCGTAAGCGATCGACACAATAACTGTAAGATCTGCATCCAACGGTGGCACCTATTGGACGCAAACAGCAATAGAAAAGAAATGCCACAAAACTGCGACACTATGCCCCCCTCCCCTACACATTAGACTGGCACGCGAGCGTACCCAACTCCCACGTTCGGGTTGCGCTTGGCTCTTTGCCTCTTGTAGAAGTCAAACAGTGTTGTCATTTACGACTGGAATAAAAATGACATACACTAATAAAACTTTAGGGCCACGAGGCGATGCAATGCTGGTTACAGGAGGCAAGAAGAAAGATGCATCCATCAACGACCTCCTCCTCCTTGACTCAGGGTGGCGGCCCACCAAATGGCGGCTAAGTAGCAGCGGCTTTCGTGGCCAGGTCAACGTGCTTCTCAACAATGGCATCCAAAGATTCCAGCCGGTGGAAGAAGGCCAACGTCTTTCTGTCCTTCCTGGCCTTGTAGTGGCCTATGTAGACGATTTCCTCGTAGACGTGGATGTGTAGGTCGATAGTTTCTTGCATGGCGAGGCGCTGCATGGCGAACGTGGCCTCGAGGTGCACATCCTTCGTCGTGACCTCCGGCAAATGCAGGGCCACCAGGGCTTGAAAGAGTTCGTCACCATGGAGGCCGATGAGGGTGGTAGGCAACAAGGAGCCTGGCGCGCGGGCTGGAGCAGTACGGCAAGGTCGTCCGTGCGCTTCTTGACAGCAGTGAACTTGCGGATGTAGCGGACCATCATGTCGTCCATGCGAGAGGCGAAGCCGGCTTCGGTGAGGGCTACGACGCTGGCGGTCGCCAGCACCGTCTGGAAACGCTTCAGGGTGCGGGGCCGCAGGCCGGCATCTTGGATGATCTGGCACAGCCGACTACCGCTCGCGTCCATCTCCTCCATAGGTGCTTGTGGCTTCTGGTCACTTGTTCTTAGATTGGAGTGAGCAGTGTTGCGCAGAGAGTAGGAGTAGATGGATTGGAGTCGTGGGGCGCCTCTATATGAGAGTCCAAACTGCGTTGCATTCACATCGTGCTGGCTCCATTCTGCTTCTCCAATTACTTCCCTCTGCATGCTAATTGAATGAGGATGCATCATTGACCGTTCAACATTTTGGGAACCGCTACCCTCTCCCTCCTTGGCATTCAAGCCGTATCAACGTAAATGCAGGTCAAGAAGAGACTAGTCATTACTACATTGTGCACCACGACCAAGGCGGAGGGGAAAATGAGAGAACTTACTATTTTTATTGTAGTACTACCATTGCATGCAATGAACTGACCGCAGAATGCCGTGCTAGGTAGTCTCAAGGCATTAAAAACATACATGGCCCACGTCTCTTATTGGTTGATTCCTTTATTCATGTCAAGAAACAAGAAACGAGGTCGAGTTAATCCACCGCGCCTAAGTGTTTTGGGATTATAAGGTTTTCGTAAGCGATCGACACAATAACCGTAAGATCTGCATCCGACGGTGGCACCTATTGGACGCAAACAGCAATAGAAAAGAAAAACTGCGGCACCACGCCCCCTCCCCTACACATTAGACTGCCACGCGAGCGTACGCAACTCCCACGTCCGGGTTGCGCTTGGCTCTTCACCTCTTCTAGAAGTCAAACAGTGATGTCATTTACGACTGGAATAAGAATGCCATACACTAATAAAACATTAAGGCCACGAGGCAATGCAGTGCTGGTTACAGGAGGTAAGAAGAAAGATGCATCCATCGACGACCTCCTCCTCCTCGACTCAGGGTGCCGGCCCACCGAACGGCGGCTAAGTAGCAGCGGCTTTCGTGGCCACGTCAACGTGCTTCCGAACAATGGCGTCCAAAGATTCCAGCCGGTGGAAGAAGGCCAACGTCTTTCTGTCCTCGCTGGCCTTGTAGTGGCCTATGTAGATGATTTCCTCATAGACGTGGATGTGTAGGTCGACGGTTTCTTGCATGGCGAGGCGCTGCGCGGCGAGCGCGGCCTCGAGGTGCACATTCTTCGTCACGACCTCCTGCAGCTGCAGGGCCACCAATGCTTCAAAGAGTTCGTCACCTTGGAGGCTGATGAGGGTGGTAGGCAATGAGGAGCCTGGGTGCGCGGGCTGGAGGAGTACGGCAAGGTCGTCCACGTGCTTCTTAACGGCAGTGAACTTGCGGATGGAGCGGACCATCATCTCGCCGATGCGAGAGGAAAAGCCGTCGTCGATGAGGGCTATGACGCCGGTGGTCGCCAGCACCATCTGGAAACGCTGCGTGGTGCGGGGCCGCAGGCCGGCGTCTTGGATGATCTGGCACAGCCGACTGCCGCTTGCGTCCATCGACGCCATGGGTGCTTGTGGCTTCTGGTCACTTGGTCTTGGATTGGAGTGAGCAGTGTTGCGCAGAGACTAGGAGTAGATGGATTGGAGTGGTGGGGCGCCTTTATATGAGAGTCCAAACTGTGTTGCATTCACATCGTGCTGGCTCCATTCTACTTCTCCAATTACTTCCCTCTGCATGCTAATTGAATGAGGAGGCATCATTGACCGTTCAACATTTCGGGAACCACTACCCTCTCCCTCCTTGGCATTCAAGTCGTATCAATGTAAATGCATGTCAAAAAGAGACTACTAATAACGTAAATGCGTGTGAAAAAGTAGTCAGTAGTAGTACTTAATATTGTGCACCGCGACCAAGGCGGAGAGGAAAACGAGAGAACATGGGCTGGCCATAGTGGGGGTAATATAATAAATAACCGGTATCATGCACTTGGGACTAGCAAACATGCTTATGTGGCAGACAATTAGGCTGGTCATAGTGGGAGTAACATAGGTAGTAACGTAGACGCCACATACTATGTTAATGAGGAGAGATGCAAATAGAGTAACATAATATGTTACCATCACATAGCGCTTTCTAATGCAAAATAAGTCTACAAAGTAATAAATGAAGACATCTATGTTACCACACATATGACACTGCCCACTATGAAGGTAGTAACATAGACTAGTATCATATGCATGATATACTAGTATATGATACTCCCCACTCTGAGTACAGCCTTAATATTTACTCCCTCCGTTCCTAAATATTTACGGTGTAGATTCACTCATTTTGCTCTGTATGTACTCATTACGGTGTAGTCACTTGTTGAAATCTCTAGAAAGACAAATATTTAGGAGCAGAGGGAGTATTTACTAATTAATATCATTGCATGCAATGATCTGACCGCTGCATGCCGTGCTAGGGACATCTCAAGGCATTAAAAACATACACGGCCCACGTCTCTTATTGGTTGATTCCTATTCATGTCTAGAAACAAGAAATGTGGTCGGGTTTGTTTTGGAATTATTTGATTTTCGTAAGATGACTATAACTAGCAATCGCCACAATAACCGTACGATCTGCATCCGACGGTGGCACCTATTGGATGCAAACAGCAACAGAAAAGAATTGCCACAAAACTGCCACACCACGCCCCACCCCTACACATAAGACTGCCACGCGAGCATTCGCAACTACCACGTTCGGGTTGCGCTTGGCTCTTCACCTCTTCGAGAAGTCGAACAATGATGTTACTACTTCTACAGTATCGAATCAACTGCTGCATGTCCCGTCCACCGCGTGGCCGAGGGAGAGCTTATTGTAGGAGTAGTAAAAGCAAAAGGTTCTCCTCGTCTGCGAGCCACCGCGCACATGGGCAAGGGAGAGGGCGTACTACTAGTAATCAAGCTTCTCCTTGTTGTACGAGTGACATGACACATCATAGCACGGGCCCCACATGCTTGCCTCTAAACTTGGCTAAAAGACACACATTGTACAATATTTGCTGCAACCTCTAACATTTACCCCACCACAAATTAAAATATATATTCCTCTCTTGACCAGATCAGTGTGCAAACTACAATAACCAGGATGACAGGTAGGGCCAGAAGATTGTTTTAATAAAAAAAATACTTCGAGACGGCCTCATAGCATGGAGCCGACTCCAACGATTTTAGAGGCACGGTACACGCTATCCTAGACTATGTTACTATACGAAATGTTGCCATGTCATTTATAGCCAATGTAATAGCTAACACGTATAATAGTTGGCTATAAGAAAGTACTACTTTGTCAACATATGGCCCACCTTTCACTCTCACAAAGCTTCTTGCTGCTCGTGCTACAGCCGGCTGTAAGTGTACAGCCCGCTTCCCTTCTCTGTCCTCTTCTCTCTCTTCCACCTCAGCAATAATACAATATTTAAATCCTTACAGCCTGCTTACATCGTCTTATTATACTTGCTCTAAGGCTGGTCGTAATGGTAGTATCATAACTAGTATCATGCATGCCAACTAGGCAACTTTGTTGAGGTGTCATAGAATTAAATGAAGAAAGAGTGGGTTGAGTATCATATCATGATACCGTATCATAATAAATGCTATGCTACTATGTGTCATGCATGGCAATAAATAAAGTACTACATGATACTAATATATGATACTATGCATTACGGAGGTAGTATCATACACTAATATCATATGCATGATACTAGTATATGATACTCTCATTACAACCAGCCTACTACCTCCCCTACACATGAAACTGCCACACGAGCGTTCGGGTTGCGCTTGGCTCTTCGCCTCTTCGAGAAGTCGAACAATGATGGTACTACTACAATGGAGTACTACTAGTATGCTTCTGGCCATCTGACACCGAATGAACTGCTGCATGTCCACCGCGTGCGGGAGGGAGAGCGTGTAGCGAAAGCTTCTCCTAGTCCTGCGAGCCACCACGCTCATGGGCGAGGGAGAGGGCATTATAATCAAAATTCTCCTTGTTGTATGAGTTGACGCGACACATCAAAGCAGTGCACTCGATATATTTCAATAATTTGCGTTTATGGATGCATTAATTACAACGCATGCATGCATGACGTGACTTTCCTTTTGATACTTGCATGTGTTGATTTAATGCACCTTGAAGTAGTATGAATATGTGATAGTAAAACTTTCTAATGCCCCAGCCCTAAAGCGAGAGATGGTGGTGCACGAGGAGGGCGAGATCATGCAGACTGAACAGGACCCGACGATGGAGCTCTCTATGGTCTCTATGGACCTCACCTTGCTCCACTGCCCCTTGTACCTCCGCGCCTTGAAGCCTCCAGTGTACGAGGTTCGAATACACCTCGTCCGTTTGGCTGATCGAGCAAGGTGCAGGTTTCTTGATTGATATGTTGTTCGATTGATTTGTGCAGTGCAAGGGAGGGCACTTGGCCTGCGCGGACTGCCGCGGCGAGCGCCTCGGGAACCAGCGGCAGTGCCAGAAGTGCGAGCGCAGCGGCGGCTTCGACGTGCGCAACACGGCGATGGATGTCGTCCTCTCCTCGGTGAGGGTGGAGTGCCCGCATGAAGGTTGTGGGCTCTACGTCACTTACCACAAGCTCGCTGATCACCAGAGCGTGTGTATGCTCGCGCCCTGCAAATGCCCCGTGCCCGTCTGCGGCTACGAAGGCCAGCCACTGGCGCTCCCCCACCACATCAGCACCGTGCATCGCATGCCCGTGCACAGGATCCAGTATGGCAAGGTGCTCCAGCTGCAGGTGCCAGTGTCGGAGCCGCGGCTCTTGCTGTTCGCGGAGGAGGACGGCCGCACATTTTTTGTGGTCGGCGGCGTGCTCAACATTGGCACACCTATCGCCGTGTCGGTCATCTGCATCAGAGCGGGGGCGTCCCCACTGCCGCACTACGCGGCAAAGTTGTGGGCAAACGGCCCGCCGGGGGAGCCCAAAGGCAGGACCGATGCCGTCAAGGTGGAAATCAAGGTGACAAGCAGCAAGGATCCCGGCGCCGGCACCGTGCAGGAGCTGACCTTCTTCACAGTTCCGCCCAAGCTGCTGGTCGGGGCTAGGTTGTCAAGGACGGTGTCCCTCCACATTCAGATTGACAAGCTCA
The DNA here is from genome assembly GCA_011799875.1 of Thinopyrum elongatum. Taxonomy (NCBI): domain Eukaryota; kingdom Viridiplantae; phylum Streptophyta; class Magnoliopsida; order Poales; family Poaceae; genus Thinopyrum; species Thinopyrum elongatum. The sequence continues at coordinate 60,195,057 of CM022301.1, read as the reverse complement.
CCTCCTAAATGATTCTACAGTTCCTTCTGTTTATCTTAGTAATATGCTAATATAGGGGTTATCTTGGTCTACTTTAGCTTAAGAGATGGTGGATTTTGGTGGCGATGCAGCAATTACTTCGACATCAGATCAGCAGTTAAAGTAATTTCCAACAGTCGAAGGGATATTTTGTGTCTGTTGGATATAAAGATCCTTTGGGTAAGGAGTATAAGCTGCTTATATGCTTGTTTGTTGAGGAAGTGTTGCATACTTCTGCGAGTTGATGCGACACATCAAAGTAGTACTATTACTAGTAGTACTCACCCGACTGCGCACCAGGCAGACGAAGCTCATGTCGTGTTGGTGCCGTGTGCGGCCCGCGCATTAACCAAAACCTCGCGCCTCCAGCTTAGCCTCCGCGTTTTAAACTTCTCAATCTCAAGGCCAAGGAGCAAGGGGAACCTATGATAGAGCCAATCGGATGGTTGAGAACTGAAAGTGCGTTATATCGACTAGAGGGGGGTGAATAGGCGATTTTTACAAATTCGTCACTGAGGAATTTCAAGATGAGGAAATTCCTAAGCAACGAACTACTTAGCAACGGAATAAGTACTCAGATGCAAACATAACATGGCATAAGCACAGTCATCATGATGAAATGAAATAGGCACAGAGTACAGGTAGCGTGATACAGGATAAGCAGGCTGAAGAGAACTGACTGAAGAAATAGGAATGAGGAAATTGGGAAAGTCTTCAATCAAAGTCTTCAAACAGTAACGATCAAGTAAATCAACACATGAATGAGGAAATGAAAGGGTTGAGTAAATAGAACCAGTAGCTCGGTGAAGACAATGATTTGGTAGACCAGTTCCAACTGCTGTGACAGTTGTACGTCTGGTTGGAGCGGCTAGGTATTTAAACCTGAGGACACACAGTCCCGGACACACAGTCCTCACCGTATTCTCCTTGAGCTAAGGTCACACAGACCTCGCCCAATCACTCGTGGTAAATCTTCAGGTGACTTCCAAACCTTCACAGACTCGGTTACTCGGCGATCCACAATTTCCTCTTGGATGCTCTAGACCATGACGCCTAACCATCTGGAGGATGCACAGTCCTCAAAGGTAACAAGCGTCGGTTCCACACAGGAACAATCTCTTCAGTGATGCTCAATCACTTTGGGTTTGTAGGTGTTTGGGTTTTTGGGGTTTTTCCTCACTTGATGATTTTCGCTCAAAGTCCTCGGAGGATGGGATGCTCTAAATGTCAAGTGTCAGTTTCTCTCGGAGCAGCCAACCAACTAGTGGTTGTAGGGGGCGGCTATTTATAGCCTAGGGAGCAGCCCGACATGATAAGACATAAATGCCCTTCAATGATATGACCATTAGGTGGGTAGGATATTTTAGACAGCTGGCGCATAGCACAGGAACGGTCGGATATTTGAGTATCAAATTCCTCAGGGCTATCATGTTCCTCACTAGTAGGCAATCCGCACTGGCGAATTCCTAACTCCTCAGTCAGAACAAATTCCTCAAAGAACAGAAGAACTTCGTCTCTGTCACTGAAGAAATTGACTGAACTGTATGAGATTTCCAATGGCTTCACTCGAAAGGATTGGGTAGGTGTAGGATTTTGAGATGAGCATCACTTGGAAACTTTTCCTTAGTTTTACCTCGACCCCCTTTAACAGTACGGTGTTTCCTATGACTCAAGAAGAAGAAAATGAAACTACGAAAACAAAAGTCTTCACGCTTCATAATCCTCGCATGAATATCAAGTCTTCAAGGTCACACCAATTTCCTCACTTTCAAAGTCTTCAAGAAAACCAAAGTCTTCAACTGAAGACATTCATTTTTAGGGGTCGACTTTCATCGTAAATATCAAACTCCTCATAGACTTATAGAACCTGTGTACACTCACAAACGCATTAGTCCCTTAACCTATAAGTCGTCAATACACCAAAATCCCTAAGGGGCACTAGATGCACTTACAATCTCCCCCTTTTTGGTGATTGATGAAAAATAGGTTATGTTTTCAACGGGGATAAACATATGAAGTGTAAATACTGATATTGAGGAATTTGATTGCAAGATATAGAAGAACTCCCCCTGAAGATGTGCATATTTGAGGAATTTGCTTTGAATAGCAAATGCACATTGTAGAGTAATATCATGGAGATCTCCCCCTATATCTTGTAATTCATACACGCATTTAACATATGATATGAAGAATTTGAAATGCATGGTGAAGTATGGTGTCTGACGAAATTCAGCATGCGTGCATTAAGGTACTTGAGGAAATAAGCATGCAGAAAGCAGTTCAAAAGTATCAGACCACCATAGGACTTAAGTTTACAACTCGATCCAACAAATACTTCAGAAGAACGAGAGTTGTAACTTAGCAAAAAAATGCCCATATATATAGACCCGCATGAAGACTAACTCAAATTTCTCCCCCTTTGTCATCGAATGACCAAAAGGGATGAAAAATGAGGTCTAACGCCCCTGAAGAATATCATCATGATGTCGATGGAGGAGCGCCAGCGTTGTTGGGGTCGTCCGTTGGAGTAGGGCCTGCCGCGGTGTCGTTCAAGTCTTCAGCTTCATCCATTTCACGCGATGAAGAATATGAACTGGCGACGAGCTGAGGAACTTGGACCTTCTTGAACTTCTTCGAAGGTGGCTGAGACCAGTCAAAGTCCTGTTGGAATCCCATCTCCTTGAGTTCTTCAGTACTATAAAGATTAGACAGAATAGCCCAAGTGCGATCAAAGACTTCATGCAAGTAGTAGTGATTCTTCTTCACAGTATTTTGAGTGACTGTCATGTTCTGAAGAATTGCACCAAACTGATGCTTGACCCACTTGTGATTTCGATCAACTTTCTGATGAAGACTAAGGAGAAGTTCACGATCAGTCATCACACGCGGAGCTATGGCTTGAGGTCTGAAGCTTTGGCGGCAGAACCTTGTGTTGCAGAGTCATCATTGGTGGAATAGGATGAAGCTTTGCGAAACTGTCCATCCAATGGACGAGTGCCTTCATCTATAATAGCAGCCTTGCCCTTCTCATCAGCTAAGGAAATAGTCCGTTTGAGGACTTCAATAGGGGGCAAATAGCTGAGATGATTTTGAAAGTCAGCCTTATAATGAATTGAAGACCTTGATCTGATGAATTTCATGATCCAGGGAGCATAAGGCTTCAACTCAAAAGGTGACAGAGTAGCATTGGCCAAAGTCCTCATGAAGAAATCATGGTAGTTGATAGGAATACCATGGATGATATTGAACAGCAGATTCTTCATAATGCCAACAACCTCTTCGTCATCAGAGTTGTGGCCTTTGATAGGACTGAGGGTTTTGGTCAATATGCGATAAACTGTCCTTGGCACATAAAGCAATTCCTTGACGAGGAAAGTGGTCCTTGGAATTTGGCCAGCCTTCAAAGGCTTCATCAGTACTTGTATCAAATGATTTGAGAGTTCAGGTTCCTCATAGATGAGCCTAGCACCTTCAGTGGGAGGACTGACTGGGACGGCGTGAAGCAATTCAGAGGCTGGTGCTTTGAAATGAGTATTATTGGTCATCCAGTCTAGTACCCATGAATTTACATCTTCAACATTTCCAGTGATATGAAGTGTGGCGTAGAATTGAAGAATGAGTTCTTCGTTCCAATCGCAGATGTTGGTGCAGAAATTGACTAACCCATCGTCATGAAGAACACTGAGGACAGGGGTGAAGCACGGAAGAGACTCCATATCCACATGAGGAATTTGCTCATGTGCAAAGATCTTGTCCTTATCGAACAACAGTGAGGAATAGAAGTTCATCTGGCTAGCAGTCCAGAAGCGCTTGCGACGTAGTCTTGCAGAGTCATAGGGATTGTAATCCGTGAAGAATTGATGCTCAGTAAAGAAGTCATCAGCCTTGAACTTCTGCTTCTTGGTATGAGGATCCTGTGGCTTGGGCTGAAGATTTATAGTTGAAGTCTTCACAGCCTCTTGATGCGCATCCTCTGGAGCCACAGGCTGAGGAATTTCAGTAGCTGTATCAGCAGCAGCCTTGGCCTCCATTTCTTCAGCACTAGCAGCTGGAACTTCTTCAGGAATAGATTGAAGTGAAGATTGAGGTCCATCAGAGCCCGTATAAATTTCTTCAGTTGGCACAGGGGACTGAGGAACTTGATGTAGTGGTGTTGTTAGAGGTGAATTGGGGTGATGACTTTCCCAAAAGTCATCATTCAGAATAGGAGTTGTAGACCCAATATCCACATCCTCATCTTCTTCATCAAATTCTTCGATGCCTGCCTCTTCAGCTATGAACCGAGGCATGGGCGATGATACCAGCGGAGTTGAAGGGATATCATCCACTTCAATGTCTTCATCCAACTGCTCTGACGATGCAGCAAAAGGATTTGCTTTATCACCGTCATCAGGTATGACATATTCCTCACCAAAGGGAATAATTTCCTTTGATGGCATGCTTGATATTGGAATAGCATCAATTGGGTTTTCAGTTGAGCTCGTCAAAGTCTTCACTTTCTTGGGAGCTGAAGACTCTGAAGATGCTGATGCTTTCCTTTTCTTCACCGCAGCCTTCTCTGCGGCTTTGGTCTTCTTCGCTTCTGATGCAGAAGGAAGGTGGGCATCTTTCATCTGTGATGAATTTGCAGGAGGAGCAGATGAAATTGGTTGAATTTCTTTAGGCACAACTGATGCAGTTGCCCTGACTTGTTCAGATTCCTCAGGCGCAGTAGCAGATGTATCAACTGGCCTGGTTTGCTCTTCAGGCGCAACATTGGTGGTTGCCCTGGCATTTTCTTCAGAGACTGGAATTTCTTCATCAGCCCTGGTGCTTTCATTTTCTTCAACAGACTAATTTTCATCAGCTGTGCTTGCATGTTCATCAGTAGGCTGAGCAGATGTATCAGTCTGAGGAATTTCAAGTTGTTGCGCTGGAGCTGCAATGTTTGGCTTGAGGGTTTTGGCTAGCTTGACAAACCTGACTTTGGCACCTAGCCAATCTGCTCGATATGCGTCAAATTCATCACTGAGAGTTTTGATCTCCTTTTGCAGATTCACAAGTTCATCAGGAGACATGTTTACAACATTTTTCTTCAGAAAACGCTCCTTCTTGTATTGAGCCTTCTTCACCTGCCTGGCCTTTTCAAATTTCCATTTTTCTTTAGTAATGAAGGCCGTCAACATGTGACTTTGACCAGGAGTGAGGTTTAATTCAAGCAAAGGTGTGTTAGGGTTCTTGTGCCATAGATCAATGAAATCAAGGATCTTCCTTGGATCCAGCATGAGGGGCACAGCACTGCCTTTGGCACTAGCGGCCCTTGTTGTCGATCTCTAATGACCTCAGCTAATTCTTCATCATCAGCTTCGTCTTCACTTGACGGAACCTGAAAGGCGACCTGCTTCTTGTGAGGACTTGGCCTTGTGCCTCGTCCAGCAGTGGCCTTTTTCTTCAGCAATGTCAGAACTGTTGAAGACTGAGGTGGAGCTGAGGAACTTGCAGAGGCTCCTGAAGCAATTGAGATTCCAGTAGTCCTTTGGCACGTGGCAAGATGCACAGGTGCTGAGGATTTTGTAGGAGCAGCTGAGGATTTTGCAACTGAGGGAGTTGGAGCTGCTTTTGAAGAAGTTGCTAGAGGATCAGGCCGTGAGGGCTTTGAAGAGCTTGGCCGTAAGGGCATTGCAGCTGAGGAACTTGTCTTGACAGCTGATTTCTTCAGCATAGCCTTCTTAGGCTTGCTAGAAGAGGACTCAGCAGCGGCAGCAACAGAATCTTCATTGAATTTCTTCACTGCCTCCTTAGCCATTTTGGACAGCTTGGCTTGACGCTTAGCCCACTCCTGAGGAAATTCCTCACCTCTTCTGATGCTTGTGGGATCAGCTTCTTGGCCTGGAGCCAATGGAGGTCTTGGACATGGAGGGTTAACAACGAATTTCTTCATGTACTTTGGAGTCACATATCGATACTCCCTCCATTCTCTTGCCCATCTCCTCTCAATCTTCTGAATGCGCACTTTGCGCTGATTTTTGTTCTCCTTGCCATGAGTTGCTTCATCAGGAGTACAATATTCATCATAGGTGTCTTCAGGGATTTCAAAAGCTGTATTTGTTTCAGGCCTCTTTCCTCCCTTCTGAGGTCTTTTACCATCAGCCATTTTCTTCACTTGAAGATCTTGAACAATTGATGTTTCTGAGGAAGTGTGCAACTTATCTTCGAGGAACGCTGCAAATGAGTTAAGTTGATGAGAACCTAGAGATTCAGCAGCAGACATTCTGTACCCTTGACGAAGAACACGACGAACTGAGAGTAGCATTGGAGAAGCTCGTCCGTTCAGATCTTCCACGCCCTAACTTGGCGATGGAAAACAGCTACGGCGGCGGCGGAGTGAAGATTTCCGCGACCGGCGTGAGTACGACGGCGACGAGGTCGAGTTAGTGAAGCTCTTCCTCGCCGGCGACGATGGAGTGTAGCGGCGGCGCTAGGTCTGAGAGCTCGAGCGAGGGGAGTGAGATCGAGCGGGGTAAATGAGATCTGAGGAGGGCGAGGGGTATTTATAGCCGAGGTGAAAAACCACTCGTCCGAAGATAATGGACGAACGTGCCCCTGACCCTTCTCATCCTAGCGACATGTGTCACCCACGTACTGTGAAGTGGAGATCGTGTTAGATCGTGGGTGAATAGAATAATCTCATCGTGGGATGTGGAATGGTTTGAGCGGCAAAAGCCAAAAATTCAGATAAGAGACTTTTAACGCTTCGTTCGCAAATTCTTCAGCTGTCAAGGACACAGTGAAGACTTTGAACGGGTTTCAAATAGAACGCACATGAAGAATTTGTGAACAGACTGGGTTGAGTTTAGCATAGAGGGGGACGGGTCCGATCACATTCACTTAGGTAAAAATCAACTTGAAGAATTAGCAATAAGTGAATGCTGTAGAGGACATGAAAAACTCAAATATATATAGTCAATGAAGAACACGGTCAGAAAGAGTGAAGACTTTGCAAAGTTGAAGAATTTGAAAATTTGAGGAATTTGCAAAATGAAGAAAAACTCAATTTTGAAGATTTTCAACTTTTGTGGTGGCGTGACCCACCGTATAAGAATGATGATTTCAGACGCCGCGTACAATTGTTGTAGGGCTCTGAGAATCAAATTCTTCGTTAATTTCTTCACACTTAGAGGGTTAGTCTTCATTGATTGAAGAAAAACATTCTTCGTGTGTTGCACATCTAAGTCATCAATTTTGCATAAGTGTTAGGATGTGTGTCCTTTTCAAAGAACATTCGAAGATTCTAAGATATTTAGCTCACACCGCAACTTGCTAAATCTCTTCTCATCCAAGGGCTTTGTGAAGATATCGGCTAGCTGTTCTTCAGTCTTCACGTGCTCGATAGAGATGTCGCCCTTCAACACATGATCTCAAAAAAAGTGATGACGAATCTGGATGTGCTTTGTCTTTGAGTGCTGAACTGGGTTATGAGCAATCTTGATGGCACTCTCGTTTTCACAGAAGAGTGGAACATTCTTCACATTGATGCCGTAGTCCTTGAGGGTTTGCTTTATCCACAGTAGTTGAGCACAGCAAGAACCAGCAACAATGTACTCAGCTTCAGCAGTAGAGAGTGATACGCAGTTCTGCTTCTTCGAGGACCAACATACTAAGGATCGCCCGAGGAAATGGCATGTGCCTGATGTTGACTTGCAATCCACATGATCACCAGCATAGTCAGAGTCAGAATATCCAATGAGATCAAAAGACGAGCCCTTGGGATACCATAATCCAAGTGTTGGAGTGTGAGCTAGATATCGAAGAATATGTTTCACAACCTTATGGTGTGATTCCTTCGGTGTAGCTTGAAAACGGGCACACATGCAAACACTAAGCATAATATCTGGCCTAGATGCACATAGATACAGTAAAGAGCCAATCATGGAGCGGTATACCTTTTGATCGAAGTCTATACCATTTTCATCGGTGCATAGATGGCCATTTGTGGGCATAGGGATTTTGACGCCTTTGCACTCTTGCATACCGAATTTCCTCAGAATGTCCTTGAGGTATTTCTCTTGAGAAATGAAGATGCCATTGCGTTGTTGACGAATTTGAAGACCTAAGAAGAATTTCAATTCTCCCATCATGGACATTTGATATTCCTCACTCATCATATAAGCAAATTCGTCACTGTAATGTTGGTTAGTACAGCCAAAGATAATATCATCAACACATATTTGGCACACGAATAATTCATCATCATAGGTTTTGGTGAAAAGAGTTGGGTCAAGTGAACCGGGTTTGAAGCCTTTCTTCATGAGGAATTCCTTCAGAGTATCATACCACGCCCGAGGGGCCTGCTTGAGGCCATAGAGGGCCTTATTGAGTCTGAAGACTTGATCAGGATGCTTAGGATCTTCAAAACCTGGTGGTTGAGCAACATATACTTCTTCCTCAAGCTTACCATTTAGGAATTCACTTTTCACGTCCATTTGATATAAGATGATATTATGATGGTTAGCATAGGCAAGCAATATGCAAATAGCCTCAAGTCTAGCAACAGGTGCAAAAGTTTCATCGAAATCAATTCCTTCAACCTGTGTGTAGCCTTGAGCAACAAGACGAGCCTTGTTCCTCACCACTAGGGCATTTTCATCTTGTTTGTTGCGGTAGATCCATTTGGTGCCGATGATATTGTGCTTGCGAGGGTCTGGTCGCTTGACAAGCTCCTACACCTTGTTCAGCTCGAATTGATGTAATTCCTCTTGCATCGCTTGAATCCATTCAAGCTCCAGAAATGCCTCATCTACTTTGGTGGGCTCTGTGATAGAGATGAAAGCAAAATGCCCACAAAAGTTAGACAAATGTGAAGCTTTTGAGCGAGTGAGAGGACCTGGTGCGTTGATGTCGTTGATGATTCTCTCAATCTGCACTTCATTTGCAACGCGAGGATGAGCAGGTTGACGACTTTGACTTGGCTCAGCATTTTCTTCAGAGCCAAATTCTTCAGATGCACCAGCATGATTTTCTTCACGATCAGGAATGACTTCTTCAGCAGATTCTTCAGTAGGGTTTGACATCCTCAGTAGCCTTTAGCTTGATGGATTCCTCAGGAGTCATTTCATCTAGCACAGGAGGTAGGTGCTCTCTTTGCGAGCCATTAGTTTCATCGAACCGCACATCTACCGTTTCAACAACCTTGTGGTGATGGGTGTTGAAGACTCTGTAGGTATGCGAGTCTTTTCCGTAACCAAGCATAAAACCTTCATGTGCTTTCGGTGCAAATTTAGAATTGTGATGGGGATCTCTAATCCAACATTTAGCACCGAAGACTTTGAAATAACTCACATTGGGTTTCTTGTCAGTGAGGAGTTCATATGAGGTCTTCTTGAAGAATTTGTGTAGATATACCCTGTTGATAATGTGGCATGCAGTATCAATTGCCTCAGGCCAGAAGTGACGAGGTGTCTTATATTCATCAAGCATGGTGCGAGCCATCTCAACAAGAGTCCTGTTCTTGCGCTCCACTACGCCATTCTGCTGAGGAGTGTATGGGGCTGATAACTCATGAGTAATACCAAGTTCATCAAGATAGTCATCAAGACCAGTATTCTTGAACTCAGTCCCATTGTCACTACGTATATGCTTGATCTTCACACCGAAATTCGTCGAAGCCCTTGAAGAAAATCGTCTGAAGACTTCCTGCACTTCAGTTTTGTAAGTAATGACATGCACCCATGTGTAACGAGAATAATCATCAACAATAACAAAGCCATATAGAGATGTTGCATTTGTAAGTGTGGCATAATGAGTAGGGCCAAAGAGATCCATATGAAGCAATTCAAAAGGACGAGAGGTAGTCATGATAGTCTTTGAGGGGTGCTTGGCTCTGGTCATCTTTTCAGCCTCACAAGCCCCACAAAGATGATCTTTGAGGAATTTGACACCCTCAATGCCAATGACGTGCTTTTTCTTCACGAGCGTGTGTAAGTTCCTCATGCCAGCATGACCCAGTCGTCGATGCCATAGCTAGCCTTCTGAAGCTTTCGCAAGTAGACAAGTGGCAGGCTGTGGTCCTACAGAGAAATCAACAATATACAAGTCTCCTCTCCTAAAGCCTTCGAAGACTTTGGAATTGTCAGATTCCATGAGCACTAAGTAGCGATATTTGCCAAAGACAACAACCATATCAAGACCACAAAGCATTGAGACAGACATGAGGTTGAATCCGAGGGACTCGACAAGCATGACTTTGTCCATGTGTCGATCCTTTGAGATTGCAACCCTACCTAGGCCCAATATCTTGCTTTTGCCTTTGCCTACGTAGGTGATATGCTTCAAATGTGATGGAGATAAAGGAGTGTTCATCAGTAAGCTCTTGTCACCGGTCATGTGATTAGTACATCCACTATCGAGGACCCACTCAGTAGCTTTGGGTAAATCATCCTGCAGATGAATTAGTGCATTTTACGAACTCATATACTTCATCAGTGAAGAATATGACATCAATTTCATCAGATAGAAATTCATCAATTAGTGCAACATATGTATATATAGCAGTATGAGGACGTGTGAAATGAATGAATCATTTCTTCATGATTAGCTTGCGTCCTTTCAAGCATTTCAGGTCTCCAGAAAATTCTTCAGACGATTTAGTTCGTCTGGAGACCTGACCCTGCATAAGAGGTTAGTTTTTTTTCTTCACCACCCACATCTGGAGGGGTGGTTCATCATTCTGCGAGCTCCATAAGAGAAAGGTGGCATTGATGACAAAGTGCTTCGTTTCACAGGAGAGGGATTAGGATAGGCATATGAGTAAGCAGATAAATTCTTCGAGGACTTATGAACATAATGATTTGAAGAATAATGCACATAATCAGAACTCTTAGATTTTCCCTGCGAAACAGAAGCATTAGCATGATGATCATATGAGGACTTGGATCCACGTGAGGAATTTGATCCATCAGAGGACTTGGATCCATATGAAGACTTCGGTCCATATGAGGAATTTGATCTGGGGTTCCTATTCTTCACAGGTGGTGTCATGAGGACATTCACCTGAAGACTTTCAAGGCACCTTTTGGGAACCCAGATTTTCTTCATAGGGGGACCATTCCTGCAGTTAGTTCCAACATATCTAGCAAATACTTCACCATTCTGATTTTTGAACAGTTTATAGTTGGAATCAAATGACTCATCAGATGAATATGAGGATTCACAAGTAAACCAAGATAAAGTAGATGGATCCACGGGAGGTCCCTTCGCAGCAACCCATGAGGTTTTGGGATACTGCTCAGGTTTCCAGTAGGTTCCATCAGCATTCAGTTTCCTCTCAAATGCAATACCCTCTTTCCTAGGGTTCCTGTTCAAGATGTGTTTTTTGAGCACATCACAAAGAGTCTGATGCCCTTTGACACTTTTGTACATGCCTGTCACATACAATTCCTTCAATCCTGCATTTTCGTCAGTGATACTAGTGGTATCCTCAGATGTGGAATTTGTGACCAGAGAGATAGTTGAAGAATTTGCAGTAATAGAAGCATTTGAACTTTCAGGTGAAGAATTAGCAGTTTCACGTTCAATGCATTTCAAACATGGTGGAATAAATTCTTCCTGAGCGGAACTGATCTGTTGAGCAAGTAATGAATCATTTTCCTTCTGAAGATCTTCATGACTCACCCTTAGCTTCTCAAGATCTTGCTTTCTTTGAAGAAATTCATAAGAAAGCTTCTCATGATCGCCTAAGAGAGTTTCATGACGACTTTGAAGGTTGTCAAACTTAGACTGTAGTTGCTGAAGATTATCAGTCAGTATTTGAGTTCGATCCATTTCCTCACCTAACAGATCATCGCTTTTGTCTAGCATATTTTGAACCTTTTCCAAAGCCTTTTGTTGTTTAACAGCAATATTAGCAAGTTTGGAATAGCTGGGTTTGAGGTTATCATCAGATTCATCCTCACTTGATTCAGAGGAGGGATATTTGAATACCTTGGCACCTTTTGCCATGAAGCAATAGGTGGGAGCATAGTCATCGTTGCCGTCATCAGCAGTGTTGGGGAAGCCATTTTCCTCAGTGTTGAAGATGGACTTGCTGACGTAAGCAGTAGCGAGGGCTAGGCTCGCCACACCAGAGTCTGACTCCTCAGATGCCTCCTCTTCCTCATGTTCCTCAGATTCAGCTTCAGAGTCCATTTCATTGCCAATGAATGCCCGAGCTTTCTTGGAACTGCTCTTCTTGTGAGATGAAGACTTTGAAGATTTTGACGATGAGGACTTTGAAGATTTCTTCTTCTTCTTAGAGTCATCTGAACTATCATCCTTGTATTTCTTCTTCTTTGATTCCTTCTCCCACTGAGGACAATCAGTAATGTAGTGACCAGGTTTCTTGCATTTGTGGCAAGTTCTCTTCTTGTAATCACGGGATGAGGAATCTGATTTCATGTCATCACCTCTTGAGGATTTTCCAAATCGGCCACGTCTAGAGAACTTCTGGAACTTCCTCACGAGCATTGCTAGCTCCTGACTCAGTTCTTCAGGATCACCAAGGCTGCTACCAGAATCTTCATCTTCAGAGTCAGAGACTGCCTTGGCCTTCAGTGCACGAGATCTGCCATAGCTCGGTCCGTAGAGATCTCTCTTTTCAGCTAGTTGGAATTCATGAGTGTTCAGCCTCTCAAGAATATCAGCAGGATCTAGTGACTTGTAGTCTCCACGTTCTTGAATCATCAGTGCCAGTGTATCGAATGAAGAATCAAGTGACCTCAGCAATTTCTTCACCACCTCATGGTCGGTGATGTCAGTGGCACCCAGTGCTTGAAGCTCATTTGAAATGTCAGTGAGGCGATCAAAGGTTTGTTGGACATTCTCATTGTCGAGTCTTTTGAAGCGGTTGAAGAGATTGCGAAGAACGTCAACTCGAGAATCACGTTGAGTTGAGATTCCTTCGTTGACCTTGGACAGCCTGTCCTAGATAAGCTTTACAGACTCCAAAGCACTCACTCTGTCATACTGTCCTTTGCTCAGATGGCCACATATGATATTCTTCGCTTGAGAGTCGAGTTTCTTGAATCTCTTCACATCAGCAGCATTCACGGAAGGAGTGACAGAGGGAACGCCATTTTCCACAACGTACCAGAGATCATTGTCAATTGCCTCAAGATGCATGCGCATCTTGTTATTCCAGTAGGGGTAGTCCGTCCCATCGAAGGTAGGACACCCAGCCGAGACCTTGATCATGCCTGCAGTCGACATAACTAAAACTCCAGGTGGTTAAACCAAAATCACACAGAACAAGGGAGTACCTTGCTCTGATACCAATTGAAAGTGCGTTATATCAACTACAGGGGGGTGAATAGGCGATTTTTACAAATTCGTCACTGAGGAATTTCAAGGTGAGGAAATTCCTAAACAACAAACTACTTAGCAGCGGAATAAGTACTCAGATGCAAACATAACATGGCATAAGCACAGTCATCTTGATGAAATGAAATAGGCACAGAGTACAGCTAGCGTGATACAGGATAAGCAGGCCGAAGACAACTGACTGAAGAAATAGGAATGGGGAAATTGGGAAAGTCTTCAGTCAAAGTCTTCAAACAGTAAGGATCAAGTAAATCAACACATGAATGAGGAAATGAAAGGGTTGAGGAAATAGAACTAGTAGCTCGGTGAAGACAATGATTTGGTAGACCAGTTCCAACTGCTGTGACAGTTGTACATCTGGTTGGAGCGGCTAGGTATTTAAACCTGAGGACACACAGTCCCGGACACACAGTCCTCACCGTATTCTCCTTGAGCTAAGTCACACAGACCTCGCCCAATCACTCGTGGTAAGTCTTCAGGTGACTTCCAAACTTTCACAGACTCGGTCACTCGGCGATCCACAATTTCCTCTTGGATGCTCTAGACCATGATGCCTAACCGTATGGAGGATGCACAGTCCTCAAAGGTAACAAGCATCGGTTCCACACAGGAACAATCTCTTCAGTGATGCTCAATCACTTTGGGTTTGTACGTGTTTGGGTTTTTGGGGTTTTTCCTCACTTGATGATTTTCGCTCAAAGTCCTCGGAGGATGGGATGCTCTAAATGACAAGTGTCAGTTTCTCTCGGAGCAGCCAACCAACTAGTGGTTGTAGGTGGCGGCTATTTATAGCCTAGGGAGCAGCCCGACATGATAAGACATAAATGCCCTTCAATGATATGACCGTTAGGTGGGTAGGATATTTTAGACAGCTGGCGCATAGCATAGCAACGGTCGGATATTTGAGTATCAAATTCCTCAGGGCTATCATGTTCCTCACTAGTAGGCAATCCACACTGGCGAATTCCTAACTCCTCAGTCAGAACAAATTCCTCAGAGAACAGAAGAACTTCATCTCTGTCACTGAAGAAATTGACTGAACTGTATGAGATTTCCAATGGCTTCACTCGAAAGGATTGGGTAGGTGTAGGATTTTGAGATGAGCATCACTTGGAAACTTTTCCTTAGTTTTACCTCGACCCCCTTTAACAGTACGGTGTTTCCTATGACTCAAGAAGAAGAAAATGAAACTACGAAAACAAAAGTCTTCATGCTTCATAATCCTCGCATGAATATCAAGTCTTCAAGGTCACACCAATTTCCTCACTTTCAAAGTCTTCAAGAAAACCAAAGTCTTCAACTGAAGACATTCATTTTTAGGGGTCGACTTTCATCGTAAATATCAAACTCCTCATAGACTTATAGAACCTGTGTACACTCACAAATGCATTAGTCCCTTAACCTATAAGTCTTCAATACACCAAAATCACTAAGGGGCACTAGATGCACTTACAAGAACACTACAATTCATAGCTACAGATGCGTGTGTGAGAGAGGATGAGTGCGTGCATGCACCTCTTCTCTTCATGTATAACGTACTAAACTCAGAGTACAAGTGTATGTGGTTGGCATCGACCTAGAGAGCTAGAGATGGTGCGTGCGAGAAGTCCTGAGAGACTAGGTGTGTGCGTGGGAAAGAGGGAGAGAGATGATATGTGTCGATGTAATGCGTGTGAAAAAAAGACTAGTCTATAGCTCGCCACGAGGCTATTCCCGGCGAACGCCCCAATAACCCTAAGATATGTATCCGACGGTGCCAGTTATTGCACCTACACTGCAGTAGAAAAAGAAGTACCATGGCATATTACAAAACTGCTACACCACGCCCCTCCCATAAAAACTGCCACTCGAGCGTTCGCAACTGCCATGGTGTGCTCGTATGTGTGATCTTCATTGTTTTAAAGGGATCTACAATAAAAGGCTGGGCTTTTGGCGCGTGGTAGACGGGGGAGCTTGGCCTGTCGGTTTGCTACTACTCACATGCGGTCGAACATAAGTGATGTACCAAGCCGATGCGCGTCGCTTCGGTGAGCGGCGGGCCGGACAAACCGTCTGTTCATGCTAAGCGGCGGGCCGGACCGACCGTGAGTTGGTGCTACTACCACGCTATATTTAACTAAAAACCTATTCACACCGATCAAAACCTAAATGGTTTCCCACTTAGGAGCGTATTACTACTCGGTTATAAATACTACCTACTCCAAGATGACTGCACATTCCTCCTCAACTCCTCATCCATAAAAACAAACAAGTGTTTCATTGTTGTTCCCTTGCGTCTGCCTTGGCTAGCATGAGTTCTGGGTCGAGAGATTACTACCAGGGAGAGGCGAGCATGGAAGCGGAAAAACGAGAGATGTCCCGCCTCACCGCCAAAGCAGCCAACATGTCCTACTGTGCTGCCGTAGCAGCATAGAGGTCCCGCCGCACCGCTGAAGCAGCACAGAGGTCCTACCACGCCGTCGATGCAGCAGACTGGTCCAGCCGCACCACAGAAGCAGCAGAAATGTGCCGCCATGCCGCGAATGCAGCAGGGAGGTCCTCCCGCGCGCGGCGGCCTGGGAAAATGTCTCGCGGGCAGGCGACGACTCTCACAGGCGCATGCGCGCTATGCTCGATGCCCTGATGGGTCGGATCTCTGGCTGGATGAAGTTGTAGGACGAGATGAATGCCTTGTTTGAAAATGCTAATGTTGTCATCCGGGGACTAGGGGAGGACAAGGTGAAGCTCCGCACTGAGCGCGACCTGTTGAGGGCGAAGATCGCCGGAAGGGCGAAGCAGGCGGAGGAGACCGCTGCCTTGTTGAAGAGGACGGGCGTCATCATCAAGAAACTTATGGACGAGAATGCCATGCTCTGCATCGAGCATGAAAGGCTGGTGGAGGAATCCGTGGATGCTGCCAAGCAGCGTACTGAGGACATGAAACTGATGAAAGATATCATCACCGCTCGCCGCGAGAACTAGTCTCTGTGACCTGCAACGCATCAAGAAAGTAGAGATCAACGAGCCAGATCGTTGTATGCGTCTTCCTTCATTTGCCCTTGTGTATTTCAGGCATAGCCGCATGTGGCTTTTTTAATTATCTTCCTAAATATGTAAGATAATTATTATCCACTGTCATCGTCCTTATATATTCACCAGTCTTACTATAAGTCGCAGTAGATGCTATATAGGTCCGTGGGATCTTACATCAAGATCCGTGCAAGATTTTCTTTTCAGATTTCCTTTTTTATCTCTTAAATCTCAGTCGAGTGAGACATAGCCACGCCATTAAACAGGGGCTCGGGCGCCATTAATGGAGATGTTGGGAGAGAGGTGGGTGGCAGATAGAGGTCAAAGGGCTCTCCTCCCGATAAGCACACGCAGGGGTCTGATCGCACACCTCCCGTACTCAAATAGCTACCCCGCACGGCGCCTCCTAGCCAATAAGAAAAGGGGACGCATGGCGGCACGTAAATGGTAAGTAGAACGCCCACGGTTTCAATAATACTTGTGGTTCCGATTGTAACGTGATAGCACTTGTTCCAAAATGACTTTGTTGATTGTTAATGTGTGTGCCTTCGCAAATCGGACAGCAAAATTACCACAGCATGTTGGTGGCATGTCATGACACCAAGCCAAGTTTCATGATTTTCATGCGTGTTTTGGATTTACAGGAATTAGAAAACCAAGTTTCTCAATGTTTCCGGCCGAGCCACGACCAGATGTTTGAATTTTAGTCCCATTTCTTGCATGGGACCTAGATATTCACCCGAGGACACACATGTGATTTTCAACCAAATTTGGTGCACTGGAGCATGTGCTTGTAGTTCAAATTTGAATTATGCACATTAATTGACCAAAAACTCAATTAATGTACAAAAAGGCCAAACGAACCCGGAATAATTTCAAAATTTAACACGGCACTCATATAGTTCTATGTTGCCTCTGTAAAGAAAATCAGGGGGGAGCTAGCATATATCATTTTGCACACAAAGGTGACACGTTCCCTCTCAGAACCACGAGGCTTCTTGAGAGAAGCTCCGGTTTGCAAGAAGCTTATACCAAAACTTGTTCCAATTCGGCCAAAAAATTTACCACAGCATGCTAGTGCCATGACCTGACACCATGCCAAGTTTCATGATTTTTAGGCGAGTTTTGGATTTACAGGAATTTAAAAACCAAGTTTCTCAATGTTCTTGGCCGAGCCACGACGCCCAGATGTTTGAATTTCATTCCCATTTCTTGCAAGGGACCTAGAAATTCACCCAAGGACACACATGTGATTTTTCAACCAACTTTGGTGCACTGGAGAATGTGCTTGCAGTTCAAATTTGAATTATGACATTAAATGACCAGAAACTCAATTAATGTATAAAAAAGGCCAAACAAACCTGGAATAATTCCAAAATTTAACACGGCACTCATATAGTTCTATGTTGCCTCTGTAAAGAAAATCAGGGGGAGGCAGCATATATCATTTCGCACACAAAGGTGACAAGTTCCCTCTTGGAACCACGAGGCTTCTTGAGAGAAGCTCCGGTTTGCAAGAAGCTTATACCAAAACTTGTTCATATTCTGCCAAAAAATTAACCACAGCATGTTAGTGCCATGACATAACACCATGCCAAGTTTCATGATTTTCAGGCGAGTTTTGGATTTACAGGAATTTAAAAACCATGTTTCTCAATGTTCTCGGCCGAGCCACGACGCCCAGATGTTTGAATTTCATTCCCATTTCTTGCATGGGACCTAGAAATTCACCCAAGGACACACATGTGATTTTTCAACCAACTTTGGTGCACTGGAGCATGTTCTTGCAGTTCAAATTTGAATTATGCAGATTAAATGACCAGAAATTCAATTAATGTATAAAAAGGCCAAACGAACCAGGAATAATTCCAAAATTTAACACAGCACTTATATAGTTATATGTTGCCTCTGTAATGAAAATTAGGGGGGAGGCAGCGTATATCATTTTGCACATAAAGGTGACACGTTCTCTCTCAGAACCACGAGGCTTCTTGAGAGAAGCTCCGGTTTGTAAGAAGCTTATACCAAAACTTGTTCCAATTCGGCCAAAAAATTTACCACAGCATGTTAGTGCCATGAAATAACACCATGCCAAGTTTCATGATTTTTAGGCGTGTTTTGGATTTACAGGAATTTAAAAACCAAGTTTCTCAATGTTCTCGGCTGAGCCACGATGCCCAGATGTTTGAATTTCATTCCCGTTTCTTGCATGGGACCTAGAAATTCACCCAAGGACACACATGTGATTTTTCGACCAACTTTGGTGCACTGGAGCATGTGCTTGCAGTTCAAATTTGAATTATGCACATTAAATGACCAGAAACTCAATTAATGTATAAAAAAGACCAAACGAACCCGGAATAATTCCAAAATTTAACACGGCACTCATATAGTTCTATGTTGCCTCTGTAAAGAAAATCAGGGGGGCAGCGTATATCATTTCGCACACAAAGGTGACATGTTCCCTCTCGGAACCACGAGGCTTCTTGAGAGAAGCTCCGGTTTGCAAGAAGCTTATACCAAAACTTGTCCCAATTCGGCAAAATTTTATACATATGAAAAGAGGGTTTAGATTATCCCGAACATCTCGCTACCTAGACCAATGTACTGTGATTTGAATTCAACATAAAATGAATACAAATATTTGAATTGGAGATCATATGGTACATGTAGTTCATATTTAAATATGATTACTATTATATGCATGTTTTCTGTTATCAAGATAATATTTAAGTGATGGTATAACTTGACAACAATCGTATTCAAATAAGGAAAATTGATTCAAATTTAGTCCATATGGTAGACGACAATATATATATTCATAGGGTGGAGTAAATTGTTCATATAAGATGGAAGATCAAAATGTAGGACTACATCCATTATAAACAGCAAGATCACTTAATGATATATTCGAATTCAACATAATGTGGATTCAAAAATTGAAATTCGAGATCCTGGCATTTGTAATCATATAAAAAGGGACATGACTCTTTCTTGTGGTGGGAATTGATTTGTTTTCTATTGTTGTTGAGGGAAGTGCGAATTGATTTGGTACTGTACATGCTAATCTTGTTCTCCCGACTTTTTTTACATTTTTCTTGTAGTTTTTCAATGGCATTTATAGAATTATAGTAAAAGGGGACATGACTCTCTTGTGTCTTGTATGAATTGTCTTTTTTTTGTAGACGTTAAGTTTGTTCTGCCGAACATGGAATCCGCGCCTTGTTATCCTGAAATTTTCAAGCTCGAGTATCTTTTGTCTCTTCTGCTGCGAAACTCCCGCCTCTCCAACCCGCGCCGCACCTTGTTATCCTGAAATTTCGACGCGCGCGAAAACTCCCTCATTCGAAATCAGTCCCGCAGCCCAGACACACGAAATCCCCCTTCTACCCCTCAGTCGGAAATGCCGCCTCAACGTCGCGTGGTCAAAACCGGTGGGGGTATGTTCATAACTTACCCCACATTTCGGACAAGCGCGTCCCTAAGCCATGTATCCCCCCTACCTTCCCCTTCGAACCCCCACATTCATACAACAAGGCCGCCAAAACCCGCGAAACCCCACGCTCCTCCATCGGCCTCCCGACCGCCGCCCAGCCGGAGCCTCTTCCCCGATGATGTCGTCCACAGCAACAGCTCGACGTCCCTCATCCACCGCACCAGATGAGGATCCTTTTTCGATCTCGTCGTCCCGCCGGATCAGCCGCCCCGTCCTCCACCTCCAAGGAGCTGCCCCGATGTTCGCCTTGTCTATCGTGCCACCTCCATCCCCACAGCACCGTCTTGACCTGCCCCATCGGAACCGCAGCACCCTCACCAATTCCTCCGATGAAGCCGAGCCCTACTCGGTGCCACCAAGGAGATTCTACACTCACCACTGCATTTTATCTTTTATTCGATCTCACGGGGCTGCCGGTGCTTGATACCGAGCAGCCATGGCGGGTCTCCATCGACGGCACCGTCGCCGACCACTTCCTCCAGGGCATCTCTCCCCCATGTCATTGCTTCCTCAGCGACGACTTCCACACCAGCACTAGCTGTTGCTACTTCTGCTCTTGCTCGGGCTGCTACTGCTGCTCCGGCTCTCGCTCGCGCTGCGGCTCTGCTCTTGTTGTCGGTCGAGCTGCTGCACTGCTCTTGCTTTCATTCGATGTTGCTCTGCTCTGCTCTTGTTGTCGGTCGCGCTTCTGCTTCGCTCTTACTCTCATTCGTGCTATTGCTCCTCTCTTTCTCTCGTTCGTTCGTGCTGCTTCTCAGCTCTGCTGTTGCTTTCGCTCGCGCTGCTGCTGCTGCACGACCTGCGGTAGCTACAGGAGTTGCTGCTTTAGCACTCGCTCGTGATGCTGCTGCACGAGCTGCTCTCTGCTAGTGCGTTCAATCAGTATACGAATGCCCTAAACTTCTATTGCAGTGCTCTGCTACTAGTTCAATCAGTTTCGTCAATAAAATTCAGTTTTGACAGTAAAATTCAGTTTCGACTGTAAAGTTCAGTTTCTTCAGTTAAGTTCAGAGTCAACAGTATTTACAGCATCTGTCGGAGCGGCCACGGTGCGGCTGATGCATTTTACATCTAGCACTTTTTGGTGATGTATTTTACATCATCTATTGCACATGCTATTAGACTCCCACTTCAGATTAACGTTATTTTTCTTGTCCTGCTTTAGCCTCGCCGTTGTACACCTCACCGGAGCTGCTCCAACGACGGAACCGTCCACAGCGGAGCAGTGCCCTCGGCGCCGTCCCCAGAGGCCTCAGATCTTCTTCCCCGCCTCCAACAGTCACACCAGCATCGCCATCCTCCACGTCCAACCCGATGATGCTGAGGTCACCAAGGCTACGCCAAAGAGGTCGTACACTCATCGCATCACTTTGTTACTCTACATTCATGTCGATCCCTCAGGCATCCTTTGGTTCAAAGGAGTTGCAAATCTAGAAAGAAATGAATCGTGATCACAAAGTTAACAGGGAGAAAACTAAATGCTCTTTTGACCAACAATTTGAATTAGTTTAGCAAGATAGCCATTATATGATATTCATGTGGACCAAATCTAAGCTCACAAAATATTTCAAGGGTAGGCTTCAGCCTGTTGAAGACTGCCTACTAGAATCGCCACTGGTTCAAAGAAAAAGTGAAGGAAAACATAGGAATTGGAAACTTTACTATGGTACTACTATTCGTGCATTTGGTTAGAAGTAATGGAGCAAAGCAAAACTGGAGGATTTTTTTCCTTTGGTGTCTCTTTCAAAGAAAAAATGTAGGAATTTTAATATCCACTTGGACATCCTTTTCAAATTAATATGCATGAAGAACAGGACTAAGTGCATTACTGGCATAATAAGATTCTTATTTTACATTTCATGTGGTTTGACTTTAATTTGACCATGTTTCTCCATTCCTGTGTTCTTCCAATTCATGTGAACCAAACACCCAGGTTGACAGAAATCCTATGTTTGCAAATGCTCTGTTTTGCACGTGCATTCCTATCGTATTCCTGTGTTTTTCCCGTCCCTGCGTTTTTAGAATCCTCCAATTCTAAGGAGCCCTTACAGATTTATTCATTTTCAGATAGGTGTCAAAGAAAACTCTGTGTGTTTTGTCCCGCTCCTGCCGTACCGTCATCAACCCCACCTGAGGTGCACCATCGACGGAATCGTTCACGGCAGCAGAGATTACCCCTGCAGACCTTCTTTCGCCGCCTCAGATCATCTTCCCCATTGCCGCCAGCCACGCCAACTGCATTACCATCATCGACTGAGCAGATGAACCTAAGGACTACACAGTTCTGGAAGAGAGGTCGCACTCATTTGTGTCTGCTTACATTATACATCGGTTATTATTACCTGCTACTTTATCGTCATGTTCACCTCTTACACTCCGAGTCAGGTCCAAACTAATATTCCAACTTGATTTTTAAAATGCCTGTGGGGCACATATGAAGGCAGCAAGGAATAGTATCTGTCTACTATCTGGTTCATCTGGGGTCTTCTATGTGGTTCATGTTGGGTGGGGAACAAACAGTAGATGAGCCATCGTGTATCTTTTTAAACTGAAGCTATTATCTGCCTACTATCATTAGTTTTGGATCTATCCACTCATTTGCTACCATCAGTCTTGATTTCTGCATGCACCCCTTAGGCCTTACATAATCTAACTATGTTTTTTTTCTTATGTATGTCAGTTATTGTACACAATCGTACTGAACATGTAGAGAAAAAGAGAAGACCGTTGTGTGGGAATATAATGTCATGCAGACGCCGCTCCATGGTGGGCGAAGTGGGGGTCCCCTTCCCCCCATTCCAGATTGTATTCCAGAGGAAGATAACTGTTCAAAGGGGGATTCAGAGGGAGCCGACCACTCCTATTTACCCCCTGAGGTGTTTGCTCTAACCTGGCATGCTGATGTTGGTCATATCATGCATATGGCGCCTCGCATTGCTTACTTGATACATCTTATATGTCATCAGCTTAGTTTAGATTTGCTTTGTGTGAATGCCACCTGTTTGGTTTCTATATCATACTCCCTCCGTTCCTAAATATTTGTCTTTTTAGAGATTTCAACAAGTGACTACATACAGAGCAAAATGAGTGAATCTACACTCTAAAATATGTCTATATACATCCGTTTGTGGTAGTCCATTTGAAATCTCTAAAAAGACAAATATTTAGGAATGGAGGGAGTATATTTGAATTATGCAATGTCATCTTCTTTAGCCAGGCATCATATACGTGAATCATGCAATGCCATCCTGTTTAGCCAGTCATCGTATATCTGAATTGTATCGTGCCATACTATTTTTTTCATAATGTATTCCATTTGTCCACAATGTTTGTACATTCATCTACTTTTCCTGTGCATCAGCCATTTGAGTCAGTGATGGGAAAATCTAGAGTGAAAACAAGGTCTTCTGAGTAGTCAGTGCTACCTGTCGATGCAGATTTCTTGCTGGTTACAGATAGCTCCTCAGAGGAGGATTCAGAGACAGATGACCAGTCGTATCCCCCCGTAGGTGTATGCTCTAACTTGGCAGGGTTATATTGCTCATATCATGCATATGGTGTCTTGCATTGCCATGCCATCTGCTTATATTAGACATGCTTTGTGTGAATGCCTCCTGTTTGCTTTCTATATCAGATATGTGAATTATGCAATGCCATGTTTTTAGCCAGTTATCATATATGTGAATTATGCACCGCCATCCTGTGTAGCCAGGCATCATATATGTGAATTATCTCATGCCATCCTTTTTTCATTACGTATTCCATTTGTCGACAATCTGTGTATATTGAACTACTCTTCATGTGTATCATCCATTTGAGCCGGTTATGGAAAAATCTGGAGAGAAAACAAGGTCTTCAGAGCAGGCAATGGTACCCGTTGAAGCATATATCTCGATGCTTACAGATAGCTCCTCAGAGGAGGATTCAGACACAGATGACCAGTCCTATATTTCACCTGAGGTGTATGCTCTAACTTGCAATGTTTATATTTCTCATATCATGCATATGGTGTCTTGCATTGCTTAGTTTAGACATCATATACACAATATTCAATGCCATCTTCTTAGTTTAGAGATCATACATGCGAGTGCCAGCTGCTTAGTATATGAATCAATTATGTGAATTATATCATGCCATCCTGTATACTTAGACAACATGTATGTGAATTATTTCATCCCAACCTATTTTAGAAAGACATCATATTGTTTTGTCATGTCATCCTGTTTAGATACTCATCATATGTTGAATTATGCCATTATATCCTGTTAAGTTATCCATCATATATCTGAAACCGTGTCATGCTATCCTGTTTAGTTAGCCATCATATATGTGAAATTGTGTCATGCTGTCCTGCTTGGTTAGACAACATATATGTGAATTACCACATCTGTCTATCATACAATGTCTGTACATTCAATTTCTTTTCTTGTTTATCAGCCATTTGAATTGGAGGGGGTGAGCTATGGTCCATACTCCATTGCTCTTTCATCACTATATTTACTCATACCAACTAATTTCGAATTTGAAGTATCCAATTGAAACTCAAATGGTGCAACAGGTATGTTTTAAACCTATTTCTTTAACTGGATTGCTGTTCTAACTTCTTGCTCTATGTTGATTTTAGTTTTAGTTGTATAAATAGTTATGTTCTCATGTCATGCACATTACAAGTGTTGCGAGTGATGTGTAGTTTCCCACAATTATATTCTGTCTATGCTGCTGTGTCTTAAAAAGATATGATTTGAACTGTGTCTCTATCTTGATTTGGCAACATAAACTAGAATGATATAGACAATACAGTGACCATAGTACATAGATATATGTTTGTTTCATGCTGTTATCCTGTCCACCTTACTACTGAACCGGTTTACCAAAATGAGTTTCATATACTACATGCTAAACCTGTGATGTGTCTGCTTGTTTCTCTTGTGGAATGCGAACAGAATATTGGAGAAGAGCACCCCATTATGCAATGGTAGAGAAAGTAATGCAGATAAGGTTCAAGATAGTGAGACAACCCTGTTGGTCTCCAAGAAAGGTGATAAAAACTATCTTGTAGACAGTGAGACAACCCCAAAGTCCTGCGTTGATGTAGTGTTTGAGTTACTGGCCACTACCGCTGGCACAAGCTCTTCGAACACGCTGCCTGAATCACTTCGGCTTCTTCAGTCTCAGCTACAAGCTGAAAGGCATCAGTCAGCTGTGCTGCGGCAAGAAGCCGAAGGACTGAGGAAGTCCCTACAGAATTCAGATGCATACTCTTCTGGTGCAACAGCAAGCGCTGGACGATTTTAGCACCAAACAAGAGAAAACTAATAAGCTTGCTAAGGTTCTTGCCAGCATGGTGGGTATCCAGGATATCGTTTCTTGAGCTCTTCTGAAGTGGTTTCAGTTCTGGACTTGTTTTGCTGCCGCGTTTATTTTCACTTGTGGCCAATGTAGATGCCCAGTGTATGTAATATGCTGCTTTGTTCACTATATTTGCACTGGTGGCGAACTTTGATGCCCAGTGGATGTAATATTTGTAATAGCCGTAATAGCCTAGCGTAAGTTGCTTGCTTATTAATTTACTTATTGTCTTATTTTTTTTTTCTTGTAGTTGCTGCAGTTCTTTTTCCGCGGTAACCTTTTTATTTAGAACTAGGCCACAATAACCATGGGCAACATATGCCTGCTGTAGTGGGCCTCCTAAGGTCTGTATGATCCATGGGCCTTCTTCGGGCGTAGATTCAATGGGACTTCTACGGGCCGTATGATCGATTGTCCAAACAAGGGCCGTACTTTCATGGAGAATTAATGGACCGCAATATGGGCCGTAAACGGGCTATAACGGGAATCGTCTGTTTATGGGCCGACCATAACGGGCCGTTAATAGGACCATGTGTACAACGGGCTTAATTCTATCGCCAGGCATAAGGGTCATTAATGGGCCATATTTGATGATGCTATGAAAACGGCCCAACAAATTAAAGGGCCACAGACGGGCCGACTTTAACCACGGGCTGAATATGGCCCACAAGCGGAATAGGCCAGTAACGGACCGTAAGTAATCGAATGCCGGAAATGAGCCCAATAATAAATGGGCCCTTAGAAGGCTGAAAGATAACACGGCCTGAAACAGCCCAATGGAATAATGGGCCGTTAATGGGTATAAAGTGATACACTGTTCATTATGGGCCAGTTTCACCACGGGCCGTTTATGGGCCAAGATTTACCAAGCGCCTCATATGGGCCGAAAGACATCATGGGCCATACATAGGCCAGAAGTTACAACGGGCCAGAATCATATTGGACGGCCCATATGGCGCTACTGGACCTAATTCGGATAGGTTATAACGGGCCGTGAGTTAGCGGGCTGTAAATGGGCTATATGCAAGCAGGCCGTTAACAGGTCTTCAGTGGGTTGGGCCGCTACCTTGACTAGGTCAAACGGGCCAGCCTTTTGACCTGAATGGGCCACTGTTGGGCTGAGCCACGTGTCGACGTATCATAGGCGCGGCACGTCCATTCGCTGGATGACATCTGTCCTAGCACTGAGCCGACAAGTGGATACTCCGACGAATGAGAATTTTACACGTGAAAAATCCCCATTGGTCGGGGCTGTTAACGGGTTATCGGATCCAAACCGGAACACGATAGCTTAACGGCGACCCGTTACGGTGGATGCCACGTGTCGGTTACCCTTGACGAAAACACTTCCATGATGCGCGATTTATCGTCATGGAAGTGGACGCTTCCGTGATGATAATTTTGGTATTGTCATGGAACACTTCTACGACAGCACAGGTATGACTATCTTGATTCTGTCATAAAATCGTCATGGATGTACATGCATGACAGAAAATGTGACCTACTGTGACAAACACATATCATCACGGAAGTGGTTTTTTTTTGCAGTGCTTCAAGAGAGGAACATGGGGTGCCACCGCCTCGGAAGCCATGGTTACGCGGGGAAGAGGCCCATATGGGCCAAGGAGGACATCGAACGCGAAAGTCTAGGGATCCAAGACCCCTTGGCGGAGTTCACCGTCCTGCAGGAGCATGACATCATCAGGGCCCGGTACCATTGGGACCCAGTCAGCAAGGTTTTCAAAACGGACACGGTCACGAAGGAGTTCATGAGACTGCTGGTAATTTTTAATTTACCCCCTAATTTTAGCTTCTGATCAATTCGACTGCATGTTTAGTCACATTTATAAATGATCCACATTCTTTTTGCAGAAAGAGCAGCACAGCATTGCGACCGAAAGCGACTCACCGTCTGAGACGTTGGCGAGGCCCAAGTGGGACACCCCATTCAACCAGGCCTTGAACATATTGAAAGGACTCCCGGTGGATACTCGGCCGTCGTATGGATGTGTGCACGGCGTCGGAGACGGCACCATGTGGAAGCACTACTACCATGAGAACGCCGAGGAGAGAAAGCAAAGAAGGAGGTTAAATGAAGAAAACATCGACAAGAAGGTTGAGATTGCGGTTGATAAGAAAGCAGCTGAGACCAAAGAAGAGTCAGTCAAAGCAGTGGTAGCTGCCGCAAGAGAGGAAATGGTAGCTTCGTATGGTGCCTTGATTACGGCAATCATCAATTGGACCAAGCAAAATCTAGATGAAGAGGTAGCGGACTTTCCCTTTTCCAACTTCTTCGGAAGTAGCTCATTTAGCGTTGCACCAGCACCTGCTCACGCAACCGCACCTGCTCCCACACCTGCTCCTGCACCTGCTCATTTAGCGTTGTCCTTCGTCTCTGGCATTCTCGGTGGGGCTTCATCTTTGGCTGAGCTCGACGGACTCACAGTAACTACCTGTCACACCGGCCCTCTTCAATATATGTATAATCTCCTGTTTCCATTGCCTTTCGGATGTCTCACGTCCCAGACATGTCTTTGTGGGCTGACGTAACCCCATGCACCATATTGTACACCATTAGTGGCCAGAAGGTGGACGTCGGAAAGGCGACGATAGTGAAGCCAAAGGAAGAATTGTTCCACAGCCGGCCGATCCCCCCTGGCGTCTTCAAGGTTTCCGTGGCCAGTGTCAAACCGGGCCACGAGAATTTGGATCCTCCGGTAGCACTAGGGGGAGATGACGACAAGACCCCGCGGCATCTTGGCGATTGCAAGAGTTGGGTCATGTTGTGGCCAAAGAGTCTGCTTCATCTGGAGGCGGCCGGGAGCACACCCACGATCAAGCAGCCTCAGCAAGGTATGAACAACAACACCCCAGCTACCCAATTAGCTTCGCCTGTTGTGCCGGGTGATAGTGGACGGCGTGAGGAAGAGACTCCATTAGTGGATGATGACGTCGCCGCCTTTGAAGAAACAATGCATGATGCCATGGACATCGAGGATGATGACCCTCTATGGTATCTCAATACCGGCGCCTATGACGATGGAGGATTGATGGCTCAGTAGTATGACTCAGGGTTTGAGTGTGATGAGTTGATGCCTTAATTGTCGGTGGATGAATGTATGATAGGCTCACTTCCGGTAGCAAAGAGGCATAGGAAGAGACCAAAGAAAGGCCGAAATGGCGGCAAAGCTGCTTCTATGAGCCAGCCGCCTCCACAGCCTCGGGTTCAAGACCGTATACCTATCAAAGATGCGGTGAAATACCATATCCCCGGTGATCCGATCCTACCTAAGGTAGCGGTAGAGGCCATAGATGGCGATCTAAGGAGACTTCATGACGATGTGCTGCGGAGAGAGAAAAGCCTTATCGCCTCAAAAAATCTAGGATACCCGCTCTACGTGGTTAACGTGCCGCAACAAAGGTTGTACGTCCAGACATCCCCCACGGAAAAGTTCTTCCTTCGATTTGATTACATCTTCGACATGTTTCACTTGACAAAGCTGGATTTTACGTTCGTCCGCCTTTTTGCCTTGTACATGAACTACATCATCAGGATTGAGCAAATACCTTATATTTGTGTCGCTGACCCGTACTTTATGCACGAGGGCTTCTTGGCAGTCTGCCCAAAGCACCGTGAATACAGGAGTAACTACATCACCGATTTCATGGTCGGCAATAAGGACAAGGAGATAATACTCCTACCTTATCATCCCATGTAAGTCATCCGCGGATATCCTTCCTTCGATTTCAATCATTCATTTGCACATGTGGAGGCTAATTTGAGGTGTACTTATTTTGCGCAGCGACGGGCGCGCCGTCATCATCATCCTTTACCCCCGATTCTCCCATACTCTTTACTTGGACTCGTAGAAGAACATGAAAAAAAAGGATTACACCCAAATCAAGTCTGTTCTCGACAGTGCTATCTTAATCTACGGCCTACGGGGTGGAGAGATCATGCTCAAGAAGACAAGGAACCGCGCGCCCTCCTTCGGCCATAAGACCGACTTCTGCTGCATCCAGCAACCGAGTGGTACTCTCAGTGATGGATTCTATGTCCTCCACCATATGCTGGAGTACAGACGGGATTGCCAGAACCTTCGCATGTCACCTAGATCCGGTGATGCCGATATTCTGCAATGGGCAAAGAAACTAGGAAATGTCCCGGATCATCGACTCTGAGCAGAGTTCCATCACATCCAGCGTGAACTTGCCCAAATCATCATGAAGGAGGTCCTCGAATAAACAAGGATGTTCTATGAAGAAGGGAAAATGTCGCGGGAAGATGTCCAAACACGCGTAGCCGCTCAGCGTCTCGACCTGAAGCCTTTCACTTCGCTCGGGGACTTCCTCCCTGATTTGGATGGATGGCACGACATGTTGGAGTGATTGATGATATATGACAATGTGTCTGTTTAGTCCATACTTTCTCTATGACGAAACTTTGAGTTATGCACGACGAAACTTTGTGATGTAATTAAACCGTCCTCCTCAACTAGCGAAGATCACTCTAGTTAGGGCATTTTGGGTACGATGAACTTTGTTATTTATGCTTATGATATGTTGCTTCTATTTTTGCTAACACTGTCTCTTTCTGTTGCACAACTATATATGTTGCATATTATCGACTCATGTGAGGATGCAGGTATATAGATCATCGATGGCGAAGAAGTGCTACGCCGTGTACGTAGGGAAGGTTCCAGGAGTGTAGACGAGTGGCCTGAGTGTCAGGCCCAGGTGCACCGGTTTTCACGCGGCAGCCACAGAGGGTTCGATAGCAGAGCCGAAGCAGAAGATAGTTACTTGAGGTTGACGCTAGCGTGAGAGAGGGATCAGAACCGGCGCCTCAAAAACTACTACATTATCGTGCTCTTGCTCATAGTGGTCGCTCTTCTCTTCTATATCTTTGTTTAGATATAGATGATGAAACATATGTACGTGATGACCATGCAGTTGCTTGTATTCGAGACATGTCACTTAACTTATATCGCTATATCGTGATTATGATGAGACGACATGATTTGTGTTGGATGATATGATAAGACTATTATGTGTATGATATGATGAGCATATTGCGTGTTTATGATATGATTAGAATACTGTATAAAACATGTAAAAAAACACCGCAAATATATAGCAGAAAAAAAATATGTGAAAATATAGCAGCAGCGCTCTTTAGCAGGAAGCAGTAGCGCTGTATACAAGCGCTACAGCTATTTAGCAGCAGCGCTGGATGCACAAACGCTACTGCTAAGCTTGTTAGCAGTAGCGCTCTTCTGTACAATGCTACTGCTAAGTAGGTATAGTAGTAGCGCGGGTCAAAATGCGCTACTGTTATAAGTTAGCTGTAGCGCCTTACTAGTAGCGCCGCTCCCCGCGCTACTACTAGGCATTTTACCCGTGCTACTGTTAGGCTTTTCCCTAGTAGTGTTTGTGTGAACCCGAAAGATTTCACGGGTCATACTTATCTGGTATTACACCAGGTAAAACTTTCAACAACTAATGTCATTTTCGAAAAACGAGAAGTGAATGGAAGGTTATACATTGAAGAAGTGGGAGTTGATCTTGAACTTTGTGTTCATGCCCATGGACACGATGTAGACCCTATCATTGAAGCTCTCATAAAAATATTCCCCCTTTGTTATAAGCTCAACTTGTATCTGTGGTTTGATCATTTACAAATGTGGTTCCAACCATATTGTTCTCCTTCGCTTCCATTTCTGAGACAAGTTCACGCACTCGTCTTCTGCAGATAAATACACCACTTCAACCTTTATTCTGCTCTACCTTCGAGTATTATCCTCTGGTATCTCGAGAATACCACGAAACTACATAACTTCTTATGAGTTCTTCATGAACTATTATTCTTGCCAATTCCATTTTTCCACAGGTTCTGAGTTGTTATAACCCCACAACGACACCGATAACTGAATCGAATCCGCACTGCGATTCAACAACTCTTAGTAATCTTCATTTCTTACGAGTTTGTACTCGATCATGCCATTTCCAGCTGATTGACTACATCATCATCGTCAGGCTGACTGCTTGACTATTCTACCCATGTCCTTCATCCCCGGGACACAATCCCGACAGTGCTCTAAGCTTACATCAAACTTTCAGCATCATATTGTTTGTCTTGAGAGACAATTCTGAATGCTGAGATGAGATCTTATCTATGGTTATAATAACCTTTTACTTCACCATTCCCTTGGCTTGATGTCGTCGCTGATCGATTACATCTTCTTGAAACCTCTCGACAAATTTTTCATGATCATTGTCAACAATTTGACTTCTTCCAAGTTGTGCATCGAATTCATGATGAGAAATACCATCCTTGCCCCCTCGATGATTTGTATTAACATCGACAACATTATTGCATTCACTCCGACACAAAACTTGTTCATGTTTTGTGTTGTACCTAGAGTTCCTTTCTATCCAACTTATATTATGGTTCTATCTTGGAGTTTACCTTCTTTTATGTCAAGGATGTTGAGAGAATTGCTCCAGCTATTAATTCTTGATATAGTAATACTTCTCGTCATCTCCGTTCATTTCTTGGTCCCCGTGTTGTTTCTAACTGGAATACTGACAATTGAACTATGATGGGTGAATTCAAAACTTCTAGCAACCTTGACGCTTTGAAGTGAATGGTTGATAGTTTCATTCTAGGTCTTTTGGTCATTGAATCACCATTCTAACATTGATCGTGCTACTTGGTCCATATTTCCAGGTGCACGTATTGATCAATGTTTACTTGTGGAGGTTCTCCTCGAACATACTTCATTATATACTTCGGTATGTCCAATATTGTCACCTTGTTCACTTAATTGTGGAAATCCATGTTTATGGAAATCTCGATGAGTTGTTACTGAGCCCATCGGCAACGTCCTCATCTTTTCCATGATGAAATTGTACTAGTTGTTCTAGCAGTTCCTGCTGGATTACTTGTGTTTCCGAAGTCTGATCTTTACATGATGACCATGTCAATGCTATCCTGAAGCATGACTGTGGTACTCAAACATCAACAAAGCATTGAAAGCGCAATGCTAAATGTTTCTTGATCAGTTATCCAAACACCGTTGTATGGTTACATATCATGATTCCTCTTACCCCTATTATCTAAATGGTCATGTCTTTGATCTCCTGACACGTATATCATGCCCTTCTTAACCTTGGGAAGGATATACTCCTATTACTTGTGTTTAAACAAAATTTCCTTCCCATTGGTTCATTTAAAATGATAATCACATTTTCCTTTCCGTTGGTTTGTTTAATCTTTCTTATAATTTTTTGTGTTCTAAGCAGTAACATTTCCCTGCTTATGTAAACACCTCGTTGTACAACTATGTCGTCGCTGCCCCTGTGACTCCACCACCGGTGCCCTCCTGCACCTGTGCTGGTCCGGGCCAGGAGGGGAGTGCCCAGCCCCCCGGGTGACCAGATGGGCCACTGACCAGTGGGCCAGCCCATGTTAAAACAAATAAAAAAAGGATTTTAAAAAAGGAAAAATAAAAAATTAAGTAAGTAAGTAAATAATTAATTAACTTAATTAATTATGATTAATTAAACTAATTGCTTAATTAGCCTAATAAGAGTATGACAGGGGGCCCCACCCCCTGTTGACCAGTCAAACTTTAACTGGTCAACTGGGCCCCCCTGGCCCACATGTCAGCCTGTGTGTACATTCTGTGTAGACAGGGCTGGATACCCGTAGCATTTTAACATTTATTTTTGAATTAAAATAAATTCAAAAAATGATTTAAAACTTTGAAAATTAATATAAAATAATCCGTAACTCGGATGAAAATACTTTATACATGAAAGTTGCTCAGAAAAATATGACAATTCCGAATACATGCTCTGTTCGTCTGTCACGTGCCCCTAGCATAGCGAACATGGAACCGCCCCCCTCTGTTTCATCTGTCTGAAAATGCCTAACACCAGGAATACTTTCCCGAATGTTTTCCCCCTTCGCCGGTATCACCTAGTACTGTGTTAGGTCACCTCTAGCACCGCTTATTGTCATGTCATGCATCTTCATGCATCTGTTTGCATTGTATTCATTGTTTATTCCCCCTCTTATCTCTGGTAGACTTCGAGACTGACGCCGTTGCTGCCCCGATCGACTCCGGTGTTGACGACCCCTCCTTCTCAGCAGAGCTTCCAGGCAAGCAAAACCCCCTTGATCATCCCGATACCGCCTATTCCTTCTCTCTAGTTCTTGCATTAGAATAGTGTAGCTGTTACTGCTTATCGGTTTGATCCTATTCTGTTGCATAGCCTGTCCTTGTTACAACTGTTATTACCTTTACCTGCAATCGTAAATGCTTAGTATAGGATGCTAGTACTTCATTAGTGGCCCTACATTCTTGTCCGTCTGCCATGCTATACTATCGGGTCGTGATCACTCGAGAGGTGATCACGGGTATATACTTACATACATACTATACTTGATACATGTTGTCACTAAAGTCGGGTCGGCTCGTAGAGTACCCGCGAGTGATTCATGAATGTGGGGGATAAAGGGATAGGTGGTTCCATCCAGGAGTGGTGGACATGGGTTCCCGACGCCCCCCCTGAGTGTTACTTTGTGGCGGAGTGATAGGGCAGGTTGAGACCACCCAGGAGAGAGGTGGGTCTGTGTAGGGTAACGCAGCAGAAAACAAACAAAATTCGACCTACACACCAGCCCAGGACCACTATGGAGATTGCATACAAGGTTTGATCATTTTCGTTACCGACTCGTAGCACAGCGGAAGTAGAGTCGATGACGATCGGCGGTGCAGATCCCCGCAGCTAGGATTTACAACCTCCCAACCGCGAGGATGTACTCCCTCATCTGCCCCTCGGACAGCCCTCCGGGAGGTGGTCGAACAATCCCCCGGACGGTGTCACGGACAGCCCTTCGGGAGGACTCACAGAACTCGGACCGTCACTTGGACAGCCCTTTGGGAGGCACTCACGAACAGCCCCTCGGGCACTAAGATCGAAACTACGACCTCTCTACAGAGTTGCACACATACGGTGTCATCTATCCGGCAGGGCTTCACCGTCCAGAACTAGTTCCCACCGGAACCTAGACAGCCTTTCGGCTCTACGAAACTCTTTTCGTGGGAGGGAGAGAGAAGCCAGATCATTGCAATGGCATGTATGTGAGAATGGATGAGTGTGGAGGGCTGCCCCTCCACCTCTATTTATAGGATAGCCAAGGGGTAAAGATGTCATACAAAAAACCCCAAAGTACCCCCACTTTATGCCTTTTCATAAAAGAATAAAGATAAAAGGGGTGCCATGTGGAGCTCCAAGGAGCTCCACCATGCTTGGCCGGCCACACTTGCCCCCCCCCCCCCACATGGGGGTTCCTTGGCTCCCAAGTCCTTCTAGAAGGCCTTTTGGAAATATCCCAAAAGGTGGCTTTCCATAAAAAATCCCAAAAAGCACTTTCACTATTCATGACGACATTTTTCAGCGTCCGTTCGAACTGAAAATATTTATGTGGGCTTAGAACATTTCCAGTACCCACTAAAATAATTTTCAATGCGTTCTGGAACAATTCCAGTTTAGTGATTTCATCTGCGAAAAGCATCTAAAGCGGTTTCGGCAGCTCCGGAACATTTCCGGTTTTCATCTCCGAAAATTCCAGAAAGTTTCCAGAATGATTCTGGCACCCTCCAAGAATTATCAGGCATGTCCCGAAACCAATTTGACTTTATGGTATCCTCTGAAACAACTTTTCAGTATCACCGGAACTCATCCGGTGACCTTTCTCGTCGGAACTTTTCCGCTGTCTCCGGAAAACTTTTTCCGAAAACTTTCTCTCAGACTTCCTGTCTAGTATTCAGCAGATAGATGACCCTTAAGCGTGTGACCCTATAGGTTCGGTGAAGTATAGACATGACCCGGAACCCCTTCCGATCAATGATCAACATCGGAGCCGTGGACACCCATATTGACCCCTATACCCACACGAATGAATATTCGAGTGAACCTCCAATTGCAGTGTGCTATTCCTTTTACTTCACGATATGTTACAAATACCCGAGGTGAGACATGTTGGCATTCCCGTGGATCAACAACTTGTCCACTATGCTAGTTACCTCGTTACCGGTATTGTTCTCTTTTCTCGTTACCGTGTTCCGGCATCCCCGTGATCAAATCACAAAGTGTCTGGCCAGACGATGATGGATACCGTAACATCGAGAGGGCCCAGAGATATCTCTCCATCGTCGGAGGAGCAAATCCCAATCTTGAGCTATCAAGTTACTTGACATACTTTTCCATGAACCCGTAAGCCGCCGTAATAGCCACCCATTTACGGATGACGTTTAACAAACCCCAAAGTTCATGAAGAAAGTATGAAGAAACTCGATACTCTCATGGTCTAAGGAATTATGCAAACATTAACCATCTCTGTGTTATTAACCATTAACTTGTGACGAATGTATCTCATAGCATAACATCAATCGGGTCGATTCAACACAAAAGTTCTTCTAACATTGTGCCCTCAAAGTTGCCGGCATAGTCATGCCCATGATCAGGAAAACAGAACCATCATGCAACACTTGAGCTAGTCTCAGAGGCCAGACTAGGAATACATTTTACCATTTATTATTCCACACGTGCATATGAGTCTTCCTCCGAGCCTCGTGGTTATTGTAGACTCGAGAACCATAGCAGTTATAGCATGGAACATAAACCTAATTATGAATAGGGAGATAATCAATAACATTTATTATTGCCTCTAGGGCATATCTCCTACAGACTCCCACTTGCACTAGAGTTAATAATCTAGTTAATGCTAATGCACTTTATACCTGTGGCACACCGGTGTAAATATGCTTCGCATGTGGTATAGCCTGATGTCCAACGGATCTGACGGCTTCAGCTCCGTGTGTATCTTTGCGTATCCTTGCATTTTCACGCTTTCACAAAATTCATATTTTGTGTGGACTTGGCTTCGTATGTATGTGAATCACAGGTCGAACCTGGATTCCTCAGACTGAGTTATGGAGCAACTACCTGCAGTAGTGTCCCATTGACCAAAGCCTTCTTGGAACCATACTAAGTTCATGAAAGAACTATATGATTCAGCATCTTGTTTGTCGCTTTTAAAAGCGGCAACATACTTCGCCTCTGTTATAGAATTCGCCACAGTAACTTGTTTGGAACAATTTCCAACTACCGTGCCACCATATTGTGTGTTACACAAAACCCTCAATTTAAATCGAAAATCACTTGGAGCATGGATGAAGACTGTATCGATGTAACCTTTTACAACGAACTCTTCATGATCTCCGCTTGCTAGAAAACATGTCATCGGTGCTACTATAGTACTCAATGACCCTTTTTCACTGTTGTCCCATGATCAGAACTTTTGATCACTTTGGTATCTATACTCGCAACAACTTTGGAAGTATTGGACATATCTGGTTGTTTTTACATACCATGGAATACATGATTAATCCAAACACAAGAGTGTGTGGAATCTCCATCATGTATTTTGCTCATCAGTGTTTTGGGACACCGAGTCTTGCAAAAACTCTTTCCATGTGACTTCGGCAAGAATCACTCCTTGACGTTTTTAATGCTAAAAGGTTTTAGCATTTTGTCAATATGTATCTTTGCTCAGCCCCATTAGGTAAATCTATCTCCATAGATCATCATGCCTAATATAAAGGCTATTTAGCCCAAGCAATTCATCGAAAAACTATTTTCAAATGAAGTCCTAATTCGTGTCAAGAAATTTATTTCCAATTAACAATGTGTCAAGCACACAACGTTTTCTAGAAATTTTATTATGCTCCCACTTACTTTCTTGAATCATAAGCATCTTCGTTACCCATTGATGAAGTCAAACCCCTTTGACTATTTCATCAAAACACGAAGATTCCAACTCTATTTTGCTCTCTTCTGTCCATTGCTGGAACTTTGAAGTTTGCATACTTACTAGCATCCTCTGGACTGACAAAATACCTTGGACTGTAACACATGCAAGTCCTTGGTTTCATTTCCATCAGATGGAAATCCTATTGTCATCCATCTTTCATATCTCATGATTGAAATATGTATCAATTGCTAGTTCAACCCGAACCGACTTTAAGCATCGCTACGATGAAACAACCTCATCGTAGTCAACTCCTTGAACTTGTTATTGCAACAAGTCGAGCTTTATGGATAAAACATTTTTTTATCTGTATCAGTTTTAAGTTCCATAAATATTCGTTAGACTCTAAGTCTTCCGAAAGGTGTATCAAGGTTTTAATCTTGAATCACTTATATGGAAGCTAACTCGGGTTGTATTGGTATTTAGCCAATTCCGGAGTCAGGGCCCATCAACGCTTCCTTGTGTATCGTAGGTATACTGTTGTCTAACAACAATATCTTGTTTGCGCACCTGAGAGGTTGCACGAGCCTTGCCTACGTGGTTTAGCTGCAAGTTCGACCGAAGTCCATACATTTTATTGTAGAGACTTCCGTATCAGTCGTAGTAGGAAACTCTGGAATTACTTCCAAGGTCTCTTTCCTTTGATCTGATGACGAAGATACTGTTATCTTGTCGAGTTGCATTGTTCTCCCACTCACCTTTTTGAAAGAACCATTTTCTTCAAAAAGCATACCATTCTTTGTGGCAAACCTATTTGCCTCGGTATAGTGAGGGAGGAAAACCCAATTACTTGGGATAACCTACAAAGTAGCACTTGTCTGATTTGGAATAGGTTTGTAACCTTTTACACAAGCCCCATATTCCAAATGTTAAGAAAAGATATAACATGGTTGGGCGTACCATTCCATGTCATCATTTCAACAGACCCGATGGAGCTCTTTTCAGTGTAAAAAGCCGCAGTCTCTAAAGCATCACTTTAAAAGGGATAATGGCAAATTTATTTATGTCATCTTTGATCTTACCATGTCATAAATGGTTCGATTACATCTTCACAGACTTTCCACTTGCAGTGGTGTTCCGGGAGGTGCAAGCTATGAAACCCCTTTCACAACTCATCAGACATTCGCTAAACCTGTAACTCAAATATTCCTTTCTGCAATCGAATTATAGAAACATAATTTTCTTGTTACAATAATTTCTTCTTCATTTTGAAAACCTTTCGAATGATTTCAAAAGATCCAGACTTACGTCTCATCAAGTAAATATCCATATATCTACTTGAGTCATTTTTTAAGATAGATAAATCCACTGTTTGCAACATTATTTATCGGACTACATACATCAAAATGTATGATCACCAATAAGTTCTTTGCTCGTTCCTTATGGCCTGTGAACGGTATTTCAGTCACTTCACTTTTCAGAGGAAAGTTGCAAGTGTCAGATGATTCAAAATCAAACGACTTCGAAATCCATCATAATGGAATTTTCCATGCGGGTTTCTCCAATGTGACCAAATGCAGTGCCACACATGTGTGGTATTCTTTTAGTCTTGCGAATTTTAGCGTCAGTGTAATGGATGTATCATATTACTATCAATACTCATAACATACATCCCATCTTTGATGGAAGTATGGCCCTTCATGTAGACTCGAGAACCATAGCAGTTATAGCATGGAACATAAACCTAATTATGAATAGGGAGATAATCAATAACATTTATTATTGCCTCTAGGGCATATCTCCTATAGCCTGGTCCTTGGTCGACGTCTGCGGTTACTTCAAAATAACCCGCTTAACGAGTTCTCGATATTTGATCTGAGTTGGTCGTTGGCCATATACGCACTAACCGCCACGTGGGACAAGATATGGGCAATCGGCATCGTAGTATCAGATGAAGCTTTCCAGACGTCAGCGACTGAGCGGCACGCCCCCGGGTGGTCCACGTAAAGCAACTGCCTTGTAGTGCAGGTTGCCAGGACTGATCTCGGCCGCGTAAAGCAACATGCAGGAGTGCAACGGGCGATGGGCCCAAGACCCCTACGCGCTTAGGATGTATATCGGCTAATACGTCTCCGGCGTATCTACTTTTCCGAACACTTTTGCTCTTGTTTTCGACTCTAATTTACATGATTTGAATGAAACTAACCCGGACTGACGTTGTTTTCAGGAGAACTAACATGGTGTTGTTTTTGTGCAGAAATAAAAGTTCTCGGAATGGAACAAAACTTTTTGGAGAATTTTTATGGAATAAAAGAAAAATACTGGAGCCAAGAACCACCGGAGGGGGGCCCCTAGGTGAGCAAAACCCACCAGGGCCCCCACCCCTCCAGGCGCGCCCAGGTGGGTTGTGCCCACCTGGTGGCCCCGCAGACCCTGACTCCAACTCTATAAAATCCTATTTTTGGAGAAAAAATCAGGGAAAAAGAATTATCGTGTTTCACGATATGGAGCCACCGCCACCTCCTGTTCTTCATCGGGAGGACAGATCTGGAGCCCAGTTGGGGCTCCGGAGAGGGGGATCTTCGATCTTCGTCAGCACCAACCCTTCTCCATCTCCAATTCCATGATGCTCCACACCGGGAGTGAGTAATTCATTCGTAGGCTCGCTGGTCGGTGAGGAGTTGGATGAGATTCATCATGTAATCGAGTTAGTTTTGTTAGGGCCTGATCCCTAGTATCCATTATGTTCTTAGATTGATGTTGTTATGACTTTGCCATGCTTAATGCTTGTCACTTTGGGCCCGGGTTCCATGATTTCAGATCTGACCCGTTTATGTTATCACCATTATATCTATGTTCTAGATCCGATCTTGCAAGTCATATTCACCTATTACGTGTTATGATCTGTAAACCCCGGTGTGACAGTAATCGGGATACTTTCCGATGATGACCGTAGTTTGAGGAGTTCATGTATTCACTATGTGTTAATGCTTTGTTCCGATTCTCTATTAAAAGGAGGCCTTAATATCCCTTAGTTTCCTTATGGACCCCACTGCCACGGGAGGGTAGGACAAAAGATGTCATGCAAGTTCTTTCCATAAGCACATATGACTATTTACGGAATACATGCCTACATTATATTTATGAACTGGAGCTAGTGCCGTATCGCCCTAGGTTATGACTGTTATATGATGAATATCATCCAATGATTTCACCGATCCAATGCCTACGAATTTTCCATATATTGTTCTTGCTAAGTTACTACTGCTACTGTTACTGTTACAACTGCTACAAAATTATTGATATCACTGTTACCGTTACTGTTACTATCATTACTGCTACCAAAACTATCATATTACTGTGCTACTGATCATATTGCTGTAGATAATTAATCTCCAGGTGTGGTTGAATTGACAACTCAGCTGCTAATACTTACAAGTATTCTTTGGCTCCCCTTGTGTCGAATCTATAAATTTGGGTTGAATACTCTACCCTCGAAAACTGTTGCGATCCCCTATACTTGTGGGTTATCAAGACCTTTTTCTGGCGCTATTGCCGGGGAGCATAGCTATATTTGTTGAGTCACTTGGGATTATTATCTATTTATCACTATGAAGAATCTGAAGAATACAGAAACCAAGATCGTTCCCTCTAGGACGAGGGGAGGTAAGGAACTGCCATCACACTCTGCACGTCATTCACCTTCTGTTTTGAGTAGACTTGCAACACTGCCACATGCTATTAATCCTGATATGTCCCTAGTTATTGATGATGCCACTTCTGCTATAAATGCTACTCATGATGATGCTAGTACCTTGCTTGATGATAATATGCCACTAGGTGAATTTCTTGATGAACAATTTGCTAGAGCTAAAGATATTGAGAATGCTGAAACTGATGAAATTATTGAAACTGATAAAGTACTTGAAACTAAAAATCTTGACACACCTATTAGGCCTAGCTCTCCTAGATATGAACTGCCTAAGATACCTAAAGGTTATGTTATGGATGAGGAGACAGCTAGAGATTTTCTTGCTGCAATGATAGAGATGATCTTAAGAAATTACTATGCAAACTGAAAGAAAAATCTTTGAATGCTAGAATGAAATGTGATCCTAAGTTTGCTACTTCACCTATCTTTGTTGATGATAAGGATTATGAATTCTCTGTCGACCCAGAGTTAATTACTTTGGTTGAATCTAATCCTTTCCATGGCTACGAGACTGAAACTGTTGTGGCACATCTCACTAAATTAAATGATATAGCCACCCTATTTACTCATGATGAGAAGATTCGCTACTACTATATTCTCAAATTATTTCCATTCTCATTAAAGGGTGATGCTAAGATATGGTACAATACTTTTGCTCCTGGTTGTGTTCGTAGTCCCCAGGATATGATTTACTACTTCTCTAAAAAATATTTTCCTGCTCATAAGAAACAAGCTGCCTTACAGGAAATATTTAACTTTGTGCAAATTGAAGAAGAGAGTCTCCCACAAGCTTGGGGGAGGCTTCTCCAATTGCTTAATGCTTTGCCTGATCATCCTCTTAAGAAAAATGAAATACTTGATATCTTCTATAATGGACTAACCGACGCTTCTAGGGACTTCCTAGATAGTTGTGCTGGTTGTGTTTTCAGGGAATAAACTGTTGAACAAGCTGAGGAATTATTGAATAATATATTAAAAAATTATGATGATTGGACTATTCCTGAACCACCTCCTAAACCTACTCCAAAGAAGAGGGGTAGCTTATATCTAAGTCCTAAAGATATGCAAGTGGCAAAGAAAAGTATGAAGGAAAAAGGTATTAAAGCAGAGGGTGTT
Organism: Thinopyrum elongatum; assembly: GCA_011799875.1. Lineage (NCBI taxonomy): Eukaryota > Viridiplantae > Streptophyta > Magnoliopsida > Poales > Poaceae > Thinopyrum > Thinopyrum elongatum. The sequence goes on along the minus strand of CM022301.1, from coordinate 60,153,201 downwards.
AAAAATCTACCTCCTATTGAAGAAATACATGGACTTGACACACCACCACCGAAGGTGGTAGAGGTAAACTCTTTAATGAAATTTGATGAAAGTGACATCCCTTACAATAAACATCCTAGTAAATGCCTTTATGAATTTTACAACTACATTAGAAAACAAGATCACTTCAATGAAAATGTTATGAAACAATTGAAATACAATTCCAATATGATTGCTCGCTTGAGTGACTTGTTATTTAGAATCTCCAATGATGTTAGAGGTGTAGGAAAACATGCTTCTATGGTTCAAACTCAACAAGAACAAGTTGCTAAATCTCAAAGAGAGTTGCTTGATGAAATGAATAATAATATAAATGACTTTGCTGTTAGAGTAGCAACTAGAGGAGGTAAAATGACTCAGGAACCACTTTATCCTGAGGGTCACCCTAAAAGAATTGAACAAGACTCTCAAAGAATTAAAACTGATGCACCTAGTCCTTCTAGAAAGAAGAAGAAAAAGAAAAATGATGGGACTTTGCATGCCTCTAGTGAACCTGAAGTAGAAAAACCTCCTGATAATGATAATGATGTTTCTATTTCTGATGCTGAAACTCAATCTGGTAATGAACACTCATCTAGTGATAATGAAAAGGATAATGATGATGTTCATGAAGACACTCAACCAGACAATGATAAATAACCAGATAATGATGTTGTAATAGAACCAGTTGTTGATCTTGATAACCCACTGTAACACCCCCAGTGGTTAGCCACAGTAATCCCATTTTGATAATGCCAAGTCAGCATGATTAACAGTGCATGATCATCGTTAACATCATATTGCATTTCAACTCCTAAGTCAAAATTCAAATTTAAATGAAAGTGGAAAATAAAAGTTGTCCAACATAGAAACTAAATTGTTCATTAAATAGCAGATAATTCAGAGGCAAATATAAAATTGTAACCAACAGTAATGGGAGTAGTTAAGTGACCCTAATAACCTCAAACAGTGGCTAACAAAAACTTTTAATCACCTTTTATTTAATTTAAATTAAATATGAAATCATATTTTAGCCAAACCAATTTTTGAAGTTAGGGTATAATGCACTCCTAATTTTGGGCTAGGTCACTTATTTAGTAAAAATAATTTTGTGGCGTAACTATTTGCAAACAGGAAAAACAGAAAAGAAAAAAAGAAAAAAAAACAGAACCCCCCCCCCCCACTGGGCCTCGGCCCAGCTGGCCGCAACCAGCCAGGCCAGCCCAGCCTTCCCCCATAACCCCCCCTCCCACGGCGAAACCCTAGCCCACCCCCCACTTCCCCCCCCCCCCCCCGATCCACTCTCTCCCTCTCCTCTGGATCGAGATCCAGGGAGAGGAGGCCGCCGCCGCCGCCGCCTCCCCGCGCGTCGACGCCGTCGCCGGACCCCGCCACCACCTCGCCGTCCTCCTCGTCTTCCTCCCCGAGCCGCACTGCCCCGTACCCTACAACCCCTCGTGAGCCCCCTCCTTCTCTTCCACGCTCCCGCCGCGCACCGGACGCGCTCACGGCCGCGGCCTCGTCCTGCGCGCGCGCCCGCGCCGTCTTGCACGCGCGTGCAATACCCCGCGCTCGTCGCTGCACACACCCCGCACAAGCCGCGCCCGGCCCGCTCCCTGCTGCGGTCGCTTACCCCCCCCCCCCTCCCGTCCTCCTCCTTCCGCTGCGTCGTCACCCTCGCCCGCGCGCTCGCATGCGCCACCCGCGCCTCCCGTCCTCGTCCGCCACTGCTCGCCGAGGCCGCCCCGACGAGCGCCGCCCACCGCTGCCGGCTACGCCGCGCGCCTCGCGCTCGCTCGCCGCAGCCCCTGGTCGCGCCCCCCTACAGCGCCCTGCGCGCGCGACTGTGCCCCCCTTGCCGCGCCGCTTCGCCACTCACCGCCGGCCCCAGGCCACCGGCCTCCCCCTGCTCCGGCGCCCAGCCGGGTCCGTCGCCCCGCGCGCCCCTGGGCGTGCGCCCGCTCGGGCTGCGCCCATCGCCCGCACCCGCTGCGCCTGTTCGGGCGGCGCCCGCAACGCCCGAACCCACTATGGCCCCTGTGCCTATGACAAGAGGGGCCCACGCCCCTGGAACGTTTAAAAAATAATAATAAATAATAAATAAAAATAATTAATAAAATAAATAATTAGATAATTAATTAATTAATTAGTAAATTAATTAAGTTAATTAATCATGTTCAATTAATCTAATTAATTAATTAGTCTAATTAAACTGTAATTAACATAATCAAACCCTAATTAGCCTAATGTGAGAATGACAGGTGGGACCCACTGGTCCTGACGTCATGCTGACGTCAGCAGACACTGTTTCGGATAATGTTTGATTTAAATAAATTAAATAAATTCCAGAAATCAATAAAAACTTTAGAAAATCATATCTTTTAATCCGTAACTCCGATCGAAAAACTTTGTACATGAAAGTCGCTCAGAACGACGAGACGAATCCGAATTCACGGTCCGTTCGTCCGCCACACGTCCCTAACTATCCGAACATGCAACCGTTCCCCTCTTTTCGTCTGTCCGAAATGCCGGACACTGGGAAATACTTTCCCGGATGAATCCCACCTTCGCCAGTATCACCCGACACTGCGTTAGATCACCTCCGTCACCGCGTATTGCCATGTTATGCTTTGTGCTGCACTTGATCGCTGTGTATTTATATTGTTTCCTCCGCTTCTCTCTCGGTAGCCCCCGACACCGACGTCGTCCCCGAGGCCGACGCAGCTCCGGAGACCAAATCCACCGTTGACGACCTTGCCCTTGCCGCCGAGCAACCAGGCAAGCCCCCCCCCTTTGATCATCCCGATATCGCCCACTCTATTTCTCATGCTTGCATTAGAATTGTTGCTGCTGCTGCTTTACCTATTCTGATGCATAGCCTGTTTATTGTAACCTGCTGTTGATAATTACCTGCATATCCTAAAACTGCTTAGTATAGGCTGGGTAGAGACCTATCAGTGACCCCACTTATCCCGACTACCGTGCTGGATCGTCAGAAGACCCGATCAACGGGATTGAAGACCAGGCCCCGACACCGCACATCACCCCCCTTAGTTGTAACGACACTGCAGCGTTACTATCGAGTGCCGAGGGTGAAACCTCGTGTAGCACTTCTGATGTTAACTCTGTAGAGTAGCTATTCGGTCGTGGTCATCGAGGGTGATTCCTCCTTCGCCACTTCCGGTAACGACGCTGTCGTGCAACACATCAAGTGTGAACCCATCGAGGGTGAATCCTCCGAGTTCACCTTGACAGACACATCGAGTAGGAATCCAACGAGGGTGATACCTCGGATTCCCCTGATGTTATGGACACACGGATACTTGGACTTTACACTGTTACTTGGATAGGCGGGTCGACCCTGAGGGGTACCCGCGTGCGCCTGAGTGGCGAGTGTTGTGAAGACGGGTGCCAGTGTGGTGCCCGAGTGGTGAATACGAGGCGCGGCCGGGCATTCTTAACCCTTGCAGCAAGTCCTCGAGACGGGGCGACGGGGTCACATCTTTCGTGAGTCTCTGCTCGTTACCGCAAGCCCTAGTCCTAACGATTTGGATATTTGATCCGAGCAGGCCTCTGGCCTGATAGCACTAACCATCACGTGGGCATAGTATGAGCGTTCTGCATCGTATGCATCAGCCGAAAGCTCTGTCAGACGTCCAGTTCAGCAGTGCGGCATGGAGTGATTGGCGCCATTTCGGTGGTGCTTGGATCTGGGCCATGTACGCAACGACCCGGAGGGCGAGGGGCGATGGCCAAGACCCCCTTGCGCTTAGGATATAGACCGGCGGGGACCTCTCTGCTGAGCTGTAGGTAGGGTTGCGATGTGTCGTTTGGCCGAGGCCGGGCATGACCCAGGAAAGTGTGTCCGGCCGGAGTTAATCGAGCGTGTTGGGTAAGTTGGTGCACCCCTGCAGGGAAGAACACTTCTATCGATAGCCGGTCCTACGGTAAAGGACACTCGGAGTTGTATCCTGATTGATACAATTTAGAACTGGATACCTGTGATGAGACCTGTATATATGGCTCTGGGATTGCTTCTCGCAGGGAGTCGAGAAGGGATCTCAGGACGAGGTTGATGACTGTATGGCTCTGGGATTGCTTTCTCGCAGGGAGTCGAGAAAGGATCTCTGGGTGAGGTTGAGACTTAATGATACTGCTACATTATATTGTACTGTTCTACTCTCTTCTACTGCTGCAAGACCGCTGAAGATGCTAGTCTTTGATAGGACTAGGTCTTCTCTCTATTCTGGCATTTCTGCAGCCCAGTCCACCTATACAGCCTCCCTTTGAAAATGTTGCATATGTAGTGTAGATCCTTGCTTGCTGAGTACTTCTGAGTACTCACGGTTGCTTTGTTTTCCTTTTTCTCCCCATATCAGTTTGTCGTAACAAGATGACGGAGCCCCTGAGACAGCTGTCCTCGCCGACGATCGCTACTACTACCCAGAGGATGGATACTGCTACGAGTTGACTGTCGACCAGGAGTAGGATCGGAGGGTCCCAGGCAGGAGGCCTACGCCTTTCGATCGTAGTGTTTTATTTTGCCCCGCCTTTCTAAAGGCCTTTCTGTACTTTCTTTTATATCTGTACTCAGATATCTGATGCTTCCGCTGACGCTTGTTCGCAAGCTTATGTATTCGAGCCCTTGAGGCCCCTGGCTTGTAATATAAAGCTTGTATGACCTTATTTATGTTTTAGAGTTGTGTTGTGATATCTTCCCGTGAGTCCTTAGGCTTGATCGTGTGCATTTGCGTGTATGCTTAGTGCACGATCAGGCCGGGGGCGTCACACCCACAACCTAAAAATAAAAGATATGACAAAAGAGACTTTGTTGCTAGAAAACATGGAAGAGAAAGAGAACCAAAAACCCATGCCCTTTCCACCTAAATCAACTAAGAAGAAAGATGATGAAGAATTTGAACGCTTCGCTGAAATGCTTAGGCCAGTCTTTTTGCGCACTCGCTTGAGGCTCCTTATGCAAAATATATGAAAGACATCATCAGTAATAAGAGAAAAATACCGGAAGCTGAAATCTCCACCATGCTTGCTAATTATTCTTTTAAGGACGGAGTACCTAAAAGACTTGGAGATCCGGGAATACCAACTATACCTTGCTCCATCAAAAGAAATTATGTCAAGACTGCTTTGTGTGATTTAGGAGTTGGTGTTAGTGTTATGCCTTTCTCTTTATATAAAAGACTTCATTTGAATAAACTCACACCTATTGAAATATCTTTGCAAATGGCTGACAAATCAACTGCCATACCTATCGGTATTTGTGAGGATGTGCCCGTTGTTGTTGCAAATGTTACTATCTTAACTGACTTTGTTATACTTGAGATGCCCGAGGACGGCAATATGTCGATTATCCTTGGTAGACCCTTTTTGAATACTGGAGGGGCTTCTATTGATTGCAATAAAAGCAAGGTCACTTTTCATATCAATGGTAATGAACATACGGTGCACTTTCCGAAGAAACAATTCCAAGTGAATGGTATTAATGTTATTGAAAAATCTCCAACACTCACTATTGGAAGTTTTAAACTACCTCTACCTACTGCCAAAAAGAAATATGAAATGCTTATTGTTGGGGACATGCATATCCCCGTTGAGGTAACTTAGTATTTTACAAAAGTTCTTCGGTTTCATGCTAATCGAAGGTGGTTGTTAATAAGACTTGATCAACCTTATTAATGGATCATTTTTGAGAGGTATGAAGTTGATAAATTTAGTAAGCACAACCTTCTACTCCCAACTTTTGTTTTCTGTTTTTCTTAGTTAAATAAAATAAATGTCATGCTTTGTCTATTTTCTGGATTTCCCGTGCAATAAAAAATGACCCGAAAATAAAAGTTCTCAGAATGCCCTGAAAATTTAATAAGATTTTTTTTCTGAATATTTCTCAACTTTTGGTACAAATAACATCAGAGGGGGTGCACCAGGTGGGCACAACCCACCTGGGCACGCCAGTAGCCCCAGGCGCTCCCTGGTGGTTTGTGGTCCCCACGTGGGCCCCCTCACTTATCTCTTTAGCCCATGTCATCACCTACCTCCAGAAAAAAATCACCATTGCTCTCTCTCTCGTGTTCTTGCTCTCAAACCCGCGGATTTTGATGTGTTTGCTCGAAGCTCCATTTCCGAAACTGTTTTGGGGGATTGCTACTTGGTATGTGACTCCTCCATTGCTCCAATTAGTTTTTGCTTTAGTGGATTATATTTTGAATAATTAGTCACTCTTGGTGCTGCTATAGATGAGCTTGCATGTTGAATTCTTAGAGTTCTAAGTAGTTTGAATGCTCAATATAGCCTCTATGCTTCCTTATGAGTAGTTACTATCAATCTTGTGAAGTTTTGTTGACAAAAATTTTGTGGACTAAAATTTTTCAGAATTTTATTCATAGGAATAAGATGAGTTTCTTTAGGAAGTTTGCCTCCAAGAAGAGCTCTAAGGGAGTCATTGGGGAATCATCAGACAACGATCTCCATACTCGGAGAAGAGCGGAGGTGTGGCCGTGCGAATGGCCGCATAACCCCTTCATGGATGGAGCCGGGATCCGTCAAGAGTTCGCACAATTTGCTGCTAAAGCTGGTCTCACCGACTTCATCACAGCTGAGTGTAAACAATACCATCTCCTGACAAATTCCTTTGTGCAAAATTTTCATTTTCTGAGTAGGAATAACCCCCCTGAGGTGAAGTTTAATTTATATGATGAAACCCGTCAGATGCCACTCACTGATTTTTGCGATGTATGCTTGATCCCTTCTGATGAGGAAATAAGAGAGCCTAGGCCTGCAGAGTTCGAGGACTTTTATCATACTCTATTAGTGGGAGATGAGAGAGGCGTGTCGAGTGTGACTACAACTAGTTTGTAGTTTCCTGATGTGCATTATTTTGCTCTATTCATTGCTAAGTGTTTAGTTGCTAGAGAGAAAGTCAGTGCACTCAGTGCTCCTGACTTCGCCATTTTACGTCGTGCACTTTACGACGATAACACCTATAGCCTCAGGGCTATTATTGCGTGTCGTCTGCACCTTAAGAGAACCAAGGGCAAAATTCATGGCGGTATTTATGCTACTCGTTTAGCGAGTTACTTTAATGTTCAGATCCGCCAACATGATTATCGTTTACCCAAGGTTTATTTAGATCATCAGGCGATGGAGGATCACCAGTTTATTGATGTTGATAAATCTATTCATAATATTCCTTACAACCTGGTTTTCTGTGTGGAAACTCGTGATATTATTCCATTGCCTGCACCTGCTTTGTTTGATTCTATTGCCAGGGGCATATACAGGATCATGCCTAAGGATATTATTGCTTACCGGAACGCCTAGGCAAAGGCAGAGGAGGAACCTCAGGAGTGGGACGCTCAGGTACCTGCACCCCATCACTTCAACGTGGGACCTGATGGCTACTACGAGTGGTGATTACCAAGCTAGGTCAAAAGCTTAAGCTTGGGGGAGTACGTATTTCCACCGACATTATATTCATGTTCACACATTTCATCCCAGTTGTCGGTGTTCACACTTTTTCATTGTACTATCCATGCTAGATTTATTTTCTCGCTTTCTTCTTGTGTGTTTGAAAAGCTTTGAAAAAATAAAAAAATGTTTCTTGCTTCTTTTCGCTTTTTCTTTCTAGTTTAGCTAGTTGTAGTAATAAAAAAAATCCAAAAAGATTTCCTTGTTCTTCTTTTGCTTGTTGGGAGCTCTCCTGTGTAAATAGTTTTCTCATTTATGTTTTTCTCTTTAATTTGCTTTCTTCAAGAAAAAACTAAAAACTTCAAAAATATTTCAGTGTGTTTCTCTGAAATTCTTTTCCTTTTATTGAGTCATACCAAGGAGAAGACCACGATGAAAAAGTCGAGTGTCTCTCATATGCATTGATATTGATCTAACAAAGATCCCATATTACCTTGTCTTCTCCTTTTTAAATAAAATGTTTGCAGATTCCAGCTTAGTCCATGACACTCTTGCACTATTATCATTTTCATATCATTCGATCGTGTAAGTGAAAGGCAATAATGATGATATTTGATGAACTGACTGTGGCAGAGAGAAACGGGTATGAACTCAACTTGTTCTATTTTTGTAAATATGTTTAACCTAGTAACCATGATTCAGCCTATTATGATCAAACATGTTTGCAATGATAATTAGAGATTATAGTTTCTCATGCCATGCTTAAGTAGTTAGGAGTGGATAATGATTTATCTTGGATGTCAACATGCATTAAAATGATTGTGATGTGGTATGATGATATGGTATCCTCCTCTGAATGTTTCAAGTGGCTTGACTTGGCACATGTTCATGCATGTAGTTGAATCAAAACCAACATAGCCTCTATGATATTTATGTTCATGGTGTTCATATCCTACTCATGCTAGTATCCAATGTTACTTATGCATAATGCATGTTCATGACCGTTTTCTCTCTCTAGCTGGCCGCTTCTCAACCTATTTGCTAGCCTTTGCCTGTACTAAGCAGGAATACTTCTTGTGCATCAAAATCCTAAAACCCAAGTTATCGCAGATGAGTCCACCATATATCTACCTATATGTGGTATTACCCTGCCGTTCTAAGTAAATTTGCATGTGCCACCTCTAAAAACTACAAATAAACATCCGTTTTTGTGTGCCTGGATTGTTCATGGAGCGACAGGAGGTAGTCCGTACCTTCCATGCTAAGCGGGTTATTCTCATGATGAGTGTTTATTCACTCGTCCTTGCACGAGAGGGCGGTAATAGGGATTCCCAGTCCCAAAATCAAAAATTGCAAATAATTAAACAAAACTCCCCCAGGAATGATGTTGGTATGGACGGTACCCGTGGATTCGGCTAGCCGTGGAGTGTGTTTGTTGGTGGAGGGGGAGTAAACCTTTACTTTTATCGCTTGGGAACCACCACTAATGTCTTTAGCATGGAAGATATCGATAACTAATGGTCGCGAAGTAAACAGGAAGGGTGCATTTCTCAAAATTTCACTTATCTCATTTTAAAAATCTGAGCTCTGACACCACTGCAAATCACTGCTTTCCTCTGCGAAGGGACTATCAATTTAATTTTATGTTGTGTCATCACCTTCTCAAATAAGCACCAGATCTGAGAGCACTATTGTCATCCTTATGCATTGTGTATAGCTAATGTTAGATGCATCATGACTGGATCTTTTCTACCATGAATTACAATGTTTAGTCGCTGCTTGAACTTTGGAGGTGCTCTGCATTTATATTTTGCGGTCTCAGAAAGGGCTAGCGAGATACCACTGTTGTCATATTATATCACGATTGTTTTGACAAAGTGTTGTCATTTGAGATATTTTATTATTGCTCGCTAGTAGCTTATGCCATTGATATGAGTTAATATAATTTTTAAGAGTTATTGTTGACATGGTTAGTTATAATCTTTGCTGAAAACCTGGGTGCTACTTAAGCTTATTTATGTAAACAAGAACAAAAGAGTTCGTAAAAAAATTTCTTTTTCACTTTCAGTTTATCAACTGAATTGCTTGAGGACAAGCAAAGGTTTAAGCTTGGAGGAGTTGATACGTCTCCGGCGTATCTACTTTTCCTAGCGCTTTTGCTCTTGTTTTGGACTCTAATTTGCATGATTTGAATGAGACTAACCCGGACTGACGTTGTTTTCAGCAGAACTACCATGGTGTTGTTTTTGTGCAATAATAAAAGTTCTCGGAATGGAACGAAACTTTTTGGAGAATTTTTATGGAATAAAAGAAAAATACTGGAGGAAAGAACGACCGGAGGGGGGCCCTGGGTGAGCACAACCCACCAGGCCCCCCCCCCTCCAGGCGCGCCCAGGTAGGTTGTGCCCACCTGGTGGCCCCGCAGACCCTGACTCCGACTCTATAAAATCCTATTTTTGGAGAGAAAAATCAGGGAGAAAGAATTATCGCGTTTCATGATACGGAGCCGCCGCCACCTCCTGTTCTTCATCGGGAGGCCAGATCTGGAGCCCGTTTGGGGCTCCGGAGAGGGGGATCTTCGATCTTCGTCATCACCAACCCTTCTCCATCGCCAATTTCAAGATGCTCCCCATCGGAAGTGAGTAATTCCTTCGTTGGCTCGCTGGTCGGTGAAGAGTTGAATGAGATTCATCATGTAATCGAGTTAGTTTTGTTAGGGCTTGATCCCTAGTATCCATTATGTTCTGAGATTGATGTTGTTATGACTTTGCCACGCTTAATGCTTGTCACTTTGGGCCCGGGTTCAATGATTTCAGATCTGACCCGTTTATGTTATCACCATTATATCTATGTTCTAGATCCGATCTTGCAAGTCATATTCACCTATTACGTGTTATGATCCGTAAACCCCGGTGTGACAGTAATCGGGATACTTTCCGGTGATGACCGTAGTTTGAGGAGTTCATGTATTCACTATGTGTTAATGCTTTGTTCCGATTCTCTATTAAAAGGAGGCCTTAATATCCCTTAGTTTCCTTATGGACCCCGCTTCCACGGGAGGGTAGGACAAAAGATGTCATGCAAGTTCTTTCCATAAGCATGTATGACTATTTACGGAATACATGCCTACATTATATTTATGAACTGGAGCTAGTGCCTTATCGCCCTTGGTTATGACTGTTATATGATGAATATCATCCAACGAATTCACCGATCCAATGCCTACGAATTTTCCATATATTGTTCTTGCTAAGTTACTACTGCTGCTGTTACTGTTACAACTGCTACAAAATCATTGCTATCACTGTTACCATTACTGTTACTATCATTACTGCTACCAAAACTATCATATTACTGTGCTACTCATCATATTGCTACAGATAATTAATCTCCAGGTGTGGTTGAATTGACAACTCAGCTGCTAATACTTACAAGTATTCTTTGGCTCCCCTTGTGTGGAATCTATAAATTTGGGTTGAATACTCTACCCTCGAAAACTGTTGCGATCCCCTATAGTTGTGGGTTATCACCGGCGTGCTGGCCTCTCTGTTGAGCCTAGGTAGGGCTGCCACGTGTTGATCTTCCGAGGCCGGACATGACCAAGGAAAGTGTGCCCGGCCAGAGGGATCGAGCGTGTCGGGTAATGTGGTGCACCCCTGGAGGGAAGATGAACTATTCCAATAGCCGTGTCCACAGTAACAGGACGCTTGGAGTTGTATCCCGACCTCTGACAACTAGAACCAGATACTTAATAAAACACACCCAGATAAGTTCCGGAGACAACCCGGTGATCGCTTTCCCACAGGGCGACGAGGAGAGGATCGCCGGGTAGGATTATGCTATACGTTGATACTTGGTACTATACTTGCTAGTCTCTTCTATATGCTTCAAGATAGAGGCTGCCAGAAGCATAGTCTTCGATATGACTAGCTTCTCCCCCTTTATTCTGGCTTTCTGCAGTTCAGTCCACAGATACTGCCCCCTTTCTTTGATACCGATGCATATGTAGTATAGATCTGATGTCAGTCTTGCGAGTACTTTGGATGAGTACTCACGGTTGCTTTGCTTCCCCCTTTTCCCCTATACCCGGTTGCTGCGATCAGATGTTGGAGCCCAGGAGCCAGACGCCACCGTCGATGACGACTGCTACAACCCTGAGGGTGCCTACTACTACGTGCAGGCCGACGACGACCAGGAGTAGTTTGGGAGGATCCCAGGCAGGAGGCATGCGCCTCTTCGATCTGTATCCCTATTTGTGCTAGCCATCTTATGGCAACTTTTTTAACTTATGTCTGTACTCAGATATTGTTGCTTCCGCTGACTCGTTTATGGTCGAGCATTTGTATTCGAGCCCTCGAGGCCCTGGCTTGTAATATGAAGCTTGTATGACTTTATTTGTGTTTAGAGTTGTGTTGTGATATCTTCACGTGAGTCCCTAATTTTGATCATACACGTTTGCGTGTATGATTAGTGTACGATTGAATCGGGCGTGTCACACACGGTTTGATCCATGGCACCGATGAATTCAATCTCGGGAGCTCCTATAGAGCGCCTTTGGCGCAAATTGAGCGTCTTGGCGCCCACGCGCCCCCAGTAGTGGGTCGGCCCAAGAAAAAGCCCAGCGCTCTGTTGGATTCCTGGGTCACTCGATCGCGTTGACTAGTTGACCGGTCAATCGTGAATTCCAAAATATCCATGGATTTAAAAAAATCACAAACATTGAAAAAGTTCAGGAATTTGAACAAGGAGTTTATCGATTTTGAAAAGGTTAATGTAATTTAAAAAATATGAATTTTGAAAAAGTTCATGATTTTGAAAAAAAAGTTCATCGATTTATTTTCAAAAAATCACCAAAAAACGAAAAAGAAATTCATTGTATTTGATAAAATTCATCAATACCAAAAAGGTCACGCATTTAAGAAAATAAAAAAAACAAGGAAACAAAAAATGTAGAAAACATAGGGGGCATTTCCTATACGTAGAAAACATAAAACAAAAAGTAAGTATGCACAAGCGTCAAGATGGCCTAGTGGTTACTACAGTTCACTCGCAACATATGCCTACTGACAAATCCCTTGGCCCTGATGGTTTTAATGGACATTTTATGAAAAAATGTTGGCATATCATCAAGCACTGTTTCTCCAAGTTCATTAATGACTTTTATCAAGAAACAGTTTCTCTGCAGCCTATTAACACAACATATACATTTCTTTAATCCCTAAGAAAGACAATCCAGAATCCCCCAATGACTTCAGGCCCATCTCCCTGGTAAGCATGCCTATGAAGGTCCTCACCAAACTTATTGTTAATAGGGTTCAGTCAATCATTATACCTAGAGTTAGCAAAAACCAATATGGTTTTATCAAAACCAGGAATATTCAGGATTGTCTTGCATGGAGTTTTGAGTACATCCACATGTGTCACAAATCAAAGAAAGAGATTATCATTTTCAAAATTGACTTTGTGAAGGCTTTTAACAAGGTAAACTATAATGCTATCCTTTTCATGATGAAACATCTGGGATTTAGTGAGAAATGGATTAGATGGGTCAATATGATTTTGTCAACTGCATCTACTTCTGTCATACTCAATGGTGTTCCTGGGAAAAATATTCATTGCAAATGTGGTGTTAGACGAGGGGACCCTTTCTCACAACTGCTATATGTTATGGTGGGTGAGCTGCTGCAGATCATGGTCAATGATGCTTGGAGAAATGGTACTCTCAAGTTGCCTATTGATACCAACTTCACAGAGTGCTATCCCATTATTCAGTATGCAGATGACACACTAATTATACTGCATGCTAATGTGGAACAAATCAAGACTTTTACTGATATACTAGATAAATTTTCTATGTTCACATGACTGGTTGTTAATTACAGTAAATCTTCCCTAGTACCAATCAATATTTCTGATGACAGATCATAGGAGTTGGCAGACATTCTCAAATGCAAGAAGGATGCCATGCCTTTCACCTACTTGGGACTGCCCATGTGTTCCACCAGACCCAAAGTAATTGATCTAATGCCCATCGTATCTAGGCAGGATAATAGGCTATCTGGCATTGCTTTCATGATGACATATTCTGGCAGGCTCATGCACCTCAAAGCTATTGTCCCTGCATTGCCCGTATTTGCTATGTGTTGTATCAGAGTCCCTTTCACCATCCTAGATCACTTTGAGAAATCTGGAAGAAGCTTCCTTTGGTATGGTAAAGGAATCAACAGACATGGAAAATGCCTTGCTAAATGGGAGAAAGTTTGCTTGCCTAAGAAAGCAGGAGGACTAGGAGTGCTTGATCTTAGAATGCAAAACAGAGCACTTCTCACAAAATATTTGTTCAAATTCTTCAACAAATAGGATATCCCCTGGGTGAACCTGATTTTGAATAATTACTATGTCAATGGAGAATTACCAAGTTTCCCCACAACTATGGGATCTTTCTGGTGGAGAGATTGCAGTTCTATTCTACAAGATTTTAAAAACATGACAGTTTGTACTGCAGGTACTGGGAATACCATTAGCTTATGGTATGACAAATGGTGTTCCCAACCTTTGATCAGCATGATGGCCCAACTATTCTCCTATGCTAGAAATGCACACATCACACTTGAAGCTGTCAGCAACCTAAACCATAACAATTTCTATGACTTGTTTCATCTGCCAATGTCCAGTATTGCTGTCCAACAGAGCCTCCAGTTAAGAGCCTTAATAAATGATAGAGGAAATCAGGTAGATATGGACTCATGGCAATTCTACTGGGGTGGCTCTAAATATGCGAATAAAAGAATATAACTGGAATACATTGGAAACCCTATGGATGCTCCCAAACCTTTCCACTGGATATGGAAATTCTGCACTCTAGCTAAGCAAAAATTCTTCTTTTGGTTGCTTCTCAAGGACAGGTTGAATACTAGAGATTTGCTTACTAGAAAAAGCTTCCATATTGAATCTACCAAATGTGTGTTGTGTGAGGATGAGCCTAATGAACACTTAACTCATCTGTTCTTCAGCTGTGATTTCAGTCCGAACTTTTGGATGGCCATTGGTTTCCAATGGAACACAGACTTTGAGCTTATGGAGATGCTCATGGAAGGAAAGACGCATAATAATGCGAAAGTCCTCTTTTGATCCCGAGCTCATATGCTCCCGCATGAACAGTAAAATCGAAAAAATAGTAAAAAAATTCAAAAAAAACTGAATTTTTTTTCTGATGAACATTGATGAATGTTCTAAGTGCGTGCAAAATTTCAGATTGAAATGACATTCGTGGAAGTCTGGGCAAAAATAACAAAATCGATGCTCCAAAATGCTTCCAACAATAGTCTTTTTGGACCATCAATTTTATTTTTTTTGCCCAGACCTCCACGAATGTCATTTCGACCTGAAATTTTGCATGCAGCTAGAAAATTTGTCAATGTTCATCACAAAAAAAATTAAGATTTTTTTGAATGTTTTTACTATTTTTTCGATTTTACTGTTCATGCGGGAGCATATGAGCTCGGGATCAAATACTCCATGTCCCATAATAATGTTTTTTGTTTCAAAGAATGCTTGATTGCAGGATGTTGGAGCTCATGGAAGCATAGAAACAGCATCATCTTTGATCACAAAACAAAGAACATACAATTTTGTATCAGTACCTTCAAGGAACATTTTGATATGATTATCAAAAAGGCAAAACCAAGTTTGAAGGAAGGCATGCAGAGTTGGCTAGACTACTTGTAGAGACATTTTTCTGTTCATAACTCTTGTACAGCCTATGTAATTTGTGATGCCATATTAATGAAAATCAGAGTTATAGTGGGGGTCTTCCCCACTGTGTTTGCTCAAAAAAAAGTTCACTCGCAACAAAGAGGTCGTGAGTTTGAACCTTGTCGCCCGAACACCCACACCTTTTTTGAAGTTTATATAGAAAAAAGGTAAATGGGCCAGCCCAGAGCTTGGGTTGGGGGTGCGCCGGTTTCCAAAATCAACCTCATCCGGCGCTTAAGGCGCCATATAGGATTTGCCTTCGCCTTGTTTTCGCGAGAGCTATGTCTCGCTTATACCGAGACGGTAGCTTCTCCCACAAAAGGAGTTCTTATCTTGCTTAGCAACTGGGCCAGCCCATTAATTTATTTTTCGATCGCTGCCACGTGAAGTTCGCTCACGAGCGATCGATCGATTTGCTGCTTCAGATATGTTTTTCTTTTCTCTTCTGTTATTTTGTTTCTTCTCCATTTTTATGTTTTTTTCACCTGATTTTTCTTTTTTCAAGCTTTTCTCTGTTCTCTTTGTTTTTCCAACGCTTTTCTTCATTATTTTTTTCTTGGTCTCACCGTTTGTTTTTCATTTTTTTCATTTTATGTGTTTCTTTATTGGTTTTTATTGGTTTATTTTTCTTTTCTTTCTTTCTTCGTTTCCTTCTTGGTTCGATTTTTGTTTTCTTTGTGTATTTCTCAGTTTTCTCGGTTTCATTAATTTTGCTAGGTTTGTTCACTTTTTCATTTCTTTTTTTATTTTTGTTTTTGTTTTTACTGGCTTTCTTCATTTCCTTTGTTATTTTCGTTGTTTTTCAACGGTTTCTCTTTTGTTCAACATTTTTCTTATACATAAGAGACATTTTATGTATACCCATTTAACATTTTCAAATAATTGATTAATACTTATTTGAAAGTTTATTCTTTTGATGCCTAATTTTTTCCATACACATAGTAAAAAATTTATATATGTATAATTAAAAATTAATATATGTTTAACATCTATCAAATTCAAGTTTAGCATTTTTAGTACATATTAACATTTTTTTAAAGTGTGTGTGTAACCATTTTTTAATATATGGTCAACTTTTTTTCTATACACATTTAATATTTCAAAATAATAATTAACATTTTTAAATAGAAGATTAATATTTTTTCTATACACATTTAACATTTTTTAAATGCTTGATTAATATTTTTCAAACACTTGCTTAACATTTTTTTCAAATGCTTGATGAATTGTTTTTTTTAAACATATCAAATTTTTTCATACACATTATATTTTATTTTATACATTTTTTGTATAAATGAGAAACATTTTTTATATACACATTTAACATTTTTCAAATGCGTAGATAACATTTTATTAATTATTTTTTATGTAAAAAATTTTGTAATATATTTATTTAGAATATTTTTGAGATATAATCTAAAGTAGAAAAAGAAAAGGAAAAAACGTGAAAAAAAAAACGAGGTTGTGGCTCCCAGACGCATGGCCCGGCCGATTTTGCTCTCGGCTTCATGCGAGAGTCTCGTACGTCTCGCGTGAAGCGAGACATAGGGGCACCCTCGACTTATAGGTGAATTGACAATCCTAAAAATCGCTTCTCTGTCTAATAATTTCCTGTATCACCAATGCATTGCGCCCTCCAATATTTTCAGCAATATCATTGGTCACTGAGAAGCTTTTAGAGGAGACGAGGATACGCCTGATTAGAAGATCATCGGCTTAGGCCAAAGCCTCCCTGCATGCTAATGATTCCAATGTTGACATGTCCGTGAATGAATTAAAGGTGATTGAGGATGATCCTAGATGGGTACGCAGATGGTCGTGGCACACCGCAACAATAGCTCGATGCTCTCCTGTACTTCCAACGGCACCATCCACATTGATTTTAGCTATATCAACACGGGCGCTTGTGCTCTCCAATCAAGCCGACCCATTATGTCCCCCTTGGTGGGATAAGTGGCATGCATGGACAAGTGAGCACTGCATGTGTGTCATTTTGCGTGTCATTTGTGGCGACCTGGGAGTTTTTTTTTGCAGATTCGTTTTTGCAAAATATTTTATCTCTTGAACCATGCGTCCAATACACGAACCTTTTTCACTGTTGGATTTCTCTCGATAAGATCTTCGAAACTAGATTCTATGTTAATAGATTTCCATGATTTTCTTTTTCACAGAAAAGCCAAAAAAATAGGAGTAAAAAAACAAAAACAAAAAACTAGAAAAACAAGAAAACTGACACCAGAGAAAAAAGACTGAAACTAGGGAAAAAAGGAATCCAGAAGCACAGTTGTGCTTTTTCACTTTTTTGGTAAGCAGAATTGTGCTTTTTCATTTTTTGGGGGGAAGCACCGTTGTGCTTCTCGGGAAGCACAACTATACTTATCACAGAAGCACGGGCTATGCTTTTCTTTTGTCGGGAAGCACATGTGTACGTTGTGCTTTCTTTCTCTTTTGGGAAGCACATTTGTGCTTTTCATAAAAGCAAAGGTTGGGCTTCTCGCAGAAGCACATTTATGCTTAGGGAAGCACGGTTGTGCTTCTCATGCAGCGGAGGTTGTGCTTTTCTCTTTTCAAAAAATGCAGCTGTGCTTCTCGTAGAAGCACATGTTGTCATATCACGGAAAAGCACTACTTCCAAAAGAAATAGAAAAACAAATTTTTCTTTTCCTCGGGAACCTACGGAAAACCAGGAAAAAGCCAAAAGCTGAAAAACTAACGGAAAAACGAAAACATGTGTAGAAAAAAAATCCAAGGAGGCACCCAACCCGCGACACCTGGTGGCGGCTGGGCGCATCACTTGCGCTTCTAGGGCAAACAAAGTGACCTCTACGAGAACCCTTCAAAGAATATCCGTTGATTAGTTGCTCCCTTACTTCCGTGCAAAATTATGGAGAGAAACAAGTTATCATGAAGGTTTCTTGTGGGCTGATGCATTTGCACATGGTAGGCCCATATGGATGATACCGTTCCCGGACAAAAATCTCCTCCCAAAAAGAAATAACATTATTGATCGGAAGTGCCCTTCTTAGCTCCAGCTCATACGGGCTTCGGCCAACAGTAATATCAGAAAGAAAAAAGAAAAAAATCTGACTTTTTTGACAAATTTGATAAATGTTTTCAATGCTTGCAAAGTTTCATTATGAAATGACATTCATGGAAGTTATGACAAAGAAAAATCGATGCTCCAGAAAAGTTAGTTTTGGAACACTGATTTTGTTCTTTTGTTTTTTCTTTGTCACGACTTCAACAAATGTCATTTTATGATGAAATTTTGCAAGCATTTAAAACATTTGTCAAATATTGTAAGAAAAAAAATCCAAATTTTGAATTTGTTTTCAAGTGTTTTGGATTTTACTGAAGTCTCAACGAGTGTAAAAAGAAAAATTGAAGTTTCACCGATCCAAAAATATTGGAGAGAAGCTTTTTCATTTTCGCGGAACTCAAGAGGAGCAATCTGTATTCAACGTCTGATAGCTAAGCGACAACAACAGTAATATTGACGAGAAAGGCTGATAGCTAAGCGACAACAACAGTAATATTGACAAGAAAGGCTCTCGTGCGCTGGCCACTGCTATATGAACCTCTGTATCTCGACCTCGTATTTGCCCTAATCAGTCAGTTAACCCAGCTTCTACTCCTACTTAATCAAATTTGTAGCAAACTCCTCACAAAAGCATATAGACACTGCAAACGCCTTAGATTACAAGACAAACACAAACACAAACACAAATGACACCCATTTTATTGAAATCTTCTTCATCAATCATGCACAAACGCAGCAGGTTACGACATACAGGAAGGGATTAGATTAGGATGAGCTTGGGGATTAGATGGGGATGGCCCTGGAGACGCGCGGGTAGACGACCCTGGAGGGGTGGCCCATGATGCGGCGGCCCTTGCGGTGGCGGAACAGGTACACCACCGCGCCCACCGGCCACTCTATGACGCCGGTGACAAGGAAGGCCACGAACCCCAGCGTCGGCCCGATGAACTTGCACCGGCACGGGTTCTCCCTGGTCCCGCACTGCACGCACGCCGGGAACGCCATGGCGGCTACCTAGCTCCTGCTCTGCTCCCGGTACTGCTCCTTGCTGAGTCGACCGAGCTCTATGTTTGCCGGTTATGGTGGACGAATGCTCTGGCTGTTGGTGATGGAGGAGGCGTCGCGCCCGGCGGGCCAATATATAGAGGCGGTTCGCCGGGGACGCGTGGCGCTGTACGCGTAGCAGTGGTTATCCAAGTGGTTGCACACTTGCACAGCACATATCCCCAGCTCAGACGTGTCTCTGTTGGGCCCTTGCAGCTTTCTGGTGCTGCCCTCACGTATGGGATTCCTCCCGGGGGAAAGCGAAAGAAATACTACTGTTTGATGTAGTCGGCAAGTATTATTCTGTCGAAATCACTTTACAGGGACAGCTTTCAATCACAATACTTATTCTGTGCAGTCGGCATCTTCCTCTGGTCCCAAACGTTCGGACGTCGGCCGACTTATATTACAGAAAAATAAGCCAGAATGACAACTTTAAATCACACTTGATAATACATGTGGTCTGCCTTTTACTCTAGATGTAGATTTGAAACCTTGAGGGTTACCCTCCGAAGTTCTGAAACATTAGTTCACTTAGTTGAACTAAGAACATCTACAGTCACACGTAGCAAATCCGGCCCCTCAAACATCTGCGGGCACTGACCGGGTACACCTCATATTTCCTTCTTCACATGCAACTCTCTCATATCCATCCCCTAAATTTATATAAAAGCATGCAAAATATGTAGCTACGTACTACTTTCTATACTACTCAAATTTCATCATTGTCGGCGATGGCCGGAACCGTCTGCGCCGGAGCCTGGGGCCGCCTGCGCCGCCTCCATCTGTTGCCGACGGCGAAGTCTGGCCTCCGCAGCCGACTCCGAGCGGATGGAGTTCAGGATGGCGTGCTGCTCCGGCCACACGCCCACGTCTTCCTCCATCGTCGGCGCCTCCTCCTCCCTCACATCCAGCGGCAGCGCCTCCTCCTCCTTCGCCTGCTCCTGTTCCTCCTCCGCCAGCTCCTGCTCCTACTCCTCCTCCTCCTCCGCTGGCTCCTGCTCCTCCTTCTCTTCCTCATCCCCCGGCACCTCCTCCTCCAAATCCTCCTCCGGTTCTAGAGGTAGCCTCGCTTCCCTATGGATCCGGACCTGCTCAAGGAGGAAGAGACGGTGCTGGATCGTGTAGTAGCGGCGGCGTGGGGGCATGGCTAACGGGTTCGAGTGGCGGCGGAGGGAGGGAAGAGGCGGATGTGCTAGGGCTGGGGGTGCCGGCCGGCTTAAATAGCCGGCTACGGCCTCGGGCAGCGCCACGCGGCGGTCACCGCGGCGAGTGTTGAGGCGCCCGTCGAACCGTCGGGTTTCCCGGCGAGTCCGTGTGGGGCCACGCCGTCAGTCCGACATGGCGGGCGTGCCCGGGCGCCCCCATATCCGCCCCATATTTGGACTGGATATGGGGGGTGCCGGTCAGGCCGGGCGTTTGAGGATCGTTTGGGAGGCCCGTCTGGGTCAAAAAATCATGACCGGGCGGTCTGCCCGGGCGTTTGAGACGAGTTTGAGGGTCCGGATGTAGATGCTCTAAGGCAGGTCAGAGGATATCATAAAAGTTTCAAATTTACATCCTATCTTTTATGAAGTCAAGGCACGCAATTTGCGATCCTCTCGAACAAAAATCACACTCAACAATACCTAATATTTCTCTTCAAGGCACAATATGTTGTGGCCATGAGTTCAACAAGTTTTAAGCGCGTACGTTTTTTTTTTACGGGGATAAGCACATAGTCCCTATAATTTAACGCTAAGGTTCTGCAATTTATCCACCCCTCATAACGCGTCGGGTATCTTTTTTTTTTCTTTCCTAGTGCGCACGCCTCGGTAAATAACTCGCGCTACGACATGTACCCCCCGCCCCCTATCAAGGAACTTCGTTCTTCCTTGCGTGCGCCTTGCCTCCAGGCAGCGGCGGAGCTACGGGTGGGGTAAACCAGGCCATGGCCCGCGCAGCCCAGCAGGAATTCAGTGAAGACTAGTACTGATTATGGGTCCTGAAAGCAAAATTTCAATGGTATTTCCTAATCAGGCCTGATTTGACCCGCCCAGAGAAGTGGCTGAAGCTCCGCCACTGCCTCCAGGGTCACCTGGCGACGTGGCGTGCATGGTGCACCCAGACACATGGGCATTGGGAGCTTTGCGAATGTCGACTTCTTCTTGTGTGTATACGTTCTTTGACCAAATATTAGAGCAATAATATATGACATGCAACTTACACAAAGCACACCGTTAAATTCGTGTATGAAAGAAGCTTTCAATGATAATTTTCACATTGTGCATGTCATGTATTATTAATCTTGTCAATAGTCAAAGGCGGTCTTAAAAAACGCATTAGACCCTATATAGATGGAAGGAGGGATGTACATGCAATAAATTGACTCGGAAAACAAGGAGGATCTTTAATTGATAATAACTGTAACTACACGCGTAAATGAGTTTTTTTATTGATGATTGCAATTGTACAAAAATAATTATTTTAATTAATTATAAATAACTTTCTTTATCAATGATTGTGATTGTACATGCAAATGGTTCCCCTTCTTACTAAACTAGATCATGCCCCACACATTGTTGGGGGTTGTTTTGTAATATATTTTAATAAGATTTGATTGTATGAAACATGAATATTCGAAGCAATAATATGAGAACTAAAACTAAAAATACATATAATTTATCATGTTCGATTATTGTATCCTTGTAAAACATTTGTTAAATTAAAATAGCGTTACAAAATGAAGGTTCGACGCACATTTGTATGCCGAGATGAGCTTTTTCCCATGCATGTTGCATGATCAGGTGGCATGCTTGCACACCGAGAGAAATAAGTTAGTGCGGGCTAGCTATTTGGATATACTAGAGGATACCCTGCGTGTTGATGCAGGAATTGATTGATGAAAATTTGGGTGATAACATGAGAACCAAAATTAAAATTATGTATGACTTATTATATTTGATTATGTATTATTGTAACAATATTTATTGAATATAACAAGAATAATTGAAGGAAAATCCTTTTTCCATGCATGGTTGAAGGTTGTGGTGGGTCTTTTCCCATGCGTGATTGCATGTTGAGGTGGGCCTTATCGCATTCATAATTGCATGATGAGGTGACATGCTTGCATGTTAAGCTAAATAAGTTAGCGGGGATGACTCTCTCTTAGGTATATAGGATAAGATACGAAGAAGAGATAGATAATGTATCCCTACAACCTAGCATTAAGTGGAGTAACCTTAAAGACTATGGCGAGTTGGTCCTTCACCCGCCTTAATGGACCCTAGTTTCTCGATGGATCGAAGGACCAACGCTAGAAGGCGAGCCCTCCTGTTTTCTACTTAGTTCGAAGGAATAGTAGGGAAAATGCATGAAGCGGCTTACATGGGATGGCCGTGCCACGACAAGTTAACACCTGAATTTTTTCAAGAAAAACTATTTCAAAAGTTATACAAATGTAATCAGAAACAAAATTTCAAATAAAAAGTTCATTCAAAAAAAATATTAATGTATGCAAAGAATATATTTATAAATAAGAAATAAAATGGTCATCACATATTTACAAAAATATAATATATGCATTAAATAGTTCATGTGTTTTTAATAAGTTTATGAATTCAAAATATGTATATATGAATCTAATATTTACCACATCTTTGGAAATGAATTGCATACAAAAATATGTTAATGTATGTAGAAGTTCCTCCATGTGACGCCCCCGACTTAATCGTGCACTAATCATACACGCAAACATGCACGATCAAGCACAGGGACTCACGGGAAGATATCACAACACAACTCTAACACAAATAAATGGAGATCCACAATATTACAGACCAGGGATCACGAAGATCCGAATACATAAGTCAGTCATACAAATATTATCTGAGTACAGACATAGTTAGACAAGTTTTGCCTTAAGAAGGCTAGCACAAACAACGACTCTAGATCGAAAGGCGTTGGCCTCCTGCCTGGGAGCCTCCGATCCTACTCCTGGTCGGCTGGCTCGATCCAGTAGTACGTGCCCTCTGGACCCTCCTGGCAGTAAGCTCCTGAGGTGGCATCTGGCTCCTGGACTCCATCGCCTGATGTATCAACAAGGTGGGATATGAGGAAAAAGAAAGTAAAGCAACCGTGAGTACTCATCCGAAGTACTCAGCAAGCAAGGATCTATACTACAAATGCAACATTATCAATGGAGAAAGGCTGTATATGTGGACTGGGCTGCAGAAATGCCAGAATAGAGAGAAGGCCTAGTCCTATCGAAGACTAGCATCTTCACGAAGTCATCATCTTGCAGCAATAGAAGAGAGTAGAATAGCATTTTATTTAGCAAACATGTTTTAGCAAGCCTAGAGATCCTTCCTCGACTCCCAGCGAGAAAGCGATCCCGAAGCTTCAATTAAGTAACAAGTATCCACTTCAAGTAGTAGATCGGGATACACAAACTGACACAAACTGAGCGTCCTTTACCATAGGACCGGCTATCGATAGATTATTCATCCCTGCAGGGGTGCACTACTGTTACCCAACACGCTCGATCAACTCTGGCCGGACACACTTGCTGGGTAATGCCCGTCCTCGGGAGATCGACACGAAGCAGCGCCCTACCTAGGCTCGGCAGAGAGGTCAGCACGCCGGACTAACCTATGCACCCAGGGGTCTTGGGCCATCGCCCTGGGCACCCTGCGAGTTGCGAGACTAGCCGGGGTGCAGGCGCGACACTGAACTCGTCAGTGAAGTATCCAGCCCAATCCCGACAATCAACCCGCACGGTGAACCATGACGTCTGAAGAGCTTTCGGGAGAAACGTACGACGTAGAGGGCCCCATAACAATAATCCCGCGTGGTGGTAGTGCGTATAGGGCACGTGGACCCACTCAGATCACACACCCAAATCCAATAGGCTCATTTAGTATCACGCGGAGGCAATCAGAGTTTCTGAAGCTCCGCCACAATATCACACTCGAGTGCCCTTCCGGCACACTCGACATCACAGATCCCCAGCGGGTACCCACCAGGGTGGACCCGCCTGTAACAAAGGTCAAGGTAACCGTGCGGTCATAACATCAAGGGGGGAAACCCCGAGGAATCACCCTCGGCGGATTCCACTCAATGAAAACATCAGGGTGAACGTATGAGGCATCACCCTCGAGGTTCACACTGAGGGGTTGCACGACAGAGTCGTATAGGAAGTGGAGAAGGAGGAATCACCCTCGATGACCACGACCGAACAGCTACGCTGCAGAGTATTCATCAGGAGTGCGTTACGAGGTATCACCCTCGGTATTCGATAGTAGCTATGCAGAGTCGTACAACTAAGGGGGGGTGAGTTGATGTGTCGGTCTCTGGTCGACGATCACATTGATCGAGTCGTCGATGATCAAGCAGGGGCAACAAGGGTAAGGTGGTGGGGTCACTGATGGTTCACTACCAACCTATACTAAATAGTTTATCATAGACAGGTAAGGTAACAATGAACATGTTACGAAAACAGGCTATGCATCAGAATAGGAACATACATTAACAGTAGCAAAATCTAATGCAAGCAGGAGAAATAGAATGGGCGATATCTGGATGTTCAAGGAGGGGGGCTTGCCTGGTTGCTCTAGCAAGAAAGAGGGATCATCAACGGGCTGCTTGTCTGTAGTGTAGTCGTACCCAGCTACAGCGTCGTCGGTCTCGGCGTCTATCGATAGAGAAGGAGGAGGGAAGAAACAATAAATTCACGGCAAAGATGCAAACAATAAGCATGACATGCCTAAATGATATGCCGGGGTGTTCTACTGCCTAACTAAATGATTTAGTTAATTTAGGAATTTAACCAGATTTATTTAATCAACGTTGGGCACTATTCATTTATCGAAATCGGTCTAAAAATTCAATGTTCATATAGCTAGGGGCATCTGACAGGAATACGGAGGGCGTATTTGGGTTGTATCGAAATTCTGAGCAACTTTCATATATAAATTATTTTCATCGGAGTTACGGTTTATTTAATATGATTTTCTAAAGTTTTTATTAATTTTCTGAATTTAATTATTTATTTAAATTCGAATTATCCAGAATAGTGAATGCTGACGTCAGCATGAGGTCAGTGTGATGTCAGCAAGTCAACTCTGGCTGACCAGAGTCAAACCTGACAAGTGGGGTCCACATGTCATACACTCTGGCTTTAACAGAGATGTTAAATTAACTAATTGGGTTAATTAACAGGTGGGGCCCAGCAGTCAGTGACTGATTAGGATTTTAATTATTTTTATTAACCTAATTAGTTAATTAGGCACCTGACAGCGGGGCCCATATGTCATAGACACAGGGAGAGGGGCCCCACCAGTCAGTGACTGGGCAGTGCCCAGTCAGCCAGTTGACCAAGTCAACTGGTCAACTGGGGCTGGCCTGGCCCATAGGCAGTGGCACGGGGGGGAGGGGGGGTGGGACCCACCGGCCACGTCGGACGCCTGCCGGAGAACGCTCCGGCGAGCTTCAACCCGGCGGAGCGAGCCGGCGAGGCTCGGGATTCGCCCCCAGGGCGTCTCCGGGGCTGGGGTAGGGTGCGTTCGACGCGGCTCGACGTCACGCGTCGAACGGTGGCGATGCGGGGTGCTGGGGAGGCCGGAGCTGAGCGCCAGGAGCTCGTCGGCGGCGAGGTTCCTCGGGCGAGCTACGGGAACGGCGCCACGGCGTGTTTTACGGGCGAAGCAAGGGGTAGGCGAGGCCTATGCGAGGCGGTGAAGCGAACGGGCAGCAGCACATGACCAAATGGTTGCCGGACGGTCGCCGGCGACGAGGTCCGTGGCGGTGGGCTCGGGCAACTCGAATGCGGTCACTACGGCGTCGAAAGTGAGAAGAAAAGAGAGGGGGACGACGCCGACTGCTCACCGGGCCCTGTAGGTGTGCAATAGCGGGCTCGGGGAAGGCTTGCCGGAGCGAATCGACGGCGGCGACGCAGGCGGCCGTAGAGGAAGAAGACGATGCAGGCCGGCGATGCAGAGGCGTTCGGCTCCAGCTCGTTGGCGCAGGCGGCGTAGCGGAGCACGGCGGTGATGCTGGACTAGGCGGGACGGTGTGGCGGAGGCGGTGGCTACGCGGGCGAGGGAGTAATGGCGACGGCCGCGTCGGCCATGGCGGTAAGCAAGCGAGGGAGGGGGAGAATGAGGCGAGAAAGAGCCAGAGAGGGCGTGGGGGATGCTCTTATCCACCAGGGAGGGCTAGGGCGCGTTGTCGCGCGAGGGAAAGGGGGGCCCCGGCGCGTGCGCGCGGCGCGCGAGGGGTGTTCGACAGCGGCGCAGGGGAGCAGTGCTGGAGGTGGGAGGAGGAGCTGCGCGGGCTGGGCCGGGCACTGTGGCCACTTAGGCCCAGTGCTGTGGGCCACTTTTCCCTTTTTTCTATTTTCTCTTTTCTGTTTCTTTTCTTTTCTGTTTGCAAAATGTTTGGGCACCAATTGAATTTTGTAAAAAGTGTGACATAGTCCATAATTACCAGTGCATTATTCCCTAACACCAAAAACTAGTTTGGGCAAAACATCATTTCATATTTGATTTAGATTAATTAAAAGGTTATTAAACATCATTTTCAGCCACTATTAAAAGAGGTTTGGGTCACCTAATTAATTTATTAAACGTTGGTTATAATTTTTGAATGGTCTCTGGAATATTTGTCATTTATTGAACATTTTAGTTTCTATGTTGAACAACTTTTATTTTCCACTTTCATTTAAATTTGGATTTTGACTTAGGAGTTGAAATGCAATATGATGCTAATGATGATCATGCACTGTTAAACTTGCTGACTTGTCATTATCAAAAGTGATTACTGTGGCTAATGACATGGGGTGTTACAATTCTCCTCATCTATCAAGAATTCTCGTCCCGAGAATTAAGAGGAAGACTGAAAGAAAGAGGGGTATTCTTCACGAAGACGATCCTCGCGTTCCCAAGTGGCTTCATCTTCAGAGTGATTTGACCACTGAACCTTGAGGAATTTGATTGACTTCTGACGAGTCCGACGCTCAGCTTGATCAAGAATACGGATGGGATGTTCTAGATAAGACAGATCTTCCCGTAATTCAAGCATTTCGTTATCCACAGCTCGAATAGGATCCTTGAAGCAGCGACGGAGTTGGGATACATGAAAGACATCATGCACTTGTGAAAGATTTGGCGGCAATTGCAATTGATATGCCACCTGTCCTCGACGGGCAAGAATACGGAACGGGCCAATGTAGCGAGGAGCTAACTTACCTTTGATTCCGAACCGATGAGTGCCTTTCAACGGAGTGACGTGGAGGTAAGCTTGCTCGCCAGGTTTGTAGACCATTTCCTGGTGCTTTCGGTCATAGTTGCTCTTCTGACGAGACTGAGCAGTTTTCAAATGTTCACGAACAATGCGGACTTGTTCTTCAGCTTGCTGAATAATGTCCGGTCTGACGAGTGAGCGTTCCCCAATTTCTGACCAATTCAGAGGGGTTCGACCCTTACGTCCGTAAAGAACTTCAAACGGTGCCATCTTCAGACTAGCTTGATAGCTATTGTTGTAAGAGAATTCGGCATACGGGAGAGATTCCTCCCACTTCTTACCGAAGGAGATGACGCAAGCTCGATGCATATCTTCGAGCACTTGATTAACTCATTCGACTTGACCCTGAGACTGAGGGTGAAAAGCGGTGCTGAAAGACAGATGAGTTCCCATAGCTTCTTGGAAACTATTCCAGAATCTGGAGGTGAAGAGGCTGCCACGATCAGAGCTGATCTCCAACGGAACACCGTGGAGTGACACAATTCGGGAAACATACAAGTCTGCTAACTGGCTAGCAGTGATTGTCTCCTTAACTGCAGAAAGTGAGCAACCTTGGAGAATCGGTCAATGACGACAAAAATAGCATCATGACCCTTCTGAGATCTGGGAAAACCAGTAATGAAATCCATTTGGACCTTGTCCCATTTCCGTTCAGGAATTTCAAGGGGTTGCAGAGTTCTAGCAGGCCTTTGATGTTCTGCTTTAATGCGGCGACAAACGTCACACTCAGAAACATAACGAGCAATGTCTCGCTTCATATTAGGCCACCAGTATCTCTGACAAATGTCACGGTACATCTGTGCTACTAGGATGAATTGACAGAGGAGTGTCATGAGCTTCGTTCATAACGTGTTCCCTCTCATCCTTGAACTTGGGTATGAAGAGACGGTGTTGGAAAAATAGGATCCCATCCTTATCAACATGGAATCCCGACGGCTTTCCTTTCTCGAGGTACTGCTTAATCCTTTCAAATTCAGAGTCATACTTTTGTATAATCTTAATGCTGTGCTCTAAATCTGGTTCGACAACCAGGGTATTGAGATAACCCTGTGGAACAATATGGAGGTTCAATTTGCGAAGCTCTTCATAAAGCATAGGTTGTGCTTCCTGAACCATAAGATTGTTGCAATAAGCTTTACGACTCAAAGCATCGGCCATTACATTAGCCTTGCCAGGGGTATATGAGATATTCATATCATAATCGGCAATTGTTTCGAGCCATCTTTGTTGACGAAGGTTCAGATCCGGTTGAGTATATAAATACTTCAAACTTTGGTGATCCGTGTATATCTCGCAACGGTTACCGAGAAGGTAATGTCGCCATAGCTTCAGGGCATAAATAACCGCAGAAAGTTCAAGATCATGCACGGGATAAATTTTTTCATGAGGACGCAATTGTTGGGAGGCATAAGCAATCACTTTGCGCGCTTGCATTAGGACACAGCCTAATCCTGGACGAGATGCATCACAGTATATCACGAAATCCTTTTGGGAATCCGGGGGTGCTAATACTGGGGCAGATGTCAATTTATCTTTTAGTGTCTGAAAGCTTTCTTGACATTTTTCTGTCCACTCAAATTTGACACCTTTGTGAAGTAGATTTGTCAATGGTTTTGCAATCTTGGAAAAGTTCTCAACAAATCGACGGCAATAACTAGCAAGTCCGAGAAAACTTCTGACTTTCTTGACATTCTTCGGGGGAGTCCAGTCAAGGATAGCCTGAACTCGTTCCGGGTTAACAGCAATTCCATCCTTGGAAATCACATGACCAAGATAGGTCACTTCAGAAAGCCAGAATTCGCATTTGGAGTACTTGGCATACAACTTGTGTTCTCGAAGCCTTTCCAGTACCAGACGGAAGTGTTCAGCATGTTCTTCTTTATTCTTAGAATAGACCAGAATATCATCTAGATATACCACGACGAACTTGTCGAGGTAATCCATGAATATATAATTCATCAGACGGGAGAACGTAGCTGGAGCATTCATTAGGCCAAATGACATGACGGTGTATTCATAGGAGCCATAACAAGTGACGAATGCAGTCTTGGGAATATCCTCTTCACGGACACGGATCTGGTGATAACCCAACCTCAAGTCGAGTTTAGAGAACACCGATGATCCAGCAAGTTGATCATATAAACCATTGATCCGGGGAAGCGGATACTTATTCTGAATGGTAGCTTGGTTAATGGGTCGATAATCCTGAACCAATCGGTTAGTTCCATCCTTCTTCTTAACGAAGAGTGAAGGTGCTCCCCAAGCAGAGGAACTGGGGCGGATGAAACCACTCTTAAGTGACTTGTCAATTTCTTCCTTAAGCTCGAGTAGGTGGTGCAGAGGCATCTTATAAGGAAGCTTGGCAATAGGGACGGTGCCAGGCTTCAAGTCAATGACAAACTCGACAGCCCTAACCGGGGGTATTCCTGGGAGTTCTTCTGGAAAGACGTCCAGAAAATCTCGAATGACAGGAACGTTCTCGATTCCTTCCAGAGGTGAGGCGTTCAAAGCATTCAGAGCATATATCTGAGCTTCAGCATCTCGAGTAATTCGGGCGGTGTAGTTCACTATCTCATCAGAGGGGTGAAGAAGTTGGACGACTTTAGTGGCACAATTGATCGAAGCAATGTGAGCTTTCAACTAATCCATTCCGAGTATGAGGTCTATGGTGGAAGACTTCAAGACGATGGGTGAGGCAAGGAATTCCAACCCTTTAATTTCGACGATAACGTCTGGTGCTATCACGTCAGCATGACAATGACCTCCAGAAGTTTTAATGACTAATGGCGTATGCATCTTCTCATATCGAATGCCATGCATGAATGCAAATTTTCCAGAGATGAATGAATGTGATACTCCTGAATCAAATAAAATAGAAGCAGGTACTGAGTTAACGAGAAGGGTACCCATCACAGTAGCAGGTTGATCCTGGACTTCTTCAATATCAATGTTGTAAGCGTGTCCACGACCATGTGCAGCAGACCCAGTATTATAGTTGCGGGTCTGATTGTTGCCACGACCATTGCCACGGCCAGCACGAGGAAAAGCCAACTGATTCTGAGTCTGGCGGCAGTCTTTAGCCTGGTGACCTGGTTTGCGGCACTTGAAGCACAGACCATCTTCAGGACGAAGAGGATCATTGTTTTGAATAGCTTGAGCGTTTGGCTGCCTCGGTGGTGGAGGAGGCAGACGTGGTGCAGCATAGTTGTTCTTTGGCGCAGAGGTATTTGGACGGAACACATTGTTGGGAATCCAGACTCGACGCTTCTGTGCTGAGCCCGAAGATGAGCCAGCATCACGATAGCGTTTCTGCGAGTCCTTGTGTTTCATCTGAGTAGTCTCAACAAGAATAGCCTTCTTCACAAGAGTTGGAAAGTCATTAAAATCTTGAGGAGCAAGGGCGAGCTCGAGGTCTGGGTGGAGTCCACTACGGAACTTCTCTTGTCTATGGGCATCTGTGGCGATGTCTTCTTCAGCATAGCGGGAGAGATCAAGAAATTCCCGCTGATAAGCTTCAACAGTCTTGTTGCCCTGAGTGAGGTTGCGGAACTGGGTCTTCATGCGTTCCATAATTGCCTGAGGGATGTAACGTGCACGGAAAGCTGCCTGGAACTCATACCAGGTAATGACTGTTCCAGCAGGCAGTGTACGCTTGTGGGTGTCCCACCATTGAGCAGCGGGTCCCTTTAGGAAAAAGGCCGCGAAGGTGACGAAGTTGGCAGGGGCGACGTTAGCTGACTCCATGTCGTGAGTGATGTCGCGAAGCCAGTCATCAGCATCCAGTGGCTTGTCAGAATTGCGGAACTGAGTGGGGTTAAGCCGCATAAAGTCCGGCAGAGTTATTGAAGGAGGGTTCTGGTTCTGGTTCTGGTTGTTCTGATGCGGAAGCTGAGCCATAATTCCGGTAATGAACTGGCGGTTGAGCTCGAATATTTGCATCATAGCTGCCATATAGTCTGGCGGTGGTGAGCGTTCAGGGGTACCACGACCACGACCACCTGGTCTAACCATCCTGCTAAGTATCAACAGGGGGTAGCTTAGTAAAAGCAATTGCGAGCGTTTAGTGACAAGCATGATGTAACTCGACAACAATTTAAGTAGTGCAACAGATACATAACAGTAGTCAATTAAGACATACAGATCCATACACAGAGTCGGGTACATGTGGACAGCATAACGGCGCAAATTTAGAACTAGACATACTAGGCGGCACGCAGGCACGCGGTAAGGAAGTACACAACGAGTCATAGCAAAGGCTACATCAACGTCGGGGAAAACCAATGTAACGGGGTAACTGCGAGTGCGGACGACGAATGTTCGTCGCGGTAGGATCCTGTGCTCCATGTGCACTCTGATGCAGAACCCGGTCTCGAGCTGTAAGAAGAGGTCCACGTGTAGGTGTGTGACCTCCAACAGCAGGCCAGTCAATACCAGCATACATCTGAGTCCTGCGCGGATAAAGGATGTGCTCAGGATGTATCCCTGCGCGAACAGCGGGTAGCAACTGCGTCATAGCATCGTAGAGACGTGCTCGAGTGGCAACCAACTCGACGACAAGAGCCTGAATAGTGCGATCCAGAGCCTGAGTGCACTGAATCAGAACGCGCGGGTCATAGCGACGAGGCTCGTGCGGGGCACAGATAGCTGCGTAGTATCCAGTAGCATTTCCAGCAGGGGCATACGGAATGTATCGGAACTCAGAGTCATCCAAGATATCGCTAAGCTGTCCTCGGAGACGTGCGACAGCAGATTAGGCGGCATCATGTACTGCCATCTCAATCGTCACGCCGATACCGTGAAAAAGGTGCAGCTCGGTGTCTGAGTCATTTTGCCGATCATAGATATGAACATCAGCATGGTACTGCTCCTGATTGAACTCGCGGTAATCCTCGTAGACCATGTACTCAGGGTACCAGCGGTAGCTAAGTCTGGTCATGAGAGCGATCAGGACAGCTGGAAACCCAGGGGCATCACGAGCCCAAGTGCGAAGCACAGGCTGTGTCGTAGGACCCGGTGGAAACAAACGGTCCATCTGAAACAGAGAAAAATCCAGTATTGTCAAATGACAATGAGAAGTTTAACACAACTCAGAGAGAAAGGTTAAACAGAACAATGGAAAGGAAAATGATTATCAGACTAATCAGATCAATGACAGGGAAATCGCACTAATATCCAGCTCTCCGGGTAGACAAAATTTACGAGATTCTAAGTGTCGGCGTTAGTAAACTTTATTTAACCCGAATAGAAGAGAGTTCAGAGTCCCAAAGTATAGACGAGGAATAAAAGATCCTAATACCACCCAGTTGGCGACGTGGGCCCGTAAGCCACACAACCAAGTTAGTAAATTAGTTTTTCGATTTCTAGACTCAACTTCGGCCAAGGAATTTGGAGGGGGGCTTCCTACAGGCAGTCGGCTCTGATACCAACTTGTGACGCCCCCGACTTAATCATGCACTAATCATACACGCAAACATGCACGATCAAGCACAGGGACTCACGGAAAGATATCACAACACAACTCTAACACAAATAAACGGAGATCCACAATATTACAGACCAGGGATCACGAAGATCCGAATACATAAGTCAGTCATACAAATATTATCTGAGTACAGACATAGTTAGACAAGTTTTGCCTTAAGAAGGCTAGCACAAACAACGACTCTAGATCGAAAGGCGTTGGCCTCCTGCCTGGGAGCCTCCGATCCTACTCCTGGTCGGCTGGCTCGATCCAGTAGTATGTGCCCTCTGGACCCTCCTGGCAGTAAGCTCCTGAGGTGGCATCTGGCTCCTGGACTCCATCGTCTGATGTATCAACAAGGTGGGGTATGGCGAAAAAGAAAGTAAAGCAACCGTGAGTACTCATCCGAAGTACTCAGCAAGCAAGGATCTATACTACAAATGCAACATTATCAATGGAGAAAGGCTGTATATGTGGACTGGGCTGCAGAAATGCCAGAATAGAGAGAAGGCCTAGTCCTATCGAAGACTAGCATCTTCACGAAGTCATCATCTTGCAGCAATAGAAGAGAGTAGAATAGCATTTTATTTAGCAAACATGTTGAAGCTAGCCTAGAGATCCTTCCTCGACTCCCAGCGAGAAAGCGATCCCGAAGCTTCAATTAAGTAACAAGTATCCAGTTCAAGTAGTAGATCGGGATACACAAACTGACACAATTTGAGCGTCCTTTACCGTAGGACCGGCTATCGATAGATTATTCATCCCTGCAGGGGTGCACTACTGTTACCCAACATGCTCGATCAACTCTGGCCGGACACATTTGCTGGGTAATGCCCGTCCTCGGGAGATCGACATGAAGCAGCGCCCTACCTAGGCTCGGCAGAGAGGTCAGCACGCCGGACTAACCTATGCACCCAGGGGTCTTGGGCCATCGCCCTGGGCACCCTGCGTGTTGCGAGACTGGCCGGGGTGCAGGCGCGACACTGAACTCGTCAGTGAAGTATCCAGCCCAATCCCGACAATAAGCACGCACGGTGACCGTGACGTCTGAAGAACTTTCGGGAGAAACGTACGACGTAGAGGGCCCCATAACCATAATCCCGCGTGGTGGTAGTGCGTATAGGGCACGTCGACCCACTCAGATCACACACCCAAATCCAATAGGCTCATTTAGTATCATGCGGAGACAATCAAAGTTTCTGAAGCTCCGCCACAATATCACACTCGAGTGCCCTTCCGGCACACTCGACATCACAGATCCCCAGCGGGTACCCACCAGGGTGGACCCGCCTGTAACAAAGGTCAAGGTAACCGTGCGGTCATAACATCAAGGGGGGAAACCCCGAGGAATCACCCTCGGCGGATTCCACTCGATGAAAACATCAGGGTGAACGTATGAGGCATCACCCTCGAGGTTCACACTGAGGGGTTGCACGACAGAGTCGTATCGGAAGTGGAGAAGGAGGAATCACCCTCGATGACCACGACCGAACAGCTACGCTACAGAGTATTCATCAGAAGTGCGTTACGAGGTATCACCCTCGGCACTCGATAGTAGCTATGCAGAGTCGTACAACTAAGGGGGTGAGGTGATGTGTCGGTCTCTGGTCGACGATCACATTGATCGAGTCATCGATGATCAAGCAGGGGCAACAAGGGTAAGGTGGTGGGGTCACTGATGGTTCACTACCAACCTATACTAAACAGTTTATCATAGGCAGGTAAGGTAACAATGAACAGGTTACGAAAATAGGCTATGCATCAGAATAGGAACATACATTAACAGTAGCAAAATCTAATGCAAGCAAGAGAAATGGAATGGGCGATATCTGGATGTTCAAGGGGGGGGCTTGCCTGATTGCTCTGGCAAGAAAGAGGGATCGTCAACGGGCTGCTCGTCTGTAGTGTAGTCGTACCCAGCTGCAGCGTCGTCGGTCTCGGCGTCTATCGAGAGAGAAGGAGGGGGGAAGAAACAATAAATTCACGGCAAAGATGCAAACAATAAGCATGACATGCCTAAATGATATGCCGGGGTGTTCTACTGCCTAACTAAATGATTTAGTTAATTTAGGAATTTAACCGGATTTATTTAATCAACGTTGGGCACTATTCATTTATCGAAATCGGTCTAAAAGTTCAATGTTCATATAGCTAGGGGCATCTGACAGGAATACAGAGGGCGTATTCGGGTTCGTATCGAAATTCTGAGCAACTTTCATATATAAATTATTTTCATCGGAGTTACGGTTTATTTAATATGATTTTCTAAAGTTTTTATTAATTTTCTGAATTTAATTATTTATTTAAATTCGAATTATCCAGAATAGTGAATGATGACGTCAGCATGAGGCCAGTGTGACGTCAGCAGGTCAACTCTGGCTGACCAGAGTCAAACCTAACAAGTGGGGCCCACATGTCATACACTGTGGCTTTAACAGAGAGGTTAAATTAACTAATTGGGTTAATTAACAGGTGGGCCCAGCAGTCAATGACTGATTAGGATTTTAATTATTTTTATTAACCTAATTAGTTAATTAGGCACCTGACAGGGGGGCCCATATGTCATAGACACAGGGAGAGGGGCCCCACCAGTCAGTGACTGGGCAGTGCCCAGTCAGCCAGTTGACCAAGTCAACTGGTCAACTGGGGCCGGCCTGGCCCACAGGCAGTGGCAAGGGAGGGGTGGGACCTAGCGGCCACGTCGGACGCCGGCTATGTTTTTTTGCTAATCTTGGTCCATAGTGTGGTTTCACGTTTGTATATAAAATAAAAATAATAAAATGGTAAATAAAAATATTTGTTGGTATATAAAAAGTTTCATGCAATTTTATAAATTATTCACATGTTTAAAAAATCCACAAATGATTTTATTTTGGAGAATACACTATGAGTATTTTTCACAAAAAATATGATGAACATTTTTCTAGTACTTGATGAATAGTTCCAGATACACGGTGCAAATTTTGTAAGTACATGATGAGCATATTTTGAATTACACAAGGCACATTTTACTACAATTTTCTTTCCTATTTACAAAGGTTGAGTTCACAGGTGGAGCCAACAACCTTCGCAATAAACATCTCTACTTACACGTGGGACTATCAACCTCCCAAAAGACATAATTAAATTACTTTTACTCACATGGAGTACAACACTACTTTGGATGGCACGAAGGCTGCTGGTATAATCTAAATGAGGTGTGACCGGAGTGGCATCTTTGCTGCTTACGTGTTTTTGTTTCGCTGTAATGATGCATTGGAGGCGGAGATGCATGGGATAATGCAAGATATGGCCCTGGCTATACAACACACTGATCTTTCGGTCATTGTGCAATCAGACTCTTCAATGGCATTATCGATCCTTTCTGGAGATTTGATGGATTACTCCACTTATGGACACCTTGCCTTGGAGACAAAAGCCTTGATGATCTTTCAGGAGTTTATTCCACATAAGCTTCACCGGAAACAAAATAGAGTAGAGTGGCAGATCATTTGACAAGTTATAGCTAAATTGAACGTCACATTGTTGTTTGGCTACAGAGAGGACCTCCATGTATCGAGGAACTCTTGCCTCGGGATTGTATTAATCTATAATTATGGAATAAAGCTAGTTGGAAAGATGGCATCATCATGCTAGTAAATGTTCAAACTCCAGCGCGTTTTGGCTGTTCCTGGGCCGACTCGGATTCAAATTCAAAGTACTTCCCGCGTCCCTGTTTTCTTGCTCGCCTCGTTTTCCCGAATTCCCGATCCATCTGACCTCGCCCTCCGATCGGCGACGCCTCTTCCTCTCTCTCCCTCCCGACGCCGGATAGCGTTCGCTTGATCGTTGCTCTCGCGATTCCATCCACGGCCGCGACCATGGGTGGCACCACAGTGCTCTCGCCGTCTCTGCTCCTCCCGCGCCGTAGCGCCGCCGACCTCCACTCCTGCCCTTCCCGCGTGCGCGTAAACCCTGCCTTGATGGCGAATCCCGCCGCCGCCAAGAGGCCGAAGCGGCCCATGTCGGTGCCCGATGACAGGCAGCTGCCGGCGAAGCGCGTACGCGGTGTCTGCTCCGGGGGCGAGCCCCATGTCGCAGTCGCAGCCTTCCGTGTCCCAGCAGCGACGAGGGTCCGAAAAGCCCGACGTGCAGCCACCCCTCCATCTCCGTGACCAAGAACCCCGTGGCCGGCTCGCCGGAGATCGCGATGCAGTCGAAGCCACCGGTCAGCGGCCGCAGCCTGCGCGAACTGATCGAGAGCGCTCGCCTCGCCAAGGCTCGCGCCGCCGCCGCCGCAGAAGAGGCCAGCCGCCGGCGTGGCGTCGAGAGCAGCAAGCTACCGCGTCCCAGCAGCGGCGAGGATCCCAAGAGCTCGGCGTACCTCCGCTCGTCCGTGATCAAGAACCAGGCCGAATCTCCGGAGAGCGCGACGGAGTCAAAGCCCCCGGTCAGCATGCGGGAGCTGATCGAGAACGCTCGCCTCGCCGGCCGTCGGCGTGACATCGAGCACCGCAGGGCGGAGGCCCGGCGGCAGGTGGAGCGGATGGTGGACACCGTGCAGTTCAACGATCCCTACATCGATCCCTCCGACGTGACCAGGTCCCCCGAGGAGCTGCTCCGAGCAAGGCAGGAGGCATGGTGTGCTCAAGCTCAACTGATCGCCATGGCTCGTCAACGAGCTGACCCCTTCTTCGTGCAGCCTTGCTGGTGGTGATGGAACGAAGCAGAGGAAGCAAACCATCAGCTGAGCAAAGAAGAGCTACAAGTTGTCCACTATGTAGTCTTAAGTAGGAGTATTTCACTGGCATGTTTTGAAGTGATGCTAGTGAGATTCTTAATTTGAGCATAGATTAGTGTGAATAAATACTTGACGACAGTGGTGTTTACTTCACTGAACACATATTCATTGCCATAAATCCACTGGACATCACAATGCCTGATACATAATCTGAAAATTCATAGTGACAAATTCAATCAATTACATGTAGTTCTTCCCCTTCCACTTTTCTGTACCTTTAGCGTCATGCGCAGCTTCTGGTCTTGCTCCTGAAGAGAAATCAGGAGTGCGCATTTTGACACGCTCGGAAACGGAAAGATTTGCCTGGCTCTGTACATGTTTTCTGATCCTGAGGTTACCGATTCTTTTTCCTCTGTAAAGACTATTAGTCTGTTTTCTATATCCTGAGGTGACAGGACAGTTCTGTTTCTGGCTATCTGACTCTGAACTTCATAGCAGTAAAACGAGCCAGGCGCAACTCTGAACTTCATAGTAGTAACACGAGCTACCAGATAAAAAGATAGCATGATCATCTTGAACGGTCAAAACTTGGCGAGCGACATCATCCACCTTTGCCGCCATTTATCTAGCAATCACCAGTTATTTGTCTCCAATTCTCAAGGCAAAACTTCCAGCAAGACGAACACTAGACATCGCGGCCGGTGTGACGCTACTGACAATAGTTCCTACCCTATGACAGCCTGCACACTGCACTTCAAACTGTGAGTACCTTCTTTAGAGGCTACGGAATAATACCTTCCATGTACAACGTGGGAGGTGATGAACAATCCGGTCGGGGTCAGAGCCTGGCATAGTAACTTTATAGGAGAATTTCACCTTGTACCCGACTACTTACTGGTAGTAGGATAAATTCAGTACAACTGGACCATATATACTTACCAAGCAATCCGCGTATTCTTGTAGGTATCCTTCTCTTAAGAGCTGACTTATAATTTTATCATTTGTGCCTGCAAAAAAAAATAAAAAATTATCATTTGCAGTACACATCCAGTTTCAACTTTCAACTACTTGCAGAAATTTCAAATTAGCTGATCGCATCCATTTGCACGTCTTGGGTTCACCTTCAAAAAGTATAGCTTTCCTCAAAATAAGAGGAGATTTTAGCTACCTATTTGCACATGTTCCTCCAGTTTACATAAGGCGACAAGCCATTAAGCATCGGACCACCATCCTTTTCCTCTTTTTCTCATGGCTTCAGTACTAAAGATCTCACATGGCTTTTAGTAAAGTTCAGAGAAGTACAAGTAGCCATATGGTTTTCACGCGAGATTCCTGAAAATTGCAATCTCGCCTGAAACTCTACTTGGATAACAACAAATTATTAAAAAAAAAATTTGAGAAGGAGGATCACCCCGGCCTCTGCATCTGAGAGATGCATGTGGCCATCTTATTAATATGTGCCAAGCAAATACAAGGTCTGGAAACATATCAGCTCGCAAACAGAGCCAAAAGAAACCAAAAGTCTGAAATCAAAAAGCCACAACCGGCAAAAAAAAAACAGATAAGATGACTAAACACCTATCCTATTAATAACTCGCCATCCAAACCGGTTGAAGAAACCCCGCGCTACCATCTCCCAACGGTTGCACCCAGTAACCAAAAGTTCCCTGGAGTCCGTAGGAGTGAGTAAGGACCACGTACGTGTCCAAGCTGTAGCTCTGAAAATGACCTGCAAGAAATTTGAAATATGTTGTCTGTTAAAAATCATATCATTCCTACAATTCCAGATTGCCCACAATAACGCACATATTCCTATCCGAATTTGTGCCGCAATGGCTGAGTCTACTCCAGTTAACCATGTCCCAAATAACGTTTCAATGCTATCTGGAGGAGTAATACTGAAGGCAATATAGATGGTGCGCCAAAGCAACTGCACAAGAGGACAGTCAATGAATAGGTGTTGTATCGTTTCGTCTCGATCACAAAAACAACAACGTGCACTTCCTACCCATCTCCGCCTCAGCAAATTGTCTTTGGTAAGGATCACATGCTTATGGACAAACCATATAAAAATCTTAATTCGCAAGGGAACCTTGATCTTCCAAATATGAATTGATCTTGGGACTGGGCCAGAGTTTATTAGATCTATGTAAAAAGATTTGACCATAAACACCCCACTCGCCGTTAACTTCCACTTGAAAGAGTCAGGCTGGTTAGTGAGTTGGACGTCCATCAATCTCCGCACGAGGTGTAACCAGGAATTCCAACGCTCCCCGACTAAAGACCTCCTGAACTGTATATTTAACGGGACCGCTTGTAATACTGTAGCCACGTAATCACCCTTACGTTGCACAATATTATATAAAGTGGGATATTGTAAGGCTAGTGGCATCTCCCCTAACCAAGTGTCCTTCTAAAAGCGTGTTGTGTTACCATTACCCACAACAAACTTTGCCCTATGAAAGAAGATATCTTTTATCTTCATGAGCCCCTTCCAGAATGGCGAATCAGTAGGTCTAACAGTAACTTGAGCCAGCGATTTGGAGTGTAGATATTTATTACGCAAAATCTGAGCCCACATACCAACAGTCTCTACTGATAACCTGTATAACCATTTGCTCAGAAGGCATTTATTTTTAACCTTCGGATTTTCGATTCCAAGTCCCCCTGGTCCTTGGGTCTGCAAATAATATCCCATCTTGCCAAGCGGTATTTTGATTTTACCTCATCTGATTGCCAGAAAAATCGAGATCGATAAAAGTCTAACCTTTTCCATACCCCCTTGGGTACTTCAAAGAAAGAAAAAAGGAACATTGGCATACTGGTAAGTACTGAATTGATCAGCACCAGCCTACTCCCATAAGACATAAGCTTACCCTTCTAGCAGCTTAGCTTTTTCTCAAACCGATCTTCGATACATTTCCACTCTTTATTAGTAAGTCTGCGATGGTGAATCAGAATCCCAAGATAACTGAAGGGTAATGATCCCATTTCACACCCGAACAAATGCCTATAAGCATCCTGCTCCTCTTTGGCCCTACCAAAGCAGAATAACTCGCTCTTGTTAAAATTAATCTTAAGCCCCGACATTTGTTCGAAAAGACAAAGTACCAGTTTCATATTCCTAGCCTTTGCAATATCATGCTCCATAAAAATGATAGTATCATCAGCATATTGTAAGATGGACACCCCACCTTCCAACAGATGTGGTACTAGTCCACCTACAAGGCCATTTTCTTTGGCCCTGCCTATAAGCACAACCAACATATCGGCCACAATATTGAACAAAATAGGCGACATAGGGTCCCCTTGTCTTAAGCCTTTGTGCGTCTGGAAATAGTGACCAATGTCGTCGTTCACCTTAATCCCTACACTTCCCTTTTGGATGAAGGAGTCCACCTGTCTTCTCTGTAGGAGATATGCCCTAGAGGCAATAATAAATGTTATTATTTATCTCCGTGTTCATAATTAGGTTTATGTTCCATGCTATAACTGCTGTGGTTCCCGAGCCCGTATATCCATAAAGGCTCTGGGGAAAAC
This sequence comes from Thinopyrum elongatum, assembly GCA_011799875.1. Taxonomy (NCBI): domain Eukaryota; kingdom Viridiplantae; phylum Streptophyta; class Magnoliopsida; order Poales; family Poaceae; genus Thinopyrum; species Thinopyrum elongatum. The sequence continues at coordinate 60,111,921 of CM022301.1, read as the reverse complement.
CCATGTGCACGTGTGGAATAATAAACGGTAAAATGTATTCCTAGTCATGCCTCTAAGACTAGCTCAAGTGTTGCATGATGATTATGTTTTCCCAATCATAGGCATGTCTATGCCAGCAACTTTGAGGGCACAAATGTTAGAAGAACATTTGTGTTGAATCGACCCGATTGATGTTATGCTATGAGATACATTCGTCACAAGTTAATGGTTAATAGCACAGAGATGGTTAACGTTTGCATGATTCCTCAGACCATGAGAGTATCGAGTTTCTTCATGCTTGCTTCATGAACTTTGGGGTTTGTTAAACGTCATCCGTAAATGGGTGGCTATTACGGCGGCTTACGGGTTCATGGGAAAGTATGTCAAGTAACTTGATAGCTCAAGATTGGGATTTGCTCCTCCGGCGATGGAGAGATATCTCTGGGCCCTCTCGGTGTTACGGTATCCATCATCGTCTGGCCAGACACTTTGTGATTTGATCATGGGGATGCCGGAACACGGTAACGAGAAAAGAGAACAATACCGGTAACGAGGTAACTAGCATAGTGGACAAGTTGTTGATCCACGGGAATGCCAACATGTCTCACCTCGGGTATTTGTAACATATCGCGAAGCAACAGGAATAGCACACGGCAACTGGAGGTTCACTCGAATATTCATTCGTGTGGGTATAGGGGTCAATATGGGTGTCCACGGCTCCGATGTTGATCATTGATCGGAAGGGGTTCCGTGTCATGTCTATACTTCACCGAACCTATAGGGTCACACGCTTAAGGGTCATCTATCTGCTGAATACTAGACAGGGAGTCTGAGAGAAAATCACCGAAAAAGTTTTGGACACCGAAAAGTTTCGGACAGCGGAAAAGTTCCGCAGAGAGAGGTCACCGGATGAGTTCCGGTGAAACTGAAAAGTTGTTTCAGGGGATACCATTAAGTCAAAATGGTTTCGGCACATGCCTGATAATTCTTGGAGGATGCCAGAATCATTCTGGAAACTTCTGGGAATTTTCTGGAAGAAAAACCGGAAATGTTCCGGGGCTGCCGGAACCGCTTCAGATGCTTTTCACAGATGAAATCACTAAACTGGAATTGTTCCAGAACGCGTTGAAAATTATTTTAGTGGGTACTGGAAATGTTCTAAGCCCACATAAATATTTTCAGTTTGAACGGACGCTGAAAAATGTCGTCGTGAATAGTGAAAGTGCTTTTTGGGTGGCTTCTTGGAGAAGCCACCTTGAGGGTCCTTTGGTATTTTTCCCCTTGGCTTCTTGGAGAAGCCACCCTTGGGCTTGGCCTATAAATAGGGGTGGAGGGGGCTGCCTAAAGACTCACTCCTTCTCACATACAAGTGCCATGCAATGATCTGGCTTCTCTCTCCCTCCCACGAAAAGAGTTTCGTAGAGCCGAAAGGCTGTCTGGGTTCCGGTGGAACTAGTTCTGGACGGCGAAGCCCTGCCGGATAGTTGACACCGTATGTGTGCAACTCTGTAGAGAGGTCGTAGTTTCGATCTTAGTGCCCGAGGGGCTGTTCGTGAGTGCCTCCCGAAGGGCTGTCCAAGTGACGGTCCGAGTTCTGTGAGTCCTCCCGAAGGGCTGTCCGAGTGACCGTTCGAGTTTCGAAGGTCCTCCCGAAGGGCTGTCCGCGACACCGTCCGGGGGACTGTTCGACTGCCTCCCGGAGGGCTGTCCGAAGGGAAGACGAGGGTATACATCCTCGCGGTTGGGAGGTTGTAAATCCTAGCTGCGGGGATCTGCACCACCGATCGTCATCGACTCTACTTTCGCTGCGCTACGGGTCGGTAACGAAAATGATCAAACCTTGTATGCAGTCTCCATAGTGGTCCTGGGCTGGTGCGTAGGTCGGAAAATTTTTGTTTTCTGCTGCGTTACCCTACATTCTCCATCTTTCATCAAAGCCTTTCATACGCATCGCCTGCTGTAAGAAAGGCCACTTGACCTTGTCATATGCCTTTTCAAAATCCACCCTGAAGATCACCCAATCTAGTTTCTTCGAGTGAATTTGATGAAGAGTTTCATGTAAGACAACAACCCCTTCGAGGATATGTCTCCCGGGCATGAAAGCCGTCTGACTTGGTTGCACCAATGAGTGAGCAATCTGTGTCAACCTATTGGTACCGACTTTCTTGAATATTTTGAAACTCACATTTAGAAGGCAACAATATGTCTGGTGAAATGCAATCGGTCGTGTGCAACTACTCAAATCTCGGATACATTACTGTTAGAAACAACAGTTTTATCGGGGATCTTAGCGAAGTCAACTTCACCATGTTGGATCTAAGGATAGCTGATTTAACAATGTGTAGGTATTTAACCCTGCTAAAATGGCAAAACAAATTCAAAATTGAATACCTAATGTAAACTAGTAGAATGCCCGTGCGTTGCCACGGGCTTTTAATTTATTTTTTCCAATTACACCTATGAATACAATGTATCAAATTTCACATGTATAGATTCTTTTTTTTGGATAATTGTCCATGTGTGAGGCACACATAGTCTAGTGGTTCAACATCAATCGTGTATAATATACTCCCTCCGTTTTTAAATATATGTCTTTTTAGAGATTTCAATACAAACTACATACGGATGTATATAGACATATTTTATAGTGTAGATTCACTCATTTTGATCCGTATGTAGTCCCTTATTGAAATATTTAAAAAGACTTATATTTCGGAACGGAGGGAGTATATCATTAGTGGGTAAGTCACTCTTCTCCTTCACATCAAGAGGAATTGTGACTTTTTCGGGGTAAGTCGCTCTCCTCCTCCTCATGCTGCTTCTTTTTCTTCTTCTTTCAAGCTCACCGTCACTTTTAATGGAGCATCCGACTCAAATCGCCACACCATCCACACACCTAGACTTGAAATTTTGATTAGAAGATTTCACGACATGGAAAAATGGTGTTTAATCATAGTACATTACTTCTACATGAATTAAAGACAGCTGACATCTAAGCCAGAAATGAACAAGCAAAAACAACTTAGTACACATAGATACATCTCTCCCCACCCCCTCCCCCTCTCTCTCCCTCACCCCTCCCCCTCTCTCCCTCCCTGCCTCTCTCAATAAATAAGTTAATCTTTCAAATAATGGTATATGATCAGTTTCACTTGTCTTGAGAGCTTAGCCAAGTAGAAATCTTAAACCTTTTTCTTCATTCCAATTTTACACCTCGTCATCCATATGTAGTAACTTCGAGAAAGTTAATTAAAGCCTTCCAACATCCAAACATCATGAACCAAATGCGGAAAAAGAGTAACGATCACATCTTGAATAACAAAATTCTCGTGGAACAGATGATTCAAAACACAGAACATGAACTTGCCTAACCTACACTAATTCTAATCCTTTCCGCGACCTGCCATACGATGTGAGCAAACATATACATTTATGAAAATTGGAGTTGATATAAAAAGGAATGTAGTCCATTTTCGTCAGCAAAAGAAGACTAAAGAGATTCTTCCAAAATAGAACAGTTACCAAGGTGCAACTAACCAAGTATAATCTATAATCTTTCACAATAAATATGTAAGACAATTATATTAGTTGTATAGAACACATCAGTATTCATGAAAATACCATTGAAAACAGACAATCTGTGTCATCTCCATGCAGTACACAGCAAAGAATGCTAGATTTTGATTGACGCATTGAGTTAACTGATGAAAATACATATCTGTCAGCAATTAGCTTGGTTTCTAAATTGTCGGGACCCACGAGGCCATGGCGGCGAAGCGCTGCACCACGGCACAGGACGCCCACCACACAGCGTGTCGTTATCTTACTACGTTGTAGGCAATGGACGTCTCGGCAAGGAGGAACTTACTGAAGGGGTACCGCCTGTGTAGCGGCAAGTGATAAGTTCTAGACCATGTTCCACACGGTCTGGGTAGGGAAGCTCGGATCCGAAGGTACTTAATTCGACATGAGATAATAGATACACAAGCTCTCTGAAGGACATTACCAGATTACTCTAGATAGATCCTATGCAACTTTGGATTGTTTCAGCCTGACAAACTATTTCGCCAGCAACTGAGGGTCTCATAGGTGTCTAAAGCTCCAGCACAAGGAAGAGTGTATGAAAACCAGGCAATACATTGATTGCGTATAATCAGAAGCACCAGCATGACAACATCTGATATTTTACTACCAATATCTGAACCAATTAAACCTTATGAATATAAATACAATTAACCTATGCATGCGATTGTCTATTCATTCCATAGCAATTTGTATAAAGCTTGGAACAAACTATTATTATATAAATATCACAAAATGCGTGAAAACATATAATAGTATAAATGATTGAGCATAGCTCACAACAATAAAGATATAATGAACTAAGATCCAAGCGACTAAGACAACAACAGGTTCAGCCAACCAATTTCTCCTGAAGTGATAAACGGCAACTTGGTTCTCGAATTCTCTGTTGTTCGACTCGTGACCAAAATCAGAGGAACAACGTGAAATTAAAAAAACAGTTTATACATGTCAAAATCGGAGGAAATACTGCAAAGTTATACAATTGACAACTCAAAGTTAATGCACAGAAACTACGTAGTGTGGTGGCGCCAAATATTTACATAGATGACTTAGAGAAACTATAAATGGTTGACTGTTCTGAGAATACATTGAATTCCCGAAGATTAAAATTGAACTGACCTCACAGCATGAGCCATAGAGAGGCATGGTATGCATGTTAGCCTGGAGATTTTTCTTTTCCCTTTAATTCTCAGCTTCCTTGATACCCAGATAGACCTCTGCTTGCGCAACAGCTCCATGTGCTCTGCCTTCTTCTGTATTTTTAGCTTCTCCTTGTTCCTCCAGCTGTCTGGCTTCTCAGATCTTTCTTTCATCTGTACATCATCACATGTGCGCTATAGGTGTGCCTAAAGAGGCATTTTCTTACAAGCAACAAAATGGTGAGCTATTCTAAAAAAAACCACACCATGATAAGCTGAAACAAGGTTGGGTCTCATTGGCAGTACCGCAAACAAATAGGAGTCCTTGTTTCTTGTAAGAGGTTCATATGGAAAGTTAAGATAATGACAATCAGTAAGACTGGCGCTTCAAATTAAAGCCAAATGGATGAGGTAAAACTGAAACAACGCCAAGGGGATTAAAAGGGGGGCTGACGGAAATCGAGCTTGAAGCGGCGACAAACTTTGCGGCATTGCGTTCTTGTTGAAAACGCGGGCAGCTTAGCACGCACCTCCGATCTCCTCCTTGTGCTGCCGCTGGGCCTCTAGCAGCTGCACCTCAAGGGTGCACTGACGCATCAGCTTTCCCAGCTCGTGCATGTAACCCGTGCGCCTGCAGCCGCTCGAGCTGTACGCCGCGATATTGGCGGGCTCCCTCGCCTAGGTTGCTAAGAAATAACAAAAAGAGTAGCTGGAGAAAATGGAAAAAAGAACTCTAATATTTAAACCACACTTTCTGCATACGTGGAACACAATTAAGGGGAATTTATAGCCAGTACAACAGAATGCAAAAGCTTAAGGTTGACCTGCACTACAAAAGATACAGGTGAACTTATCAATGCATTTTTAATCAGCAGGCAACAACATAAACAACAATTGATGACATGAGCTTAATCTTTACCATTTGTCTGGTCATAGTAAATATACCACTTCAGAATTAGCGTGTAATGTGCTTGTACAATATTCACAACACTCCAGTAGTGTTTGATCCGGATGCTAAGCAATCTACAATCATGGAGCCTCCTTGAGAGTTGAGATGCAGATTAGCAAACTACTCCAGTGTGGCTGCATAAACAAAGAAGATGGCACGGTCATTGGCTGTTGAGAATCCTATGTTGCAAAACATTAAAATAAATATCATAGAAGTTATTGTACCATATAACAAGAATACATATCAGGCAAAATTCACTGCCCTCAAAGGCACATTTTCACCAGGCAAATATTCTTCATGTCCATATATCTAAACAAAGACGTGGTACCCATTGACTACAATTAAGCATAATCATCCGTGGCTTACTACATTATGTGTGCTCCTTGGTGGACGAGAAAACCTGCAAATTAATTCCTCACATACATTGATCATACAACAGTCAAGTGGAGATTCATGTTCTTGTGGTAGAAGAAAACACCGTGAAGTGTAGCATATCCACAAAACAATTGAGACAAGGATTGCCTTCAGGCCAGTGCGTCGGGTGCGGCCTTGCCATTGACAGTGCAAGCAAAATTCAGAAGTGCGTCAAGGATCATTTAAACACAAACACATGAGATCTCGAGCAGCAGCACCATCCAATATTCTAGGTGATTCATGGCGCGAGGACCATGAACTGAGGTTGCTGCTAGGGGTAGACTGCAACATGACATAGAGACGTCAATGAGTTTGACCAACAAACAAGGAGGAACGTCTCAGGGGAGCGTGCGTCTACATGGAATTGAGGCAGAGCTTACCTAGGAGGGAGACTGGAGGGAAGGAACGCCCTTCGAGTTGAAGGATATGGCTGCCAATCGTCCAATTTTGTCCATGGGAGGATGAAGCAGTGAAACATCCGCTTCCTCTCATCGTCGCTTACCCCCTGGAGGACAGAATCGGTGTGGTTAGGCGAGGAAGCGGGGTACAGTAGCACCAGCGCGACAACCGTCGCCGACGAGAACGATGTGCGAACGCTCAACTGCAAGTGAGATCGATGTGCAGCACACGCCGTTGGGACTTGGGAGCAGAACCAACGTGGGGAGGCTTCAAAGCGGAGAGCCGGCGTTGCGTTGGCGGCTATGGCGGCCGGAGCTGGGCAGGCTATGGCGGCCATCTAGGGTTACGCCAGGGTCGGCTGGCTTGTGTGCGGGAGGCGAGCGAGAGGTGTCCGTCTGGAAAGAGAAAGCACAAGGAATAAAACGTACAAACTCCTCCTTTAGGAGGATCCATTAGGAGGAGTAAGAGATAGAGATAGTACAGATAATATTCCCATGACAAATTAAGTAGGTACATAATGCTTTAATAATGAGTTTTTTTAATGGTGTATGGTGCGTACTTAAAATCCTTTATTTGTTTCCTTAAAATTTATTATTTGTTTCCTAAAAAAATTACAATAGTGGAAGGTATCGGTTGATTTGGGTAAGTTACTAAAGTTAGATCCGTGATTGCGTGTACGTTAGGAAAGTGCTGATTTGCAAGGAAAGAGCTGAGGGGTAAATAAACCGGTGAATAAGAAACCAGCGTGGAGGGGGTGGTGGGACGAGGGACGAAAAAAAACCGGTTGAAAATAAACAGTGCGAAAGTGGTGGGACGAAAAAAAAAAATCTGGACGCAATCCTACCAACTGAGACATTAGAAGTAGAGATGAGAGAGCTTCAAAATTAGGAGCATAGTTAATTAAAATAATTACGGGTGCTATAATATAATATATTGGCGTTTCTTTTTTCTAGGTGGTAAGAACGTACTCGAGACTGATATGTTTTATGGGCCGGTTGCTATCGATTAATCTGAAATATTTTTACGGACTTATTGCTGAATCAGAGGTAAGAGCTCCAGAATTATGAAGTATGATGAATTAAAAGGATTATGAAGCATAATGATTTAAAAGGATTAAATGGGAGGGCTTCTTGAAAAAGATACCGTTGGATCAATCAAAGTCGGGAGACAAATTTCAAATTAAAAACCTCAGATACCTTAAAAATTAAGCAGCATAGTGCATTTAATACTAGAGTCACAACATCTGGGAGAGGCAGATCATACACTGACACAGATACACCGCGTCCGTAGCAAAACGAAAATACACGGACCAATGGCTTAGATAGATTACAAGTTTACAACACAAGCACACACCAACACCCCGCCCTTCCATTGAATCACTCAATCACATCAATGAACACAAGCTGACGGAGTGACAGATCAGGTTACTATGCCATTAGGATCAGGCTTAGATGGGGATGGCCCTGGAGACGCGCGGGTAGACGACCCTGGCCGGGTGTCCCATGATGCGGCGGCCCTTGCGGTGGCGGAACAGGTACACCGCCGCGCCCAGCGGCCACTCCACCACCCCCGTCACCACAAACGCCACGAACCCCAGCGTCGGCCCCACCACCTTGCACCGGCACGGGTTGCTCCGAGTCCCACACTGCACGCACGACGGCACCAACGGCATCGCTGCTCTACTTGCTGCTCAAAAGCTCAAGTCTCTTCTGTTTCTTGGATCGATTTTTGGTGGCTGACTGCTTGCTCGGGCTTGTTCGTTCTAGTTCTCTGTTGTGGGTGATGGAGCCATGGTGCCCGGCCATCGTCAGGCTATATAGAGGCTTCGCGCCGGGGACGCGTGGCCAACGGGCTGTAAGGTGGATTTGCTGAGGTTGCAGATGGCAGGTCATGGCTAGCCCCATGGTTGACTGCCGCGTTGCATGGGAGAAGCGCGGAACGAATCCTGGGCTCACGCGTGTTGCCCTTGCCGTTCGCTCCTTGGGGTTTTCTCACGCGAGGCACTACTTCCCCATGAAAAGCGTGATAGGCATTCTCCAACGCTGTAAATTAAATCGGACACGTCCGTAGTCATGTTCGGATTTGTCCGTGGACAACGTATGTATATCGTGATGATCATCCAGTGCATCAAATAAAGCGGACACGATATTTTCATTAATATTTAGATTTTGTTTTACAGACTGTAGTGTTGGGGCAAACCCCGGACCATCTCTCTTTCTTTCACTCGCACATATGAAGGTGGAAGAAGGAGCACACGATATTCCGATGCACAAACGCCTCCGCCGCACGAACGGTGCCTCGGCCGCACGAACGACCTAATCTTTACTAGGCACATACCAGGGCTCGGCACATACCGGCGCCCGACAACACACCGTGGCTCGGCTCATACCGCCGGCGCCATACCCACACGAGAGACTACTGGAGACTACATCTCTCCTAGCTACTCTACCATCTACACATCACCAATACATGGCTTATATAGCCGGACTCACACCAGGCGTTGGCCTCACGCCCCACTAAGCTAGCTACATGCACGGCCAGCACGAACGCCAGAACCAGCCACTAATGGACGTACACATCACGCATGACCCGGCCACCACATCCAGCAACTTAACTCACGCATGCACTAACTAACCTGGAGTCTACCCATCCGTGACTAACAAACTCTGTCCATGCAAGATTATGGCTAACATGTAGCTTACTCTTTGCAAGGTTGACTGTCGCGTATGCAATGTTGTTTTGGAAGCTGAAATTGTGGCAACCGTGGAAGCTGTTTCTTTGGCTCTTCAATGGAGCAATTTTACCTATTGACATTGAACCTGACTGCTTGTAGGCTGTAGCCATGATCAAAGGTGGAGACCGTAACAAATCAAAGTATTCATTCTTGATTAGAGGGATCACTAGTAGTATGAGGGAAATCGATTATTGCATTACTCATAATCGTCGGGACTGTAATAGTGCTAGTCATTTTATGGCTAATTTTGATAGGTTTGCAATGCTGAATTATTGTTTGGCTAGGCTTTGGTCTAGAAGAGGTCCTGAAGATTATTGGACAAGATCGTAATCCCTAAGTTTTGAGTGATGCACAATTTTTTTTCGCAAAAAAGGGTGGCCAAGCAGCACGTTTTTCTTCTATGCCTTAACAAATCGTGCATGTGTATGAGGTTCGTACCAAAGGGGTGAGGTAAGGAAGGGGTGGGGTGGTTTTCTGGATTTTTTTTGGTGTGCGCTTAGTCCGTTTTTTCTGGTCAGAGGTGATGGGGGGAGTAAAACATTAGGCTAGGAAAAATCGCTATAAACCAGAAACAGGACGTAGGGTATCCGTTTGAAGAAAAAATGTCGGAGTGGGAGAGGTGTGTATGTGGTGGAAGGAGGTGGAAGTGATGGAAGCGAAATATACAAACTCCATTTTAATAATAGAGCTTAGTGTTTTATACATGCCATGGAAACAAGCCATGTTGGAATACCTTGCGAATCCGCTAATTGGTAATTCGTGAGCTTTTTAATTTCTTGAAGGTTTGTTAGATAATGATTTGAGTGACTACTTGAGGGCAAAATCACCCCTTCGGACAACAACCGCTATTGCTACAAACGGTCTCACAATCCAGGATTCAATTGTTGTACTTCTAGACACGCTCACTGATCATCTGTTGAATTTGTGGATCAAGAGGATTGGATTGACAATTTTCATCTTCCCCTCTCAGTGCAAGCACATGATCAATTCTTAACTCTGTCTGAACTGTGCCCAGACCTCTCTGATACTGCACAGGATAAATGGAATTATTTGGGCCAGCCCAGCAAATTTTCCCCAATGAGAGCTTACAAACAACTTCTAGGAGAGCATGGGGAACATATATTTTTCAAGCAAATATGGAAATCAAACAGTAGGCTCAAGCATAAAATCTTCCTATGGCTAATTGCTCACAATAGCCTCCCTACAAGATCTTTTCTCATCAGAAGAGGAATGCACCTTCAGGATCCCCACTGCCCCAATTGTGATCAGCATGCTGAAGAAACAGTCTATCATATGCTTTGGGAATGTAACTTTGCACAGCAATGTTGGGATTCTTTAATTCCGCACAGAAATAGGGGCACCTCAAACTTCGAAGATATACAGCTAGCAGCCAAGCAAATACATATCCAAACAGCCAGGGAAATCATTATGATAGGATGCTGGAGCATCTGGATTCAAAGAAATGGCAAGGTGTTTAGGGCTATCCAACCTACGGTATTCAACTGGAGACACACAATGAAACTAGAATTGAAGAATCTGCAATACAAGATCATGGCAAAGAATCTGGAAGCTTTCAACAAGTTCCTTACAGATAACTTTTTGTAAATGATGTTTTTATTCCCGAAATCTGGCATAGGCTAACTTTTTTTACTTTGGAGCTTAGTCTCCACCTCATGTAACAAATTTCTTTTATTCTACGGTGTGCGGGTCAAAAAAAAAACTACATCAAAGTTGTTGGTACTGTATTAGTCGGTTTTGTTGTCATCAACATCAATGGTGGAGCTAGATAATATTTTTTCTATAGGGACAAAAGACAAATGTAAACATCCGAGGGGGCAAACGACTATTTTTTTCTAATCTAGGCACTCTCACTAGTAGAAAACAGGCCATTTGTCCCGGTTCCACAGGGCCTTTAGTCCCGGTTCTGGAACCGGGACTAAAGCCTCTAACCTTTAGTCCCGGTTCGCTTACGAACCGGGACTAAAGGGGCTCCACGTGGCCGCCGACTGGAGCGGCGCTGGTGGACCTTTAGTCCCGGTTTGTAACACCAACCGGGACTAAAGGAATTTTTTTGAATTTTTTTCTTCTGATTTTCAAATCTTTGAATTATTTAACAATTTAATCTCTAATCACCCCTCCTCACTGCTTCAGAATTTAATCTCTAATCTCTAATCAGCACTCATTCTAAATCGTCTAACTTCTTGGCCGGTCACTCATCCTCTCACTACTCCAGCCTAAGCACGCTTAACTTTCAGGTTCTATCAACCCTAATTTCCAAGTCTGCACTTGTTGTTTTCCTAACAATAGTAAGCTATCAATCCTGTTAACCCTTAGGTCTTGATGTCACATGATTTAATTTTTTGATTTCCAAACAATTATTAAAATAAACAACAATGATTAATTTAAAAACTCAAAAATACTTCAAAAAGAAGGAAAAAAAATTACAAAAAAATCAAAAATTCTAGAGTTTGACACATTTCATTTTTTTAACTTATATTAACTGAAGAATTTTTGTGTGTTCAATATGAACCATTCAAAGCCACATCCTTAAATTTCAACCATTTTTGACTTCATTTGCTATGTTTTCATGCATTTTATGATTCTTTGAGCTAAATTAGCCTGAAATTGAAAAGCACTACAAATGAACTCTGAAAAGGTTGAAACTTGACATGGTATCATCATTTCACCCAAATAGCTTGTGCTAAAAAGTTAAAAGGGTTATGACAAAAACTGGATGCACTTCGTGTACAAACTGGACCATCTATTTCGAAGTAACAGGGTTTCGGACGAAAACTCAGCTGTTACAAATATATTTTATTTTTTTATCTTATTTCAACTGAAGAATTTTTGTGTGTTCAATATGAAACATCCAAAGCCACATCCTTAAATTTCAACCCTTTTTTACTTCATTTGCTATTTTTTCATGCATTTTATGATTCTTTGAGCTAAATTAGCCTGAAATTGAAAAGCACTACAAATGAACACTGAAAACCCTAAACCCGGGACTTAAAACGTCCAAAACTCTATTCTAAACAGTAAACGCTAAAGGTTCAAACCCTAAAACCTAACCCTAAACTTGGAAATCTAAACCCTAGCCCTAAACCCTAAAACGTCTAAAACGTCCAAAAACTCTATTTTCACTTTGGATTTTGTGATTTTAAAAAGCTGTCCTAAACCCTAAACCTGGGACTTAAAACGTCCGAAACTGTATTCTAAACAGTAAACACCTCGGGTTCAAATCATAAAACCTAACCCTAAACTCTGAAATCTAAACCCTAGCCCTAAACCCTAAAAACGTCTAAAATGTCGAAAAACTCTATTTTTCCTTTGGAATTTGGTGATCTTAAAAAATTGTCGAAACGGAAAACTTGTTGTTTCTTCGGATAACTCTTTTTTTCTGCAAATTTTGATATATTATTTGTATTTTTCTGAATTAGGATGATTTAGTTATGATTTTTCCAAGTTTAATGTGGTAAAAGGCTTTAGTCCCGGTTGGTGTCTCCAACCGGAACTAAAGATAGACCTTTAGTCCCGGTTAAAGACACCAACCGGAACTAAAGGGCTGGGAGAAAAAAAATTAAAATTTGAAAAAAAAATTGAATTTTTTTTCAGTCCCGGTTGGTACCTCCAACCGGGACTAAAGATAGACCTTTAGTCCCGGTTGGAGATACCAACCGGGACTAAAGGGGCTGGCACCGTTCGAAGCCGGTTGCAAACCCTTTAGTCCCGGTTGGTGTCTCCAACCGGGACTAAAGGTCCCGTTCGAACCGGGACTGATGCCTGCGCCGCTCGAACCGGGACTAATGCTCACATTAGTCCCGGTTCGTAATGCAACCGGGATTAATGCTCCGATCCGGCTGTGACGAAAGCCCTGTTTTCTACTAGTGTCTATCCCACTTCGTAGATTTGTCCAAGGCTGGGTGCGGCACCCCCCTTATGCGAGCTCAGCTCCACCAGTGATTAATATCTTACCCGAGGTGTTATAACCTTCTCAACATGAGCGGGACGCACCCATTGTTAGCATTGTGGATGACCCGCTTCATTCACCGAGTGATAAAAACTCTACTGTTGTGTTTTCATAGTAGCAGCTTGGCCGAGGGTTCATCCTTCTTCTCGGGAAAGGCTTCGGATGCAAGTAGAAATTTTTCGAGCATGGGTATATTTCTTTACTCCTTTTTTCGTGGAAACTCTTTCTTTACTCTTATATAGATTTGAGTTGCCAAGAGAGTATTTACCGCAATTATCATAATTTTATGTAATAATCATGTGCACCATGATGTTTTGATTAGTTGATTTGTTTGACATATATTTTGAGATTTTCTTATTTGTGTGAATCGAGGGACTACAATGACAGAATGGTTTAAACAGCTGATGCAATTCAAAAGAAAATACCTATAGCAACACACAAGCATTTAACATCCATCATGCAATAGAAAAAGCTTACTCTCACAATGGACACACATATAAGTTCCATAGCTACACGAGTATTTCTGCTAGTTTTGCAAAATTAAATAACATGGAGGCCATTGTTGTTAACAAAAACTAGAGAGTGTAATTTCTCTTTTTGAGAGAATTTGAGAGTGCAGGCCATGCCAAAATAACACTAGTAGAAAACAGGGCTTTGGTCCAGGCCTGCCCAGCCCATTAGTCCCGGTTCAGTCACGAACCGGGACCCATGGGGGCATACGTCCCGGTTCGTGCGCCCAGGGGGCCGGCCGGGCCTCGTGGGGCATTGGTCCCGGTTCGTCTGGACCCTTTTTTCCCGGTTCCAGACACGAACCGGGACCAATGGGCGTTGCTCCTGTCCCACATTCATTGGTCCCGGTTCGTGGTTGGAATCGGGACCAAAGGGTGGCCTTTAGTCCCGGTTCCAACCACGAACCGGGACCAATGTGGTGCCTATATATACCTCGCTCGCAAGCAGAGCACTTCACTGCTCTGTTTTTTCTGGCTGGCTAGGGGAGGGCTTTGTGGTGCTCTAGCTCACCTCCTATGCACATGAGATGTTCGATGAAATGCCCGAGCCACACTACTTAAGCTTTCTTCTCTCCAAGCTCGACCTCCAAGCTCCATTTTCCTCAAGATTTGTCTAGGTTTAGCGGTCCATCACGTCCCGTCCCCGTCTTCACCGCCGTCGATCGCCCGCACCGATCTCGTCGCCGGCACCACCGTGGTGAGCCTCTTGTTCTTATCTTCTTTCTAAAAGAGAAAAATTCTTACTTGTATGATTTAGATAGATACTTGTATAATTTTCTTACTTTTATTATTGTTTGTTATTATATAGTGCGATGGTTTTGGTATCCGCACCCGTCAGCCCTCGTCCTGTCTATGATTCGGATGTGGTATATATTATATTTTATAACTATTTGGTTCATTTATTGTTTATGACAATTATGCCGACCAACGTGACATAGATTTTATTTATCTAGGAGGTATGTGAACCGGAAATTCCAACCGACCCTATTGTCGAGAGGTTAAATTTAGTTGAAGAAGAAAACAATTAATTGAAGGAAAAAATAAAAAAATTGAGGAGGAGAAGATGATATTGGAGTTGCATGTTGCGGATGTCGTCGATGATCACAAGATCAAGATGGATGCAATGCGCTTCAAGATTAGAAAGTATAGAAAATATGCCATTCATACCGAGGCTTGGTATCATTATGCCGTTGGATCAATTGTTACCTTGGTTGCGATTATGATCGCATTTGTTGTTGCATTGAAATGTTTTACATAGTTTCAATGTATGGTTTAATTAGATGCTCCGGAGAGCTATATGTTGTTCAATGAGAACTACGTATGTACTTTGGTTTTAATGTGATGATGAACTTCTATTAATTTGGTCACTTATCTATTCATGATGTTCTGTAATGGTTTTTGACACACTTAATTATATATAATGCACGCAGATGAACGGGCAATGGATGTACGGTGACAGACACACCTCCGAGTACATTAAGGGCGTGCATAATTTTCTCGAAGTGGCTGAGGCAAACAAGCAGAATGGTTTTATGTGTTGTCCATGCCCTATATGTGGGAATACGAAGTCTTACTCTGACCGGAAAATCCTTCACACCCACCTGCTTTATAAGGGTTTCATGCCACACTATAGTGTTTGGACCAAGCACGGAGAAATAGGGGTTATGATGGAAGACAGCGAAGAAGAAGAGGATGATGACAACTATGTGCCCCCTGAATACGGTGATGCTGCAACGGGGGAAGCTGAAGATCAAGAGGAACCAGACGATGTGCCCGATGATGATCTCCGCCGGGTCATTGTTGATGCAAGGAGACAGTGCAAAAGTGAAAAGGAGAAGCTGAAGTTCGATCGCATGTTAGAGGATCACCAAAAAGGGTTGTACCCCAATTGCGAAGATGGCAACACAAAGCTCGGTACCGTACTGGAATTGCTGCAGTGGAAGGCAGAGAATGCTGTGCCTGACAAAGGATTTGAGAAGCTACTGAAAATATTGAAGAAGAAGCTTCCAAAGGATAACGAATTACCCGACAGTACGTACGCAGCAAAGAAGGTCGAATGCCCTTTAGGATTGGAGGTGCAGAAGATACATGCATGCCCTAATGACTGCATCCTGTACCGCGGTGCGTACGAGGATTTGAACGCATGCCCGGTATGCGGTGCATTGCGGTATAAGATCAGACGAGATGACCCTGGTGATGTTGACGGCGAGCCCCCCAGGAAGAGGGTTCCTGCCAAGGTGATGTGGTATGCTCCTATAATACCACGGTTGAAACGTCTGTTCAGAAACAAAGAGCATGCCAAGTTGATGCGATGGCACAGAGAGGACCGTAAGAAAGACGGGAAGTTGAGAGCACCCGCTGACGGGTCGCAGTGGAGAAAAATCGAGAGAAAGTACCGGGCTGAGTTTGCAGGTGACCCAAGGAACGTATGGTTTGGTTTAAGCGCGGATTGTAGGAGATATGCCCTAGAGGCAATAATAAATGTTATTATTTATCTCCGTGTTCATAATTAGGTTTATGTTCCATGCTATAACTGCTGTGGTTCCCGAGCCCGTATATCCATAAAGGCTCTGGGGAAAACCCATGTGCACGTGTGGAATAATAAACGGTATAATGTATTCCTAGTCATGCCTCTAAGACTAGCTCAAGTGTTGCATGATGATTATGTTTTCCCAATCATAGGCATGTCTATGCCAGCAACTTTGAGGGCACAAATGTTAGAAGAACATTTGTGTTGAATCGACCCGATTGATGTTATGCTATGAGATACATTCGTCACAAGTTAATGGTTAATAACGCAGAGATGGTTAATGTTTGCATAATTCCATAGACCATGAGAGTATCGAGTTTCTTCATGCTTGCTTCATGAACTTTGGGGTTTGTTAAACGTCATCCGTAAATGGGTGGCTATTACGGCGGCTTACGGGTTCATGGAAAAGTATGTCAAGTAACTTGATAGCTCAAGATTGGGATTTGCTCCTCCAGCGATGGAGAGATATCTCTGGGCCCTCTCGGTGTTACGGTATCCATCATCGTCTGGCCAGACACTTTGTGATTTGATCACGGGGATGCCGGAACACGGTAACGAGAAAAGAGAACAATACCGGTAACGAGGTAACTAGCATAGTGGACAAGTTGTTGATCCACGGGAATGCCAACATGTCTCACCTTGGGTATTTGTAACATATCGCGAAGCAACAGGAATAGCACACGGCAACTGGAGGTTCACTCGAATATTCATTCGTGTGGGTATAGGGGTCAATATGGGTGTCCACGGCTCCGATGCTGATCATTGATCGGAAAGTGTTCCGGTCATGTCTATACTTCACCGAACCTATAGGGTCACACGCTTAAGGGTCATCTATTTGTTGAACGCTAGACAGGGAGTCTGAGAGAAAGTCACCGAAAATGTTTCGGAGACAACGGAAGAGTTCCGAGAGAGAGAACACCGAAAGAGTTTCGGTAAAACCGAAAAGTTGTTTCGGAATATATTATTTGGTCAAAAAGGGTTTCGGCACCGCCTGGAAATTTTCAGAGGATGCCAGAATTGGTCTGGGAACTTCTGGGAATTTTCGGAGAGAAAAACTGGAAATGTTCCGAAACTGCCGTAACCGCTGTTAATGCTTTCCGCTGATGAAAACCACCGCATCGAAAATGTTTCGGATCATGCCCAGAATAATTTTAGAGGGTGCCGGAAATGTTCTGGGACTTTTTGGAATTTTTCAGAAAAAGTTTCGCGGAAAACATCTTGTCTCAGCGCGAGGGGACAAGATCCCACGAATCGGGGGTTGCATGTTTGGTGGCTTTTTGTCTAGGGAGCATGCATGTTTCATGGAGACATGTTGGTGGCTTGTTGGGGGGGCCCTCCCCCATGGGGAGACAAGGTGTGGGCCGGCCCAAGGGCTGCCATGGTGGTGTCCCCTTGGTGCCCCCCTTGTGTTACCATTATGCCCTTTCATGTGTGACATAAAGCTTGGGTATTTTGGTATTTCAACATCCCACCCCACCCCTTGCCTTGGCCTATAAAAGGAGGAGAAGGGGCTGCCATTCTCCCCATCCCTTGCTCTCATACACATGCCATGATGTTATCTGGCTTCTCTCTCCCTCCCACGAAAAGAGTTTCGTAGAGCCGAAAGGCTGTCTGGGTTCCGGCAGGAAGTAGTTCTGGACGGCGAAGCCCTGCCGGATAGGTGACACCGTATGTGTGCAACTCTGTAGAGAGGTCGTAGTTTCGATCTTAGTGCCCGAGGGGCTGTTCGAGAGTGCCTCCCGAAGGGCTGTCCAAGTGACGGTCCGAGTTCTGTGAGTCCTCCCGAAGGGCTGTCCGAGTGACCATTCGAGTTTCGAAGGTCCTCCCGAAGGGCTGTCCGCGACATCGTCCGGGGGACTGTTCGACCGCCTCCCGGAGGGCTGTCCGAAGGGAAGACGAGGGTATACATCCTCGCGGTTGGGAGGTTGTAAATCCTAGCTGCGGGGATCTGCACCGCCGATCGTCATCGACTCTACTTCCGCTGCGCTACGAGTCGGTAACGAACATGATCAAACCTTGTATGCAGTCTCCATAGTGGTCCTGGGCTGGTGCGTAGGGCGGAAATTTTTTGTTTTCTGCTGCGTTACCCTACAGTGGCTTCATGAGCCGTGCTATGCGTAGATGCAGGTTGCGATCTAGAATACATAGAGATGTATGGGTGTTGCACAATATAATTAGGTAGTAGATGAGTTCTATTACTGAAAATTATTTGTGCGGGTAGCAGATGAAATCTGTTACCCGATGTTCTTGTTGCTTCCCTGGAATTTGCATATTTCTGATCTTGATAACAGTATGGTGGAGTTTCAAAGTTCTGGCAATCCGCGATCCTGATTGATCAACGAAGTGCTAACAGTTCATTGAATTCCACCGTAGTTAAAAGGAAAGATGAAATTTCGCAGACAAAAGGGCAATGCAGATATGATCTGCACGGGGGTCATGCGTATGACGAAGTTTAGTATGGGGCTCGAGATTTTATTATCTCGGTTTTCATACACCCTGGAAAGTTAATCTAGCGACTTGAATTATCATACTTGATGATGGACGTTGGTAGCTTCGGTTTGTTTCGAAACCTTAGAAGGCACGTAAAACAAGTTTTTGCATGAACCGATTAGAGGCGTCTAACTTGGTTTTGCAGGAGGGTTTGCATGTGCATATGATGTGGTATAGCAGTGCTCATAATAATTTGATTATGTATGAGATGACTATATAATGTAAATTTATTGACCTGCGTGTCATGATTCGGCATGATGGCTGGAGCCATATGATTGCACTTTAAATGACCTGCGTGTCAACCTTGTTGTAATGCATTATTTTATTAGCTATAGAGATAGCAATATTATCTGGTGCATCGACAAGGTGGTGGCAATCTTCGCAAAGGTGAACACCGACGCGAATGCCGAAGACGAAGAAATACAAGACTTCTCCGTCAGAAAGGGCTATACCATATCATGCTATTATGAATTGCCTGAGATGTTTATCCCTTATGTTGCACCCTTCTTGATTGCGCGGTAGTCGCTTTTATTAGGGTGATCTCTCACAAAAATATCAAGTAGTTAGTGTTCTCCCAAGTGTAGCACCGTCACGGCACCTAACTTTTCGGGGCATCACATGGACACATGGGTGCGAACGATTAGGGAAGTGTGAGGCGGGTGAGTTGAGACCTCGCTGCAAGATCACTTGGTTGTCTTGACGTTCTGGAGGAGCGTCCTGAGCTTGGAACACGCCCATCGAAAGATGAACAAGAGTCACATAGAGATGTGATTGGCAAGTTGGCCTACCGATTGCAATTTTCGTCACTTGAGATGGACACATCCTTGGCGTTGAATTGTAATATGGATCTTGAATCGCTCACAATCAATTATGAGAGATATTGATTTGAGTGGGAGAGCACTGTTGAATTAACTTGTTTAATTCTCAGTGCAATTAATTTTGAACACTGTCTAAGTGTGATTTGCATAATAGTTGTAGAATAATGGCTCGCATTTCCACCTTCCCTATTAAAATTGAATAGCTGTTAAATATCTGGTTAAATCTTTACGGTTGGTAACGTAATGTGAGGATTGTCCTCCAGAGTGCCGAGAAGGACTTTGTCCTATCGCATACTTTCGGTATTCTCTCGCTTATGCTATGGATCATGTGACTCTCGCCCTTCGATCCAAAAGCTAGAATTCCGTTTCAGTCAAGTGCAATATGTTTGCTTCCATCAGACCTGAACTTCGAAAGTTTGGATAGTTATGTGATATTCATGGAATCTGAAAATCATTTTCAGAGACAGACAAAGCCTAAAAGATATGAGATATCCAAAGCAATGTTTGTTTGCAAACTATTAGTAAAGGAGTTTACTATGCATTAGACTGATAAGAGAGGGATCCAGTAGAACGCCTGTCATATGATGAAAAGTGAATAAAACAACAACTTAAAGAGAAAGGAAGTGTCCGAAGGGTGTTAGTGTGACTTACACACCTAGGAAGTCCGGGGCTAACGCCACTCTTAAGTTGGGTGCTTCTTCTGAGAGTAGGAGAAATACTGAAAGTTAAACTGTTAGAAGTATAAAGGCAATAAGATAGAAGACTGGAATATCCAGCTCATGTATGAATGTCATGCAAGTTTTTGATGTATAGAAGGCTGGTCAAAGATATAGTTCTTGGGAATTATGGTTAAACATGTTAATCACTAATTCTTGGGTATTGTGAGTTAATCACAAAGATACCCGCTCGATTGCATTCTGTTGCAACTCGATGTAAGAACTACTATGGCCTGAAAGACTAGCCAAGAATGAGGTTTAGGTATACACATGGAACATAGTAAATGTTACTATACCTTCCATCGGTGTATTACCGTATGTATTCATTTTCATAATTCATTTAGAGTTTCACGAACTCTAGCCCATTGCATAAGGTATCTTGCAAGAAGGTTGTTCATAAGAGAACTTTTGATGTTCGATGTTATGAATAACATAAGGGCCATACTTTCATTATGAATGAGATGTATGTTATGAATATTGATAATAATATATTACCTCTGGGTTTACTTTCATAATTCATTTTAGAGTTTCATACACTCTAGCCCATTGCACAATGTTTGTTGCAAAAGAGTTGTTCATAAAACAACAATTGTTGTTCAGTATTATGAATAACATGGAGGGCCATGCTTCCATCCAAAATTGGACGTATGTTATGAATATTGATGGTAATATGATACATCTATAACACTGACGCTAAATGTCGCAAGACTAAAAGAATACCACACAAGTGTTGCACTGCATTTGGTCACATTGGAGAAACCCGCATGGAAAACTCCATTATGATGGATTTTGAAGTCGTTTGATTTTGAATCATCTGACACTTGCAAATTTCCTCCGAAAAGTGAAGTGACTGAAATACCGTTCACAGGCCATAAGAAATGAGCAACAAACTTATTGGTGATCATACATTTTGATGTGTGTAGTTCAATAAATGTTGTTGCAAGTAGTGGATTTATCTATCTTTAGAAATGACTCAAGTAGATATATGGATATTTACTTGATGAGACGTAAGTCTGGATCTTTTGAAATCATTCGAAAGGTTTTCAAATATGAAGTAGAAGTTATTATAACAAGAAAATTATGTTTCTACAATTCGATTGCAGAAAGAAATATTTGAGTTACAAGTTTAGCGAATGTCTGATGAGTTGTGAAAAGAGTTTCATAACTTACACCTCCCGGAACACCACTGTGAGTGGAAAGTCCGTGAAGATGTAATCGAACCATTTATGACATGGTAAGATCAAAGATGACATAAATAAATTTGCCATTATCCCTTTTAAAAGGTGATGCTTTAGAGACTGCGGCTTTTACACTGAAAAGAGCTCCATCGGGTCTGTTGAAATGACAGCATGGTATGGTACGCCCAACCATGTTATATCTTTTCTTAACATTTGGAATATGGGGCTTGTGTAAAAGGTTACAAACCTATTCCAAATCAGGCAAGTGCTACTTTGTAGGTTATCCCAAAATGTTGGGTATTCCTCCCTCACTATACCGAGGCAAATAGGTTTGCCACAAAGAACGGTATGCTTTTTGAAGAAAATGGTTCTTTCAAAAAGGTGAGTGGGAGAATAATGCAACTCGACGAGATAACCAGTATCTCCGTCATCAGGTCAAAGGAAAGAGACCTTGGAAGTAATTCCAGAGTTTCCTACTGCGACTGATACGGAAGTCTCTACAATAAAATGTATGGACTTCGGTCGAACTTGCAGCTGAACCATGTAGGCAAGGCTCGTGCAAACCTCTCAGGTGCGCAAATGAGATATTGTTGTTAGACAACAGTATACCTACGATACACAATGAAGCGTTGATGGGCCCTGACTCCGGAATTGGCTAAATGCCAATACAATCCGAGATAGTTTCCATATAAGTGATTCAAGATTAAAACCTTGATACACCTTTCGGAAGACTTAGAGTCTGACGAATATTTATGGAACTATAACTGATACGAATAAAAATGTTTTATCCATAAAGCTCGACTTGTTGCAATATACAAGTTCAAGGAGTTGACTACGATGAGGTTGCTTCACCGTAGCGATGCTTAAAGTCGGTTCAGGTTGAACTAGCAATTAATACATATTTCATATCATGAGATATAAAACAATGGATGACAAAAGGATTTCCATCTGATGGAAATGAAACCAAGGACTTGCATGTGTTACAGTCCAAGGTATTTTGTCAATCCAGAGGATGCTAGTAAGGGTGCAAACTTCAGAGTTCCAGCGATGGACAGAAGAGAGCAAAGAGGAGTTGGAATCTTCGTGTTTTGATGAAATGGTCAAAAAGGGTTTTGACTTCATCAATGGGTAACGAAGATACTTGTAATTCAAGAAAGTAAGTGGGAGCATAATAACATTTCTAAAAACCTTGTGTGCTTGACACATTGTTAATTGGAATTAAAATTCTTGACACGAATTAGGACTTCATTTGAAAATAGTTTTTCAATGAAGTGCTTGGGCTAAATAGCCTTTATATTAGGCATGATGATCTATGGAGATAGATTTACCTAATAGGGCTAAGCAAATATACATATTGACAAGATGCTAAAACCTTTTAGCATTAAAAACGTCAAGGAGTGATTCTTGCCGAAGTCACATGGAGAGAGTTTTTGCAAGACTCGGTGTCCCAAAACACTGATGAGCAAAATACATGATGGAGATTCCACACACTCTGGTGTTTGGATTAAGCAAGTATTCCATGGTATGTAAAAACAACCAGATATGTCCAATACTCCCAAAGTTGTTGCGAGTATAGATACCAAAGTGATCAAAAGTACTGATCATGGGACAACAGTGAAAAAGGGTCATTGAGTACTATAGTAGCACTGATGACATGTATTCTCGCAAGCAGAGATCATGAAGAGTTCGTTGTAAAAGGTTACATCGATACAGTCTTCATCCATGCTCCAAGCGATTTTCGATTTAAGTTAAGGGTTTTGTGCAATACACAATATGGTGGCACGGTAGTTGGAAATTGTTCCAAACAAGTTACTGTGGCGAATTCTATAACAGAGGCGAAGTATGTTGCCGCTTTTAAAAGCGACAAAGAAGATGTTGAATCATATAGTTCATTCATGAACTTAGTATGGTTCCAAGATGGCTTTTGTCAATGGGACACTACTGCAAATAGTTGCTCCATAACTCAGTCTGAGAAATCCAGGTTCGACCTGTGATTCACATACATACAAAGCCAAGTCCACACAAAATATGAATTTTGTGAAAGCGTGAAAACGTGAGGATATGCAAAGATACACACGGAGCTGAAGTCGTCAGATCCGTTGGACATCAGGCTATACCACAAGCGAAGCATATTTACACCGGTGTGCCACAGGTGTGAAGTGCATTAGCATTAACTAGATTATTGACTCTAGTGCAAGTGGGAGTCTGTAGGAGATATGCCCTAGAGGCAATAATAAATGTTATTATTTATCTCCGTGTTCATAATTAGGTTTATGTTCCATGCTATAACTG
Organism: Thinopyrum elongatum; assembly: GCA_011799875.1. Taxonomy (NCBI): domain Eukaryota; kingdom Viridiplantae; phylum Streptophyta; class Magnoliopsida; order Poales; family Poaceae; genus Thinopyrum; species Thinopyrum elongatum. The sequence goes on along the minus strand of CM022301.1, from coordinate 60,088,222 downwards.
CTGTGGTTCCCGAGCCCGTATATCCATAAAGGCTCTGGGGAAAACCCATGTGCATGTGTGGAATAATAAACGGTAAAATGTATTCCTAGTCATGCCTCTAAGACTAGCTCAAGTGTTGCATGATGATTATGTTTTCCCAATCATAGGCATGTCTATGCCAGCAACTTTGAGGGCACAAATGTTAGAAGAACATTTGTGTTGAATCGACCCGATTGATGTTATGCTATGAGATACATTCATCACAAGTTAATGGTTAATAACGCAGAGATGGTTAATGTTTGCATAATTCCTTAGACCATGAGAGTATCAAGTTTCTTCATGCTTGCTTCATGAACTTTGGGGTTTGTTAAACGTCATCCATAAATGGGTGGCTATTACGGCGGCTTACGGGTTCATGGAAAAGTATGTCAAGTAACTTGATAGCTCAAGATTGGGATTTGCTCCTCCGGCGATGGAGAGATATCTCTGGGCCCTCTCGGTGTTACGGTATCCATCATCGTCTGGCCAGACACTTTGTGATTTGATCACGGGGATGCCGGAACACGGTAACGAGAAAAGAGAACAATACTGGTAACGAGGTAACTAGCATAGTGGACAAGTTGTTGATCCACGGGAATGCCAACATGTCTCACCTTGGGTATTTGTAACATATCGCGAAGCAACAGGAATAGCACACGGCAACTGGAGGTTCACTCGAATATTCATTCGTGTGGGTATAGGGGTCAATATGGGTGTCCACGGCTCCGATGCTGATCATTGATCGGAAAGTGTTCCGGTCATGTCTATACTTCACCGAACCTATAGGGTCACACGCTTAAGGGTCATCTATCTGTTGAACGCTAGACAGGGAGTCTGAGAGAAAGTCACCGAAAATGTTTCGGAGACAACGGAAGAGTTCCGAGAGAGAACACCGAAAGAGTTTCGGTAAAACCGAAAAGTTGTTTCGGAATATATTATTTGGTCAAAAAGGGTTTCGGCACCGCCTGGAAATTTTCAAAGGATGCCAGAATTGGTCTGGAAACTTCTGGGAATTTTCGGAGAGAAAAACCGGAAATGTTCCGAAACTGCCGTAACCGTTGTTAATGCTTTCCGCTGATGAAAACCACCGCATCGAAAATGTTTCGGATCATGCCCAGAATAATTTTAGAGGGTGCCGGAAATGTTCTGGGACTTTTTGGAATTTTTCAGAAAAAGTTTCGCGGAAAACATCTTGTCTCAGCGCGAGGGGACAAGATCCCACGAATCGGGGGTTGCATGTTTGGTGGCTTTTTGTCTAGGGAGCATGCATGTTTCATGGAGACATGTTGGTGGCTTGTTGGGGGGGCCCTCCCCCATGGGGAGACAAGGTGTGGGCCGGCCCAAGGGCTGCCATGGTGGTGTCCCCTTGGTGCCCCCCTTGTGTTACCATTATGCCCTTTCATGTGTGACATAAAGCTTGGGTATTTTGGTATTTCAACATCCCACCCCACCCCTTGCCTTGGCCTATAAAAGGAGGAGAAGGGGCTGCCATTCTCCCCATCCCTTGCTCTCATACACATGCCATGATGTTATCTGGCTTCTCTCTCCCTCCCACGAAAAGAGTTTCGTAGAGCCGAAAGGCTGTCTGGGTTCCGGCAGGAACTAGTTCTGGACGGCGAAGCCCTGCCGGATAGGTGACACCGTATGTGTGCAACTCTGTAGAGAGGTCGTAGTTTCGATCTTAGTGCCCGAGGGGCTGTTCGAGAGTGCCTCCCGAAGGGCTGTCCAAGTGACGGTCCGAGTTCTGTGAGTCCTCCCGAAGGGCTGTCCGAGTGACCATTCGAGTTTCGAAGGTCCTCCCGAAGGGCTGTCCGCGACATCGTCCGGGGGACTATTCGACCGCCTCCCGGAGGGCTGTCCGAAGGGAAGACGAGGGTATACATCCTCGCGGTTGGGAGGTTGTAAATCCTAGCTGCGGGGATCTGCACCGCCGATCGTCATCGACTCTACTTCCGCTGCGCTACGAGTCGGTAACGAACATGATCAAACCTTGTATGCAGTCTCCATAGTGGTCCTGGGCTGGTGCGTAGGGCGGAAAATTTTTGTTTTCTGCTGCGTTACCCTACACGGATGGCATTAATCCTTTCGGGGAGCAGAGCAGCAATCACAGCACCTGGCCCGTGACTCTATGTATGTATAATCTTCCTCCTTGGATGTGCATGAAGCGGAAGTTCATTATAACGCCAGTTCTCGTCCAAGGCCCTAAGCAACCCAGCAACGACATTGATGTGTACCTAATGCCATTAGTTGAAGAACTTTTACAGCCGTGGAATGGAAAAGGTGTACGTGTGTGGGATGAGCACAGACAGGAGGAATTTGACCTGCATGCGTTGCTGTTTGTAACCATCAATGATTGGCTTGCTCTTAGTAACCTTTCAGGACAGACAAACAAGGGATACCACGCATGCACGCACTGTTTAGATGACACCAAAAGTATATACCTGGACAAATGCAGGAAGAATCTTGAAGGAAATATGCCCTAGAGGCAATAATAAAGTCATTATTTATTTCCTTATATCATGATAAATGTTTATTATTCATGCTAGAATTGTATTAACCGGAAACATGATACATGTGTGAAAACATAGACAAACAGAGTGTCACTAGTAAGCCTCTACTAGACTAGCTCGTTAATCAAAGATGGTTATGTTTCCTAACCATAGACATGAGTTGTCATTTGATTAACGGGATCACATCATTAGGAGAATGATGTGATTGACTTGACCCATTCCGTTAGCTTAGCACTTGATCGTTTAGTATGTTGCTATTGCTTTCTTCATGACTTATACACGTTCCTATGACTATGATATTATGCAACTCCCGTTTACCGGAGGAACACTTTGTGTGCTATCAAACATCACAACGTAACTGGGTGATTATAAAGGTGCTCTACAGGTGTCTCCAAAGGTACTTGTTGAGTTGGCGTATTTCGAGATTAGGATTTGTCACTCCAATTGTCGGAGAGGTATCTCTGGGCCCACTCGGTAATGCACATCACTATAAGCCTTGCAAGCATTGTAACTAATGAGTTAGTTGCGGGATGATGTATTACGGAACGAGTAAAGAGACTTGCCGGTAACGAGATTGAACTAGATATTATTGAGATACCGACGATCGAATCTCGAGCAAGTAACATACCGATGACAAAGGGAACAACGTATGTTGTTATGCGGTTTGACCGATAAAGATCTTCGTAGAATATGTGGGAGCCAATATGAGCATCCAGGTTCCGCTATTGGTTATTGACCGGAGACGTGTCTCGGTCATGTCTACATAGTTCTCGAACCCGTAGGATCCGCACGCTTAAAGTTCGGTGACGATCGGTATTATGAGTTTATGTGATTTGATGACCGAAGTTTGTTCGGAGTCCCGGATGAGATCGGGGACATGACGAGGAGTCTCGAAATGGTCGAGAGGTAAAGATCGATATATTGGAAGGCTATATTCGGACATCGGAAAGGTTCTGAGTGATTCGGGTATTTTTCGGAGTATCGGAGAGTTACGGGAATTCGTATTGGGCCTTAATGGGCCATACGGGAAAGGAGAGAAAGGCCTCAAGGGTGGCTGCGCCCCTTCCCCATGGACTGCTCCGAATTGGACTAGGGAAAGGGGGCGCCCCCTTCCTTCCTTCTCCTTCTCCCTTCCCCTTTTCCTATTCCATGTGGGAGGTGGAATCCTACTAGGACTAGGGAGTCCTAGTAGGACTCCACACTTTGGACGCACCCTATGAGGGCCGGCCTCCTCCTCCCTCCATCCTTTATATACGTGGCCAGGGGCACCCCATAGAGACACAACAATTGATCATTGATCTCTTAGCCGTGTGCGGTGCCCCCCTCCACCATAATCCACCTCGATCATATCGTAGCGGTGCTTAGGCGAAGCCCTGCGTCGGTAGTATCATCATCACCGTCACCACGCCGTCGTGCTGACGAAACTCTCCTGTGAAGCTTTGCTGGATCAGAGCTTGCGGGACGTCATCGAGATGAACGTGTGCTGAACTCGAAGGTGCCGTGCGTTCGGTACTTGGATCGGTCGGATCGTGAAGACGTACGACTACATCAACCGCGTTGTGCTTCCGCTTTCGGTCTACGAGGGTACGTGGACACACTCTCCCTTCTCGTTGCTATGCATCACCATGATCCTGTGTGTGCGTAGAATTTTTTTGAAATTACTACGTTCCCCAACAGTGGCATCCGAGCCAGGTTTTATGCGTAGATGTTATATGCACGAGTAGAACACAAGTGAGTTGTGGACGATACAAGTCATACTGCTTACCAGCATGTCACACTTTGGTTCGGCGGTATTGTTGGATGAAGCGGCCCGGACCGACATTACGCGTACGCTTACGCGAGACTGGTTTTACCGCCGTGCTTTGCACACAGGTGACTAGCGGGTGTCAGTTTCTCCAACTTTAGTTGAACCGAGTGTGGCTATGCCCGGTCCTTGTGAAGGTTAAAACAGCACTAACTTGACGAACTATCGTTGTGGTTTTGATGCATAGGTAAGAACGGTTCTTGCTCAGCCCGTAGCAGCCACGTAAAACTTGCAACAACAAAGTAGAGGACGTCTAACTTGTTTTTGCAGGGCATGTTGTGATGTGATATGGTCAAGACATGATGCTATATTTTATTGTATGAGATGATCATGTTTTGTAACTGAGTTATCGGCAACTGGCAGGAGCCATATGGTTGCCGCTTTATTGTATGCAATGCAATCGCCCTGTAATTGCTTTACTTTATCACTAAGCGGTAGCGATAGTCGTAGAAGCAATAGTTGGCGAGACGACAACGATGCTACGATGGAGATCAAGGTGTCGCGCCAGTGACGGTGGTGATCATGACGGTGCTTCGGAGATGGAGATCGCAAGCACAAGATGATGATGGCCATATCATATCACTTATATTGATTGCATGTGATGTTTATCCTTTATGCATCTTATTTTGCTTTGTTTGATGGTAGCATTATAAGATGATCTCTCACTAAATTTCAAGGTAAAAGTGTTCTCCCTGAGTATGCACCGTTGCCAAAGTTCATCGTGCCGAGACACCACGTGATGATCGGGTGTGATAAGCTCAACGTTCATCTACAACGGGTGCAAGCCAGTTTTGCACACGTATAATACTCGGGTTAAACTTGACGAGCCTAGCATATGCAGATATGGCCTCGGAACACTGAGACCGAAAGGTCGAGCGTGAATCATATAGTAGATATGATCAACATAGTAATGTTCACCATTGAAAACTACTCCATTTCACGTGATGATCGGTTATGGTTTAGTTGATTTGGATCACGTGATCACTTAGATGATTAGAGAGATGTCTATCTAAGTGGGAGTTCTTGAGTAATATGATTAATTGAACTTAAATTTATCATGAACTTAGTCCTGGTAGTATTTGCAAATTATGTTGTAGATCAATAGCTCGCGTATAGCTCCCTTGTTTTTATTTTTGATATGTGCCTAGAGAAAACTAAGTTGAAAGATGATAGTAGCAATGCTGCGGACTGGTTCCGTGATCTGAGGTTTATCCTCATTGCTGCACAGAAGAATTATGTCCTTGATGCACCACTAGGTGACAGAACTATTGCAGGAGCAGATGCAGACGTTATGAACGTTTGACAAGCTCGGTATGATGACTACTTGATAGTTTAGTGCACCATGCTTTACGGCTTAGAACCAGGACTTCAAAAACGTTTTGAAAGCCACGGAGCATATGAGATGTTCCAAGAGCTGAAATCGATATTTCAGATTCATGCCCGTGTCGAGAAGTATGAGACCTCTGACAAATACTTTGCCTACAAGATGGAGGGGAATAGCTCAACCAGTGAGCATGTGCTCAGAATGTCTGAGTACTACAGTTGCTTGAATCAAGTGGGAGTTAATCTTCCGGATAAGATAGTAATTGACAGAATTCTCTAATCACTATCACCAAGTTACTGGAACTTCGTGATGAACTATAATATGCAAGGGATGACAAAAACGATTCCCGAGCTCTTCGTGATGTTGAAATCAACGAAGGTAGAAATCAAGAAAGAGCATCAAGTGTTGATGGTTAACAAGACCACTAGTTTCAAGAAAAGGGCAAAGGGAAGAAGGGGAACTTCAAGAAGAATAGCAAGCAAGTTGCTACTCCCGGGAAGAAGCCCAAGTCTGGACCTAAGCCTGAAACTGAGTGCTTCTACTGCAAAAGGACTGGTCACTGGAAGCGGAACTGCCCCAAGTATTTGGCGGATAAGAAGGATGGCAAAGTGAACAAAAGTATATTTGATATACATGTTATTGATGTGTATTTTACTAGTGTTCATAGTAGCCCCTGAGTATTTGATACTGGTTCAGTTGCTAACATTAGTAACTCGAAACAGGAGTTGCAAAATGAACAGAGACTAGTTAATGACGAGGTGACGATGTGTGTTGGAAGTGATTCCAAGGTTAATAAGATCACCATCGCACACTCCCTCTATTTTCGGGATTAGTGTTGAACCTAAATAAATGTTATTTGGTGTTTGCATTGAGCATGAATATGATTGGATCATGTTTATTGCAAAATAAATGTTATTTGGTGTTTGCATTGAGCATGAATATGATTGGATCATGTTTATTGCAAAATAAATGTTATTTGGTGTTTGCGTTGAGCATGAATATGATTGGATCATGTTTATTGCAATACGGTTATTCATTTAAGTCAGAGAATAATTGTTGTTCTGTTTACATGAATAAAAACCTTCTATGGTCATACACCCAATGTAAATGGTTTATTGAATCTCGATCGTAGCGATACACATATTCATAATATTGAAGCCAAAAGATGCAAAGTTAATAATGATAGTGCAACATATTTTTGGCACTGCCGTTTAGGTCATATTGGTGTAAAGCGCATGAAGAAACTCCATGCTGATGGGCTTTTGGAATCACTTGATTATGAATCACTTGATACTTGCGAACCATGCCTCATGGGCAAGATGACTAAGACTCCGTTCTCCGGAACAATGGAGCGAGCTAAATGACTTATTGGAAATAATACATATCGATGTATGCGGTCCGATGAGTGTTGAGGCTCACGGCGGGTATCGTTATTTTCTGACCTTCACAGATGATTTGAGCAGATATGGGTATATCTACTTGATGAAACATAAGTCTGAAACATCTGAAAAGTTCAAAAGAAATTCAGAGTGAAGTGGAAAATCATCGTAACAAGAAAATAAAATTTCTACGATCTGATCGTGGAGGTGAATATTTGAGTTACGAGTTTGGCCTTCAATTAAAACAATGTGGAATAGTTTCACAAACTCCTGCCACCTGGAACACCACAGCATAATGGTGTGTCCGAACGTCATAACCGTACTTTATTGGATATAGTGCAATCTATGATGTCTCTTACCGATTTACCACTATTGTTTTGGGGTTATGCATTAGAGACAGCTGCATTCACGTTAAATAGGGCACCGTCTAAATCCGTTGAGACGACACTGTATGAACTGTGGTTTAGCAGGAAACCTAAGATGTCGTTTCTTAAAGTTTGGGGCTGCGATGCTTATGTGAAAAAGTTTCAACCTGATAAGCTCGAACCCAAATCGGAGAAAAGTGTCTTCATAGGATACCCAAAGGAGACTGTTGGGTACACCTTCTATCACAGATCCAAAGGCAAGATATTCGTTGCTAAGAATGGATCCTTTCTAGAGAAGGAGTTTCTCTCGAAAGAAGTGAGTGGGAGGAAAGTAGAACTTGATGAGGTAACTGTACCTGCTCCCTTATTGGAAAGTAGTTCATCACAGAAACCGGTTCCTATGACTTCTACACCAATTAGTGAGGAAGCTAATGATGATGATCATGAAACTTCAGATCAAGTTACTACCGAACCTCGTAGGTCAACCAGAGTAAGATCCGCACCAGAGTGGTACGGTAATCCTGTTCTGGAGGTCATGTTACTAGACCATGACGAACCTACGAACTATGAGGAAGCGATGATGAACCCAGATTCCGCAAAATGGCTTGAGGCCATGAAATCTGAGATGGGATCCATGTATGAGAACAAAGTGTGGACTTTGGTTGACTTGCCCGATGATCAGCAAGCCATCGAGAATAAATGGATCTTCAAGAAGAAGATAGACGTTGATGGTAATGTTACTGTCTACAAAGCTCGACTTATTGCGAAAGGTTTTCGACAAGTTCAAGGAGTTGACTATGATGAGACCTTCTCACCCGTAGCGATGCTTAAGTCCGTCCGAATCATGTTAGCTATTGCCGCATTTTATGATTATGAAATTTGGCAAATGGATGTAAAGACTGCATTCCTGAATGGATTTCTGGAAGAAGAGTTGTATATGATGCAACCTGAAGGTTTTATCGATCCAAAGGGTGCTAACAAAGTGTGCAAGCTCCAGCGATTCATTCATGGACTGGTGCAAGCCTCTTGGAGTTGGAATAAACGTTTTGATAGTGTGATCAAAGCATATGGTTTTATACAGACTTTTGGAGAAGCCTGTATTTACAAGAAAGTGAGTGGGAGCTCTGTAGCATTTCTAATCTTATATGTGGATGACATATTATTGATTGGAAATGATATAGAATTTCTGGATATCATAAAAGGATACTTGAATAAGAGTTTTTCAATGAAGGACCTCGGTGAAGCTGCTTACATATTGGGCATCAAGATCTATAGAGATAGATCAAGACGCTTAATAGGACTTTCACAAAGCACATACCTTGACAAGATTTTGAAGAAGTTCAAAATGGATCAGTCAAAGAAGGAGTTCTTGCCTGTGTTACAAGGTGTAAAATTGAGTAAGACTCAAAACCCGACCACGGCAGAAGATAGAAAGAGAATGAAAGTCATTCCCTATGCCTCAGTCATAGGTTCTATAAAGTATGCCATGCTATGTACCAGACCAGTTGTATGCCTTGCTATGAGTTTAGCAAGGAGGTACGGTAGTGATCCAGGGATAGATCACTGGATAGCGGTCAAAGTTATCCTTAGTTACCTAAAAGGACTAAGGAAATATTTCTCGGTTATGGAGGTGATAAAAGAGTTCGTCGTAAAAGGTTACATCGATGCAAGCTTTTACACCGATCCAGATGACTCAGAGTCTCAATCTGGATACATATTGAAAGTGAGAGCAATTAGCTAGAGTAGCTCCGTGCAGAGCATTGTAGACATAGAAATTTGCAAAATACATACGGATCTGAATGTGGCAGACACGTTGACTAAACTTCTCTCACAAGCAAAACTTGATCACACCTTAGTACTCTTTGGTGTTAAATCACATGGCGATGTGAACTAGATTATTGACTCTAGTGCAAGTGGGAGACTGAAGGAAATATGCCCTAGAGGCAATAATAAAGTTATTATTTATTTCCTTATATCATGATAAATGTTTATTATTCATGCTAGAATTGTATTAACCAGAAACATGATACATGTGTGAATACATAGACAAACAGAGTGTCACTAGTAAGCCTCTACTAGACTAGCTCGTTAATCAAAGATGGTTATGTTTCCTAACCATAGACATGAGTTGTCATTTGATTAACGGGATCACATCATTAGGAGAATGATGTGATTGACTTGACCCATTCCGTTAGCTTAGCACTTGATCGTTTAGTATGTTGCTATTGCTTCCTTCATGACTTATACACGTTCCTATGACTATGAGATTATGCAACTCCCGTTTACCGGAGGAACACTTTGTGTGCTACCAAACGTCACAACGTAACTGGGTGATTATAAAGGTGCTCTACAGGTGTCTCCGAAGGTACTTGTTGAGTTGGCGTATTTCGAGATTAGGATTTGTCACTCCGATTGTCGGAGAGGTATCTCTGGGCCCACTCGGTAATGCACATCATTATAAGCCTTGCAAGCATTGTAACTAATGAGTTAGTTGCGGGATGATGTATTACGGAACGAGTAAAGAGACTTGCCGGTAACGAGATTGAACTAGGTATTGAGATACCGACGATCGAATCTCGGGCAAGTAACATACCGATGACAAAGGGCACAACGTATGTTGTTATGCGGTTTGACCGATAAAGATCTTCGTAGAATATGTGGGAGCCAATATGAGCATCCAGGTTCCGCTATTGGTTATTGACCGGAGACGTGTCTCGGTCATGTCTACATAGTTCTCGAACCCGTAGGGTCCGCACGCTTAAAGTTCGGTGACGATCGGTATTATGAGTTTATGTGATTTGATGACCGAAGTTTGTTCGGAGTCCCGGATGAGATCAGGGACATGACGAGGAGTCTCAAAATGGTCGAGAGGTAAAGATCGATATATTGGAAGGCTATATTCGGACATCGGAAAGGTTCTGAGTGATTCGGGTATTTTTCGGAGTACCGGAGAGTTACGGGAATTCGTATTGGGCCTTAATGGGCCATACGGGAAAGGAGAGAAATGCCTCAAGGGTGGCTGCGCCCCTTCCCCATGGACTGCTCCGAATTGGACTAGGGAAAGGGGGCCCCCCTTCCTTCCTTCTCCTTCTCCCTTCCCTTTTTCCTATTCCATGTGGGAGGTGGAATCCTACTAGGACTAGGGAGTCCTAGTAGGACTCCACACTTTGGGCGCACCCTATGAGGGCCGGCCTCCTCCTCCCTCCATCCTTTATATACGTGGCCAGGGGCACCCCATAGAGACACAACAATTGATCATTGATCTCTTAGCCGTGTGCGGTGCCCCCCTCCACCATAATCCACCTCGATCATATCGTAGCGGTGCTTAGGCAAAGCCCTGCGTCGGTAGCATCATCATCACCGTCACCACGCCGTCGTGCTGACGAAACTCTCCTGTGAAGCTTTGCTGGATCGGAGCTCGCGGGACGTCATCGAGTTGAACGTGTGCTGAACTCGGAGGTGCCGTGCGTTCGGTACTTGGATCGGTCGGATCGTGAAGACGTACGACTACATCAACCGCGTTGTGCTTCCTCTTTCGGTCTACGAGGGTACGTGGACACACTCTCCCTTCTCGTTGCTATGCATCACCCTGATCCTGTGTGTGCGTAGGAAATTTTTGAAATTACTACGTTCCCCAACAAATGTGTACCTGGGGCATCGTCGATTTCTTCCGACCAACCATCAATGTCGAAAGAAAGGCAAGCATTTCAAAGGCGAGGCAGATCACCGAAAGAAGCCCGCCATGCGTACCGGTGATCACGTACTTGCTATGGTCAATGATTTACAGGTAATCTTTGGAAAGGGTCCTGGCGGACTATCTGTTCCGAATGACGCTGAGGGACGCGCACCCATGTGGAAGAAGAAATCTATATTTTGGGACCTACCCTACTGGAAAGACCTAGAGGTCCGCTCTTCAATCGACGTGATGCACGTGACGAAGAACCTTTGCGTGAACCTGCTAGGCTTCTTGGGCGTGTATGGAAAGACAAAAGATACACCGGAGGCACGGGAGGACCAACAACGTTGGCACGAAAAAGACGGCATGCCTCTAAAGCAGTATGAAAGTCCTGCCAGCTATGCTCTTACCAAAGAAGAGAAGGAAATCTTCTTTGAATGTCTGCTCAGTATGAAGGTACCGTCTGGCTTCTCGTCGAATATAAAGGGAATAATAAATATGGCAGAGAAAAAGTTCCAGAACCTAAAGTCTCATGACTGCCACGTGATTATGACGCAACTGCTTCTGGTTGCATTCAGGGGCTTCTACTGGAAAACGTACGATTAGCCATTGTGAAGCTATGTGCATTCCTCAATGCAATCTCTCTGAAGGTGATCGATCCAGAAATCATACAAAGGCTAAGGAGTGATGTGGCGCAATGTCTTGTCAGTTTCGAGCTGGTGTTCCCACCATCCTTCTTCAATATCATGACGCACGTCCTAGTTCATCTAGTCGATGAGATTGTCGTTCTGGGCCCCATATTTCTACACAATATGTTCCCCTTTGAGAGGTTCATGGGAGTCCTAAAGAAATATGTCCGTAACCGCACTAGGCTAGAAGGAAGCATCTCCATGGGCCATCAAACAGAGGATGTCATTGGATTTTGTGTTGACTTCATTCCTGACCTTAAGAAGATTGGTCTCCCTCAATCGCGGTATGAGGGGAGACTGACTGGAAAAGGCACGCTAGGAGGGGACTCAATAATATGCAGGGACGGGCATTCTTCGTCTCAAGCACACTACACAGTTCTACAGAACTCTACCTTGGTGACCCCGTATGTCGATGAACACAAGAACATTCTGCGCTCCAAACACCCGGAGCAGTGTGACGACTGGATTACATGTGAACACATCAGGACTTTCAGCAGTTGGTTGGAAACACGTCTCAGAGGTGACAACACTATTTCTGATGAGCTGTACTCGTTGTCTAGGGGACCATCTTCGACTGTATTGACTTACAAAGGATACGAGATTAATGGGAATACATTTTACACGATCGCCCAAGATCAAAAGAGTACCAACCAAAACAGCGGTGTCCGCTTTGATGCAGCAACCAAGAGGGGAAAGGACACATATTATGGTTACATAGTGGACATATGGGAACTTGACTACGGACATGATTTTAAGGTCCCTTTGTTTAAGTGCAAATGGGTCAATCTGTCAGGAGGCGGGGTACAGGTAGAGCCACATTACGGAATGACAACAGTGCATCTTAACAATCTTGGGTACACAGACGAACCATTCGTCCTAGCCAATGATGTGGTGCAGGTTTTCTATGTGAAGGACATGTCTACCAAACCGAGAAAAAGAAAAGATAAGGAAGCGAATACATCATACGATGAGCCAAAGCGCCACATAGTTCTTTCAGGGAAAAGAGACATCGTGGGAGTGGAGGGTAAGACAGACATGTCTGAAAATTATGAAAAGTTTCATGAAATTCCTCCCTTCAAAGTCAAGGCTGACCCAAGCACCCTGTTAAGCGATGAAGAATATCCATGGTTACGGCGCAATAAGCAAAGGACACAAGCGAAGAAAAAGTGAAGACAGATGAAGTCAGAAAGGGTTGAAAATTGATGATGTGGCTTTCAATGGTTCATTTTGAACACACAAAAAGTCTGGAGTTCAAATAAGTTCAAAAAAATGAAATCCCTTTGTAACAGATGAGTTTTCGTCCGAAACCCTGGTACTTCGAAAGAGATTGTCCATTTTGTAAACGAAGTGCATCCATTTTTTGCCGTAACTCTCTCAATTTTTTAGCACATGCTATGTGGGTGAAATGATGATAGCATGCCAATTTTCAACCTCTTCAGAGTTCATTTGAAGTGCTTTTCAATTTCAGGGTCATTTAGCTCAAAAAAATCAGTAAATGCATGAAAAATAACAGATGAAGTCAGAAAGAGTTGAAAATTGATGATGTGGCTTTGAATGGTTCATTTTGAACACACAAAAAGTCTGGAGTTCAAATAAGTTCAAAAAAATAAAATCCCTTTGTAACAGATGAGTTTTCGTCTGAAACCCTGATACTTCGAAAGAGATTGTCCATTTTGTACACGAAGTGCATCCAGTTTTTGCCGCAACCCTCTCAACTTTTTAGCACATGCTATGAGGGTGAAATTATGATACCATGCCAATTTTCAACCTCTTCAGAGTTCATCTGAAGTGCTTTTCAATTTCAGGGTCATTTAGCTCAAAAAAATCAATAAATGCATGAAAAATAACAGATGAAGTCAGAAAGGGTTGAAAATTAATGATGTGGCTTTGAATGGTTCATTTTGAACACACAAAAATTCTGGAGTTCAAATAAGTTCAAAAAAATGAAATCCCTTTGTAACAGATGAGTTTTCGTCTGAAACCCTGATACTTCGAAAGAGATTGTCCATTTTGTACACGAAGTGCATCCAGTTTTTGCCATAACCGTCTCAACTTTTTAGCACATGCTATGTGGGTGAAATGATGATACCATGCCAATTTTCAACCTCTTCAGAGTTCATCTGAAGTGCTTTTCAATTTCAGGGTCATTTAGCTCAAAGAATGAACTAATATAAAAAAGAATGAACTGGAAAATTTTTATGAAACTCTAATAGCAAAAATAATAAACTAAAAGAATGAACTAGAAAACTTTAATGAAACTCTAATAGAAAAAAGAATGAACTAGAAAACTTGAAGGGAAACTTTAATAGCAAAAGGAATCAACTAAAAAGCTTTTATAACCTCCGTATTATTGAAACTAAAATTATATAAAATTTATGCAACTAAAATTATCAAAGTATCTTCTGTTCAAAACATTAAAAGCAAAAAGAATTTCATAAAGACTTTTTTGTTAGAAACTTTAATAGCAAAAAGAATATCATAAAGATTTTTTTTGTTAGAAACTAAAATAACAAAACTGTTTTTGGATAATGATAAAACAAAGTAATATTAAATAGCAGAAAAAGAATCACTCCAAAATCTATTTTTATAGTAAAGTTAATCACAAACTAGTGATTCACACAAATTTTAAAGAATTCAAATTTAAACTATTCAAATTGGAAAACTAATGGCACTAACAGCAAGTTTATAATTTTTCTTACCTAAAAGCAAAAAGAATCACTGAAAAACAGTAAGTATTTTGTTGTAAGTAGAAACAAAATAAAATAAATAAAGCAAAAAAGAAAACAAAAAAACTGGAAAAAAATAAAAAAAAATGCCACCTACTTGGCCACCACGGCCTGAATACGACTAGAAACCCAACCATGAGTCAGGATTCAGGCCCGCAGCAGTCCCAGTAGGCCCACGGGCAAGGATTAATAAAGTAGGCCCGAAAGCCTGCAGTTGAGAGGAGCTCGAGAGGGTGGGCGCATCAGCGCTTATAAACCACTCTCGAGCTCTCTCAACTAGCGAGGTGGGACTAAACATCCCACCGCACCGCGCCAGCGCAAGGTCGTTGGTCCCGGTTGGTAGCACCAACCGGGACGAAAGGTGTGCATTGGTCCCAGTTGGTGGCCACCAACCGGGACCAAAGCCCCCCTTGGTCCCGGTTCGTGCTACCAACCGGGACCAAAGGTGTCTGTTTCCCGCCCTTTGGGCTGCTGAAAAGAGACCTTTGGTCCCGGTTGGTGGAACGAACCGGGACCAAAGAGGGAAATTGGTCCCGGCTTGTGCCACGAACCGGGGCCAATGTTTCGTGTATATAAGAAAAAGTTAGCAGTTTCTTCAAAAATCACTTCTTCTCCTCGTCGTCGCCGCCCCTGCCCCAATCGCCGTCAGGCTGCTCCACCTCGCCATCATCGCTGACGCCGTCAGGCCCGCCCCGTCGCCGACACCGCCCGGCCCGCCCCACCCACCCTGCCCGCCCCGACGCCGACGCCGCCCCGACGCCGCCCGGCCCGCCCCTACCCACCCCGACGCCTCCTCTGTGAGCACCGCCGCCGCGTTGCTATTTTTTTATATATGTTTTTTTTGTTATATATATATATATATGCTTTCTTTTTATATGTATGTATGTATGTATTTTTTAAACTTTTAATATGTATGGAAAAGAGGAAGAAGGAAGAAGGAAGAAGGGAAGAAAAAGAAGGAGAGGAAAAAGGGGAGAAAAAAGAGAAGAAGAGGAGAAAAAAATAAGAAGAGAAAGAAGGAGAAGAAGAGGAGAGGAAGAAGAGGAGGAAAAAAATAAGAAGAGGAAGAAGAAGAAAAAAAAGAGGATAAGAAGAAGGAATAGAGGAGAAGAAGAAAAAATAGATTAATATTAATCTATTTTTTCTTCTTCTCCTCTATTCCTTCTTCTTCTCCTTTTTTTTTCTTCTTCTGCTCTTTTGTTTTCTGTTCTTCTTCCTCTTCTTAATTTTTATCGGGAACGAGGGTGTCGAGGATCGCCGAGCGGTCGAGGGTCGGGAACTAGGGTAGAGGGTCGAGGAACGCCGAGGGGTCGAGGGTCGAGGAACACCGAGGGGTTGAGGGTCGAGGAACGCCGAGGGGTCGAGGGTCGGGAACTAGGGTAGATGAGATCAGGAAAAATATGGACCATTTTCTGCACATCCAGAATGGCGTCATTTTGTTAAATCCCTTGTCGGTCCGGACGTCGGATATTCATGAGAGAGGCGGTCCGGCCCAAACCCTAGAAGCGTTGTCGAGGCCACCCCAAACCCTAGAAGAGTTGCCTAGGCCACCCCAAACCCTAGAAGCATTGTCGAGGCCACCCCAAACCGTAGAAGCGTCGAGCTAGCTAGGTCTACGTTTGCACTAATATATCCATCTGTCATGTTTGTATATTAATTGCCATGTTGTAATATTTGCAGAAACTATGGAGCACCGAGACATCGAAGCAGAACAGTTGTTGGGGGACATAATCCTCGGCGGAGGTGATGTCTTGTCGTATCTCAACAACACCGATGGTCTGGAAGGAGAGGGTGAAGCAGGCTTCGGTGATCGAACAATGGAGGTGGAAGGACATGATTATGATGGCTCCGGTGACAGAATGCCGGTGGAAGAAGGAGACCATGATGACTGCTCCGGTGAGCGAACGGAGGAAGGAGCTGTTGCAAAGTCCGGCGAGGTATATATATTAATTAAGCCTCTGCTGACTAGCTAATTGATGCATTAATTGTTTTGGTATGTACACATATTAACTCTCTTCTTTCTTCTTTTCTAGCCCTCCGGATCGAGCCAAACTTTGGTAACGAGACGAGGCCCAAGAAAAGGTTGCGCCAGGATGAAAGGTTCACGATCACAGCAATCAAGGGCGATGGCCAACCGATTGAACCCAGCCGGACCAAGGAAGCATTTTCTGCTCAGTGCGGGGTTCTTGTTAGGGACATGATCCCGATCAGCATCCACCAATGGAATAAGCCTAATAGTGAAGACCCTCAAGTGTCTTTTGTCAACGATAGACAGAAAGATGATCTTTGGACCGCGCTGAAGGCAAATTTCACCCTACCGCCAGAGGAGGATCCGGATAAGCCAGTTATAGAGAAATTGGTCAAGGCTCATTCTCTTAAGAAGATGGCAGATCTATTCAGGAGGTGGAAGAATGAGCTGAAATCAACGTTTGTCGACAAAGGGAAGACTCCACAATTCACCGGCCGATTTGAGAAGATAAGAGATCACTGGCCCGCATTTGTGGGCCACAAGACATCGGAGAAGAGTAAGAATATGTCAGCGACAAACAAGAAAAATGCTGCAAAGAAGGAGCATTATCATCGCACGGGGTCAGGTGGCTACCTCAAAGCCCGGCCATTGTGGGACAAGGCTGAGAAGGACCTGCTTGATAAAGGGGTCGAACCAGAGTCATTGAACTGGCCAGACCGTTCAAGGACTTGGTCCTTCGGGGTTGGGGGAACCTTGGACCCTGAAATAGGGAAGTGCCGTTGGACGGATGAGCAGCTTGAAATACCCGTCAAGAAGCTTCAGAAGTATATCGCCGCAGCGCAGCAAGGGAACTTCGTTCCCGACAGAGAGAACGACGAGCTCACACAGGCCCTCGGGAAACCTGAGCACCCAGGACAAACACGAGGCACGGCAGGCTCCGTTGTGTGGAAGGTTGGGTTTTCCAGCGCAGGCGGTTACAAAACCCGGGAGAGGAGGAGGAAAGTGGAGCAGACCGAACTGCAGAAGCTGAATACAAGGGTACGAGCGCTAGAGGAACAAGCACTACTAGTTCAGAGCCAGCGACCTGCCGGAGCTACCCAGAAGCTACCCTGCCATCTCAGCGGAGAAGCAGCGTGGCTTCCACCGAGCTCCTTCAGCAGCCTGACTTCACGGCTCCCAGCTACCCCGTGGATGCTATCACGGAGGTTCAAGATTGCCACCTTATGACACAATGGAAGCACCTCAAAGTCAAGGCGGCTGTCGGCTCTGTTGCACCTCCTGAACCGGGCGCAACTTTTCACTGCCTTCCGATTCCACAAGGTTATGCTGTTGTGATGGTCGATGAAATAACGGAGGGATTTGAGGAGCTCGAGCTTCACCACCCTACCGGTGAAGGGGAGACTCAGCTGGGTCTTGCTCTGAAGATTCCATGTCTATGGCGGAAGGAGCTCATCAACCTTCCGAACTGGACGCCTCCTCCTCCTCCTCTGACGAGTCAGGGCACTCCGCCCCCTCCTCCGCCTCCTCCTCCGGCGAGTGATCAGGGCACTCCGCCTCCTTCTCCGGCTGCTCCGGCGCGTGGCGGCACTCCGCCTCCTTCTCCGCCTGCGCCGGCGCATCCGAGCAGCCCGCCTCCTCCTCTGCCTCGTCAGCAACAACGGAAGACAGCCGTCGCCGCTCCGGCTGCTCCGACGCGTCGTAGCACTCCGCCTCCTTCTCCGCCTCGTAAGCAACGAAGGAAGACAGCCGCAGCCGCTCCGGCTGGTCCGGCGTCTAGCAGTACAGCCAGAGGCGGGAGGCAATACATATTCGGTCCATCTCTCAAGCCTCTAGAGAAGTTACCATATGAGATGACCGATGAGGAAAACGCGCAGATCTGTCAAGCCCAAGTGAAGGACTTTTTTGCAACGAAAAATCCACCTCCGGAGGAGAAGATAGATCCGGTGAAATTGAAGCGCACTTTGGATGCCCGAAGCGACCACCACCGCCTCCGCCGGATGACAACCATGTCCGCGCTCTTAAAAAGGCAGTGGAAGGAGCGCGCTGGTCGGGAACTACTTCAAGTGACAAAAGGTTACAAGAACGAAAAAGTAGGAACAAAATTGCCCAGCTCGGCGGACAGGCAAACCAATCGTGCCCCCCGCTCAAGGTGTCTAGCGATATCGTCGCAAATCTGCCGGGGATGCTGCCCGGTACCAATCCTGGTGATTACTTGCCCGACGATGCACATTTTGATACAATGGAGGTGGACGAACACAAATACCGGTACGGGAAGCCTCTCGTCAAACCTGGTGATCCTCCTCTAACAACGATGATGCGAAGATTCCATAAGTGGTACATGGACACCTGCAAGTCTGGGAAGGATATTTTGACGCTGAGAGTTAAAGAGGAGCACCACCTCGTTGGAATTCATCTGTTGTCTATTCCATTTGAGGAGTTCTTCCAGTTTTTCAATCAAAAGGACCTCGATAAAATAATCATCACTTGCTACTGTCTGTAAGTACTATACTTCTGTAATTAAGTCTCTATATATAGCTCAGCTCTTTCATTGCATGTATATATAATTATCCTCACTATATTATGCAGATTGAAGATCGTCGAATGCAGAAAAGCACAAATCTATGATATTGGGTTCATTAACACAAATCTCATAGATGAATGGACGGTTAAATATAATGCGAAAGAAACCGAGGCCAACTTGCTACAACCATTACTTAAAAATCAAAACAAAGATAAAATACTCTTTCCTTACAACTTCAAGTGAGTGTTACTGTCTTCTGCATATTCGGTTTCCCTTATTACTCGAGGTTATAGTAATGTAATTGATGAGTTATGCATGCGTGCGCAACTTTCACTTTATTCTCCTAGAGATTAAGCTTGAGCAGGGACTAGTAACCGTCTTAGACTCAAGACGAAAAGATCCCAAGGAGTATGCGGCCATGACTGAAATGCTCCAGAAGTAAGTTCAATCGATCATTATCGCACCATATCGGCAACTTTGTTCATTTCCTGATATCAAGTAATTATTTTCTTTGTCTCGCAGGGTTTGGAAAGTGTTCACCGCAGAAGCTCCGGGACTGCCGGGGGAGCTGCGATTTACACACCCGAAAGTAAGTACTACTAGCTAGTTCCGCGCATCTCCCATTGATTCTATCTAGTTTCATCAATACCATTTATAATGCTTGATTATCAGTTTGATTGACCTCTATTTCTCGTAAAGTGGTTGTGGCAGGAAGGCGGGAATAATTTTTGTGGATACTACGTTTGCGAGTACATCTACAACGCGACGACCTCTAAGCGGGGCTACTCTGAAAAACAATATGAAGTGCGTAAGTAATAATATTCACAATTTTATTTTATTACCATCATTTGTGTTGAGTTTCATTCATATATATGTATTGACCCCTTCTTCAAATTAGATGTGACAGATGCGGGATGAACTCCTACCACAAGATCGCATAAAAGCAATTTAAGAGGAATTGGCGGGATTCTTTCTTGACCACGTCATCAATTCAGCTGGAGAATACCATGTGGAACTTGACATCAGATGTTAGGGATTGTAAGAGATCTTATATTGTATATATGTAGCTAGTAGCGTCGGATAGATATACGAAAACTTGTTGTTCGACCAATATCTCGGAGAAGGAGGAGGTCGATCACTTCTCTCTGTATATGTTCATGACGATCTTGTGTACTTAATGGTTTCCTTCATTTGCTTACTAGCTAGCGTGTCAAGTCCTCTCTATACGTATAGTACGTAGCGTCGATCAAGCACGGAGATAAGAGAGGACACTTCTCTCTATTAGCTAGCTAACACAATATATGAAACCCCAAATACTCCTACAAAAACCCAAACCCCCCCCCCCCCCCCCCTTTCAAAAAAAAAAACCCCCGGCCCCTGAAATGCTGACGCGTGGATGATTTTTGATCCCAACCAGGACAAATGGCCCTCCTGCCTGGGCAAGCCGCAGCGGCCACGTGGAGCCCCATCTGTCCCGGTTCGTAGGCGAACCGGGACTAAAGGTATTGGGCTTTAGTCTCGGTTCCAGAACCGGGACAAATGGGCCTCTGGAACCGGACAAATGGGCCTTTTTCAACTAGTGTAAGGGGTAGTACCCTAGTTTTTTTTTTTTTTTTGGAGACAATGTAACTCCCTAGATTTTTTTTTTAGGTTTCTTTTTTGAGACAATGTAGCTCCCCAGATAACAAGGAGTAGGGCGAGCATTTTGTTTTTGAGTATGATTGCATATATCAGTTTCAAGGTACTCCTATGAGATTGCTAACCAGACCTGCCGCCTGGTATTTTGTTTTTGAGTGGAAGGATCGTTTTCTTTTTTGAGCAAAGAGTGGAAGGAGCAGGTCGAGCAGAGAGACGCGTCTAATCATCGGCCGGCCCACGGTGTACTATATTTTTTGAATTTGACCGGCCCACGATGGACTTTGTCGTACTTCCGAAAAATCGCCCATTAGCCTCTCGCCCGGTAGCCCAGCAGGCCGATGCGTCGGCCCGCCCCATTTGCACCCGACGAAAACCCTAGATAAATACCCACCAATGCCGTCTCCATACTTGCCAACCTCAAAGTTCATCCCCTGCGGGCTGCGGTTCTCTCCCCTTCTCCTTCCCTCCCTCCGCATCGGTCGTTCGTTTAATGGCGGTTCGGTTCGTGCCTTGCTCCTTCCGATGGTCGATGAGAGGTTGCAGCGGTGATGACAGGTTTGTGGGCTAGAGATTCTGACGCTGCCGCCTCTTCAGCAGCGTCTGCGGACAACCCCTTGGCTGTCTGAGCTCCCAGATCTCATCCATCCCTTCTTCTGTATTTTGTTTTGTTTGTTTGATTGATGCGCGTTCATTACCAATTCCTGAGGATGATCTGTGTTCCTCGCGGTAATTAGTCTCGGACGCCACACGCGAGCCATTCTCTCATGTGTGGTGTATCCTGATTGGTGGCATCCTCCGTGCCAGCTTTTCATGGAAACGCCACATGTATTCAAATGCCGTCTTTTTTTCTTTCTTTGTGTTAATTCTTTCTTGTTTGATAGGAAGATCTGACATATGGTACAAGCATTGGATTTTTTTATTGTTTTTTCGAACTGATTAATGTGGATGTGGATGATGAGATCACAAGTACAAATACAATTATCCCTGTCTTACTTCCTCGGAAGGGTGCTGAGAATACTTCGAACCTGACACGATTACAGTGCACTATTCTTTTCATATCTTCTTTTAATCGTCTGTGTAAGATGTTGGCTGGTGATGACTTGTATTGGTTGCTGAACAGGCACAATTGATTGCCTGACTCTGTCGACATTTCGCATGAACTAGGACGGCTCTGTGTGCCATGCTGTTAAATCTGCAATTCTGAAGTTCAACCCTCAAAAAGTTTTGATTTGACCTATAAAGACATGGATGTTTGTGTTTTTGTTAATGTTTGTTCGGTGATGAAAAACCTGTTAATCATACCATCTTTCGGGACTGATTGGTCGCTCTGCGTTCATGCTGTCATTCTGTAATTCTGAGGACAAATTTAGCAGCTTTTAAGTGTTAGTTCATGATAAGAGCACTTACTTTTTGTTTGGAATCATGTGACTCGAGCTCCTTCATGATTTGATCCGTTGTATTACTCTGAGCTCGAATTTTCCGAAGGGCTGGATTACCCTTTGCTTATCATTGTATGTGTGATGGTTTTGAAGTTTGTCCTTTTCTCTTCAGTTCAGTCAGTTCTGCGAGTCCAGTGATGCCACATCTTTGAGACCTGAGTTTTCTGCGTTGATGAACATCTATTTTTTCTTGATGCCCTTTCTTCACTTTTGCTTTAGTATTCTTTTGCTCGATGGAGATGTATTTGCTTAGAAAGCATTGTCTGACAGCTTAACCATCAATCACCATGGTATTTTGTTCTGAAATTCTCAATGTGGAAGAAGTGGAGACCTCAGAGGAATCTCTACTCCTAATGTCTCTATTGGTAGAATAGCCTCCACGGTTTTTTTTTTCCCACCACTTTCATCCGGTTTTTTTGCCGGTTATTTTCCGTCCCCCCTCCCACCCTCTCTCTCACGTTAATTTTTTCTTCTTCGCAATTAAAACCGAATCGCGTCCGATCCTCATTCCATTTATTCGTGCTTGCTTTGGCAGCCGTCGATTGAATTCAATCATATAAATATTTGTTATCTAAGAATTCAGAAATAATACCATATACATGAGATCATCTTCCTATCAGATCACCTCTCTCTCGGATTTATTTTTCCCACCGATCCCCTTCCATACTTAGCTCCATCGATCCTCACAATAACGCCTACATTCACGCGCTACCCTCCTTGCGGGGACGCGGTATCCTCCCGAGGCCTTTCCTGATCGTGTACTCGCGCAGCCATCCTCTTCCTCTTTACGATCTCCTCGACCAGGGTGACTCCTCTGTGCCCCAGCCCCTGGACGACGCCGGCGACTCCTTGGTACTCCGCCCGCGCTGTCGCATCCGACGCCGGCGAATCCTCTGCCTTCCGCCTGCGCTGCCATAGCGGAGCCCTTCGCTGCCGCCAAGATCCGAGAGGAGCTGCCGCCACTGGGGTACGAGAGGAGCCACCACCGCCTTCATTGCGGACCTCCAGGTCACCGTCGGGACACACGTCGAGAGGAGCCGCCACTTGCACATGGCCCCCGCCACGATCTTGCTCCCACGCGCCCGCCGACACCTCTAGCTCGGACGCCGGCACCAGCACCCTCCCAATTGCACGCTGTCGCCCATACTATCCCACTCGCACGAGGCGCGAAAACATTCAATAGAGCATCTGCACCCCGGTCGCGTTATCTTGACCGCCCGTACGCGCAGGGATCTGTGCCGTCATCAGCCGCTAATGAGAACTGGCTTCTGTGATACACCTAGGGCCTATAAGGAACTGTTCATCAGACCTGTACACATCCCACGAGGAGACAACAGGAGCTGGACGAAATTCCTGGGAGCACATTGACGGACACTGCCACACGCCTACATCTTCTTGTTCCTTGGGACAGCTATATCGTCTTCCTCGACGAGCATGATGGCTAGCAGAAGAGCTGATCCCTGCACCCGAACGAGACCCAAAATGGTTGATAGAGATGGGGAGGTGAGCATAGCAAGCCCGGGCTCATTGCCTCCAATAGCGATGGTGCTCAAGGAGACCAAGTTTTTCTTGGATGAGTCAACCACCCAGATGTAGTTTTCTAGTACACGCATATCCAATCCTTATTGTTTGCAGAGAGAGAGAGAGAGGTAAAAAAAATAGCGCACACAAGAAATAAATGAAGAGTGCCTACAATATGAGCCATTCAGAGATATATAGAGAGAAGAATTCAGAGAGATAGAGAGAGAAGACGCGGTCGTCCATGCCTGCGGTGAATAAAAAACGGTCACTTGAGAGAGAGGAGGTCACATGCAGCACAGGGAGTGCATGCATAAAGAGAGGGAAAGAGAGATGGAATACATGCGGCAGAAGACATGCATGAAGAGAGAGAATACATGCAAAGAACATGCATATACAGAAGACACTCACATCAGGACAAGATAGTGCAGAATAAAGTCCACAGTCCATAGCTTTGTTACTACTCGTAATGACTCGTAAAGATCCCTGGGCTGACGCACATCTCGAGAATCACAGCTGCAAACGAACGTCCGCGATAGCGCGGCCCCGGTGCAGATGCTCTAAAAATCCATGTCCGCACGAGGCGTTACCCTCCAACGGACCAAGGGATGATGACAACGGGCTCACATCTCCCGCCGCACTCTCCTCGGCATCTTGGAGCCGGCGCTTCGGCAGCTCGTGTCAACCTCGGCCAGGTAAACCAGAAACTGCTTGGTGCCATCTTCCTTTTAATATTGCTAATTTTTTTAAAATAATACAATTTTTAAATTAATTTTTAGAAATATTACACCAAAATTATTATTTTCAAAAATAATATATAGTCGGCCATCTGGTAGCCGACTGAGTCCAGTCAGTCAGGAGAAAGCCGATAGGTGTCCTGTCGGCTACCAGATGGCCGATTGGAGACCGACAAGATCCGGCCGGCCAACAGTAAGCCGACTGTGACTAATTGGCTTGCAGTAAGCCAATTAGTCCCAGTCGGCTTACTGCTGGCCGATAGGTGCATCTGCCCATTTTTCTTTTACTGTTTTTAGTTTTAGTTGTTGTTTTCTATTTATTCTACCTACAAATGAATTTGGTTTGTGTTGAAACTTTTTGCATAAATTACTAGCAATATTAACAAGCCACATATAAATTTTCATAATTTTTGGAACATCACATATTTACAATTGTATTTGATAGCTCCTGGTGAATATAAATAGGGTTTAAATTTATTTATCCAAATTGATTTTTTTTGTATAAATGTTAAAATATCGAGGAGAATAGTTTAAACATTTTTGTGAAACAATTTGAGAAAACTTTTTTGGCTTTTGCATTTGGAACTTGAATTTCAAAGTTGGGTTAATGCAAAAGCCAAAAAAGTTGTCTCAAATTATTTCACAAAAATGTTTAAACCATTCTCCTCAATATTTTAACATTTATAAAATATTGCCGTGGAGCTCCATTACACGACTCTCCGGGAGAAATCTCTAGCTTCGGATGGTTGAAGCGGGTGATGACGGCGGCTACGTTGTTTCCTTCTTTGAGGCATCGCCTTGGAGAGTCAGCATATTGCGGTTTGCACGGATCTCTTCATCGGCGGGGACGGTGGGCTTCGGGGCGGCGGCTCCGGGTGGTTTCTGATTGTGCGCCGAGATGGCGATCTTGGGAACAATGCGAGTGGCAGCTCTATGAGGAGGGGCTCTATCTCGACATTGGTTGGGTGACATCCTTGTCCCGCTTGGGCGGTGGGGGTGTTGGCTCGGTCGATGCGCCCCAGAGGGGGCGGTCTGACTTTATGTCGGGGCGGCGGCCCCGAATATGGTGCGACGTTCGTGGTCTGCAAGCGGTTGCCCTGAGCAGCATGGGCTGTGGGCAGCTATGTTGTGCGGCGTTGCTACTCGAGAGGAGCGGTGGTATGTTGGGGCGGCGGCCCCGGAAGGCGGTGCCGGTGGAATGCGCTGGGCGCGACGGAGCGGTGGATGTCGGGGCGGTGGCCCCTAGAGGATCACTATGGGGGCCAGGTTTCTGTGGCAACGATGATGGTGGGAGCGATGTCGGCGACGCGGCAATGGTTGCGGTAGTCGGCTCTTCTCCGGCGTGTCCGCGGTGTTGCCTCGGTTTTGTTTGTTGCTGTGGAGTCGAAGCTGCGGCGGCGGGGCCCTGTGGTATACGATGACTGGCTGCAAGTGGCCCGTTCGGCGATTTTCTGTGGCGCCAGCTTTCGCCTGGTTTTGTCCTTCTGAATTCTCCGTCAGAGTCGGAGCTGCGTTGTCTGGCTGCAGGTCGACATGTTGTCGATGAGGGTGGGCTTTGCCCTGTGTGTGTCAGTCTTTGGGAGTGGACTTGGACCTTGTTGTTCCGGTTTTTGCCCAGTTTTTCGTAATTAACTGGGCAATTCTCTTCTGCTTAATTAATAGATGAGGCAATCTTTGCCTCCGTTTCGAAAAGAAAAAAAATTCTATGTACCACTATAAAGATGGTGGCAAAGAGTCCATTATAGAGGGAAACAGGCTGTTTGCATTATCAAATGTGCCACTGGAGGCAATGAAGGTGCTCAGACCTACATCAGTGTCGAATAACATGGGGAGCTGGAGAAACAGGACAATGGTGTTGCTTAATCTTCTTGTTATGCAGATGAGTAAAAAAAATCAAACATGTCAACGCTGTTGTGTTTGGACTAACCTTTTCACTCTAGAATCTAGATCTCAATCACCATGGTTATTTCTAATTCAAGGACATAAAACTGGTCTAATATCTGTTTTGGTATTTGAGTTTTTACATTGTAAAACTATTGGGAAACGTAGCATGAAAAACAAAAAAAAGTATACGCACACGCAATGATCTATCCATGGAGATGCATAGCAATGAGGGGGAGAGTATGTCTATGTACTCTCGTAGACCGAAAGTAGAAGTGTTTAACAACGCGGTTGATGTAGTCGAACTTTCTTCGCGCTCCACCGATCGAGTACCGAACATACGGCACCTCCGAGTTCTGCACACGTTCAGCTCGATGACGTCCCTCGCCTTCTTGATCCAGCTGTAGGGTAACGCAGCAGAAAACAAAATTTTCCGACCTACGCACCAGCCCAGGACCACTATGGAGACTGCATACAAGGTTTGATCAGTTTCGTTACCGACTCGTAGCGCAGCGGAAGTAGAGTCGATGACGATCGTTGGTGCAGATCCCCGCAGCTAGGATTTACAACCTCCCAACCGCGAGGATGTATACCCTCATCTTCCCTTCGGACAGCCCTCCGGGAGGCGGTCGAACAGTCCCCCGGACGGTGTTGCGGACAGCCCTTCGGGAGGACCTTCGAAACTCGAGCAGTCACTCGGACAGCCCTTCGGGAGGACTCACAGAACTCGGACCATCACTAGGACAGCCCTACGGGAGGCACTCTCGAATAGCCCCTCGGGCACTAAGATCGAAACTACGACCTCTCTACGGGGTTGCACACATACGGTGTCAGCTATCCGGCAGGGCTTCGCCGTCCAGAACTAGTTCCTGCCGGAACCCAGACAGCCTTTCGGCTCTACGAAACTCTTTTCGTGGGAGGGAGAGAGAAGCCAGATAACATCTTGGCATGTGTATGAGAGCAAGGGATGGGGAGAATGCCAGCCCCTTCTCCTCCTTTTATAGGCCAAGGCAAGGGGTGGGGTGGGATGTTGAAATACCAAAATACCCAAGCTTCATGTCACACATGAAAGGGCATAATGGTAACACAAGGGGGGCACCAAGGGGACACCACCATGGCAGCCCTTGGGCCGGCCCACACCTTGTCTCCCCATGGGGGGGGGCCCCCAACAAGCCACCAACATGTCTCCATGAAACATGCATGCTCCCTAGACAAAAAGCCACCAAACATGCAACCCCCGATTCGTGGGATCTTGTCCCCTCGAGCTGAGACAAGATGTTTTCCACTAAACTTTTTCTGAAAAATTCCAGAAGGTCCCAGAACATTTCCGGCACTCTCTAAAATTATTCTGGGCATGATCTGAAACATTTTCGGTGCGGTGGTTTTCATCAGCGGAAAGCATTAACAGCGGTTACGGCAGTTTCGGAACATTTCCGGTTTTTCTCTCCGAAAATTCCCAGAAGTTCCCAGACCAACTCTGGCATCCTCTGAAAATTTCCAGGCGGTGCCGAAACCCTTTTTGACCAAATAATATATTCCGAAACAACTTTTCGGTTTTACCGAAACTCTTTCGGTGTTCTCTCTCTCGGAACTCTTCCGTTGTCTCCGAAACATTTTCGGTGACTTTCTCTCAGACTCCCTGTCTAGCGTTCAACAGATAGATGACCCTTAAGCGTGTGACCCTATAGGTTCGGTGAAGTATAGACATGATACGGAACCCCTTCCGATCAATGATCAACATCGGAGCCGTGGACACCCATATTGACCCCTATACCCACACGAATGAATATTCGAGTGAACCTCCAGTTGCCGTGTGCTATTCCTGTTGCTTCACGATATGTTACAAATACCCGAGGTTAGACATGTTGGCATCCCCGTGGATCAACAACTTGTCCACTATGCCAGTTACCCCGTTATCAGTATTGTTCTCTTTTCTCGTTACCGTGTTCCGGCATCCCTGTGATCAAATCACCCTATGTCTGGCCAGACGATGATGGATACCGTAACACCGAGAGGGCCCAGAGATATCTCTCCATCGTCGGAGGAGCAAATCCCAATCTTGAGCTATCAAGTTACTTGACACACTTTTCCATGAACCCGTAAGCCGCCGTAATAGCCACCCATTTACGGATGACGTTTAACAAACCCCAAAGTTCATGAAGCAAGCATGAAGAAACTCGATACTCTCATGGTCTGAGGAATCATGCAAATGTTAACCATCTCTGTGTTATTAACCATTAACTTGTGACGAATGTATCTCATAGCATAACATCAATCGGGTCGATTCAACACAAATGTTCTTCTAACATTGTGCCCTCAAAGTTGCTGGCATAGACATGCCCATGATCAGGAAAACAGAACCATCATGCAACACTTGAGCCAGTCATAGAGGCTTGACTAGGAATACATTTTACCGTTTATTATTCCACACGTGCATATGAGTCTTCCTCCGAGCCTCGTGGTTATTGCAGACTCGAGAACCATAGCAGTTATAGCATGGAACATAAACATAATAATGAGCATGGAGATAAATAATAACATTTATTATTGCCTCTAGGGCATATCTCCTACAGACTCCCACTTGCACTAGAGTCAATAATCTAGTTAATGCTAATGCACTTCACACCTGTGGCACACCGGTGTAAATATGCTTCGCTTGTGGTATAGCCTGATGTCCAACGGATCTGACGACTTCAGCTCCGTGTGTATCTTTGCATATCCTCACGTTTTCACGCTTTCACAAAATTCATATTTTGTGTGGACTTGGCTTTGTATGTATGTGAATCACAGGTCGAACCTGGATTTCTCAGACTGAGTTATGGAGCAACTATTTGCAGTAGTGTCCCATTGACAAAAGCCATCTTGGAACCATACTAAGTTCATGAATGAACTATATGATTCAACATCTTCTTTGTCGCTTTTAAAAGCGGCAACATACTTCGCCTCTGTTATAGAATTCGCCACAGTAACTTGTTTGGAACAATTTCCAACTACCGTGCCACCATATTGTGTATTGCACAAAACCCTTAACTTAAATCGAAAATCGCTTGGAGCATGGATGAAGACTGTATCGATGTAACCTTTTACAACGAACTCTTCATGATCTCTGCTTGCGAGAATACATGTCATCAGTGCTACTATAGTACTCAATGACCCTTTTTCACTGTTGTCCCATGATCAGTACTTTGATCACTTTGGTATCTATACTCGTAACAACTTTGGAGTATTGGACATATCTGGTTGTTTTACATACCATGGAATACATGATTAATCCAAACACGAAGGTGTGTGGAATCTCCATCATGTATTTTGCTCATCAGTGTTATTGAGACACAGAGTCTTGCAAAAACTCTTTCCATGTGACTTCGGCAAGAATCACTCCTTGGCGTTTTAAATGCTAAAAAGTTTTAGCATCTTGTCAATATGTATTTATTGCTTAGCCCCATTAGGTAAATCTATCTTCATAGATCATCATGCCTAATATTGAGGCTATTTAGCCCAAGCACTTCATCGAAAAACTATTTTCAAATGAAGTCCTAATTCGTGTCAAGAAATTTATTTCCAATTAACAATGTGTCAAGCACACAAGGTTTTTAGAAATGTTATTATGATCCCACTTACTTTCTTGAATTACAAGCATCTTCGTTACCCATTGATGAAGTCAAAACCCTTTTTGACCATTTCATCAAAACACGAAGATTCCAACTCCTCTTTGCTCTCTTCTGTCCATCGCTGGAACTCTGAAGTTTGCACCCTTACTAGCATCCTCTGGATTGACAAAATACCTTGGACTGTAACACATGCAAGTCCTTGGTTTCATTTCCATCAGATGGAAATCCTTTTGTCATCCATTGTTTTATATCTCATGATATGAAATATGTATTAATTGCTAGTCAACCCGAACCGACTTTAAGCATCGCTACGGTGAAGCAACCTCATCGTAGTCAACTCCTTGAACTTGTATATTGCAACAAGTCGAGCTTTATGGATAAAACATTTTTATTCGTATCAGTTATAGTTCCATAAATATTCGTCAGACTCTAAGTCTTCCGAAAGGTGTATCAAGGTTTTAATCTTGAATCACTTATATGGAAACTATCTCGGATTGTATTGGCATTTAGCCAATTCCGGAGTCAGGGCCCATCAACGCTTCCTTGTGTATCGTAGGTATACTGTTGTCTAACAACAATATCTCATTTGCGCACCTGATAGGTTTGCACGAGCTTTGCCTACGTGGTTCAGCTCCAAGTTCGACCGAAGTCCATACATTTTATTGTAGAGACTTCCGTATCAGTCGCAGTAGGAAACTCCGGAATTTCTTCCAAGGTCTCTTTCCTTTGATCTGATGACAGAGATACTGGTTATCTCGTCGAGTTGCATTGTTCTCCCACTCACCTTTTTGAAAGAACCATTTTCTTCAAAAATCATACCGTTCTTTGTGGCAAACCTATTTGCCTCGGTATAGTGAGGGAGGAATACCCAATGACTTGGGATAACCTACAAAGTAGCACTTGTCTGATTTGGAATAGGTTTGTAACCTTTTACACAAGCCCCATATTCCAAATGTTAAGAAAAGATATAACATGGTTGGGCGTACCATACCATGGTGTCATTTCAACAGACCTGATGGAGCTCTTTTCAGTGTAAAAGCCGCAGTCTCTAAAGCATCACCTTTTAAAAGGGATAATGGCAAATTTATTTATGTCATCTTTGATCTTACCATGTCATAAATGGTTCGATTACATCTTCACGGACTTTCCACTTGCAGTGGTGTTCCGGGAGGTGCAAGTTATGAAACCCCTTTCACAACTCATCAGACATTCGCTAAACTTGTAACTCAAATATTTCTTTCTGCAATCGAATTGTAGAAACATAATTTTCTTGTTACAATAACTTCTACTTCATTTTGAAAACCTTTCAAATGATTTCAAAAGATCCAGACTTACGTCTCATCAAGTAAATATCCATATATCTACTTGAGTCATTTCTGAAGATAGATAAATCCACTACTTGCAACAACATTTGTCGGACTACATACATCAAAATGTATGATCACCAATAAGTTCTTTGCTCGTTCCTTATGGCCTGTGAACGGTATTTCAGTCACTTCACTTTTCGGAGGAAAGTTGCAAGTGTCAGGTGATTCAAAATCAAACGACTTCAAAATCCATCATAATGGAATTTTCCATGCGGGTTTCTCCAATGTGACCAAATGCAGTGCCACACTTGTGTGGTATTCTTTTAGTCTTATGACATTTAGCGTCAGTGTTATGGATGTATCATATTACCATCAATATTCATAACATACGTCCCATCGATGATGGAAGTATGGCCCTCATGTTATTCATAATACTGAACAGCAATTGTTCTTCTATGAACAACCCTTTTGCAACAAACATTGTGCAATGGGCTAGAGTGTGTAAAACTCTAAAATGAATTATCAAAGTTAATACTGAGGTAATGTATTATTATCAATATTCATAACATACATCTCATTCATAATGAAAGTATGGCCCTTATGTTATTCATAACACCGAACATCAAAAGTTCTCTTATGAACAACCTTCTTGCAAGATAACTTATGCAATGGGCTAGAGTGTGTAAAACTCCAATTGAATTATGAAAATAAACACAGACGGTAATACACCGATGGAAGGTACAGTAACATTTACTATGTTCCCTGTGTATACCTAAACCTCATTCCTGGCTAGTCTTTCAGGCCATAGTAGATCTTACATCGAGTTGCAACAGAAAGCAATCGAGCGGGTATCTTTGTGATTAACTCACAATACCCAAGAATCAATGATTAACAATTTAATCATAATTCCCAAGAACTATATCTTTGACCAGCCTTCTATACATCAAAAACTTGTATGACATTCATACATGAGCTGGATATTCCAGTCTTCTTTCTTATTGCCATTATACTTCTAACAGTTTAACTTTCAGTATTTCTCCTACTCTCAGAAGAAGCACCCAACTTAAGAGTGGCGTTAGCCCTGGACTTCCTAGGCGTGAAAGTTTCACTAACACCCTTCGGACACTTCCTTTCTCTTTAAGTTGTTGTTTTATTCACCTTTCATCATATGACAGGCGTTCTTCTGGATCCCTCTCTTATCAGTATAATGCATAGTAAACTCCTTTACTAATAGTTTGCAAACAAACATTGCTTTGGATATCTCATATCTTTTAGCCTTTGTCTGTCTCTGAAAATGATTTTCAGATTCCATGAATATCACATAACTATCCAAACTTTCGAAGTTCGGGTCTCATGGAAGCAAATGTATTGCACTTGACTGAAACGGAATTCTAGCTTTTGGATCGAAGGACGAGAGTCACATGATCCATAGCATAAGCGAAAGAATACCGAAAGTATGCGATAGGACAAAGTCCTTCTCGGCACTCTTGAGGACAATCCTCACATTACGTTACCAACCGTAAAGTTTTAACCAGATATTTAACAGCTATTCAATTTTAATAGGGAAGGTGGAAATGCGAGCCATTATTCTACAACTATTATGCAAAAAACACTTAGACAGTGTTCAAAATTAATTGCACTGAGAATTAAACAAGTTAATTCATCAGTGCGCTCCCACTCAAATCAATATCTCTCATAATTGATTGTGAGTGATTCAAGATCCGCATATCAATTCAACGTCATTGACGGGTTCATCACTGATGACGTGAATTTCAATCGGTAGGCCAACTTGCCAATCACATCTCTATGTGACTCTTGTCCATCTTTCGATGCGTGTGTTCCGAGCTCAGGACTGTCCTGCCTGAACGTCAAGACAACCAAGTGATCACGCAGTGAGGTCTGACCTTCACCCGCCTTACACCTCTCTAATCGTTCGTGCTCATGTGTACATGGCGCACCCCGAAAAGATACGTGTTGTAGACGGTGCTACACTTGGGAGAACACTAACTACTTGATATTTTTGTGAGAGATCACCCTAATAAAAGCGACTACCGCGCAATCAAGAAGGGTGCATCATAAGGGATAAACATCTCAGGCAATTCATAATAGCATGATATGGTATAGCCCTTTCTGACGGAGAAGTCTTGTATTTCTTCGTCTTCAGCATTCGCGTCGGTGTTCACCTTCGCGAAGATTGCCACCACCTTGTCGATGCACCAGATAGTATTGCTATCTCTATAGCTAATAAAATAATGCATTACACAAGGTCGACACGCAGGTCATTTAAAGTGCAATCATATGGCTCCAGCCATCATGCCAAATCATGACACGCAGGTCATGTTAATCAATTTACATCATATAGTCATCTCATACATAATCAAATTATTATGAGCACTGCTATACCACATCACATGCACATGCAAACCCTCCTGCAAAACCAAGTTAGACGCCTCTAATCGGTTCATGCAAAAACTTGTTTTAGGTGGCTTCTAAGGTTTCGAAACAAACCGAAGCTACCAACGTCCATCATCAAGTATGATAATTCAAGCGCTAGATTAACAACGCGGGGTGTATGAAACACGAGATAATTAAATCTCGAGCCCCATACTGAACTTCGTCATACGCATGACCCCCGTGCAGATCATATCTGCATTGCCCTTTCATCTGCGAAACATCCATCTTTCTTTGACTAAAGTGGAACCCAAAGAACTGTTAGCACTTCGTTGATCTGTCAATCAGCATACTCAGGAGCAGCATGAAAGGATCGCGGATTGCCAGAACTTTGTGAGATTCCACAATGCTGTCAAGATCAGGACTACGCAAATTCAAGGGAAGCAACAAGAACATCGGGAAACAGATTTCATCTGCTACCCGCACAAATAATTTTCAGTAATAGAACTCATCTACTACCTAATTATATTGTGCAACACCCATACATCTCTATGTATTCTAGATCGCAACCTGCATCTGCGCATAGCACGGCTCATGATGCCACTGTAGGGGAACGCAGCAGAAAACAAAAATTTTCCGACCTACGCACCAGCCCAGGACCACTATGGAGACTGCATACAAGGTTTGATCATTTTCGTTACCGACTCGTAGCGCAGCGGAAGTAGAGTCGATGACGATCGTTGGTGCAGATCCCCGCAGCTAGGATTTACAACCTCCCAACCGCGAGGATGTATACCCTCATCTTCCCTTCGGACAGCCCTCCGGGAGGCGGTCGAACAGTCCCCCGGACGGTGTCGCGGACAGCCCTTCGGGAGGACCTTCGAAACTCGAGCGGTCACTCGGACAGCCCTTCGGGAGGACTCACAGAACTCGGACCGTCACTTGGACAGCCCTTCGGGAGGCACTCTCGAACAGCCCCTCGGGCACTAAGATCGAAACAACGACCTCTCTACGGGGTTGCACACATACGGTGTCATCTATCCGGCAGGGCTTCGCCGTCCAGAACTAGTCCCTGCCGGAACCCAGACAGCCTTTCGGCTCTACGAAACTCTTTTCGTGGGAGGGAGAGAGAAGCCAGATAACATCTTGGCATGTGTATGAGAGCAAGGGATGGGGAGAATGGCAGCCCCTTCTCCTCCTTTTATAGGCCAAGGCAAGGGGTGGGGTGGGATGTTGAAATACCAAAATACCCAAGCTTCATGTCACACATGAAAGGGCATAATGGTAACACAAGGGGGGCACCAAGGGGACACCACCATGGCAGCCCTTGGGCCGGCCCACACCTTGTCTCCCCATGGGGGGGGGCCCAACAAGCCACCAACATGTCTCCATGAAACATGCATGCTCCCTAGACAAAAAGCCACCAAACATGCAACCCCCGATTCGTGGGATCTTGTCCCCTCGAGCTGAGACAAGATGTTTTCCACGAAACTTTTTCTGAAAAATTCCAGAAGGTCCCAGAACATTTCCGGCACCCTCTAAAATTATTCTGGGCATGATCTGAAACATTTTCGGTGCGGTGGTTTTCATCAGCGGAAAGCATTAACAGCGGTTACGGCAGTTTCGGAACATTTCCGGTTTTTCTCTCCGAAAATTCCCAGAAGTTCCCAGACCAACTCTGGCATCCTCTAAAAATTTCCAGGCGGTGCCGAAACCCTTTTTGACCAAATAATATATTCCGAAACAACTTTTCGGTTTTACCGAAACTCTTTCGGTGTTCTCTCTCTCGGAACTCTTCCGTTGTCTCCGAAACATTTTCGGTGACTTTCTCTCAGACTCCCTGTCTAGCGTTCAACAGATAGATGACCCTTAAGCGTGTGACCCTATAGGTTCGGTGAAGTATAGACATGACACGGAACCCCTTCCGATCAATGATCAACATCGGAGCCGTGGACACCCATATTGACCCCTATACCCACACGAATGAATATTCGAGTGAACCTCCAGTTGCCGTGTGCTATTCCTGTTGCTTCACGATATGTTACAAATACCCGAGGTTAGACATGTTGGCATCCCCGTGGATCAACAACTTATCCACTATGCCAGTTACCCCGTTATCAGTATTGTTCTCTTTTCTCGTTACCGTGTTCCGGCATCCCTGTGATCAAATCACCCTATGTCTGGCCAGACGATGATGGATACCGTAACACCGAGAGGGCCCAGAGATATCTCTCCATCGTCGGAGGAGCAAATCCCAATCTTGAGCTATCAAGTTACTTGACACACTTTTCCATGAACCCGTAAGCCGCCGTAATAGCCACCCATTTACGGATGACGTTTAACAAACCCCAAAGTTCATGAAGCAAGCATGAAGAAACTCGATACTCTCATGGTCTGAGGAATCATGCAAACGTTAACCATCTCTGTGTTATTAACCATTAACTTGTGACGAATGTATCTCATAGCATAACATCAATCGGGTCGATTCAACACAAATGTTCTTCTAACATTGTGCCCTCAAAGTTGCTGGCATAGACATGCCCATGATCAGGAAAACAGAACCATCATGCAACACTTGAGCCAGTCATAGAGGCTTGACTAGGAATACATTTTACCGTTTATTATTCCACACGTGCATATGAGTCTTCCTCCGAGCCTCGTGGTTATTGCAGACTCGAGAACCATAGCAGTTATAGCATGGAACATAAACATAATAATGAGCATGGAGATAAATAATAACATTTATTATTGCCTCTAGGGCATATCTCCTACACCAGCAAGGTGTCGAGGTAGTAGATGAGTTCCGTCAGCACGACGGCGTGGTGACGGTGATGATGATGTGATCCGCGCAGGGCTTCGTCTAAGCATCGCGAGAATATGACTGGGGGTGTAAACTGTGGACGGGGGCGCCGCACACGGCTAACAGTTGATGTGTGTTCTAGGCGCCCCCTTCCCCACATATATATAGGTGGGAGGGGAGGAGAGGCAGGCAGGGGGCACTTTTATTATTGCCCCCTCCCCTTTCCTTTTTTTCACCGAAGAAGAAAGGGAAGGGGGAAGAGAGAAAGGAGGGGGGGCCGAACCCCCCTTTTTCCTTCTCCAATTCAGCCTCCTACCATAGGGGGGGCGCCACCCCTTGTGGGCTGGTGTGCTCCCCTCTCATGGCCCATATGGCCCATATCTTTCCCCCGGGGGTTCCGGTAACCCCTCCGGTACTCCGATAAATACATGATACACTCCGAAACACTTCCGGTGTCCGAATACTATCGTCCTATATATCAATCTTTACCTCTCGACCATTTAGAGACTCCTCGTCATGCCCGTGATCTCATCCGGGACTCCGAACAACATTCGGTCACCAAATCACATAACTCATATAATACAATATCGTCATCGAACGTTAAGCGTGCGGACCCTACGGGTTCGAGAACTATGTAGACATGACCGAGACACCTCTCTGGTCAATAACCAACAGTGGAACCTGGATGCTCATATTGGCTCCTACATATTCTATGAAGATCTTTATCGATCGAACCGTTATGACAACATACATTATTCCCTTTGTTCATCGGTATGTTACTTGCCCGAGATTCGATCGTCGGTATCTTCATACCTAGTTCAATCTCGTTACCGGCAAGTCTCTTTACTCATTTCGTAATACATCATCCTGCAACTAACTCATTAGTCACTTTGCTTGCAAGGCTTCTTATGATGTGTATTACCGAGAGGGCCCAGAGATACCTCTTCGATACTCGGAGTGACAAATCCTAATCTCGATCTATGCCAACTCAACAAATACCTTCGGAGATACCTGTAGAGCATCTTTATAATCATCCAGTTACGTTGTGACGTTTGATAGCACACAAGGCATTCCTTCGGTATCCGGGAGTTGCATAATCTCATAGTCGAAGGAATATGTATTTGACATGAAGAAATCAATAGCAATAAAACTGAGCGATCACTATGCTAAGCTAACGGATGGGTCTTGTCCATCACATCATTCTCCTAATGATGTGATCCCGTTATTAAATGACAACTCATGTCCATGGTTAGGAAACCATAACCATCTTTGATCAACGAGCTAGTCAAGTAGAGGCTCACTAGGGACACGGTGTTTGTTTATGTATTCACACATGTATTTAGGTTTCCAATCAATACAATTCTAGCATGAATAATAAACCTTTATCATGAATAAGGAAATATAAAATAATAACTTTATTATTGCCTCTAGGGCATATTTCCTTCGGTCTCCCACTTGCAGTAGAGTCAATAATCTAGTTCACATCACCATGTGATTAACACCCATAGTTCACATCGTCATGTGACCAATACCCAAAGAGTTTATTAGAGTCAATAATCTAGTTCACATCGCCATGTGGTTAACACCCAAAGAGTACTAAGGTGTGATCATGTTTTGCTTGTGTGAGAAGTTTAGTCAACGGGTCTGCCACATTCAGATCCGTATGTATTTTGCAAATTTCTATGTCTATAATGCTCTGCATGGAGCTACTATAGCTGATTGTTCCCACTTTCAATATGTATCTAGATTGAGACCCAGAGTCATCCGGATCGGCGTTAAAGCTTGCATCGATGTAACACTTTACGACGAACACTTTATTACCTCCATAACCGAGAAACATTTCCTTAGTCCTCTTTAAGGCACCTAAGGATAATTTTGACCGCTGTCCAGTGGTCCACTTCTGGATCACTTTTGTACCCTCTTGCCAAACATTATTGGCAATGCACACAACAGGTCTGATACACAGCATGGCATACTTTATAGAACCTATGGCTGATGCATAGGGAATGACTTTCATTCTTTCTCTATCTTCTGCCGTGGTCGGGCTTTGAGTCTTACTCAACTTCATACCTTGTAACACAGGCAAGAACCCTTTCTTTGATTGATCCATTTTGAACTTCTTCAAAATCTTGT
Source organism: Thinopyrum elongatum (assembly GCA_011799875.1). Classification (NCBI taxonomy): domain Eukaryota; kingdom Viridiplantae; phylum Streptophyta; class Magnoliopsida; order Poales; family Poaceae; genus Thinopyrum; species Thinopyrum elongatum. The sequence goes on along the minus strand of CM022301.1, from coordinate 60,049,786 downwards.
CAAGGTATGTGCTTTGTGAAAGTCCTATTAAGTGTCTCGATCTATCCCTATAGATCTGGATGCCCAATATATAAGTAGCTTCACCGAGGTCTTTCATTGAAAAAATTCTTATTCAAGTATCCTTTTATGCTATCCAAAAATTCTATATCATTTCCAATCAATAATATGTCATCCACATATAATATCAGAAATGCTACAGAGCTCCCACTCACTTTCTTGTAAATACACGCTTCTCCGAAAGTCTGTATAAAACCACATGCTTTGATCACCTCATCAAAGCGTATATTCTAACTCCGAGATGCTTGCACCAGTCCATAGATGGATCGCTGGAGCTTGCACACTTTGCTAGCACCTTTAGGATCGACAAAACCTTCTGGTTGCATCATATACAACTCTTCTTTAAGAAATCCATTAAGGAATGCAGTTTTGATGTCCATTTGCCAGATTTCATAATCATAAAATGCGGCAATTGCTAACATAATTCGGACAGACTTAAGCATCGCTACGGGTGAGAAAGTCTCATCGTAGATAGTAACATTACCATCAGCGTCAGTCTTCTTCTTGAAGATCCATTTATTCTCTATGGCTTGCCGATCATCGGGTAAGTCCACCAAAGTCCACACTTTGTTCTCATATATGGATCATATCTCAGATTTCATGGCCTCAAGCCATTTATCAGAATCTGGGCTCATCATAGCTTCTTCATAGTTCATAGGTTAGTCATGGACTAGTAACATGACTTTCAGAACAGGATTACCGTACCACTCTGGTTTGGAACGTGCTCTGTTCGACCTACGAGGTCCAGCAGTAACTTGATCTGAAGTTTCATGATCATCATCATTAGCTTCCTCTCTAGTTGGTGTAGGCATCATGGGAACGGATTTCTCTGATGAGCTACTTTCCAATTCGAGAGAATGTACAATTACCTCATCAAGTTCTACTTTCCTCCCACTCACTTCTTTCCAGAGAAACTCCTTCTCTAGAAAGGACCCACTCTTGACAACAAAGATCTTGCCTTCGGATCTGTGATAGAAGATGTACCCAATTGTTTCCTTAGGCTATCCTATGAAGACGCACTTCTTCGATTTGGGTTCGAACTTATCAGGCTGAAGCCTTTTGACATAAGTGTCGCAACCCCAAACTTTAAGAAACGACAGCTTAGGTTTCTTGCCAAACCACAGTTCATACGGTGTCGTCTCAACGGATTTAGACAGTGCCCTATTTAACGTGAATGCGGTTGTCTCTAATGCATAACCCCAAAACGATAGTGGTAAATCGGTAAGAGACATCATAGATCGCACCATATCTAATAAAATACGGTCACGATGTTCGGACACATCATTACGCTGTGGTGTTCCAGGTGGCGTGAGTTGTGAAACAATTTCACATTATTTTAAATGAAGGCCAAACTCGTAACTCAAATATTCGCCTCCGCGATCAGATCGTAGAAACTTTATTTTCTTGTTACGATGATTCTCCACTTCACTCTAAAATTCTTTGAACTTTTCAAATGTTTCAGACTTGTATTTCATTAAGTAGATATATCCATACCTACTCAAATCATCTGTGAAGGTCAGAAAATAACGATACCCACCGCGTGCTTCAACACTTATCGGACCGCATACATCGGTATGTGTTATTTCCAATAAGTCATTAGCTCGCTCCATTGTTCCGGAGAACGGAGTTTTAGTCATCTTGCCCATGATGCATGGTTCGCAAGTATCAAATAATTCATAATCATGTGATTCCAAAAGTCTGTCTGCATGGACATTCTTCATGCGCTTTACACCAATATGACCTAAACGGCAGTGCCACAAATATGTTGCACTATCATTATTAACTTTGCATCTTTTTGGCATCAATATTATGAATATGTGTATCACTACAATCGAGATTCAATAAACCATTTACATTGGGTGTATGACCATAGAAGATTTTATTCATGTAAACAGAACAATAATTATTCTCTAACTTAAATGAATAAACATATCGCAATAAACATGATCCAATCATATTCATGCTCAATGCAAACACCAAATAACATTTATTTATTTAGGTCCAACACTAATCCCGAAGGTAGAGGGAGTGTACGATGGTGATCTTATCAACCTTGGAATCACTTTCAACACACATCGTCACCTCGTCATTAACTAGTCTCTGTTCATTTTGCAACTCCTGTTTCGAGTTACTAATCTTAGCAACTGAACCGGTATCAAATACCCAGGGGCTACTATGAACACTAGTAAAATATACATCAATAACATGTATATCAAATATACTTTTGTTTATTTTGCCATCCTTATTATCCGCCAAGTATTTGGAGCAGTTTCACTTCCAGTAACCATTTCCTTCGCAATACAAGCACTCAGTTTCAGGCTTAGGTCCAGCTTTGGGCTTCTTCACGGGAGTGACAACTTGCTTGTCATTCTTCTTGAAGTTTCCCTTTCTTTCCCTTGCCCTTTTTCTTGAAACTAGTGGTCTTGTTAACCATCAACACTTGATGCTCTTTCTTGATTTCTAACTTCGCCGATTTTAGCATCGCGAAGAGCTTAGGAATCGTTTTCGTCATCCCTTGCATATTATAGTTCATGACGAAGTTCTAGTAGCTTAGTGATAGTGACTAGAGAACTCTGTCAATCACTATCTTATCTAGAAGATTAACTCCCACTTGATTCAAGCGATTGTAGTACTCAGACATTCTGAACACATGCTCACTAGCTGAGCTATTCTCCTCCATCTTGTAGGCAAAGTACTTGTCAGAGGTCTCATACCTCTCGACACGGGCATGAGTCTAAAATACCAATTTCAGCTCTTGGAACATCTCATATGCTCCGTGGCGTTCAAAACGTCTTTGGAGCTCCGATACTAAGCCGTAAAGTATGGCGCACTAAACTATCAAGTAGTCATCATATCGAGCTTGTAAAACGTTCATAACGTCTGCATCAGCTCCTGCAATAGGTCTGTCACCTAGCGGTGCATCAAGAACATAATTCTTCTGTACAGCAATGAGGATAATCCTCAGATCACGGACCTAGTCCGCATTATTGCTACCATTATCTTTCAACTTATTTTTCTCTAGGAACATATCAAAAATATATAGGAGCTATATCGCGAGCTAATGATCTACAACATAGATATGCAAATACTATCAGGACTAAGTTCATGATAAAATAAGTTCAATTAATCAAATTACTTAAGAACTCTCACTTAAATAGACATCCCTCAAGTTATCTAAGTGATACGTGATCCAAATCAACTAACCCATGTCCGATCATCACGTGAGATGGGGTAGTCATCAATGGTGAACATCTCTATGTTGATCATATCTACTATATGATTCACGTTCGACCTTTCGGTCTCCAGTGTTCCGAGGCCATGTCTGTACATGCTAGGCTCGTCAAGTTTAACCCGAATATTCCGCATGTGCAAAACTGTCTTGCTCCCGTTGTATGTGAACATAGGGTCTATCACACCCGATCATCACGTGGTGTCTCAACACGACGAACTGTCGCAACGGTGCATACTCAGGGAGAACACTTATACCTTGAAATTTAGTTAAGGGATCATCTTATAATGCTACCGCCGTACTAAGTAAAATAAGATGCATAAAAGATAAACATCACATGCAATCAAAAATATGTGACATGATATGGCCATCATCATCTTGTGCTTTTGATCTCCATCTCCAAAGCATCGTCATGATCTCCATCGTCACCGGCTCGACTCCTTGATCTCCATCGTTACGTCGTGGTCGTCTCGCCAACTATTGCTTCTACAACTATCGCTAACGCATAGTGATGAAGTAAAGCAATTACATGGCGTTTGCATTTCATACAATAAAGAGACAACCATAAGGCTCCTACCGGTTGCCGATAACTTTTACAAAACATGATCATCTCATACAATAACATATATCACATCATGTCTTGACCATATCACATCACAACATGCCCTGCAAAAACAAGTTAGACGTCCTCTACTTTGTTGTTGCAAGTTATACGTGGCTGCTACGGGCTTCTAGCAAGAACCGTTCTTACCTACGTATCAAAACCACAACGGTGTTTCGTCAAGTTTGCTGTTTTAACCTTCTTCAAGGACCGGCCGCAGTCAAATTCGATTCAACTAAAGTAGGAGAAACAGACACCCGCCAGCCACCTTTATGCAAAACTAGTTGCATGTCTGTCGGTGGAACCGGTCTCATGTGCGTGGACATGTAAGGTTGGTCCGGGCCGCTTCATCCCACAATACCGCCGAATCAAAGTAAGACATTGGTGGTAAGCAGTATGACTATCACCACCCACAACTCTTTGTGTTCTACTCGTGCATATCATCTATGCATAGATCTGGCTCTGATGCCACTGTTGGGAAACGTAGCATGGAAAACAAAAACAATTCTACGCACACGCAATGATCTATCCATGGAGATGCATAGCAACGAGGGGGAGAGTATGTCTACGTACCCTCGTAGACCGAAAGCGGAAGCGTTTCACAACACAGTTGATGTAGTCGAACTTTCTTCGCGCTCCATCGATCGAGTACCGAACGTACGACACCTCCAAGTTTTGCACACATTCAGCTCGATGACGTCCCTTGCCTTCTTGATCCAGCAAGGTGTCAAGGTAGTAGATGAGTTTCGTCAGCACGACGGCGTGGTGACGGTGATGGTGATGTGATCCGCGCAGGGCTTCGCCTAAGCACCGCGAGAATATGACCGGGGTGTAAACTGTGGAGGGGGGCGCCGCACACGGCTAACAATTGATGTTGTGTGTTCTAGGCGTCCCCTTCCCCACATATATATAGGTGGGGGGAGGAGAGGCAGCCAGGGGGCGCCCCAAGTAGGATCCGAATCCTACTTGGGGTTTCCCCAAGTGGCGCCCCCCCCCCCCCTTCCTTTTTTTCACCGGAGAAGAAAGGGAAGGGGGAAGAGAGAAAGGAAGGGAGGGCGAACCCCCCTTTTTCCTTCTCCAATTCGGCATCCTGCCATAGGGGGGGCGCGCCACCCCTTGTGGGCTGGTGTGCTCCCCTCTCATGGCCCATATGGCCCATATCTTCCCCCCGGGGGTTCCGGTAACCCCTCCGGTACTCCGATAAATACTCGATACACTCCGAAACACTTCCGGTGTCCGAATACTATCGTCCTATATATCAATCTTTACCTCTCGACCATTTCAAGACTCCTCGTAATGTCCGTGATCTCATCCGGGACTCCGAACAACATTCGGTCACCAAATCACATAACTCATATAATACAATATCGTCATCGAACGTTAAGCGTGCGGACCCTACGGGTTCGAGAACTATGTACACATGACCGAGACACCTCTCTGGTCAATAACCAACAGCGAAACCTGGATGCTCATATTGGCTCCTACATATTCTACGAAGATCTTTATCGGTCGAACCATTATGACAACATACATTATTCCCTTTGTTCATCGGTATGTTACTTGCCCGAGATTCGATCATCGGTATCTTCATACCTAGTTCAATCTCGTTACCGGCAAGTCTCTTTACTCGTTTCATAATACATCATCCTACAACTAACTCATTAGTCACTTTGCTTGCAAGGCTTCTTATGATGTGTATTACCGAGAGGGCCCAGAGATACCTCTCCGATACTCGGAGTGATAAATCCTAATCTCGATCTATGCCAACTCAACAAATACCTTCGAAGATACCTGTAGAGCATCTTTATAATCACCCAGTTATGTTCTGACGTTTGATAGCACACAAAGCATTCCTCCGGTATCCGGGAGTTGCATAATCTCATAGTCGAAGGAATATGTATTTGACATGAAGAAAGCAATAGCATTAAAACTGAACAATCATTATGCTAAGCTAACGGATGGGTCTTGTCCATCACATCATTCTCCTAATGATGTGATCCCGTTATCAAATGACAACTCATGTGCATGGTTAGAAAACTATAACCATCTTTGATCAACGAGTTAGTCAAGTAGAGGCTCACTAGGGACACGGTGTTTGTTTATGTATTCACACATGTATTTAGGTTTCCGATCAATATAATTCTAGCATGAATAATAAACCTTTATCATGAATTAGGAAATATAAAATAATAACTTTATTATTGCCTCTAGGGCATATTTCCTTCAAAAAACAACAGATGGGAAACAAAAGGGGAATATGTATATTTGGGCTTCCCCATAGTTGTCGTTTGTTCTTTGATTGTTTAAATCCTCCATAGAAGTTCAGGAACTTCTGTTGATGTGTTCACAATAATTCTATATCTATTTATTAGAAGTTACAAATAAAATATGAAGAAGAGCATGTAAAACACAGTATGTTTTAAACAGGACTTCTTTTACGTCATATATGTGCTTTGGGAAGTTCAAGATGAGCTTCTTTCGATACTTTGTTAATGATGAAGCAGCAATCAAGGCTCTTCAGTTTTGCCGTTGTCTGATTCGGCTTGCAGTTTCTACCAATGATGTGGGGCTTAGGCTTTGGATAATGCACTCTTTTATGTTGACCATCTCATCTTTGCGGTAAGTAAGCGGTTTGATATACTCCTTGCTTGTACTTATTCTACAATGAAAATTCTCATTTATGCATGTTTACGTATATTTTTTCTAACGGATTCTTTTTGCCTGTCCTCAGTCCTCACAGCAATTTTTTCCAGTGAGTGGCCATATGTACCAAAGGAAAAATCAAATTTATTAGTAAACTAATCAAACTCAAGCCTTACATCAAGTTATTAATCCCATTTGCTGCATTTCGTGTTAGTATAGTTGAAGCAACACAGGTCACGTAATGATGATTTACAGGTCTCACTTGTCGCCTCCAAGAAAATTCTGAGATACTATCGAAGTTCTTGAGGCTTGTGGTAATTCAGAAAAAAGCAAGTTATCCTTTCTCTGGAGTTACTGTATAGTATATCTACTGTGGGATCTTGTTGCTTGCATGTTTGCTTTTAGGATTAGGGAAGATGTGCATGCTGCATCGAAATAGTGAAGAGTTCAGAATTTGGCAGACATTAGTTGATATGTGTTTCTATAGGGTGCTTCGGCGCAAGAGTTCAGAATTTGCTAGCGACCGCACTCCGGCGCGACTTCGCCCACAATCCCACATTACGAGCTTTACAAGTAGGTGCCTGCTTCATGGCACCGTGCCCGCTAAGCCGATGCCCTCATCGTGATAGTTCGCCATGCGGGCAGTGGCGACAGGACCACGAGGAGCAGGAGGGCACCTTCCGCCGGGAGTTGCAGCTGCCCGGCTGCCTCAGCCACGGGCACATTGCCAGGCTCTGGTGATTCTTGGGAAGGACACGACGGGTTCACCCACCACGCTTTTCTACCTTCCCTGATTTTGTTTCTCCAGATGAGTTCTTACTATCTTTATGTTTTGGGGTTCCTGTTGTTTGATCTGATGGTGAACATGAGCCTAAAGGAATGCCTTCATGGTAGTAATCCACATCTCAGATGATACATTCTTCTGTTAGGTTATCACACTGATCATGCATCCAAAGCTTGATGATCATGCATACAGGAAGAGAAGAAAAGAATTAAAAAACTGAAATGAGTATTCGCGAAATGCTAGAACCAAATCTTGATGATTTTGATGTTAAGTGCACATAATTGATTGAGTTGATCGTTTAGTGAGTTCTCTTGCTACATAAACGATTATTCTCACTGTTGTGATGGATCTCATATATTTTACGTTTACTGAGTTGCCTTGTGACCATGAGGTCACGGGTTCGAGTGCTGGAAATAGCCTCCTACAGAAATGTAGGGAAAGGTTGTGTACAATAGACCCAAAGTGGTCAGAGCCTACCCCGGACCCTGCCCAAGCAGGAGCTACGTGCATCGGGCTGCCCTTTTGTGAAATTTAAATAATGGGTAGGCAGGTTGGGGTGAGTAATACATAAGTGCTATGTTGAATTAACATATGTTTGGAATGAAATTACATAAGAATGCATACCTATAGTTATCCCTTTGATTATTTAAGCATGAAAGCTCTGATGTGTCATATTTTGTTTTTTGTATATGTACTCCTCCCACGATTATTTATGAAATATTAAATGTTGTTGTTGCTTTCATGCCTACATCGTTCGGCTAGGAGTTTTCTCACTTGGAAGATCTGAATATTAGGAACTTAAGGATAGATCTTCAGCAGACTAGATTCAGGATTATCGATTATTTCCGTATCCCTTAATGTTGTCATGATGGTTGATCATGATCATATGATTCCTAACAGTGAGCTAGAACTGAAGCCGGACATCACTGCATTGCAAGTTTGGTGTTTCCATTTGTCAAACTTCGTCGCGGTTTCTATTTGTTGTTGAGGGTGGCTGATGGAAGGGAGAGTAGGAAGAGAAATATGTGACCGACAATTTGTGAAATGTTATTAGCAATGCTCACTATCCTTGGTTCCTTACATTTTACAAAAGCTTCCCAAGGCCTTAGGAGGAACAAAACACACATGTCTTTAGAACAACACATACCTCATCATGTACTTCAGCAGACTATTGAAGAAGCTCCTGTCGGGTTGCTCAGCGTAGAAGAGTGATGCCCTCTCTGCTTCCATATGGACAACTTCTTCTTCTATAATACTCCCTCTGTCCCATCTATATCTAAACAAATTTAAGACAAACTTTTTGAGACGGAGGTAATATCAAATCCAGACTCCAAGAAGGCCTCGTCCTCTCTATCTCCACAGCCTCACAGCTCCGGCACCTGAATTAATTACACACCAAGGCATGCAGTTCATACTCATATTACACAAAACTATAGACTGTAGTACGTGCACTTCCGCCGTAAAGCATCCCTAAACAGAAATCAGCTTTGATTTGATTGGTGTAACAACTATGGCTAACCCCAAGAACATTTATAATAGTTATGGCGACCCGAATTATCTCAATTAAGAGAGCGTAGCGGTGGCCGGAGGATGCAGGGGCTGATTACCAGCGAAACCTTGCTCAGATCTGCCACAACAGGCATTCTAATCCAGCAAATCTAACATGTTCATGACAAAGAAAGGCCAATCCATCCCTTCTGCAACACTTCATTCAACACATGATATCCCAAAAGGTTCACTAGAGTAGTACATGTAGAACAAGTGCGGCTAACCTGTAGAAGAAGATAACAAGAGACAGAAAATTGGGATGTCGATGACGAGGGCGTCGTCCCTCCTGTTGTTGTGCCAAGTGTAGACGATGAGGGCGCCATCCCTCCTCGCCATGTCACATCTAGAAGATAAGGGTGCCATCAGCAGCGAGCCCTTCTGCACCGAACAACCGGATCTGGATGACCAGGATGCTAGATCGGCAGGCGCATGAGCTCGGTGCCGATGCGGCGGCACAAGGTTGTCGCCAGAGAAGCCGACCGACAACGCCGTGGCGGGGGGAGGAGGATATGGGCGACGTCGTCGAGGGGAGGGAGGCTATTGGTACAACAGGGGACAGTCTCGACCAGTGCAATGGAGGAGAGATTTTATGGGGAGAGGAGGGTCCGACCAATGCCATGGAGGAAGAGGAGGATATGGCGACGCCGTCAATGGAAGGAAGGTGTCGGGGACAGGATCGAACGGGCGGCTATGAGGGAAGAGAGTTTTTATATATTAGATATGTTCATATAATGCAGTATAAAATATCATTTATAGTTTTATATGTTTCGCTTTTGTTCATCAAAGATAAAAAGTGATGGATTCGGATGATGTTTTAAAAATATCAACTGACATACACACTGACATAACGATGATGGACCAGACTGAAACACCACAAGAAGAGGTGCATACACCACGAGAAGAGGTGCATACAAATAATCCTTCTTTGTATGTATCTTACACATGATAATACAAAAGGTGCATTTTCTATATTATTACTTTTGCGGAATATGAAAGAGATAGAGATGGATGCGGGCGATGTTCAAAATTAATCCATCGATATGGGTTTCGAGAAGACGTCACGGGAAGGGGCCGAAATTTATTGAGTTTTTTTTACAACATAATGATGTGCAAGCGATGATATCTCATAACAAACCATAAAGCAAATATAAATGTTATCACAAAAGGTATTTTTTTAATGTTATTATTGGTCTTTCCTTCATCATAATGTTTTCTTTATTCAACTAATTTGGCTCATTTTTGTATACTGATTTGGCTCATTTTTGTATCATGACGGCGGACTGTGTCTGTACTCCTAGAGATATTACAGTCATTGAATCAATCATGGCTGCCGCAAAAAACCAAGTTCGTGGACATTGGAGATGCCTTGTTATCAAACAACGAGTTGGAATGCCTTGTAAGGGTGATATGTTCTTGCATGATGGTGTAAGAACAATCGCATAAACTTTGTACTTAATAATATAAACCATATATAATGCTCCCTCGGTCCCAAAATAAGCGTCTTAACTTTGTACTAACTTTAGTACGAAGTTGTACTAAAATTGAGACACTTATTTTGGAACTACGGGAGTATCAAATAACGTAAATATATTCTAAATATGGAGCGTATATTTTTGGCTGGTAGTAATTCAACGAAGCATGCAAAATAGCGCAACCTTGCGGGAAATTTGATATATCTAGATGGCAATGTATATTTCTGGCTGGTATTCTAACGAACACAACCGAGTAAATTTATATATTTCATTATCATAAAGATACAGGCATTTATTTTTGCTATCACTATATTCAAAATAATATTAATCTATTCAATTGCAGGGAAATGTCTGGCTATTTTGTTTCTGATCTTATGTTCTCGTGGAACGGTAAAGAATTGGTTCGTCCAGTTTGTATGATGTGTATACTCCATTGCACATTTTAGACTTTTCATGTGAAATATTGGTGCTAACTACATATATTACTTCTGTAGGATGGTTATTACTTGAGAAAGAAGTTTTTATTATATTTCTCAAATATTGTGCGAACGAAGGTAAAGACAACAATTCCTGATATTGTGCTAGAATATAATAAGTGCATCAAATAGATCATAATTTATAACAGCTTATTTGTAAGATCATATTTCTCTATGTATATATCGTCAAATTAGCTTTTCTATCATCTTAAATCGCAAGTAAAGTGGATTTCAATTATTACCCAATTGTTCTTGGCTATCTTTTCTATACATGCAAAATTTAACATGTTTTATGTTTATATATAACTCTAACAAAATATTTTAAATGCCCGTAGCAACGCACGGGCATTCTACTAGTCAGAAGTAACGACATACCTGGTATTGTTATTCGTTTGTGTGTTTTCTCTCTATTTCCTTTTAGCTAATTTGGCAGCCTTGTCTGGAAAATGCTAACCTTTTGATACAATTATACAAATGTTCTGAGGTTGCCCTCTGGAAACTTACTTTTTTTTATATATCTTGTACTTTCCAATGATGATCAAACTAAATACTTTCGTTCTTCTGATGCGCTATCTCATGGCGTGGTGAGGAACCAATTTGGAGACCTGAACTAAGGAAATTCTTTACTGTATCTTTTTCCTCGCAAAAAACAATGTTTTTTCTTGTTTTATATCGTGGTTTCCACTTGTAGTTGGCAATGAGAAATTGATATGTTGCTTCACAACTGGAAGAATGGCCTGTTGTTAACAGTTTCGTCGTCCTGTAGAGGGAAGCATAGATGAACTAATACACCGGCCAGCATTAAACAACACAACGCTTTATCAAACTGTATTGTGTTACCTGTCTTCTGGCACATTTATTAACATAAGAAATGTGCATTTTTCTCCCTAGGCATTGTTTTTTTTTTCTTTCGGTTTTGGTTTTGTTCTCATCTTGTTGCTTATTCCTGCATTCCTTTGGCGAATGAAAGCAAACAGTGTGGAGCAATTGTTTTAACAGTGTGGAACAATTAGTTTGCTAAATATTGTGGGACAGAGGGAGTAGATCTCTTTGATTCAGAACATTGTCGCAAGCGTAGAAGTTGCAGCAGATTTGTGAGTTGTAGAGGAATTGGTGCACCGTCATATAGCATGGCTTTTGACTTGTAAATTCAAATACTAAATTTAAATTGAGGGTTTATTTGTTTGGTAAAAAATCAATCTAATTATTGAATGCAAATTGTAACGCCATAAATTCGTTTGGTGCTGCAGGAGTACGGGTGCATTGGCCCTTTTCCAATGCTGGCATTTTGCTGTGATGGCCATTTAAATTTGGCGCATTGGCGCCCAAAGTTCATAGATCTTTGAACCATCTTTTAGTTAGCTAGATGTTTGAGCAATCTAGTTACCTCGCGATGATCAAACTACAATACTTTTGATTATCATGGCGTGGACGTGTGGTGCAGAGGAACAGAGTAAAGAAAATCAGAGTTTTGTGTGGTTTGAAGCTGCTTCACATTTGGCCAGGTACAATTTGATCATCTTGTAGGGAATCATAGATGATCGGCAACACCTGCAGCACTAGACAGTACGACACCTATCTGTACTTGGCGTTGGTGAACCGGCTGAGGTCTGTTGTGCCATCCGTTGTGGATGGACTGCAGGGCGGTGGTGGAGCGGAGCGTTGCTGCGGACTCCGGTGGTGTGGTTCTGGATGTGGGGTGTGCAGGCGCCGGCGGCATTGGTGCGTGGTCACGAGATAGTTGTTAAAATTGTCGGACGTGCGGTCTATCCCCTAATTGCTCTGCGCTTATCCGTGGTGCTACTCACAATTCGCATCCTTGAGGCTAGGGGTAGGGACCTTCTTATACTATCTTTCCAAAGAGTCCATCTCTTATACAGATAAGATTCCTAGTCTTTTCAACTAGTTTTCCGGGATAGACTCCAGACCAAATTACCAATCACGATCAAATTTGTCTGTTAACGGATTCTACCCGTCGTGTCCCCGGAGCACGCGCTTGTGAGCAACGCGTCATAACAGAGTGTAAATTCCTCTAATTATGTAGATCAACATTAGGGCTGTAATCTAACTATATGATCTAGCTCCTTCCGATTATCAGTGTACCCGGGTAGTCTTTCCAATATAAATAGTATATTGTATTCCACTGATAATCGACCAGCTTCCTTAAGCATACAACTTAAGTATGTTCCAACAAGTAATAATTCCTTAATAATCATGTAAAGTAATTCCATGCATAAATACATATATATAATTCCATAATGAGGTATTTCGAATATTAGCAATTTCTAGTAATTTGAATATAGTTGCAGGACACATAATTCCAACATCTCCCACTTGTCCAAAACGATCATTCAAATATTCGTAAACCCACAGCCTTAACATGTTAACCAAATATCTCCTGACTAAGAGGCTTAGTCAAGGGATCAGTAATCATATTAACACTATGTTGAAAACCCACAAAAGATATATGAATATATATGGTGATATTTCCCTTCAATATGTTTCCTTATTGTGACAGTTAAGATCAATAGAGACCTTAGTTTCCGCCTAATTATTCCAGCATAGCTGTCCTCGGCGCCTCGAGTAATAATTCCTCGAGTGTAATTTCACCTTTATAGGCACCTTGAGTATTTTGTTTCCTCAAGTGAATTCTGCATCGATTATTTCCATCACATATATCCATCCATAATATGAATAATTCCACATTGAGTCAAAATATATGATAACCATGTTGAATAAATTTTCAAAACCACATAAATATCAAATCCAATCAATAAATGAAGTTCCATCAGTAAACATGTTTCAAATGAAATTCCTGACTTCGGTCAGTGAACCTGCACCAAATTAGTACTAAAAACAATAATTGAAAAATGTGTACCTAGACTTGTTTCTCATCTCGTGGATACAGTAATAGCTTCCTCGGTGTGTTTACCTTTAATATAAATGCTAGAACAAGTGACAGGTTGTGATGCACTTTTCACAATCTTATATGATGTGTGATATTCCCTTAGCTGCTCGTCTTTCCTTCCATTGCTTGAATGCAACATAAATTCCGGAAGCTAAGGTATGCTTTATAATGAAGATACAGTAAATTTAAACATCATTATTATCCACTTGTCCTCAGGAGTTCAAACATAATTTCTCACTGAGTTTGGTTCTAGATACTTTAATAAGTTTGCAATTTTCCATAGGAAACATTTCAAAACATACCCTATGTAGTTCCACTCCTAAAACATAGGAAGCTTCACAAACTCCTTTCATATGAAAGTTAGAAAATGACCAAGCTTACACTTCCATCAATGTGACTTATCAATGCACAAACAACCAAAGAATGTTAATGCATACAATAATAATGTAAACTATTTTACACTTACATCTGTAGATGACCGCCTTGCTTCATTTAGAAACCATATGACCTCATATTCCATTGATGTGAAGCTTGTTATATGACCATACATTAATGTATTCAATTAGCTAACCATGTCTTTAGTTCCTCTTTCCCTAAATTCCAGGAGAGAGAGAGAGAGTTCCCACAAAGTATATTTCCCTTTGTGCAAATAATTGAATAACAAGAATGACATCATAATATTCCAGGGAGCCAAAAAAAATTTCCTTTAAAAAAACACTTACAAATAATGGGCAAGCAGTTGTTTGGTATGATAATAAATTCCCAAACTTTATTTCCTCATTGGATTTGTTTCTTCCCGCATTTCTTCCACCCATAGTTGACATTGATGGAAAATTTAAGCTTTCTTAAGAGACTTTGGTTATTCCTCGAAAAATATTCAGAGTGACTTCCCCCAACAACACAAGATTATTATCCAAAAATGATATTCCAAGTCATTCCCTCCCACTTATCCTAAGCATATTTGTGTTAGGAGTTTCACATTTATTTTCCATTGGGGTCCAAGATTATATTATAATATGATTGCCGATAATTCCACCATTATCCATAAAAGTATTGTGCACCCACTTTTCACCAGTTATTCCTTTTCCAGATCAAAGACATTCCCTTGATCCACTAGAATAACAATTAATAAATTCCTAGTGTGTGCTTTGTGGTAATTGTAAATTTCCCTCCAAAATGAAATACTTCCTTCCAGTCCACAAACCATAAGGAGTGACTGTGCTAGGTGGAAAAAAAAGGTGACACAACATGTAATGCTTCTTCCGAAGAAAAAAGAACAAGGGACTATCAAAGATATTCAATTCCTCCACTCAATTTTGAAGTATACGGTATATCCCAATGATGAATGTAGTTCCATGCTCTTTACATATTAAATTGATATATTCCTGAAGTGTACTTGCCCCACCAATCAGTTGTTAAGACCTTGATATTAATCAACTGATTTTCCACTTCAGTACAACATGTGAACAACACACTAAAACTTTCTAACTTGTATAATGAAAGGTAAACATATAACCATATCAATGTGCAATCAGCAATGAATGAGATTAAAATAAATAACTTGACCTCTAGTGGGAGTGTCCAAAAACATACCATAAGCATATATATAAAAAATGATGTGAAGCTTTTTATCTCCTTCCACCTTAAAAAAAGGCGTGCAAGTCAAATACCCATTATATATGGGCTTCAAAAAACCAATTCCTCCCACTAAAGTTTTGAATTCCAGAACTAGTATGCCACTCGATTCTGTTCCATGATGTGTGACCAAGTCTTCCATGACAAAAATAATAAATTCCAAGCATGTGTTCCCATATCAACATTCCTCTGTGTGGAGTTATCTTCCCCAAATAACAGTTTGGGTTGCTAATTTCCAATGGACCACCAAGAAAGAATAGAGCATTGTGTGAAATTCTATAATGCACTAATTTTATCATTGAGCAATATTTCCACTCTTCCTTTTCCAAATAGTTTTTCATAAACAATGGGTTCCAAGCTAAAATCATAAATTTAATCCCTTCACATTGAAGTTGCATATAGAGTGCCCTATAAGAGTAATATTTTTTCCTCCACCCAGGAGTTTCATGGCAAAATTTCCAATTCCAAAGTGGGTATACCATTTAGGCAGGCAAGGACAAACCGCACAAACATATATATATATATATATATATCAATATATCGTTCCTACTCTTCTCATCATCATCTATACTCATATTCTCATCTTCTCTCATTATATCTTCTCTCTCTCTTTTTTTCCTTTGGCTGTCTCAGTGTCCCATCCCCAAATTGCTCTTGTCTTCCCGCCCTCTCCGGCCTCCG
Source organism: Thinopyrum elongatum (assembly GCA_011799875.1). Taxonomy (NCBI): domain Eukaryota; kingdom Viridiplantae; phylum Streptophyta; class Magnoliopsida; order Poales; family Poaceae; genus Thinopyrum; species Thinopyrum elongatum. The sequence continues at coordinate 60,033,752 of CM022301.1, read as the reverse complement.
CCGTAAAACCAACAAACCAGCTATTTGAAACAAGTAGTGACATATACATATTCAATGCAAACATTAACAACGGCCATACCATTCAGTGAGAGAAATTTTCGTTTTCCATGGAGTGGTTCTCATCTTCCTCCACAAATAAGTGATGCTCATAACACTAGTAGAAAACAGGGCTTTTGTCCCGGTTCCAGAGGGCCTTTAGTCCCGGTTCTGGAACCGGGACAGAAGGGTCGGGACTAAAGCCTCTAACCTTTAGTCCCGGTTCGCTTACGAACCGCTCCACGTGGCCGCCGGCTGGAGCGGGGCTGGAGGACCTTTAGTCCCGGTTGGTGTCCCGGTAGGTAACACCAACCAGGACTAAAGGAATTTTTTGAAAAAAAAAATTGATTTTTTTTTAATTTTCAAATCTTTGAATTATTTGACAATTTAATCTCTAATCACCCCTCCCTCCTCACTGCTTCAGAATTTAATCTCTAATCTCTAATCAGCACTCATTCCAAATTGTCTAACTTCCTGGCCGGTCACCCATCCTCTCAATACTCCAGCCTGAGCACGCTTAACTTTCGAGTTCTATTCCCCCTAGTTTCCAAGTCTGCACTTGTTGTTTTCCTCACAATACTAAGCTGTCAATCCTATTAACCCTTAGGAGTTGAACTTGAGCATTAAGCACCGTTTGAGTTTGAAGCTATTATTCTAAAAAACAATAATTATTTAGTAACACTAATATTTCTTGAATAAGTAGTTTGACCATAGTTTGACCATAGTTTGACCAGATTTGACCATAGTTTGACCACAGTTTGACCAAAATTCAAAAAAACTAAAATAATTATTTAGTAACACTAATATTTCTTGAATAAGTAGTTTGACCATAGTTTGACCACAGTTTGGCCAGATTTAACCAAAATTCAAAAAAACTGAAATTTGAGCATAACTTTTTTTCCTTTAAGAATTTGAGGATTCTAAAATTTGCAAAACTACCAATGGCGTCGAACTCGGATGCGGATTTTCGTGCTGATTTTTTTGATATATTATGCGGTTTTTTCCGACATCGTATGCAAAAGATATGGCCGTTTTACTTTTTCATAACACTTTTTTGCAAAACATATCCAAATTTGGACCTCTTTAGTCCGGGATGGTGTCCATCCAATCCTACCGTCGACTACATCTGCTAGCACCGTCCCAGCCAGAGTCACAACTAAGGTTAATCAAGCCAGAGTCACGTTCTATTAAAGTGGCAAAAAGAATTACTTTTAATATAGCAAAACTAATTCTATCAACTATTATTAAAGGCTAAACAACTACTAATACAAAACTTTACCAAAATTAATATTAATTAATTATAAAAATTTATCTACTGTTGTCTAACAAAAGCATACTACAACATGTTAAAATCTACATAAAGAACTAACTAAAAATAATTGAAAACAACAATTAAAGGACTAAAACAACTATATAAGCAAAACAGTACTGTTTTAATTAAAATCGTAATATAAATTATTCTAAAAATAACCAAATAAATCTTACTGTGACAACAATCTAACATGTGACTAGGAGCAAAAAGAATTAAATTAAAAACTATTTTAAACTCAAATTATTCACCAATCTAGGGTTTGAAGCAAATTTGAACAAATTCATATTTAAATCATTCAAATTTGAAAACTAATGGCACAAACAGAAACTAGACAAAATTCAATGACCTCCTTATTTTCATGGCACAAAATAAGTTTTAAAAAATGAAATGCCTTTGTAACAGATGAGTTTTCGTGCGAAACCCTGATACGTCGAAAGAGGTTGTCCATTTTGTACACGAAGTGCATCCAGTTTTTGCCGTAACCCTCTCAACTTTTTTGCACATGCTATGTGGGTGAAATGATGATACCATGCCAACTTTCAACCTTTTCAGAGTTCATTTGTAGTGATTTTCAATTTCAGGGTCATTTAGCTCAAAAAAATAGTAAATGCATAAAAAATAGCAAATGAAGTCAGAAAGGGTTGAAAATTGATGACGTGGCTTCGAATGGTGCATACTGAACGCACAAAAAGTCTGGAGTTGAAATAAGTTTAAAAAAATGAAATGCCATTCTAACAGGTGAGTTTTTGTCCGAAACCCTGATACTTCGAAAGAGATTGTCCATTTTGTACACGAAGTGCATCCAGTTTTTGCCGTAACCCTCTCAACTTTTTTGCACATGCTATGTGGATGAAAAGAATCTAATATGTGACTAGGAGCAAAAAGAATTAAATTAAAAACTTTTTTTAAACTCAAATTATTCACAATCTAGGGTTTGAAGTAAATTTGAACAAATTCATATTTAAATCATTCAAATTTGAAAACTAATGGCACGAACAGAAACTAGACAAAATTTTGAATCTAATGCAAAAAGAATCACTCAAAAACATCAAATATCCTAAAAGATATAAGCAATTTAAAATAGAAACTAAACACAAAGAACAAATGAAAAAACAAAGAACAAATTTCAAAACCCCTTTAGTTCCGGTTCGTGGCTCCAACCGGGACTAAAGGGTCCCTGTTGGAGCCACCAACCGGGACTAAAGCCTCAACCCCTTTAGTCCCGGTTCGTGGCTCGAACCGGGACTAAAGGTCCCATTTGAACCGGGACTAATGCCTGCCCAGCGCCCTAGCCGCTCGAACCGGGACTAATGCTCACATTAGTCCCGGTTCATAATGCAACCGGGACTAATACTCCGATCCGGCTGTGACGAAAGCCCTGTTTTCTACTAGTGTAATAGACACTTCTTTGAATTCCTTCCCATGCAAGTTTAGTATAATAGGGTATCCATGAACAATACTTTTCCTCCACAATGGAGTTTGAGGGCATAATTTCCAATTCCAAGTTTATTAACTTAGGATTTCCTTGGAATTGTTTGCATGGAAGTATATGATATATAACCTGAATGTCCAACACAGCTATTCTGAAAAAAAAAATAGTGGTAAATGAAAAATTCCGTGCATACAAATTATAGACATGCCTTCCTCTTTGCCAATTGCATTGATAAAATATTATATCTTCCTCTACGTGGTGCAACCAGTAATATTTGGTTAGATCCTTCCCTCGGAGAGTTTCTATCTTCCAATTGTATACTGAGCGAAGACAGATGCTGAATGTACGAAGATTATTTCCTTGCGATTTCTGTCCCAGATCAGGGTGCGCACAAGTATCAAGACAGCCAAGAAATACCAGTCTTCCTCGTTACAATCTTATCCTTATAGATAAATAATGTAGACGTGGACTTTAGCATGTAGATGCGTATGCTAGGAATAAATTACTTGCTTTCCTTATGCAAGATAGACTAGTAGAACAAGTATAGTACTGTATATAAACAACAACAACAAAGCTTCCTTGATCTGCAGTGGGGAGAGATTTCCTGCACCTTCTTTGGTGCTTGTGTCCTTCCTAATCAATTTTGATTGGCCCGCCTGCATCTTGTCTCACCGGCTTCTTGATTATGAACAGCAGCAGCAGGCGTGGGCAAGCCATGCAGCTTCCGTCTTCCCCGAGCAGCTAGCTCGCTCGGCAGAAGGCGTCGGTTCCTCGCGAGTTCGACGAACGACGAGGTGCAGCGAGAAAACGCCGATCCGACAATGTTGACGCCTCAACGGCACGTCGGGGCTTAGATGGACCGATCTGTAGCAAGGTATATGGAGGAAGCGCAGTACAGATTGATCTAGTTTGATTCCCAACTCCTCATACACAACATGCAAGTAGTACAACAGCAGCTTAATTGATTTGCTCGGTCCGCACGTACATTAAAGAAGCAAGAAGAGGCTTGGATTTCATCGCGTGAACCTACTGTTTGTCCACTCCACGATCGCGTGCGTGTCAAGATCAACCGAGCCAGAGAGTGTCTTCCTCGATCCATCGATCGTGTTAAAAGCGATTGATTAATCTATTTTGTCCTCCAGAGCAGATCACGTATAGCCTCGCGAAAAGGCTCCAACAACTCCGTGCTTGATGCATGCGGGGGGTACCATATAATACGCATCGATCTACGCACATCAGTCAGGCGAATCAACAGGGCTCTGAAGTAGAGTACCAGGAGGAAGGCGGACCGCGCAGAGTTGTAGGGCGATGGGGTAGATCGATCTCACCAGCAACGTCAGAGTATTCCAAGGCAGCCAGCGGTAGATGCAGAGTTTGCAGCAGATCGAATCGAAGATAGCGTGGAGTTGGCCGGCGATTAGGGTTAGGGGACCGCGATCGAACCTGCTCATGATGCCAATGTTGAAAATTGTTGGATGTGCGGTCTACCCCCTAATTCCTCTGCGCTTATCCGTGGTGCCACTCACAATTCGCATCTTTGAGGCTAGGGGGTAGGGACCTTCTTATACTGTCTTTCCAAAGAGTCCACCTCTTATACAGATAAGATTCCTAGTCTTTCCAACTAGTTTTCCGGGATAAACTCCAGACCAAATTACCAATCACGATCAAATTTGTCTGTTAACGGATTCTACCCGTCGTGTCCCCGAAGCACGCGCTTGTGAGCAACGCGTCATAATAGAGTGTAAATTCCTCTAATTATATAGATCAACATTAGGGCTGTAATCTAACTATATGATCTAGCTCCTTCCGATTATCAGTGTACCCGGGTAGTCTTTTCAATATAAATAGTATATTGTATTCCTCTGATAATCGACCAGCTTTCTTAAGCATACAACTTAAGTATGTTCTAACAAGTAATAATTCCTTAATAATTATGTAAAGTAATTCCATGCATAAATACATATATATAATTCCATAATAAGGTATTCCGAATATTAGTAATTTTTATTAATTTGAATATAGTTGCAGGACACGTAATTCCAACAATAGTCCACTGGTGGGCAATGGTCGGAGGAGTCGGTCGTAGGAGTCTGCCGGTGGTCTGCTTTTTAATTTATTTATCTCTGTTTCTCTTTCGACCTTTTGGTTTTCTTTGTAAAAAATGTACGCTTGGGCTGCATAGGATTTCGGTGCCCTCCGAACTACGTAAGTTCACCAAGCTATGCCTGCATCTGCTACAGCCTGAGTCTGAAGACGCCATCCCCTGGGTTTGGAACAGCTCTCAGGTGTACACCTCTTCAGATTTGGCAAGCTTTGGGAAGCCCAGGTCGAACCTAAGTGCCGCTTCTTCATGTGGCTTTGGCTGCATGGAAGCATCCTTCTCAAAGACAGTTTGGCGGTGCGTGAAATTCCCCACAATAATGCATGCGTTGCAACCTCTGTGACCAAGCTGATGAACCGCCCCAGCACCTTATTCTGCAATGCCCTCATGCTAGCTCTGCCTGGCTACCGCTTGAAGATTGGTCTGATAATCCTGCACTAGTCGCTCATGCATCATGCACCGTCGACAAAAAAGTTGTTTGCTGCAGCAATCTACGCGGCTTGGAGTCCATGCAAAGAGCGCAACAGGCGGGTCTTTCAGCACAAATCATTGACTGAAATTGCCCTCTTTCAAGTCATCAAAGCAAGACATCATGAGACCAGCTTTTCAGAATTGCGAACTATCGAAAAGATTTCAAGCGAGTGAAATTACAGATTACGGATTTTCGGAATTGTGAAATACTCCCTCCATTCCTAAATATTTGTCTTTCTAGAGATTTGAACAAGTGACTACATACGAAGCAAAATGAGTGAATCTACACTCTAAAATATGTCTATATACATCCGTATGTGGTAGTCCATTTGAAATCTCTAAAAAGACAAATATTTAGGAACGGAGGGATTAGTAGCTACTAAAGAAAATGAAATTGTAATGTGTCATTATGAAGCAAATTACAAGTGAGTGAAAATACAGATTACATATTCTCCGAATTGTGAAATATTGTGTATCAAAAGGGAAATTGTAATGTATCTCTATGAAACATATTATTTGGAAGAAGGTGTAACAGGTTGTTTCAAAAGAGTGAAACTGGTTATCTGAAGAAGAAAAAATGCAATTGAAATAGTGTGTACCAAAAGGGAAATTGTAATGTATCTCTATGAAACATATTATTTGGAAGAAGGTGTAACCGATTGTTTCAAAAGAGTGAAACTGGTTATATGAAGAAAACAAATGCAATTGAAATAGATGTGATTAGTATAGCCCTAGAAATGCCTAGGATTAATCTGCCTCCTATCGGCACCGCTACCGGTCCGCCTAGTCTCCGGTAGCCTGGGTCATGGAGGCATGGTGGATCCCGGCCCTTGTCGGTGGGAGGGGTCATTTTCAGAGGTTTCCTTGAGTTTTGTTAGGGTTTGTGTCCTGCTCAGGAAGGCGAGACGGCGGCGGCTCCCTGAAGATGGAATAAGGTTCTTCCTGCCTAGCCCCTGTCCCGGTGGCGTATCCAGCATCATCGGAGGGTGTGTGGAGGTGTTTCTCCGGCGGATCTCGCGGGATTCAGTCGGTGGTTGTGTTTAGTGGATCTACTTGGATATGGTCTTTGTTCGTCTACGGTCATGTGTCTTCACGTTGGATCTTTCCGATCTACCGTATCTTCATCGGCGGCGGTTGTTGTTATGGTGGGCTGGTCCCATGGGCATTAGCACGACGACTTTCCGACTGTCTACTACAACAAGTTTTGCCCGGCCCCGTGAGGGAGGTGCGATGATGGCGGCGTGCCTTTGGCTCGCTTCATTGATTGCAATCGTCGTTAGGTGGTCTACGAATCTGGATGTAAAGTTTTTTTATTTCTGGTGTTTGTTGTACTGCCATGATTGAAGATGAATAAATCAGAAGTTTTCTTGCAAAAAAAGAAATAGATGTGATTTTTGTCAAATAAGCCATTGAAAAGTGGAATGTAGGTTCTAAAGTGAAAAGAAAATATTAAACTGAAATGTTAACTTGTGAAACTGATTGAAATGGTTTTATTGAAAGTGAAATTGCATTGTACCGTTGTGAAACTTATTATTGGGAAATATTCCCTCCGTCCCAAATTACTTGTCGCAGAAATGGATCAAAATGGATATATCTAGAACTGAAATACATCTAGATACATCCATTTATCCGACAAGTATTTTCGAACGTAGGGAGTATATAATAGTTTATTTCAAAAGTGTGAAATATGTTTTTTTAATGTGAAATTCAAATATACAATATGTTATTTGGAAATATATGACTGTAAGATTGAAGTGAAAAATATTTCGTACTCACTCCGTCCGAAAATACTTGTCCTAAAAATGAATAAAATTGATGTATTTATAACTAAAATAAGTCTAGATACATATATTTCTAAGACAAGTATTTCTGGACGAAGGAGTACATATGAAAGCACTTTCTTATACAACTTGTGATGTGAGACCGTACACGGTGCAGGTGTCATTCCTTGGTTGGCTAGGCTGTTGCGCACCGCTCAATTTTCCACTTTGTCCACCCTTCTCCTTATTTGCACAGGCAAGCAACCCTTCATCCTCAGCGTAATCGATTTAAAATGCTCCGGCACGGCGTCCTCGTCCATGACATTGATCACGAATTCTTCGAGCACGCTAGCGGCGATGGACTTCATCTGCACGTACGCCATCTCCTTCCCGAGGCACATCCTCGGCCCGGCGTGGAACACCGTGTACCGGGACGGGCTCACCGGCCGGAACGCCCCATCCTCGCCGAGCCACCGCTCCGGCCTGAACTCCGTGCAGTCTTCGCCCCATATCGCGGCGAGCCGCCCATGGCGTACGCGCTGTACATGATGGACCAGCCGGCGCCGACGCGCATGCCGTCCGGGAGCGTGTCGTCGTCGGTGCACGTTACGGAGTCGATCGGCACCGGCGGGTAGAGCCGCATCGACTCGGTGAGCGCCGCGTGCAGGTAGTGCATGCCCCGGAGCGCGTCGAACGTGAACGGATCGTCGGGGTGGGTGCCCGTCGTGGCCCGAACCAAGCGGACCTCGTCGGCGATGCGTGCCGCAACGTCCGGCCGGGACGAGACTTGCAAGAAGAACCACGTCAGCGCGGAGGACGTCGTCTCGCGGCCGGCGACCGGAAAATAGAGGACGATGTCCCGGAGTGTCTCCTCGCCGTGCTCGCCGCTGGCCACGAACCTTGACAGAAGGTCGTCTCTGTTTGTTTTCCCCAGATGAGCTTTGCCGGCCGGTGCGGTCGCGGACGATGTCCATGGCAAAGCCATGCACGTCGGCGATGGCCTTTCTCAGGCGGCGCTCTGTGCCGACGCCGAGCCACCTCTTGACCTTCCAGGTGACCGCGAGAGGCTCCAGCCAGCGGCTAGCGACGAGGTCCTGCGCCTCGCCGAAGGCGCGCATGAAGCCCGACCTCCCCTCCGTCAAGGCCCCGCCGTCTGCGAGGCAGCACGGGTCGTGCCCGAAGGAGACCACGCATGCAGATGGTGTCGAAGGCGAACCGCTCGAGCACGTCCTGCATGTCGAGGACCGCGCCGCGCCGACGCAGCAGCGGGAGCAGCCTGTCCCTGACCTCAGCCTGCACGGAGTCGACGACGAATCCGCGGAGCGAGCTGGTGGTGAACTCGAGGCTGACGCTCTTGCGCTGCCGAAGCCACTGCTCCCCGTCAGAGTTGAAGATGCCGTGGCCGAGGAAGTCCGCCATGACGGAGATGGTGCGCTCGCCCTTGGGGTAGTTGGCGAAGTTGGTGCGCAGGATGTACTCGACGTCGGCTGGGTTGCCGGTGACGAAGCCGGTGATCATCACGGGAACCCAGAAGCCCATTCTATGCTCCACGCTGCCGAGGATGAGCTCGGTCGACCAGTCGAGGAAGCGGTGGCGGTTCTTGAGGAACGCCATGGGTGGTCGGCTTCTTCTTGGCCAGAGTACGTCCGCGGGATGCGGTAGGATGTACTCCGTACAGTATGGGAGGAAGCAGCAGGAGCAGGGAAGAACAACCCGTCAAGTCCATCGGTTTTCTTGTCTCGCCCCGAACGCTTTGATCACCGACCATCTTGATACACTAATATTGATGCACATGGACTTGACACGTCATTTCCATGAATTTGGGTACAGAGGCAGACCGAACCGAACGCAATCCCCCACTCCTCTTTCTCTTCTATCAACTACTCAATCCCCATTTTGGTCGATCGCATCTAATCCACCGGCGAGCAGCGGTGGCCGGTGTGACCACGGCGGCGACCAGCTTGGTGGCGGCGGCGTGCTCGGAGGGCAGCAGCGGGATGGTGCTGTGAGCAGTTTGGTGATGGGTTCGATCCTGGCGAGAACGAGGAGGCCGCCGCCATGGGTCTAATTAATAATCCAAAATTGCCAATGGGTATACAACTTTGTTCTTCATTGGGAAATAATCTGTGAATACTTATATGGTGCTTTTCTTGTTTTTATTTAGTAGTACATGGGAACAAAGTTTTTCCTCTGGACAACGAAGTAGTCAAAAGAATGCATGCTAGGTACAGAAAGAACAACAACAGATATCTGACAAACCTAGATCGATTTTGTTCTGGATCCATCGAACAGAACTTCTAGAAGAGCACTGGCGCGGTGTTACGTTTGATTGCTAGATCTTGAGTTCTTGGAGAGTAAGGAGTAGCTGCCATTTTGGCCGGCTGGGGCGTATTGGAGAAGAACTAGAAAAATACAGAATTTGGAGAATTAGGGAAGAAACTGATCAAGCGTTTGTTTTCTGTGCGAGAAACCTCGGCGGCTATACGATGCATCGGATCGCTAACTTGGACACTTGCCTTTTCCCGAGCTAATCCACAGGCCGATGAACTTTGCTGCTGTGTGGAATTGCTTGGACCAGGCCTAGTTGGCTGTACGCACTGCAGAGCTGGGGGCCCCTTGGTTCAGGGGGGGGGGGGGGGGGGGCGGTTGCCCCCCCTCAGGGCCGGGCCTGACGATGGTCGTCAGGACGTGTGCCGTCACGCGCCGAAAACCAAGTGTGGTGGAAGTGCATATCTCGGCCGCGACCAGCTTGGCAAAATCGATCACTAAAACCTCGAGAGCAACGTGTAAGGGAGTCTCCATCTCCAGCAAAGGAGAGAATGACATGGCAAAAGCGGTCGTCAACACAGAGACCATGAATTGCCTTTGGGTGGCCATGCATCGAGGTGGAAGCTGCTGATGGGGATGATGGGACAAGGAGGGGAGAGAAATGGAGCGGCGATTTGGCGAGGGTGCGCACCATGATTTGGACGAGCAGGTGCCTTGAGGATGCAGGGCCCGCGTGGGGCAGTGCGGTGAGGAGGACGGCGGCCGTAGCGCTGTTGAGAAGCGAGCGAGGTGCGGAGCGACCACCAGGGCCGCCAGCCCTGGCATCGCCCCGATCCAATATCCTAAGACGGACGGGCGTGGCTGGCGCGGGTGTACGAGGAGGCCACCTTACCTTTGTCCTGGCGAGATGGACCAGTGTCCCCGTCGTAGGGTTGCGGCCACTCGCCGGTGAGTCCCTCTCTTTTTCGCCTTCTCCTCCTCCTTGCTCATATCCACGCGCCGACGGTCGGAGAGATGGCTCGCGTCGGTGCTCAGCGCCGTCGCTGCTCGCCGGTGAGGCTAATATCCTTGGTTGTTGCATGTGTGGCCCTATGAAGAGGCATTGTAGTGCTGTTAGGTTCTCAGATCTAGCTCGCATGGCTTGCCACTTGTGTCTCAGGCTTGGTTAAGCTTGCGGGTCGGTTTTGTTCTTGTTGGTTTCCAAGCCTCCTCCCAAGAGGCTCATCAAGATGTTTGGATACTGGACTCAGGGTGAACGCCTTGCCCCACAGGGGCGGATTCCAATGGTATCCGTGTAAGTTTTCCTCTTCTTTTGAGGCATCATAAAAAAATTCACATCGAAACTAGACCATGGTTGTTGGATTTAGGTTGCACAACCACTAGATTGGTCGGAGCATCTCCATTGGGGTTCGGTGCTTTATCTAGGTGGGGTTGATGCCAAGGTCATTGGCGCCCGCTGGAGTTATGGTCAGTTTCTTTGCATCAGAGCGTCATCTCGTTTAACTCAAAGTTTTGATACCTCTTCTTGCTAGACAACACCAGCTAGATCGATCCCTGAACGTAAAGGAACTGCGGGCATTATTTTTTTATGACGACATGTAACCTATTTATTCAAACTCGATAAAATTAAAGGCACAATGTTTTACATCATTGATTCAATAAACTGCAAAAAATACTCCTATAACTAATAATTATGGAGAAAATTCTCATAATCATCTGGTATCCTTTTTGCAACCCGAAATAATGTCAAGGTTTCAATAAAGAGACCACACTCAGCTCGGAGCAGCGACACCGTCACTCATACACGTGCATAAACTCAGGGGCGGAGCAAGGATTTGAGTATAGGAGGGGCCAAGCCAACATGATAAAAATATCCGGTGCAAAAAATGATCAAATAAAATAAGGTTAGTAGGTTGAGAACTCAAAAGCAAGTGGCTTAAAAACGAATTAATCTTAATGTTATTTGGCGGCATTTTTTTCTCTCCATAATTGTGCTGAATGGCAATCACAGAATACTTATATTGTATAAGTTCGACATAGAAAATTTCGGCATCACAGATAGATAGAAAGTCGTATAACATAATTTGCATCACGGTAATTTATAGGACACGTAAAAGCCACAGTGGATCACACCAATAAAAGCGATATAAAACATCAGCACAAACTCATCAGCTCATGTGGACGAAAAACTCGCAAGGCCGGACACACCCAGCCTCCAACGCTAGTAAATGTTCAAATTCCAGCGCGTTTTGGTTATGGGAATTGATTTGAATCAGCCGGATGTAAACAGCTTGGTGCCAGCCGCATTCCACGGTTGCCACGTGTTTCGATAGGGCCTGCGCACCACAACTCCCTTCGAAACCTTATTCCAACCGACGAAGCGCTCACCACAACTCTTATTAATACACCCTGCGTTGACCACGGTCTATCTCCTTTTCCTCAATCAATCAATTGAGTTAGCTTGAGAAAACCGTTTTGTAGAGGCGCCGCAGTTGCAAGGACGGCAGGATGGGGGCGCGATGCTGGCTGCCTGGCACAGGCGCTACAAGGTCCCGGGTTCGCCACTCGCGGCAGCTCTCATCAGTGTTGCAACTGCAGAACCTCGCCACAGTGCTGCAACTAATGGCCGGTGTTGTAACTGCTGGTCTTAGCAGCCATGTGTTACTCCCAATCCAGCGTTGGCCGATGTCTCGCCGCACGCCGCCGGCAGTGCTGCAAAAAGTGTAGTCACAATGGCCGTCGTGCTGCAACCGCAGAGATCGCCGATGCCGTAATCGCGCCCGGTGCTGCAACCGCAGAGCTAGCCGATGCTGCAGGCCTGCAACACACAGCTCTCCGGCACTGCAGCCGCGGTCGGTGCTGCAACCCGATGGGGGAGGCTGAGACGATGCTTTGACGACCATGACAATGGTTCAATGGACATGGCGATGAGGCATGCTACGACGGCATGGACGGCTGTGGCGATGCTGGAAGGCATGCTTCAATGGCCACGGCTACCAAGAGTACTTTGTTCGTGTTGATGGTTGTGGCGATGCTTCGACAACGACGCTAATGATTTGAGCGTGCTACGACGGCATCGACGACCGTGGCGATGCTTTGACGCCCGCCGTGATGGTTTGACAGACATGGCGACAATGCATGCGACGACGGCCATGGCGATGTTGCAAAACATCATTCAATGGCCACGGCGCTTACGCGTACTTTTGATGGTGTCGACGGCTATGGCGATGGTTCGTTGGACGCGGCGATGAGGCATGCTATGAAGGCACCGGCGGCTGTGGAGATGCTTCAACGACCACAACGATGGTTCGATGGACGCGCCGCCGAGGTATGCTACAACGACATCAATGGTCGTGGCGATGCCGCAAGGCATGCTTCAATGGTCGCGTCGCTGAGGCGTACTTTTATGATGTCGATGGCTATGGCGATGCTTCGACGATGGTTCAATGGACACGGCGATGAGGCATGCTACAATGGCGTCGATGGTCGTGGTGATGTTGTAAGGCATGCTTCAATGGCCGCGGCGACGAGGCGTACTTTGATGGTGTCGACGGCCATGGCGATGGTTTGATGGACGCGGCAACTAGGCATGCTATGAAGCCACCGACGGCTGTGGAGATTCTTCAACGACCACAACGAAGGTTCGATGGACGCGGCGACGAGGCGTGCTACAACGGCATCAATGGTCGTGGCGATGCCAAAAAGCATGCAGCAATGGCCGTGGCACTGAGGCGTACTTTGATGGTTTCGACGGCCATGGCGATGGTTCGATGGACGCGGCGACGAGGCATGCTATGAAGGCATTGGCGGTTCTGGAGATGCTTCAATGATGACGGCGATGGTTCGATGGATGCGACAACGAGGCATGCTACAACGACATCAATGGTCGCGGTGATGCCGCAAGGCATGCTTTAATGGCCGTGGCGTTGAGGCGTACTTTGATGGTATCAACGGCCGTAGCGATGCTTCGACAACCACGATGATGCTTCAATGGACACGGTGACGAGGCATGCTAAAACGGCATTGATGGTCGTGGCGATGCTACAAGGCATGCTTCAATGGCTGTGGCGACGAGGTATACTTTGATGGTGTCGACGTCCATGGTGATGATTCGATGGACGCAGTGATGGGGCATGCTATGAAGGATCGGCAGTTGTGGAGATGCTTCAACGACCACGACGATGGTTCGATGGACGCGGCGACGAGCTATAACGACATCAATGGTTGTGGCGATGCCGCAAGGCATGCTCCAATGGCCGTGGCGCTGAGGCGTACTTTGATGGTGTCGACGGCCATGCCGATGCTTCGACGACCAAGACGATGGTTCAATGGACACGGCGACGAGGCATTGCTACAATGGCATCGATGGTCGTGGCGATGCAGCAAGCCATGCTTCAACGGCCGGAGAGGCGTACTTTGATGGTGTCGACCGCTTGATGTTGTGAGACGTGTTTCAATGGCCGCGGGGATGCTTCAACGACCACAATGATGGTTCGATGGACATGGTGACCAGGCATGCTACGATGGCATCGATGGCTGTGGTGATGCTTCGATAACCATGGCGATGCTTGGACGGACATAGCGACGAGACATGCTACGACAACAACGACGACCGTGGCAATGCTGCAAGGCATGCTTCAATGGCCGTCAGACGGCAGGCTTACTTCAATAGTGCTGATGGCCGCGGCGATGTTTTGACGACGTAGACGGGCAGGGATGCTGCGAGGCATGCCGCAGCTGTGAGGCGTGCTAGACGTTGCCGCTGATGCTACTCCAAGCAGTGCATGGGTGTCGCTACTGCATTGACGTGCACTGTGGACGAGCGGCGTGTTAGAAGGAGAATTAGCGGCCCTGATAAGACGCATCGGATGGCACAACAGGCGGACGTTCTTTGAACCGCTACAGGCGGATGGCGCCTAGCGTCCGCCGTTGGTTATTCCTGGGCCGACTCGGATTCAAAGTGCTTGCCTCCCGCGTCCCTGTTTTCTTGCTCGCCCGTCTCCCGAATCCCCGATCCATCTGACCTCGCCCGCTGATCAATCTTGCGCGTCCTCTTCCTCTCTCTCTCTCTCTCCCCCGACGCCGGATCGTTGCTCTCTCGATTCCACGGCCGCGACCATGGGTGGCGCCACAGTGCTCCCGCCGTCTCTGCTCCTCCCGCGCCGTAGCGCCGCCGACGTCCACTCCTGCCCTTCCCGCGTGCGCGTAAACCCCGCCTTGATGGCTAATCCCGCCGCCGCCAAGAGGCCGAAGCGGCCGGTGCCCGTGTCCGACGACGGGCAGCCGCCGGCGAAGCGCGTACGCTCCGGGGGCGAGCTCCATGTCGCGGTCGCCGCCAAGATCAACATCAACAAGAACCACGTGGGGCGAAGCGCGTACGCTCCGGGGGCGAGCTCCAGCAGCGGCGAGGATCCGAAAAGCCCCACGTGCCACCACGCCTCCGTGATCAAGAACCCCGTGGCCGGCTCGCCGGAGCAGCCGAAGACACCGGCCAGCGGCCGCAGCATGCGCGAACTGGTCGAGAACGCTCGCCTCGCCAAGGCTCGCGCCGCCGCCGCCGAAGAAGAGGGCAGCCGTCGGCGTGACATCGAGAGCAGCAAGCTTCCGCGTCCCAGCAGCGGCGAGGATCCCAAGAGCCCGGCGTGCCTCCGCTCCTCCGTGATCAAGAACCAGGCCGAATCTCCGAAGAGCGCGACGCAACCAAAGCCTCCGGTCAGCATGCGGGAGCTGATCGAGAACGCTCGCCTCGCCGGCCGTCGGCGTGACATCGAGCGCCGCAGGGCGGAGGCCGGGCGGAAGGTGGAGCAGATGGTGGACACCGTGCAGTTCAACGACCCCTACATCGATCCCTCCGACGTGACCAAGTCCCCCGAGGAGCTGCTCCAAGCAAGACAGGAAGCATGGTGTGCTCAAGCTCAACTAATTGCCATGGCTCGTCGACGGGCTGACCCCTTCTTCCTGCAGCCTTGTTGGTGGTAATCGAACGAAGCAGAGGAAGAAACCATCAGCTGAGCAAAGCAGAGGAAGCAGAGTCTGCAGGCAGCAGTGGGATTCTTAATTAGCTGAGAAAAGCAGAGGAAGCAAAGGAAGGGATGGATAAGCTACAAGATGTCCACTATGTAATCTTTAGTTGCAAGTGTGTAGGAGTATTTCACTGGCATGTTTTTCAGTGATGCGAGTGAGATTCTTAATTTGAGCATAGATTAGTGTGAATTCTGATCACAATTGATCCATTAATGCAAGGTACAGTTTTATGTAGTAGAAGCGTTCGATCCGATGCAAGCAAGCATCTGCCACTGGATCTTTTTCTATGTTTTCATCCGATGTATGTTCCTCCTATTAACATTACCATGAATAACAGTAACAGGCACACGATTCCACCAAGAATATTTCTTTTGTGAACTATTCTGCTCCCTCGAGAAAAGTTTACACCACAACAATGCAGAATTTATTTATCGTATATCAAGAAGGCGCCACCAAGCATTGGCGCCAACAATGCATACATGCATCATTGTTACCGCAACTCATGTGTACTTGCCAAATTTGGCAACTGCTGCAGATTTCGTTCTATACAAATGGTGCCATACTCATGCATACATGTCACGTCACAGAGAAAATACATACTTGACGACAATTTACTTCACTGAATACATATTCATTGACATAAATCCACTGGATTACAAGGGAATTACAATGCCTGATACATGATCTGAATTCATAGTGACAGCTTCAATCAATTACAATGGGAAATGTTGGCAACATTCACAGGTTTTGCAGTTCTTCTTTCCCTTCCTCTTCTCCTCTGTACCTTCAGCGTCATGCACAGCTTCTCGTCTTCCTCCTGAAGAGAAATCAGGAGTGCGCATTTTGGCACGCTGGGAAACGGAAAGATTTGCCTTGCTCTGTACATGTTTTGTAGATCCTGAGGTGACCGATTCTTTTTTCCTCTGTAAAGGCCATTAGTTTGTTTGCATCTTGTGTGCTAATAAAGGGGCTTGTGTCATTGTGTGTAAGAGCTGATGATGTACAAACAGAACAGAACTGTTTCTGGCTATCTAACTATGAACTCCATAGTAGTAAAACGAGCCAGGCGCAATCATAGTAGTAAAACGAGCTACCAGTTAAAAAAGATAGTATGATCATCTTGAACGGTCAAAACTTGGCCAGCGACATCATCCATCTTTGCCTCCATTTATTTAGCAATCATAGCTGTTTCTGGCTATCTGACTATGAACTCCATTTCTATTATAAATGACGCTAGCCTACCCGGCTATCTGGGGGACTTGCGATCGCTAATCCTTTTTGACCTTGCGATGTTTTCACTGTTGTACAATTTTTCACGCTGGCACTGGTTGGGCCGTTGATTCGTGTTACACGGTCGTGCAGTCTTCAAAGGTAGATGACGATTGGGACCTCAGTTTGCTAGGCCCACTTTGCAGCTACACTGAAAAGAAAACCTATAGTCCCTTTGTGTTCGGAGCGCGCTCGATGCCGGTGATAACCTAGCTGCCAATCCCCTCCTTTCCTCGAGCAGTCGAGCCCCACACCCCACACCTCGTCTCCTCGTCTCTCCTCTCCCACTCTCCGCCGCCACACCCCCTTCTCCTCCTTCTCCTCAACCAGTGACGCCTCTCCTCCTTCTCTTCGTACGGATCCCACCGGATCCTCCTGCGCGTCGGCTTCTCCTCAAAGAGAAGAGTCACAGGCAGGAGGACGACACCCGGGTTCAGCCCTGATGAAGTTGAGCTTGGCCACGCTACTGCTGGAGGGAAGGCGGTCCGCCGGTGCTCGTGCCTCCCAACCAGGCGTCTCTCCCCATGACCTACGCCCAAAGTGGATCCACAACCCAGGACATGCCCTAGCAAGGTAAGTACGTGATTTCTTTCCAATCCTTGATCCCCTTGAGTCCCCTGTTCTTGCTGCTGCGGGCTTGTTGTGTGCGTCCTTTCTTCCTCGCTGATGCATCTCCTGCCGATCGATGCCTCCTCGTCTCTTGTCCTCACCACAGGGACTTGGAGATGGCTCTGGAGGAGAAAATTGAGATCCGGGCGGAATCGAGCTTATTGGCAGCAGCTAGAGCGATGTAGGGCAACAGCGAGCGTTGTTATCTTCGTCAATGGGAGGATGGGAGGAGAAATCGCACCAGGCACCCAGAGAGGATGAAGGCTTGGCGCGACCACCGACGCCCACCGGCCACTTCTGTCAGGTGCCGTGCTGTTCTTTCTATCCCTCGATTGCTCCGTGGCCACCAACAGCAACACGAGGAAAATCAAGCCCTAATGTCGACTAAATTCGTGCCCTTGCACCTCCAGGTTTCTCTCGCTCGCCTGTCCCTCCCCCACTGTCCTTTTCTATACATAACCCTTCTTGTTTAGTTGATCTGGTTTGTTCTTGTGGTAAGAGAACTAGCATCAATTAGTACAGACTTTGCCATTTATGCAAGAATTGTTAAGGTAAATATTCCATCTTCTATCCATGTTTGTGAAGTAACTTTGTGCAATGATTTCCCTGTAAAATATATTTTCAGATGAATTGGTAGTCA
The DNA here is from genome assembly GCA_011799875.1 of Thinopyrum elongatum. Lineage (NCBI taxonomy): Eukaryota > Viridiplantae > Streptophyta > Magnoliopsida > Poales > Poaceae > Thinopyrum > Thinopyrum elongatum. Next base: position 60,015,830 of record CM022301.1, on the reverse strand, counting down.
CAGTCACACACCGACGACACTTTACCTTTGAAGCTTGTATTTGTGAGTGTACAAGTACAATTAGTTATAGGGGAGAAAGATGCTGCTCTTCTCTCGAAGACCATAAGGTTCATGCCTTTTGTCGATTGATTTTGCTTTATTGTATTGATCAGCTTTGCCAAGTCATTTTGAGGTATTTAGCATTGCCAAATTTATATATTTACCTAAATTTAATCTTGACCCGATTTGCTCTGGTCAATACACGCATGATGCCTTTTTCTTTTCTATCAATTGGATGCAGGTTTAGTTTACCTTTTAGACTTTGTGTTAGATTAGCCGCTCATATATATATATACGTTCTTTGATGGATCGGCTGCGTTAGATTGTAGGTACTGCTGAGCACAAAGCTGTAGTTGTATATAATATTGGATTTACAATCATTTTTGCTAATTACAATCTCATGCAAAAGAATTCAGTATACTTCAAATTTGGTTTCAGAGAGAAGCTCCATCATTGGAATCAGTATACGTCTGCTGATTAATCCCTTTGTATGATCATGGTTTTTAGGAATTGATATTCCAATCAATCTGCTGATGCGGTGTTTGTGGGAGGCGAAGGGTAGCGACGGGTTCATTCTAGAGGTCGTCTTCCTCCAGGTACATTCATGCGTCACAGCAGTTCACCTTACCACGAATGCTCAGCCTGTAGATCTGCTTTCTCATCTGAGTATGGATGCCTTGTATCTTGCAGTTCTTCCTAAGCGAGTATTATTGTAGATCCCAGAAGAGACTTACTTCTGCTTGTTTTTTAATCTATTCATTGTACCTCAAGGTGAACCAATCTATCACCGGAGAGCATATTTTTCTTAATTCTACAATAGAGGATGTCGTGTTTTCCATTTTTTTCTCTTTATTGTGGGCTGGTTAGGACTTAGGAGCACTGCATTGCCACATTTAATGTCTTCGTTATAGCTGATTACTTGCACAGTCCATCTCAGGTTTACTACTCTCTGCCAATACAAATCTTACTAAAATCGATAATATGGGTCATACCAAGAAGATCTTACTTGATTGGTTATGTAGTTCTATTTTTACCTAGCACCGTTCTCTCCGCTTGCTCTACAATTGTTATTTTCTTGCTAGAAGCACTTGGAAAAAAAAATCAGTTCATCGCGCTGTTGAAAACTCAACATTAGTTCTACATGTTTTCCTTTATTTGGCTCTTGTTTCTGTTTTTTATATGGAGGCTTTGGGAGTACTTCCTTACTCTATTAGTTGTTTGAACCAAGATATGGATACAATAAATTACCTCTTTCAGTTATATGATTTGCACCCAGCATATATTTCCTTTCTAGGTGATGTGAGTTGCGTGTGCAAGAAATGAGTAAATTTCTTGGAATATACATTTCCTCTATATAATTATGCTGGATTTTTTGAGAGATGCATCAAATAATATCTTTCAGATTGAAATCCATGAGTTTGTGTAGATTTAGTTTGTATAGCTTAGGTTCTGAACTATCTTTCTGAAACCTTTTGTAAGATCTGAAGTCAATGTTGTGAATTTTGTACAGATCTAACGAATAGATGCATGGGCAAGGACTTGGTGTCCGGGGAGTGGTGGCTCGGATAGCTTGACAATGATATCAATAAGTAATTATTGGACAAAAATAACTAATGCAGGTTCTAGGATCTCATGCCTTGCTGCGTATCTGTTCTGCTCATTGAGGTTTGCTCATCACCTTTCTAGCTAATGCCTATTATCCTTTTTTGTATGTGTTGTCATGGTGTTTGGTTTGCTGATCGGTTTAATATTCCGGATATGATCGGGCGTCGTGTATTGTTTGTTGTCGTGCTGCATATATTTCGTGTTTGCGTGTGAGCAGGATGTGTGGTGTTATTTCCGTCGTTACACCTGTTTTGGAGGCACATAACTCGGATAGCAAATAAGCTCATCCAATTGGTACATAATAACAGTGGGTTGAGTGGCAAACAACTTGTTGGGGAACGTAGTAATTCAAAAAAATTCCTACGATCACGCAAGATCTATCTAGGAGAAGCATAGCAACGAGCGGGAGAGTGTGTCCACGTACCCTCGTAGACCGAAAGCGGAAGCGTTTAGTAACGCGGTTGATGTAGTCGAACGTCTTCGCGATCCAGCCGATCCAAGTACCGAACGTACGGCACCTCCGCGATCTGCACACGTTCAGCTCGGTGACGTCCCTCGTACTCTTGATCCAGCTGAGGCCGAGGGAGAGTTTCGTCAGCACGACGGCGTGGTGACGGTGATGATGAAGTGATTCCGGCAGGGCTTCGCCTAAGCTCTCCGAAAATATGACCGAGGTGGAAATCTGTGGAGGGGGGCACCGCACACGGCTAAAAACAATTAACTTGTGTGTCCTAGGGTGCCCCCCTCCCCACGTATATAAAGGAGGGAGGGGGAGGCCGGCCGTCGCTCTTAGGCGCGCCAAGGGGGGAGGAATCCTCCTCCTAGTAGGAGTAGGGCTCCCCCCTTTCCTAGTCCTACTAGGAGAAGAAGGAAGGAGGGGGAAAGAGAAGGAAGGAGGGGGCACCGCCCCTCCCCCTAGTCCAATTCGGACTAGGCCCATGGGGGGGCGTGCGGCCAGCCCTTGGCTGCCCCTCTCTCTTTCCCCTAGGCCCAATAAGGCCCATTACTTCTCTGGTGGTTTCGATAACCCTTCCGGCACTCCGATAAATATCTGGAACCTTCCGGAACCTTTCCGGAGGCCAAATACTATCTTCCAATATATCAATCTTTACCTCTCGGACATACCGAGACTCCTCGTCATGTCCGTGATCACATCCGGGACTCCGAACTACCTTCGGTACATCAAAATACATAAACTCATAATACCGATCGTCATCGAACGTTAAGCGTGCGGACCCTACGGGTTCGAGAACTATGTAGACATGACCGAGACTCATCTCCGGTCAATAACCAATAGCGGAACCTGGATGCTCATATTGGCTCCCACATATTCTACGAAGATCTTTATCGGTCAAACCGCATAACAACATACGTTGTTCCCTTTGTCATCGGTATGTTACTTGCCCGAGATTCGATCGTCGGTATCTCAATACCTAGTTCAATCTCGTTACCGGCAAGTCTCTTTACTCGTTCCGTAATGTATCATCCCGTAACTAACTCATTAGTCACATTGCTTGCAAGGCTTAGTATGATGTGCATTACCGAGAGGGCCCAGAGATACCTCTCCGACAATCGGAGTGACAAATCTTAATCTTGATCTATGCCAACTCAACAAACACTATCGGAGACACCTGTAAAGCATCTTTATAATCACCCAGTTATGTTGTGACGTTTGATAGCACACAAGGTGTTCCTTTGGTATTCGGGAGTTGCATAATCTCATAGTCAGAGGAACATGTATAAGTCATGAAGAAAGCAATAGCAACAAACTAAACAATCATCGTGCTAAGCTAACGGATGGGTCTTGTCAATCACATCATTCTCTAATGATGTGATCCCGTTCATCAAATGACAACTCATGTCTATGACTAGGAAACTTAACCATCTTTGATTAACGAGCTAGTCAAGTAGAGGCATACTAGTGACATTTTGTTTGTCTATGTATTCACACATGTATTAAGTTTCTGGTTAATACAATTCTAGCATGAATAATAAACATTTATCATGATATAAGGAAATATAAATAACAACTTTATTATTGCCTCTAGGGCATATTTCCTTCAGTCTCCCACTTGCACTAGAGTCAATAATCTAGATTACACGGTAATTATTCTAACACCCATGGAGTCTTGGTGCTGATCATGTTTTGCTCATGAGAGAGGCTTAGTCAACGGGTCTGCAACATTCAGATCCGTATGTATTTTGCAAATCTCTATGTCTCCCTCCTTGACTTGATCGCGGATGGAATTGAAGCGTCTCTTGATGTGCTTTGTTCTCTTGTGAAATCTGGATTCCTTAGCCAAGGCAATTGCACCAGTATTGTCACAAAAGATTTTCATTGGACCCGATGCACTAGGTATGACACCTAGATCGGATATGAACTCCTTCATCCAGACTCCTTCATTTGCTGCTTTCGAAGCAGCTATGTACTCCGCTTCACACGTAGATCCCGCCACGACGCTTTGCTTAGAACTGCACCAACTGACAGCTCCACCGTTCAATATAAATACGTATCCGGTTTGTGACTTAGAGTCATCCGGATCAGTGTCAAAACTTGCATCGACGTAACCACTTACGACGAGCTCTTTGTCACCTCCATAAACGAGAAACATATCCTTAGTCCTTTTCAGGTATTTCAGGATGTTCTTGACCGCTATCCAGTGATCCACTCCTGGATTATTTTGGTACCTCCCTGCTAAACTTATAGCAAGGCACACATCAGGTCTGGTACACAGCATTGAATACATGATAGAACCTATGGCTGAGGCATAGGGAATGACTTTCATTTTCTATCTATCTTCTGCAGTGGTCGGGCATTGAGTCTTACTCAACTTCACACCTTGTAACACAGGCAAGAACCCTTTCTTTGCTTGATCCATTTTGAACTTTTTCAAAACTTTATCAAGGTATGTGCTTTGTGAAAGTCCAATTAAGCGTCTTGATTTATCTCTATAGATCTTGATGCCCAATATATAAGCAGCTTCACCGAGGTCTTTCATTGAAAAACTTTTATTCAAGTATCCTTTTATGCTATCCAGAAATTCTATATCATTTCCAATCAACAATATGTCATCCACATATAATATTAGAAATGCTACAGAGCTCCCACTCACTTTCTTGTAAATACAAGCTTCTCCAAAAGTCTGTATAAAACCATATGCTTTGATCACACTATCAAAGCGTTTATTCCAACTCCGAGATGCTTGCACCAGTCCATAAATGGATCGCTGGAGCTTGCACACTTTGTTAGCATCCTTTGGATCGATAAAACCTTCGGGTTGCATCATATACAACTCTTTTTCCAGAAATTCATTCAGGAATGCAGTTTTTACATCCATTTGCCAAATTTCATAATCATAAAATGCGGCAATTGCTAACATGATTCGGACGGACTTAAGCATCGCTACGGGTGAGAAGGTCTCATCGTAGTCAACCCCTTGAACTTGTCGAAAACCTTTTGCAACAAGTCGAGCTTTGTAGACAGTAACATTACCGTCGGCGTCAGTCTTCTTCTTGAAGATCCACTTATTCCCTATGGCTTGCCGATCATCGGGCAAATCAACCAAAGTCCACACTTTGTTCTCATACATGGATCCCATCTCAGATTTCATGGCCTCAAGCCATTTTGCGGAATCTGGTCTCATCATCGCTTCCTCATAGTTCGTAGGTTCATCATGGTCAAGTAACATGACCTCCAAAACAGGATTACCGTACCACTCTGGTGCGGATCTTAGTTTGGTTGACCTACGAGGTTCGGTAGTAACTTGAACTGAAGTTTCATGATCATCATCATTAGCTTCCTCACTAATTGGCGCAGGTATCACTGGAACTGATTTCTGTGATGAACTACTTTCCAATTCAAGAGAAGGTACCACTACCTCATCAAGTTCTACTTTCCTCCCACTCACTTCTTTCGAGAGAAACTCCTTCTCTAGAAAGGATCCATTCTTAGCAACGAATATTTTGCCTTCGGATCTGTGATAGAAGGTGTACCCAACAGTCTTCTTTGGGTATCCTATGAAGACACATTTCTCCGATTTGAGTTCGAGCTTATCAGGTTGAAGCTTTTTCACATAAGCATCGCAGCCCCAAACTTTAAGGAATGACAACTTGGGTTTCTTGCCAAACCACAGTTCATAAGGTGTCATCTCAACGGATTTAGATGGTGCCCTATTTAACGTGAATGCAGCCGTCTCTAAAGCATAACCCCAAAACGATAGCGGTAAATCAGTAAGAGACATCATAGATCGCACCATATCTAATAAAGTGCGGTTACGATGTTCGGACACACCATTACGCTGTGGTGTTCCGGATGGCGTGAGTTGCGAAACTATTCCACATTGTTTCAAATGAAGACCAAACTCGTAACTCAAATATTCTCCTCCACGATCGGATCGCAGAAACTTTATTTTCTTGTTACGATGATTTTTCACTTCACACTGAAATTCTTTGAACTTTTCAAATGTTTCAGAGTTATGTTTCATCAAGTAGATATACCCATATCTGCTCAAATCATCTGTGAAGGTCAGAAAATAACGATACCCACCGCGAGCCTCAATATTCATCAGACTGCATACATCAGTATGTATTATTTCCAATAAATCTGTTGCTCACTCCATTGTTCCGGAGAACGGAGTTTTAGTCATCTTGCCCATGAGGCACGGTTCGCAAGTACCAAGTGATTCATAATCAAGTGATTCCAAAAGTCCATCAGTATGGAGTTTCTTCATGCGCTTTACACCAATATGACTCAAACGGTAGTGCCACAAATAAGTTGCACTATCATTATCAACTCTGCATCTTTTGGCTTTAACATTATGAATATGTGTATCACTACTATCGAGATTCAACAAAAATAGACCACTCTTCAAGGGTGCATGACCATAAAAGATATTACTCATATAAATAGAACAACCATTATTCTCTGATTTAAATGAATAACCGTTTCGCATCAAACAAGATCCAGATATAATGTTCATGCTTAACGCTGGCACCAAATAACAATTATTCAGGTCTAAAACTAATCCCGAAGGTAGATGTAGAGGTAGCATGCCGACGGCGATCACATCGACTTTGGAACCATTTCCCACACGCATCGTCACCTCGTCCTTAGCCAATCTTCGCTTAATCCGTAGTCCCTGTTTCGAGTTGCAAATATTAGCAACAGAACCAGTATCAAATACCCAGGCACTACTGCGAGCATTAGTAAGGTACACATCAATAACATGTATATCACATATACCTTTGTTCACCTTGCCATCCTTTTTATCCGCCAAATACTTGGGGCAGTTCCGCTTCCAGTGACCAGTCCCTTTGCAGTAGAAGCACTCAGTATCAGGCTTAGGTCCAGACTTGGGCTTCTTCACTTGAGCAGCAACTTGCTTGCCGTTCTTCTTGAAGTTCCCCTTCTTCCCTTTGCCCTTTTTCTTGAAACTGGTGGTCTTGTTGACCATCAACACTTGATGCTCCTTTTTGATTTCTACCTCCGCAGCCTTTAGCATTGCGAAGAGCTCGGGAATTGTCTTATCCATCCCTTGCATATTATAGTTCATCACGAAGCTTTTGTAGCTTGGTGGCAGTGATTGAAGAACTCTGTCAATGACACTATCAACCGGAAGATTAACTCCCAGCTGAGTCAAGTGATTATGATACCCAGACATTTTGAGTATATGCTCACTGACAGAACTATTCTCCTCCATCTTGCAGCTATAGAACTTATTGGAGACTTCATATCTCTCAATCCGGGCATTTGCTTGAAATATTAACTTCAACTCCTGGAACATCTCATATGCTCCATGACGTTCAAAACGTCGTTGAAGTCCCGGTTCTAAGCCGTAAAGCATGGCACACTAAACTATCGAGTAGTCATCAGCTTTGCTCTGCCAGGCGTTCACAATGTCCGGCGTTGCTCCTGCAGCGGGTCTTGCACCTAGCGGTGCTTCCAGGACGTAATTCTTCTGTGCAGCAATGAGGATAATCCTCAAGTTACGGACCCAGTCCGTGTAGTTGCTACCATCATCTTTCAACTTGGCTTTCTCTAGGAACGCATTAAAATTCAACGGAACAGTAGCACGGGCCATTGATCTACAACAACATAGACATGCAAAATACTATCAGGTACTAAGTTCATGATAAATTAAAGTTTAATTAATCATATTACTTAAGAACTCCCACTTAGATAGACATCCCTCTAATCATCTAAGTGATCACGTGATCCAAATCAACTAAACCATGTCCGATCATCATGTGAGATGGAGTAGTTTTCAATGGTGAACATCACTATGTTGATCATATCTACTATATGATTCACGCTCGACCTTTCGGTCTCAGTGTTCCGAGGCCATATCTGCATATGCTAGGCTCGTCAAGTTTAACCCGAGTATTCTGCGTGTGCAAAACTAGCTTGCACCCGTTGTATGTGAACGTAGAGCTTATCACACCCGATCATCACGAGGTGTCTCGGCACGACGAACTGTAGCAACGGTGCATACTCAGGGAGAACACTTGTACCTTGAAATTTAGTGAGAGATCATCTTATAATGCTACCGCCGTACTAAGCAAAATAAGACGCATAAAAGGATTAACATCACATGCAATTCAATATGTGACATGATATGGCCATCATCATCTTGTGCTCTTGATCTCCATCATCGAAGCACCGTCATGATCTCCATCGTCACCGGCGCCCCAGCATGATCTCCATCGTCACCGGCGCTCCAGCATGATCTTCATCGTAGCATCATTGTCGTCTCGCCAACTTATTGCTTTTACGACTATCGCTACCGCTTAGTGATAAAGTAAAACAATTACATGGCGATTGCATTGCATACAATAAAGCGACAACCATATGGCTCCTGCCGGTTGCCGATAACTCTGTTACAAAACATGATCATCTCATACAACAAATTATATCACATCATGTCTTGACCATATCACATCACAGCAAGCCCTGCAAAAACAAGTTAGACGTTCTCTACTTTGTTGTTGCAAGTTTTACGTGGCTGCTACGGGCTGAGCAAGAACCGTTCTTACCTACGCATCAAAACCACAACGATTTTTCGTCAAGTGTGCTGTTTTAACCTTCAACAAGGACCGGGCGTAGTCACACTTGATTCAACTAAAGTTGGAGAAACTGACACCCACTAGCCACCTGTGTGCGAAGCACGTCGTTAGAACCAGTCTCACGTAAGCGTACGCGTAATGTCGGTCTGAGCCACTTCATCCAACAATACCGCCGAATCAAAGTATGACATGCTGGTAAGCAGTATGACTATTATCGCCCACAACTCTTTGTGTTCTACTCGTGCATATAACATCTACGCATAGACCTGGCTCGGATGCCACTGTTGGGGAATGTATTAATTCAAAAAATTCCTACGATCACGCAAGATCTATCTAGGAGAAGCATAGCAACGAGCGGGAGAGTGTGTCCATGTACCCTCGTAGACCGAAAGCAGAAGCGTTTAGTAACGCGGTTGATGTAGTCGAACGTCTTCGCGATCCAACCGATCCAAGTACCGAACGTACGGCACCTCCGCGATCTGCACACGTTCAGCTCGGTGACGTCCCTCGTACTCTTGATCCAGCTGAGGCCGAGGGAGAGTTTCGTCAGCACGACGGCGTGGTGACGGTGATGATGAAGTGATTCCGGCAGGGCTTCGCCTAAGCTCTCCGAAAATATGACCGAGGTAGAAATCTGTGGAGAGGGGCACCGCACACGGCTAAAAACAATTAACTTGTGTGTCCTAGGGTGCCCCCCTCCCCACGTATATAAAGGAGGGAGGGGAAGGCCGGCCGGCCCTCATAGGCGCGCCAAGGGGGGAGGAATCCTCCTCCTAGTAGGAGTAGGACTCCCCCCTTTCCTAGTCCTACTAGGAGAAGAAGGAAGGAGGGGGAAAGAGAAGGAAGGAGGGGGCGCTGCCCCTCCCCCTAGTCCAATTCGGACTAGGCCCATGGGGGGGCGCGCGGCCAGCCCATGGCTGCCCCTCTCTCTTTACCCTAGGCCCAATAAGGCCCATTACTTCTCCGGTGGTTCCGATAACCCTTCCGGCACTCCGATAAATATCCGGAACCTTTCCGGAGGCCAAATACTATCTTCCAATATATCAATCTTTACCTCTCGGACATTCCGAGACTCCTTGTCATGTCCGTGATCACATCCGGGACTCCGAATTACCTTCGGTACATCAAAACACATAAACTCATAATACCGATCGTCATCGAACTTTAAGCGTGCGGACCCTACGGGTTCGAGAACTATGTAGACATGACCGAGACTCATCTCCGGTCAATAACCAATAGCGGAACCTGGATGCTCATATTGGCTCCCACATATTCTACGAAGATCTTTATCGGTCAAACCGCATAACAACATACGTTGTTCCCTTTGTCATCGGTATGTTACTTGCCCGAGATTCGATCGTCGGTATCTCAATACCTAGTTCAATCTCGTTACCGGCAAGTCTCTTTACTCATTCCGTAATGTATCATCCCGTAACTAACTCATTAGTCACATTGCTTGCAAGGCTTCATATGATGTGCATTACCGAGAGGGCCCAGAGATACCTCTCCGACAATCGGAGTGACAAATCCTAATCTTGATCTATGCCAACTCAACAAACACTATCGGAGACACCTGTAGAGCATCTTTATAATCACCCAGTTACGTTGTGACGTTTGATAGCACACAAGGTGTTCCTTCGGTATTCGGGAGTTGCATAATCTCATAGTCAGAGGAACATGTATAAGTCATGAAGAAAGCAATAGCAACAAACTAAACGATCATCATGCTAAGCTAACGGATGGGTCTTGTCAATCACATCATTCTCTAATGATGTGATCCCATTCATCAAATGACAACTCATGTCTATGGCTAGGAAACTTAACCATCTTTGATTAACGAGCTAGTCAAGTAGAGGCATACTAGTGACATTTTGTTTGTCTATGTATTCACACATGTATTAAGTTTCCGGTTAATACAATTCTAGCATGAATAATAAACATTTATCATGATATAAGGAAATATAAATAACAACTTTATTATTGCCTCTAGGGCATATTTCCTTCACAACTGTCCTGCTGAAACACACTAATGTGGAGAATGTTCCATCTTTGGGCAGGTGGGTAGGCTTCTTTTCTCATGATGTGTGCTTATTATAGGATGGAAGCATTACTTATGGCTCATTCACTTGCTTCGTCTTCTCCGTAGTCTTCTTTCAAGAAAAACTTGCTTTGCTCTTTTTTGTCAAGGTGCTTCTATATTAAATAAGATGCATTGTTTAAACTCGATAGAGAGCCTTGTTTACTGAAAATCTGCAATCTTCAGTGCACGATGTCTGAAGGTGGTGGTAGGGAGTACATGTGAACATGTTCTCTCTTTGAGCTTATCTCAAATGCACAACTTCTTCAAAATAGTTGCTTTTTCCTCGATTCATATGTATGTTTGCAGTTACATATATTGGCTTTGTCATTGGAGCATTCTGTTCTAGCTGCCTGATGATTACCATAGTGTGCACTGCAGTAAGAATGGAGATCTAAATGCACTTCCCTGTTGAAGCCTACTTGGCCACTCTGGTGCATTGGCAATTCCTTGTGTTTTTTGCGGATCTGCTAGAGATGCTCTTAACCTGCTATTGTTTTTGCTGCTGCCACTACCTCCATCACTGATGTTCCTTTGGACATTTAGGGGGGAAGTTGGGACCAAGCTGGCTAACTGGACTCCAGGGAATAAATTTCTCCTATAAAAACCGCTAGCCTACCCGGCTATCTGAGGGACTTGCGATCGCTAATCCTTTTTGACCGTGCGATGTTTTCACTGTTGTATGATTTTTCATATGTTGAAACAAGAAGTATGAATGAAGGCTTGGCTAATCAAAAGAACACTCCTATATGTTTGTATAGCGTTTTGCAACTTTTATTGCTTAATGGTCATTAGGGTGTTTTTTGGGGGTCATTAAGGTGTTTCTGAAGTGCCCTTAAATTTTTATTCTCGTTATCTTTTCTGGCAACTGAATATTGTTACTCTCATTGGTTTGTGCACCTTGAGATTTCCTTGTGTATGCTTTCACTTTCCAGTCCAGCAACATCCCCTATATTGCCCAAAGATGCAAGACTCAGAACATAGTTTATTGCCATTGACTTTTATTTTCTTCCTTTTTTTTTGGTTTTGTTCATGCGCATGCTTATGAGACTGGTTGCCTGACTATACATGGTGTGCCCTTTTCCCCTTGCAGACGACGAGTGCAGATTTGTAGGTTTAACCTCCTGGTGAGCTCTTCCTTCAGCCCGTAGGTTCTATTTACTCATGTATTTGTAAGTACTCCGCAAGAAAAATCAAATGAAATCATTTTTATTTAGCGAATCTATATACTTCTTAATATGTTACTCCCTCTGTTCCAAAATAAATGCCATGGTTTTAGTTCAAATTTGAACTAAAACCACGACATTTATTTTGGAACAGAGGGAGTATTATTTAGTTGTCCTATGTTCAGAATAGATACAGAGGGAGTAAATCAGTAAATCTGTAAGAACATATTCAAAGTTTGTTTGGTCTCTGTAGTTCCCCATGGTGTGCCATGGCTTTCTCGTATGACGTCATATTCGAATTATCCTTATAACCTGAACCAATGCTTTGTAGTTCACACATGTTCAGATTGCTTACATTAGGTTTATTTGCATCTAATCTGATTATTGTTCTATGACATTTGCAAAGTCCAATTCAGATTTCAAAATGGGCCATTCATTGGCTTTAGCGGTGACAACTCTGATTATATAATCTAAGGATCTCTATAGTCTAAAGCCTTTTTTTTAGAAGTTTTATATCTCCTACTGTAGCATACACTGTGTTCTCTGTATTCTTGCTAAGGCAACTTTCTGGTTCAATGTTATTTTGTTCTTGCTTGCTTACCAGGTGAACTCCAAAGCTGTATAATCTTTGCCAGATCTTGCTAAGTATCCAAACTTCTTTGAAGTCCGGCAGATATCTCTGAATGTACAATATAGGTCAGACCATCCTATCAATTCCTTCCTAATCCCACCGAAAGCACATCTTCTCCATAGTTCAATGTTAGTAGACAAACTTCATTAGTACTTTGGAAACGGATTAGATAAGGCCTATCAGTCCCAAGTAGCGTGATATGCAAGCCCTGCACTTCTATTTAAAATTGAGCGCTAATTGAATTTTTGATAATGGCATTTCAGGGATAATACAATCAATCGAACTGTCACCTTTGGTGTGCTTTCTGGATGGACTAATCTGAAGATGCTGGCCAACTTGCATCGCCATCATATAGTCTAGAACCAAGGGTAAGGATTATAGGGAAAATAAAGGTTTAATGCTCCCAATATATTTTACTTTTTGGCGAAGTTTTGGTGCTTGTGTAAGAAAATAGCACCCTCATTATACCTACTGCTCATTTTTGTTTCAGGCAATTTTCCATCCGGAGGAAATGTCAACTAATACATTTTTGTACTTCCTCTGTTCAGTGGTAAAATTACTTCCTCTGTTGATGCTGCAAGGTGCAGGCGGCAGGGAAGAGGAAGGAGCCGGCAACAGGGGGAAAGGGCAGACTGGCCCTTGTTCATAGGTTGGCCATAGGATCTGGATACTCATGTGTAGCCAGTGTAGCCGAAAATTGCAAAGTATATGAACCTAAACTTTTGGATATTAACTTAGTTAAGACAAAATCTATATTCTCCACTGTTTCCACATCTAGATTTTATTGTTTGAAGCCAAAGAAAATTGCAGCATGATCATAAAGACAATTTAGCTGAGATAAGACCATACTAAATCAATACGAAGCCTGTTAGTGAGGGCACATAAGCAGGTAGTGTTTAGTTCATGCCGATGTCCAGGGTTAGGTAAGGGTTATCTTTCATGTCCTTGCCGAAAAATGGCACTGAGCTCACATGCGCATTGCTTGGTCTACACACATGGATTTTTATCCTATGGGTGCACATATATTTTGTTGGTGAGGGCAGTGGCATCTAAGAGGGAGGTCAGTAGAAAAAAGCCGCTGCTTAAGCTTCCATTCTCTCTACTCTTTAGTTTAGACCTCTGAAGATCGAAGGTAAACAATATGTGAGCCCGAATTTTCAGATTCCAGTAATATAGTAGCTATTCATGCAATGGGCTAAGCTTTCGCTTTCATTTGCATTTATTTCGAGGGAAACGCGCAAACATAGAAATTGGGGTTCATTGTTTTTATTTATGGCCAAGACGAGAAATAATCTATTTTATGTTTTATACTTGTGGCAACAATTGTCAGTTGTATAGTTAAAATAAAATGGTTGATCATGTGCACTATATATGAAGAGATAGTTGATAGCAGTATAGAAATTGTGGCTAATCACCTTTTGTTTATAGATTGAAATATAATTTAGGTATATGCTCGTACCGAAGGGGTTGGAGTGGTGCCCTCAGGTGACAAGTGACAACCTACAGTGTAGAAAGATGTGAGCGCCCAGCTGTTGGAACTTCAATTATACTTATATGTGTACAATGGCGAATCTACTAGGGGGGCTTCAACAGGCTCAAGCCCCCCCCCCCCCCCCCCCCCCCCCCCCCCTCCAGCTTTGCAAAATTAATTTTTACTACTAGTGTAAAGGCCCAACCCAGCCACTTGTAAGCCCAGCCCAACATATATTCGCATGACATAGGCAGCCCAGCCCACCCTCCATTTTCTTTGTAGATTCGCCACTGTATGTGTAGGATCCTGTTGTAGCACTTGAACTGAGCTACTTCTAGCAATTGCTGAAGGAAGTATATCCTTTTCTTGGGACGGAAAAATAAATTATGTCTTAGAGATTTGTTTTGGCCTATTTGGCGATTTTTGTATTCATGAATCGTGAATGGCATTACAAAAATGGAGCTTTTCGAATATTTTCCAACCTCCGAGAGAATCAGATTTCAGTTCAATAGAATGTCCGAGTGGGAAATATTTAACCAATTTCTAACTATTTGCGCATTTCTTATATTCTTACCACGTCTTTGATAGATCTATCATAAGGATAGGAATGATAAATGCATTCAGTACTTCTGAGTTTTCTTAAATGTTGTTTGGGGTTTGGGGGTGGTAGCGAAAAAACACGATATATCTTAATTTTGTGTTCCTCTTTCCGTAGGAAAAACAGGAGAGATGGTACACAATGAGGAATTACATGGTGGGTATCAACATGATGACCAAAGCTGTAGTCGTTCGCAAGGTAACACGTATGTCCCTGGCCTATCTTTATGTATCATGTTGTTTCTAATTTGTATACTAATGCATTAATGCTTATTGCAAGTGTGCTCTTTAGGCAACCAAATCAAATGAGCCTCCATATGATGGTTCTTTCCTACAAAACCTCCTAGATCCAACAAGGTGTTCTTTCTTATTCCATAGAACAAAGCAACTGAAACTGGATACAGAACAAGTCAAACAATTGCAGTTCATATATTGCCTAGGATGATTAGAATCTTACCATTCCTAATGGAAATGACTAATAGGTTTATTCATCTACCCCCACATTTAAGAGCGCCCGAAGACAACAATCTGAACCATACTCTCTCGCAGGTAAGATATGTTGCAGAACACTTTGATGATACAACTTTACAATGAGAGGACGTTCTACAGATAATAAACAAGTATTATTGGGGATTGGACGATGATATGGAAGGCATTTGTGCTTTTTCTGATGACAGCACACCAAACACACCCACCATGAAGTGCTTCTTAGACGATGAGGTCATTTTCGATACCGATGACACATGCAACGACAACTCTACCTGATGTCCATGACTGCATATCTTAGTCACCATAAGCTGAATGACCAGAGCTATCTATATGATGCATCTCTGCCTACGTAGCTTACTTTCTAAAAGCAATGTAAATAAGCTATCATGAACCGATCTCATGCCTTTATTCTGGTCTACAAACCTACCATGCAATGTAATATATAACGCTATGTATGAACATCATACCTAAATATCTATTTTCGTATTATGCTTCAAGGATTTTATGATCGGTCTCTAAATATTCTTACTTGCATGGTTTGCATGCTTGGTTCTCTGTCGCCCTTTGTGCCATGGGCGTAATGGGTCATCTAGTAGGAGAAAAGCTCCACAAGGGAGAGGTCAATCAGACCCACCACAGGATACCATACGAGCGCGCACACGCAGGCACGCATAATCAACTCGACCGCACACGCTTCAGCTCGTCGGAAGAGAAACCGGATAAAGAGGCTCAAAGATGGTCAAGGGAATTGGCAGGAGGGTTCGGCTTATCTAAACCCCCTAATTTCTGACAATTTTGCGGGGCTGTTTTCAACAGAGATTGCTGAACCTGATCCGAATTTCTTTGAGAAGGTTACCCCGAAGGTGTCAGGTAATATGAATGATGAACTTCTGAAACCCTATACCACAGAAGATGTTAAAAAAAGCTTTGTTTTCCATCGGTGACAATAAGGCACCGGGTGTGGATGGATTACATGCAATTTTCTTTAAAAAATGCTGGCACATCATTGGTGATTCTCTCATAGAAGAAGTTTTAGAAGCAATTCATACTAAAGCTATCCCAGATGGGTGGAACGACACAACTATAGTTCTTATTCCTAAGGTGGAGGTTCCGGAAAACATTTCCCACTATAGACCAATCAGTTTATGCAATGTTTTGTATAAAATCATCTCTAAAATGATTGCCTTTAGACTAAAGGTTATACTGGATGATGTGATTTCCCAAATGCAGAGTGGTTTTGTCCCAGGCCGTTTGATAACTGATAATGTTCTTATTGCTTATGAGAGTATGCATACTATTAAGCATAAAAAGAAAGGAAAAGTGGGTTACTATGCAGTGAAGCTGGATATGCATAAGGCCTATGACCGGGTGGAATGGATTTTTCTGGCAAAGATGATGAAGAGATTGGGTTTCCATGATGATTTCATCTCTCTGGTAATGGCATGTGTTAATTCTGTGAAGTACAAAGTCAGGTTTAATGGATAGGAGACAGATATGCTTATTCCCACTAGGGGCCTCCGACAAGGAGACCCTCTATCCTCGTATCTGTTCCTTTTATATGCTGAACGTTTGTCGAGTGTGCTGGCTCATAAGGAGGAGGTTCGTGGCAATGAAGGTGTCCAGGTGTGCAGGAATGCACCATCAGTTTCTCACTTGCTTTTGCTGATGATTCCCTGATGCTAATGAAAGCAGATTTGACTAATGCAACCTCATTGAGACAGGTACTGGATGAATACTGTGCAAACTCTGGGCAGCTGGTAAGTGAAGCAAAATGCAGCATTTTCTTTAGCCCTAATGTTAATGTTGATGTTAAAGCTGAAATCTGTGCGGAGTTAAATATATTGACAGAAGCTATATCGGATAAATATCTAGGACTACCCTCTATGGTGGGCCTTGATAGAAGTGATAGCTTCATTCATCTTCTTGAAAGAGTTGTTCAAAGGTTAAAAGGATGGAAAGAAAAACTTTTGTCATTGGGTGCAAAAGAGATATTGTTAAAGGCGGTGATCCAATCCATTTCAGTATATGCCATGGCAGTTTTCAAGATCCCTAAAAAATTATGTAAAGAGATAAATGATGCAATGTCTGCTTTCTGGTGGGGTGACACGAAGGACCAAAGGAAAATGCATTGGTTTGCATGGTGGAGAATGTGTATCCCTAAGAAGCTGGGCGGAATGGGGTTTCGAGATCTATATTCTTTTAACCTCGCTATGCTAGCAAAGCAAACCTGGAGAATGTTAAATAACCCAAACTCTTTATGTACACAAGTTCTGAGAGCAAAATACTTTACAGATGGTAATATACTTAAGGCAGGACCAAAGAGAGGTTCCTCTTACACTTGGCAAAGTATTGTAGCAGGATTGCAAACTTTTCGAAGAGGGCATATTTGGAGAGTCGGGTTGGGAAACAATATCAGCATATGGGATGATCATTGGGTGCCAAACAGTTTTGACAGAAAGATTCAGACCCGCAGGGGGCTCACAATTCTAAGGACTGTTGACGAGCTCATCGATCCTACTATAGGTGCTTGGGACAAGGTGTTAATAAGAGATATATTTATGCCTGTGGACATGGAAAATATATTAAGGATTTCGTTGAGCGAGTTCCTTACAAAAGACTTTGTCGCATGGAATAAAAGCAAGACCAACACCTTCACTGTTCGGTCAGCTTACTATACTGAATGGGAACATCAGTTTGGTTCTCGCATTAGACGTGAAGATGGGATCCTCGACGGTTAATCCGGTTTGGGACATTGTCTGGAAGTTAAAAATCCCAAGCAAAGTCAAGATTTTTGTGTGGAAAGCACTACATGGTACTGTTCCATGTTATGGGGTTCTTGCGTCAAGACACATACCAGTTTCGGCTCAATGTCCCATATGCCCTGAAGGACTTGAAGATATTCGCCATGTTTTATTCACTTGCAGTCAAGCTCGTCAGGTATGGCGGGCGTTGGGCCTGGATAGTATCATTGAACATGTTGTTCCATCCGATCGGTCAGGCTCGGTAGTCTTGGAAACTCTTTTGTGCAACCCAACAAGGAGCTCACCGGTGCTTGATATGCTGGGATTACAAGAATCAATTGCTGTTGCCTGCTGGTACATTTGGTGGTAGCGGAGACAAGTTGTTAAGGGCGAACAGGTGACGACTCCCCCTCGGACAGCGTTCGCAATACAAGCTCTAACTTCCAATTATGGTGCTATGAAACACAATTGCAGATTGAAGGAAATTAATTGGATCAAACCAAGATCAGGGTTTTACAAGCTCAACACAGATGCTTCATTTCATGACGATGGTACGGGAGCTGTAGGTGTGGTTCTGCGCAGCAATTTAGGCGAGGCTATTGCGGGTGCAGCTAACCCAATATCACGTGTACTGGACGCGGCATCGGCAGAAGCTTTGGCCATACTCAAGGGACTCCATTTACTCGAAACCCTGGGCTGCTCTGGAGTAGTGGTGGAATCAAACTCGTTGGAGTTGCTACGTGCATGCAATGGTGAATTGGATCTGTTCGGCCCTTACTCAGCTACAATGGCGGAAGTATTTGCAAAAGCTCAAACTATTGCTGGCATATCTTTTTAGCATTGCCCTAGGAATGCCAACCAGGTGGCGCATAACTTAGCAAAATACACATATGATCCGAACTCGGTTATTTTTTTGGAGGATGACCCCCCCCCCCCCCCAGGTTTTTGCTGCCTTTTGTAATCCATGATGTAACTCTGTTGGATCATCAATAAAATGCGCCGAGATGGCATTCCCCTAAAAAAAACACGACCGCACGCGCCTGTCACACAAACCATCCCATCCTTTAATTCAGCCCATTGTTGGAGGGAGCCAACGTGGTGGATCGATCTTGCAAATGGGCATCTTATATATTCCCAATCTGTGAAGCCGGGGGGCATCTCATTTCTTGCCCTCTTGATCAATTCCACATCCCCATTCGATGTTGCAAGGCCTTTGCATTCATTTGCAACATCATGCACACCGCACTGATGATTCCCTTAATCATATGTGGATGAGTCCTTGCTTTGCTTCGTCGTACTAGTATTATGCATTGTCAAATTACATCATTTTCCATCGGTCAACGGGTCGCCATGGATGTCGCCAGAGCTCTACCCCGTAGCGTTACCCCTTTCTGGAGATCGGTGGGGCGGCGCCGGCGGTGGGCTGGGAGCCGAGCATGGAGGCGAGAATGGAGATGGGAGGAGTGGGTGGCCTCTTCGGTGAGGAGTGGAGCACCTACAAACGGCGGGGGAAAGAGATCCTACGCTGGGCGAGAGTTCCGGAAGGCTGTCTGCGGCGTTTGCAAATCAAAGCCGATGCTTTCTTCAAATTGGATCCGTCAGGTGAAGATTCAAAGGGAGGAAGTGACTTGAATTACTCCTACGGAGCTAGGGCGAAGATCAAGGCCCCTGATGTGGCCAGGAAGACCCAAATCTCGATGTGTTATGGAGAGAGTGAAGGAGCAGTTTCTTATAGATTAATTTCCAATTCTCCTTCGGGTGGGGATGGGGATTCTATTGGGGTAAATTCCAACGGTTATGGCGTTGATTTGAGGGCGAAATTTGAGGAAGATGTGGTGTATTTGAGGGGAGGAAATCAAGGATCTCGGCATAAGGAGTGTTCTTCCTCTGTTCCTTCTACGCCTCTGCTCTGTTTTTTGTGTGTGACACAGGGACTGATGGCAAATCGAAGAGAGGCCGAGATGGACTTGGACGAGGGCGCCGTGGGATCGGGTGCCAGTGAGGGCGTGCCCGCTGTGAACACGGCTGTGTCCCCGGCTGCTGGCTCGGCTGGCGTTGAGGCCGCCATTGGTGCGGCTCCGTCCTCTCCGGCACCGAGAGGAGGGGTGATCGGGGAGGTGCAGCTGTCCCCGGTTCAGGGCAAGAGAAAATCCAAGGTGGGAGGCCCAGCGGGGCTGGCACTCACCGTCACTCCAAAGGCCTCAATTGGCTTCGCTGCTGCGGCGGCGCCTTCCCAACTCTGCAGGAATGGGAAGAATAAGGCGGCCTCGAGCTCGAGAACGTTCAACAAGCCGATCGTCATCAACCTGGAGGTGGCAATGCGGGCGGTGGCAGGAAAGCTGGTGGTGGGATGGGTGCTCTCGCCGTACCCTGTCGAACCCAAGTTGGTCGTCAACGAGCTCAGAGGGCCATGGTGGTTGCGGGGCGACGCCGTGGCACAACGCGTCACCAGCGAAGATCATCGCTTCGTCATCACCTTCAAGGAGGAGGGGGATCGGCATCATGTTCTGCAAGCTGGACCATGGCATTTCAGAGATGATGCCGTGGTTCTAGCGGCATTCGACGGGAAGGGCAACCCAGCAGACGTACCCCTCGACTCCATCAACATCTGGGCTCAAATCCGGGGGCTGCCGGTGCCGATCAAGACCGTGGAGATGGGCTACCTGCTGGGTGACAAACTCGGCAAGGTCATGGCGGTGTCGCACAAGAATAAGATGATCGTCGACGAGCACCTTCGTGTACAGGTCATGCACCGCCTGGACGAGCCTCTGAGGAAGTTCATCGACACCATCGAGACGACACCAGATGGCAAAACAATTGAGACCCTCTACGATGTTAAGTATGAAAAACTTCCTAACTTCTTTCTCTGTTGTGGCATCCTGGGGCACACCACGGCTACTTTCTGCAGAATCCCAAAAGAGCTTCGGCAGCCTTCGTACTCCACCGACATCAAGGCGCCGATGTTCTGGAAGAGTTCGCAGGCGGTGGCCGGGCCAGGGCGCCGCCATATCCTATATGGTGGGCGTTCGGGCTCCATGGAGTTCCAGGAGAATGAGCCCCGGGGCTTGGTAAAGCTTCTGGAAAAGGTCGTCACCGCCGTCTCTACAGCGGTCCAGAAGCTGTCGGTGGCGGCTACCCCGCCGTTGATCGCCACGGCTGGTGTGGATCCTCTGGGCCATGGCTGTCAGGTGGACGGCCATGTGCTGGGTTCAGGGGTCGCCCAGGAGGGGGGGCTCACGCTAGCTGGCCTATGGGCCGAGCATGGCCAGGACATCGATGACAGCGGCCAGGTGCTGCCAAGGATGCCGGCTGGCCAGGAGGGTCAGCTGGCTCTGCTAGTGGCCGCCGATGGTGTGTAGCCAGCCATGGCTGTTGTAGCTGCTCTAAAGGGAGCGCCCATTGCTAAAGATGGGCAGGTTCAGGCCCCTGTTGCTGCTGATGGAGACATTGAAGGCCCGGCGGCTGCAGATGGTAGTGTGGCCGGGACTGTTGCTGCTGTTCTGCATCTTCTGCCTGATCCTATGGGGGAGGGAGCGAGTGTTCAACCTGGAGCTGTTGCTCGGTTGGACACAAAGGTGGACGTGGTCGCTGGGGGTGGCGATCACAACCTGGCTGCCCCCGGAGGCTCGGCGAACTTGGTGCGCTGGAAAAGGCTTCATAGAGAGGAGCAGGAGGAACGTGCCATCGTTCAGGCGGCATGTGTGAAACACGTCCAGTTCGGGGTCCCAACCCCTCCGAACAGTGGCAGCGACCTTTCTAGTCGCAAGGACGCTTTTGCTGGTATTCTGGAGAGCTCGGCGGGCAACAAGAGAAGATGTTCGGAAGGCCAAGACCTTGTACTTAGCTTTGATAGTAATAGTTCTGAGAGCATTGAGTTTAGGGGAGCCAGTGTGGTTCTTCCAGCTTGTAAGAAAGGGTGTGGGGAGAGAGTGGAGGCTCAGGTAGGCTTAGATGGGAACATGATTCATGTAACAAAAGAGGTAGATGGGGGAGAGGAGGAAGTTCAGGGTAGGAGGAGAGAGTCTGTGGGGGGAAGGAAAAGAGGATGGGGTGTCTACAAAGGTAGCAACCGACCCTGGGGCTGTCGGTCAACTGATGGGCGCGTGTGATGACGCCCGTCAGAGCCATGAAAATGCTTAGTTGGAACTGTCGAGGGCTGGGTCGGCATCGTATAGTTCAAGAATTAGTGTGTCTCAATAAGTCTTACCGACCCAACATTATTTTTCTTTCTGAAATAAGTCAAAATAAAGAATATGTCGAGAGTTTGCGGTATCGGTTGGGCATGAAAAATGTGTTTACTGTTTCAGTTAAAGGCAAAGGTGGTGGTTTAGCGGTGTTTTGGGATGAGTGTTTCTCTGTGGAGTTAAACAAATTTGGCGACCATTTTATTGACATGTATATCTGTAATAGTGATGGTTCAAAATGGAGATGCACTTTTGTTTATGGAGAACCAAAGGTGAGCCAAAGGTATGTCATGTGGGAGCTCCTGAGACTGGTTAAATCTCTTAGCTTCGGTCCTTGGTTTATGGTGGGTGATTTTAATGAAGCTATGTGGCAGCATGAGCATTTTTCTCACCATAAGAGGTCACCTAAGCTCATGGCTAACATCCGGGAGATAATTTCTAAATGCAACCTATTTGATTTGGGCTTTCAAGGGTTACTGTGGACGTATGATAATAAGCAGGAAGGAAACCGTAATGTGAAGGTGCGGCTTGATAGGGCAGTGGCGTGTCCTCAATGGTCTGCTATTTATCCTCAGTGCAAGGTCTCACATATTATATCATCCAGGTCAGATCATTATCCTTTGTATATTCAATTGTTGGGTAATTGGCCTAATGTTTCTTTTAACAAGCATTTGAGATATGAATCATACTGGGAGCGGGAGAGTATGGCGTTGGATGATCAGGTTAGAACTTGCTGGAATAAAAGTACGCAAGTAAGGGATCTGCAGGATGTGGCGAGTAATTTGGATAAATTAATGAAATCCTTGCATTCTTGGAGCCGGGTTCACATTGGTTATCTCCCAAAAATACTTGAGGCTGCCCGCAAAAGATTAAATGTTCTTTTTAAAAGGAGTGATAAGGCGGCTATTATGGAGAGAAAGAAAATTCTTGCGGAGATGGATGAGCTTCTTATTAAGGAAGAAATCATGTGGAAGCAAAGGTCCTGTATTAACAAAATGATTTTGGGGGATCGTAATACAAATTTCTTTTAGAGAAAGGCTTCTTGGAGCGAAGAAAAATAATATTTCTGCCCTCAAGAGGAGTGATGGGTCTCTAACGGAGAATTTGGAAGAAATCAAAGGTATTACAAATTCGTTTTTCCAGCATTTGTATACATGTGACTCAAATGTTGATCCTTCTCGTATTATTCCGATTGTGAAACCTCTCGTCAATGATGATATGAATGCGGAGCTATGCAAACCTTTTTCTGAGGAAGAGATTAGTAATGCTCTTTTCCAAATTGGTCCACTAAAGGCACCAGGTCCGGATGGTTTTTCAGCTAGATTTTCCCAGAGAAATTGGGGCTTAATAAAGGAGGATATTATAAGGGCAGTCCAGCAATTTTTTATCTCAGGAGTTATGCTCGAAGGTATCAATGACACTACCATTGTTCTTATCCCCAAAGTGAAGAATCCCCAATCCATCAAAGATTTTAGACCGATCAGCCTGTGCAATATCATCTATAGAATTATCTCAAAGTGTCTGGTGAATAGGCTGAGGCCTCTCTTGGATGGTATGATTTCTCCCACTCAGAGTGCCTTTATCCCTGGCCGGTTAATTTCTGATAACGTGCTTATTGCTTTTGAATGTATTCATTCGCTGAGTACGTTAAAAGATCAGCGTGGAGAGTTTTGTGCATACAAGTTGGACTTGGCAAAAGCGTACGATCGAGTGGATTGACAATTTCTAAAAAGTATGCTTGGGGCTTTTGGTTTTGCGCCAACCTGGATTAATTGGATTATGACTTGTGTTACATCAGTGAAGTTTTCAGTGCGTTTTAATGGCCAGCTATTGGAACCTTTTTATCCATCTTGTGGACTCAGGCAAGGGGATCCTTTATCTCCTTATTTGTTTCTTTTTGTGGCCGAGGCTCTCTCCTTGCTGTTAAAGGACGCTTGTGAGAAAGGTGCTCTTAAAGAGTTTAAGCTAAGCAGACAAGGTCTAGGTATTTCTCATCTATTGTTTGCGGACGATAGCCTCCTATTTTTCAAGGGGTCCATTGATCAAGCCTTAACAATTAAAAATATTCTGTCGGATTATGAGAAGGGAACTGGTCAGCTTCTGAGCCCGGATAAGTGCTCCATTAAATTTGGTAAAAAGTGCAGTATGGAGGATCAGGTGTCCACGATGGTTATTCTAAATATTACTGCTGAAGGTTTTGAGGATAAGTATCTTGTTTTATCGGTGCCAGAGGGTAGAATGAAGGTTGGGAAATTCCAGGCGACCAAAGATAAGGCATTAAAAAGAGCGTCATATTGGATTGAAAAGTATGCATCTAGTGGTATAAAGGAAGCTCAAATCAAGGCTGTCCTGCAAGCACTCCCAGTGTATGCCATGGCACTCTTTAAATTTTCAGTCTCATTATGTGAGGAGCTAGCTCAGATTATAAGGAATTTCTGGTGGGGAGACGAAGAGGAAAGGAGGAAAACCCATTGGTTAGCTTGGGATAAACCAACAAAACCAAAAGGACAAGGCAGCATGGGGTTCCGTGATATAAGGTTATTTAATCAAGCGCTCTTAGCTAAACAGGCCTGGAGGTTATTGGTGTACCCGGACTCGTTATGTGCTAAGGTTTTGATGGTAAAGTATTATCCCAATGGTCACATCCTGGATACGGTATTCCCGCAAGCCACGTCGGTGAATTGGCAAGGTATTATGCATGGATTGAAATTGTTAAAATAAGGGGTCATATGGAGAGTGTTTGATGGTAACAATGTTAACATTTGGAGAGATAACTGGCTTCCAAGAAATTCGGGCCTAAAAGTTATAGCAAAAAAGAATCGAACTAGACTGAAATGGGTGTCGGAATTATTCATGAGCGGGACAAGAAGATGGGATGAAAACTTGATTAGGCACTTATTTTTTCACCATGATGCCGAAGAGATCCTAAATTTACGCATTCAGTCTGTGGGAGAGGGTGATCTAGTTGCTTGGCACTATGAGAAAAGTGGTATGTTTTCTGTTAAAAGTGCGTACAGACTGGCTTTAAATCTCAAGGATTGCAGGGGGGAGACAGGAATATCCAGTAGTGCTGTTAATGAGGAAAGAAGAATGTGGGATGTTATTTGGAAGGCTAAAGTTCCGCAAAAAATTAGAATTTTTGCCTGGAGAGCTGCGACCAACAGTTTGGCGGTTCAGGTAAATAGAGTAACTCATCACCAAACGGTCTCGGGTTTGTGCACTATATGTGGTGTTCAGGATGAAAGTATTTTCCATGCCCTTGTGACCTGCCCTAAGGCGCGTGCTTTGCGTATCGCCTTGGGGGAAGTGTGGAATATTCCGAGAGAGAAGTTGTTCAGATTTACGGGGCCGGACTGGCTTCTCATCCTGCTAGACCAACTGGGGTCTCCGGTACGCGAGCAAGTTTTATTTATGTTCTGGAGAGCTTGGCATCTGAGGAACGATTTGATTTTTGAAAGAGGGAAATAATCTGTGACCGCTTCTATTATCTTCGTGGAAAATTATTGGAAAACATTCACGACTGCCAATGCTTGTGTGCAAGTGGATTTAAGCAACAAAGGTAAGGGGGTGATAGGTAACAGGAAGTACTTTAGTCCGCCAAAAAATGATCGTGCTCTTTGGAAGCCTCCGGATCCGGAGTATATTAAGATAAATGTTGATGCTAATTTTGTGGAGAGCATGAGATCTGCTAGCGTTGGGGTTGTCGCTAGGAATCATCTGGGAGAAGTCCTGGTTTCATCATGGGATTATATTCGAGTGTGCTCCGGAGTGGATGAAGCGGAATTTCGTGCGTGCCTCGCCGGGCTATACATTGGTATTACACTTCACAAACCAATTATTTTGGAAACTGACTGTTCCTTTGCTGCATCTTTTCTAGCAAAAGAAATCATTGACAAGTCTCCTTTTGTGGATCTAAAAAAGGGAGCGATCAGCGTCTCTAAGTTTATTGAGGATCTCAAGATTGTAAAGATTGATAGGCAGGCTAACAAGGCGACGCATGAGATAGCTAAATTTAGTTTTGATAGCAGGTCCGATGGTGTGTTTCGTAATAGTGTTCCGCCCTACGTGGCTAGCTATGTAATGAATGATTGTAGGAATCTTGTTACTTGATCAATATATGGGTGGGGTTTTCAAAAAAAAAAATTACATCATTTTTTTCCATTCTTGTTTAGTACTCATGCGTTATTTTTTCGACAAGGGGAATATATTAATATCACGGAGATAACAATTACACCTACCCTCTGCAACAACGCAATGTCGTAAAGACATTACCGATGCACACAACCAAAACACAAAAGGAAGAAGAAGAAAAAAGAAAGATCCCGCTACAGTAATCAATTCCTTGTAGCTGTAGCACAAACCACCACCTAGACAACACCCGAAGTCCATATTCTCCAAAAGCGACGCATCCAAGAAGGAAACAGTGCACAAGCACCGTCATCGCCCGATCCTAGATCTTAGATTTTCACCCTGGAGAAGATCCGCGCTCTCAAAACAATGCCTTCAACAAGGTCACCGCCAGGCACAACCAATTAAGGCCAGGCCTTGGGTTTTCATCCTGAAAGCTAAGACTCTGTACTCCGCCTATGCTGCCACCCCCACTTGCCGATGTCGCTGCTACGAGTCACGGATCACCAAACAAAGTCCTCATCGCCACGAAGACTCGATCCGCCATTACAAGGCCTTAGACCTCAGCCACCATGACTTTCTCCGCCACTGTCTTCACCTTGGAAATAGAAATACCGACGTGTCCCATAATGTCAACAGATACCGAAGCTTCGCGTCACACTCTCTTGAAGCCACTCGGGCTGAAATAGGGGCCCACATGACCGAATCCCATCCGATCCAGCAATCTACATGCGTCAAGCACCTAATGAAGATCTCCGGCGGAGCATTTTGGAACTCATCAACGGCCAGATCCATGAGGGCGGGCAATCGGCAGAACACCATCTTAGAGCAAAAAGAACCCAAGGACCGCGCCACCTGCCGGTTCCCTACAGCAGGCCGGAGATCTTAGCGGGCACCGCCGCCACCACCCGCACCAAGCAAAGATGAGTAGCTGAGCCGCACCGAGCCCCCCGAACCAGTCGCCGTGCCGCCCTCGCGGCCACATCGGCAGTCGAGGACACCGAAGAAATCCGGGGCCGCCGCCCCGGCGCCCATCTCCGCCGGACGAACCACGCCGTCCAGGGCCGCCATGAAGCTCCGGCCGGAGATCCCGCAACGCGAGAAAGGATGGGGCCCCCGCCGTCATCAGTCACGCGAGGAGGATGAGGACCCGCCACCGTCGTCAGCCTCGCGGCCTTTGACCGGAAGCATACTTCCGCCCGAGTCGCCCCTCCTGGGTACTCATGCGTTATGTGATACACAGTTCGTAGCAGACTAGTAGTAGTAGTTTACGTTTTAGGTTTAAGACTAACCACTTTCCGACTGTCTACTACAACAAGTTTTGCCCAGCTCCGATGAGGGAGGGGCGATGACGACGGCGGGCCTTCGGCTCGCTTCAGTGCTTGTAGTCGTCGCTAGGTGGTCTACGAATCTGAATATAATTTTTATTATTTCTGATGTTCGTCGTACGGTCATGATTAAAAATGAATAGATAGGATGTTTTCTCGGAAAAAAAAGACTACCCATTTACCAAGATGTCTCTGTTACATGTCTTGTGTACTTGTCGGTTCTCTGCAGTCTTCGCCTCGAGAGAGATCATGGAGAATTGTAGAAGTAGCAATCGTGGAGAATTCAGAATTGTAGAAGTAACAAGTCATTAATGGTGGAATGGAACATGGACGGACATATGAAAGGACCAGAGAAACAAGCTAATCCCCTCTCTCTTTTTTTTGCGAAAAGCACCCCGATCTATTAGCAAACTTTAGAGTTACAACAGACCCCAAAAGACTTGAAAATTACAAACAGGTCCTTGAGATCCCGTCTCAGAGCACACAACGCCGCGGGTCGAGGACGCGCCGCCGCACCGGCGACCCCGCTCCCTCCTGGAGCAGGCAAACCCTTGGATTCAACAGCCGGACTGGACGCGGCCGGGAAGTCGTCGACCTCGGCTATGGCATGCCAGCACGGCGGAGGGGCACCAAGACGAGGAAACTCCGAAGCAAAGCTGTCGACACCGACGCCGGCAGACGAAGGAGCGGAAGAACAGGCGCACCAACCTCCAAGACACCACCCCACAAACCCCGCATCGTCGCAGGAGGAGGCGACGGCACAACGCCGACGGGGTCGGAGGACCAGAACCCCAAAGTTAGAGGACGACAGCGACGCCTCGCCGCCCATCTACAGCGGACGGAAGCTCAAGGAGCCCCGAGCACCAAAAGCCGCCAGATCCGCACCGACGCCCCGAAGGACGACGGCACAAAGGGGAAGGAACGGCGGCACCAAACTCCACACCGGCAGCACCTCCACCTCCACAGCGCTCCCGGCCGGAGACCTTATTGCACGCGACGCCGCCGCCTCCACCTGAGCGCCGCCGCAGCAAACCCTAACCCTAACTACCCTATCTACACCGCCTGGACGAAGAACCGGGGTCCCCGCCCCCTCCCGTCGCCGCCGAAGCAGCAGACGGAGGGGAGGGGGACCCGTGGCCTTGCCGGCGGGGAGCAGGAGAGGAGGGACAGCCGCCGCCCTTTTCGCCTCGTCGGTCACGAGAGGAAGAGGAGGGGAAAAGAGCAGCCCAGACTTTAAGCTAATCTCCTTTTTGGATACTATAACACCATAAACACACTGTTTTCCTAGCTATTCGCTTCCCACTTTGTGCTTTTCCATGCACGATCGATCAGCCGCATCCCATGCGCTGCAAAAGTGCAAAGCCCCCACACCTATGATAAACCATAAATAAATTATTGCAGTTTTCCCCTCTCTCTCTTTCTATGGATGCATATATAGCCCCGCATGCGTGAAGTGGGAATCTGCACGAGTGCTACTAGAAATTCGACAGGTGGCACACCTCGTCTGAGACTTTGCCCTGGTGCTGCATAGCTCTTAGGGCATCTTCAACGTCGCACCGCAAATCGGATTCATTATTTATCCGCGGACGCGGATCCGGCGACCCGTCAGCCAATCCTATTCATCAAACGTTTATCTTTATTTATTTGCTTCCCTTAAAAAATCTCTATTTATTTACTTTCCTATGTCAAAAGCACTCAAAATAATTATAGAAAATAACAATGGAACAATTCATTTGTAAATAAAATGCAAATATTCTAATATACCAATAGTTCAAATATAAATATTACGACCGAAGCAACTGTGTTCAACAAGCTTTTAAAATTCATCGATACAAATTCAACGTTACTCGAGTCTAACAATGCATCAGTATCCGCAAATGTTGGTCATCGGACGTTGTGCGCCTTGAGCTACATCCAACAATGTTGCCTGCCCTCTGTTGTTTGGTACAGCACGACAACGCGTCCGGGCTATACAGCGTGGTGAGTATCAAGTTGCAACGTTGAGTGAATCAATGAAATGATCAACATGTAGATCAACAAGAAGCAAAAATTACAATGCCACCTTCTCTCCATCTGTGCAATTGCACAACAATACTTCATGATGGAGTTTGAGTCGGTGCACCACCGATGGGCTAGCAAATTCACATTGCGATTATGAATCACGTGCAAGTTGTAAGGCGCGAAATGATTTTCCTCATGAAACCAAGATTGCACATTTAGCCAAAACACTGTACCCCCTTGCTCCATGCCTGCAAAGTCGATACTTCTGGCCAACCATGCATCACACAACAACTCATCCTCCATCACCGAGTACCTAACCATCGCGTTTGCTCCAAAGAAACAACGAGAACGTTAAAAAAGATCAATGGCATTTGGCAGAAACACTTGCCGAGCGTGGTATCCAGCATGGACGGCATCGCTAGGGGGCGTAGGATACCTGGCTGCGGACAAATCCGAGGTGTATGGCGGTGTAGTCCAAGGCGGGCAGGCGCGTGGTGGCGGACATCCGGCAAGGCCTGGGAGGCGAGCGGAGTAGTACAGTGGCGGCGTAGGACTAGGAGGATGCAGATATAAAGCAAAGCGGAAGGGACGGAGTGAGAGAAAAGTGATCCGGGAGAGGGGATTTGAGTGGGCCGGGGGCGTTGGAGTCCTATGTGGCGGAGGTCCGGAGTCCCACAAACCTCCCCCTAGCTTGTGGCCAGTTTGTGGGAATTCGTACGCACAGACGCGTCGACGGACATTTGCGGCACCATGTTGGATGGCAAAAAAAAAGGTCTGAACCGAGTCGTCCAGACGTTTGCGAGCAATTTGAGGGATGCCATTGGAAATGCCCTTATATCTGTAGATATTGTGAATCCAACAAATCATTATCTTAGTCTCCTGTATAGATATTCTGAATCCTATGTCATCTACACGAATATATGAGAAGTTAGAGCATCTCCAACAGCCTTGCTATAATCCCCCTGACTTGCTAAAAACTGTTTTTTTACAAACTGTGGCAAAAAAACCAGCTCCGGCAGCCTTGCTATAACTGGTCCCCGCACCGAAAATTTTAGCCGGCTTGGTAAAACTGCACCATCGCTTTGCATATTTGCAAAGTCCAGAGCCGGCTTACAAAACGCCCAGGCGTCACGCGGGAGAGCCAACCGCCCCGCGCAGAGCTTTCCGACCCTCCTGCTCACCCCGCGAGACGCCGGCGCCGGCCGCCGCCGCAGCCATGGAGGCCACGAGCGACCTCCCACCCACACCCGACGCCGGCGCCGACCCTCCTAGTCCACCTCCCGGCGCTGTCGCGGCCAAGCCCAAGGCCCAGCGGTGCCTAGGGTTGGCGCCGCCGCCGAGGCCCGCGGCCGCCGGCACAGCCGCCGTCCCCGGCACCTCCAACGGGCCTGCCGCCGTCGCGTCCATCTCCATCCCCCCCGCCACCGCCCTCCACGCCGCTGCGTCCGGTGCTGTCCCCCCCCCCCCCACTCCAGTCGGAAGCAGAGGAGGCCACCGCGCGACACCTCCGCACGGAGGGCGAAGAGGACGGCTCTTCCGGACTGCGTGGAGCCTTCCCCGGCACCGACAGTCTCCATGGAGCCCGAGGCGAGCTCGCCTGCCCCCATGGCCAATGGCGCACAAGAGGTGCTTGACGAAATGGCCAGAAGGTAATTCGGTTTTTCTTCTTCTCTGTTGATTGTAAATACATGTATAGGACAATTATATGTAATTGTATGATTGCAACTTGTTGGAGTAGAAATGTAGGCCAAAATTTACACTTATGTTTGCAACTTTAAAAAATGTGGCATGGACAATGAAACCTTCATGAACTACACTTGTGGAAATGCACCGGAGATACCATCACAAGAGTATACACAAGAAGAGGGTGAGGGTTTTGTGGTACCTACTCCAAAAAGGGGGAGAGGAACTAATTTCTCTCAAAAGGAAGATGAAGCCTTGTGCAATGCATGGAGAAGGATTGGCTTAGATGCAATTGTTGGGAATGAACAAAAAACCTCCACATATTGGGACCGTATCCATGAGCTCTACAAACTTCTTCTCAAGGGTGACATGGCTAGGAGTGCCGGCTCTCTTGAAGGTCGTTTCCATACCATTAATGCGGATTGTTTCAAGTGGTCATGTTGCTTGGCTCAAGTTGATCGTCTCAATCCAAGTGGGACTAATGCCGAAGATAAGGTTCATGCTTACTTGTATCATTTTTTGTACCTTTTCCTTGATGTTGCTTGGCTCAAGTTGATGCTTACTTGTATCTTTTTTTGTAGCTCAACATTGCTCAAAATTTATTCATGGGCAAATCCAAGAAGAAAAAGGGCAAACTTGTGCCGGGGAGGCCCTTCACTTTGTTTCATTGTTGGAAAATCCTCGAGAATGATGAGAAATGGAAAACCCGGCCCTCCAATGAAATTCCAAACAAGAGGAAGGCTCCTTCTAGTTCGGTTGGAGATGGTTTTGTGGTGGACTCCGATGATTCATCAAGTAGCCCAACTCCTCTCTCATCGGTTAGTAGAGGAAGGTCTGAGGGAAGGAAGAAAGAAAAAAACTAGAGGGCGAATAGAGATGAGGAAGGCTACAAGCAATCATTGGACAACTTGATGGAGGTGAGGAAAGACATTGCTATGCAAAGGAGAGAGTTGAAGACCAAGGAAATGCAGGAGAGGAGGGAGGCCGAGGAGAGGAAGTTGTTGGCCGAAGAGAGAAGGGCGGCAGCCGAGGAGAGGAGGGCGGCGGCCGAGGAGAGGTTGGCAAAGATCGAGGAGAGGAAGGTGGCTGCCGAGGGGATTGCTAAGATGATGGAGAATGAGCAAAGGATCATGTTCATGGATCGAAGTGGTCTAGATGAGAAGGCTCTGGCTTATCTAGAGATTTGTCGTGACCAAATCTTGGCATCAAAAGGGTACTACGGTGGCAATGGTGGTGGTGCTATTTGAGAGAAACATGTCACTTTTGATTTATGGTGTTGCTCATGCACCGATGATGAACTTTTATGTTGTTCTTGCACAATTCCCTCGGTTCTATGCTTGAAGTTTGACTTTACATTCACAATATTTTGGATTGGTGTTCCTATGATGTCAATTCCGGTGATGGATGAAATGCTCTAATTATTATGCGTATAAATTGGAAGTTCATTTCGTTCATATATGCAATTGTCTAGTATAGAAAGAATAGACAAGAAACTTGCAATTCTGGTTTTGGATTGCTATTATAGAAAAGCTAGCAAAGCAAAAAAAGTGTTGGCTTTGTAAACCTTCTCTCTCCTCTTGCTATATTTAGTTTTTAGCAATCCATTATAGCAAGGCTGTTGGAGATGCTCTTAGACAAGTAAACATATAGAAATTTGGGGCAAATATATACCTTGGGGGAAATCATTGAATATGTATTGAGATCAGATGGGCGAGATGTGTCATGGTTGGCGCACGAGACATAGTGGGCGATGACGGACTGTCGGCGTGTGAACAGGGAAATGAGGAATGATGCCAGCGACATACCATATAGAGCTCACGTGGTGCCAAGATGGCGGTCCGCCGGACAGCTGAAAGTAGACGCGAGGCTGCGGGGAGGTGTGCTAGGGCTGGGAAAGGATTAGCAGCGAGGAGCAGTGCCATGTGATGAGAGTGGCACGACGATGTGCGCGCCGGCAGCCGGGAGAGCCTGCATGTCCCCCTGGCGCCAAGATTTGGTGGATCGATAGCTCTATATTCCCTCCACCACCCTCCAATAGGGAGACTTCGGGACGATTTTTGCAGTGCGCTTCAATGATGCGCGAGGTGCCGAACTCTGCTAGACTGATCTTTTTTTCAAGAACAACGTACAATGGTTACTATAGCATTTAGCCAAATACGACAACTCTAGAGTTGCTCTAAGCACAACAAACCACGTCATCGTGCATTATCCGTCGCGGCTCACCATTATTAGACGACCTCAAATTCATAGATGCAGAGCCGACTGCATTTAAGAAGTTCTATTTTTTTCATCCATAAATAGACACGCAAACTGATTCAGAACGTAAAGCTAGCAAAGTTTTCACCTGCCAACGGCTAGCTAGCCAATCTTCTATTTCTAAGGCCGGTCACAATAAGAGTATCTGTCAAGGTGAACCCGGAGGAATCACCCTCGTTGGTATACACACTTGCGGGGTTGCACGACATAAGCTTCATCGGGGATGGGGGAAAGAGGAATCATCCTCGGTAACCACAATCGACTAGCTATACTACAGAGGTCACATCAGGAGTGAGATAAGAGGTATCACCCTCGTCACTCGATATTAGCTCTGCGAAGTCGTACAACTTAGGAGGGGTGCGGTGAAGTGCTGGTCTCAGCCTGTTCGATCACATCGATCGGGGCACTGGAAACTAAGCGGGGCAACTAAGACACGGGAGAGGTCACAAATGGTTTACCATCCAACCTATAGTAAGCAATTTAGGAAGACAGGTAATGTATCAACAGTAGTTACAATAAACAGGCTATGCATCAGAATATGAGCAAACAATTACAGTAGCAAAATTCTAATGCAAGCATGAGGGCGAAGGAATGGGTGATATCGAAATGGTCAAGGGGGTTTTGCTTTCCTGGTTGCTCTGCTGAAAAGGGAGGAAGGTCGTCGGTGACGTAGTCGATCACGGAGCAGCGTCGGTCTCGGAGTCTATCGGATAGAAGAGGTGGGAAGAAACAGTAAATATAAAGCAAATAAATACAGTACAGACGTATGACGTATCGGTAGGCTATGCTATGGGTGACCTAATGCAGTACTACGCATGTTAGTCGGAGCGGGAAAACATCTGGAGGGGTTTTACCAGCTCCGGGCAATAATCGATACACTGAACCGGAGGGGACGGTTCCATGTTCAGTAGGTTAGAGGGGTGTGGCAGGTATGTGGGTAGCATAACCGGATTCTTCATATTTTTCTGATCATTTTTCATATATAAATTATTTTCATCCGACTTACGGATTATTTTATATGATTTTTCAAAGTTTTAATCATTTTCTAGAATTTCTGGAATTTGGCTAAGTACGAGAGTTCCCCAGTTTTAACACCACTTAGCTGTTTACCAAAGGCTATAACTATCGTTCCGTCCATCCTATGGTTAGTGCCTTATATCAATATTGATCACTTTCCTGTGATCTACAAGATGGTATCAATTGCATCTCTGTTAGATCCATGTAACTTGTTTATTTTCTGCTCTAAAGTAGCTACCACAATAACTCTGTTTTCAGTCTTTTCTGATAACAGAACATAGACTTTTGTCATTTTCATTGCATTTAATCCTTACATCTATTGAATCTGGTCCAATGGAATGTTTTGAACCTTGTCAAGTGTACTACCAGCTCATATAAATTTTTCTCATGTTAACAGTTGTTTAGCCGTTGTTTAGGGGCTGTCCAGAGGGTTAAACAGCGCAGATTAGCATAAACTGACTACTGCTACAGTACCAATCAGCACTACTGTAGCCATCAGCAGAGCAGCGGCAACAGAGCAGCGGCTAGCGCTAAGCAGCAGCAGCACGACCACGGTCGGGCGAGCAGGCGTGGCCGGCGCGGCGGGCAGCGGCTGCAGCAGCAGTACGCGAGCATCAGCAGCAGCAGTACGCGAGCAGCAGCTGCTGCAGTAGCAGAGCAGTGCGGCAGCGGCCGGCGATGGGAGCGATAGAGGCGGCGCGGGGAGGCAGGGGGCCGGGCGCGAGCGCGGGCGCCGAGTGGGGCGCGACCGCGAGCGGCAGTCCCCGCGGCCAGGACGCGCACGGGCGGCTGGGGGCGCGGGCACGGTCTCGGCGGGGTGAGCGCGAGGGGGAAGAAGGGTGGAACGGGCGGCGGGGCTCACCCCGGTGACGAGGGGGTCGGCGAGGCTCGAGGAAGGCGGGCGGCGAGGCGGGACGGCGTCCTCGACGCGAGCGGCGGCGATGGCGAGCGAGGCAGCGAGGGGGAGGCGAGATGGGGGCGAGCTAGGGTTTCAGAGGGGGCGAGGGGTCGACGGGGCTTATAGGCGACGGCAGAGGGTCGATGGCCGGCACGTGGCTGTGCCCGGCGGATGAACGCCACGCCCCTGTTCTGTGAACAGAGGGGTAGGTGATGACTCCCAGTGGCTGGACCAGCCACTGTAGCTAACTGGGCCAACAGTGCCCAGGGGTTTTTCTCCCCCCTTTTCTTTTTCTGTTTATCTATTTCCCACTGTTTTATATTAATTTGAGCTAACAATTACATTTAGTTAAATGTGCAATTTAGCACATAAACATTAGACAATATTTAGAGTTCGTTCAATAAGTTTCAAATATTTTTGAATAGTTTACATATTTATTTAAATAGAGATGGTTCGATTAAAAGCTTTATGGGTCAGTTAAAAATAGCTTAGGGGCATTTTAATATTCTAAAAAATGTTGATTCTTTCATGACAAATTTTTAGTGAATATTTTCAACCCAACCTACATTTTTATTTTACCTTTTGAAATCTTTAATTATTTGACTTTATTTTAAATTTGAATTTGAATTGTGTTTGAATCAAAGTGAGATTTGGCAACAGTAAAAGTGATGACATAGCATCATTAGCAGGGGATTACTGTAGCTTGATTATCGGGGCGTTACAGGTTCGGAGCCTTGGATTGTGGTGGGACGACTCCGGAGGGCGCAGCGGTGGCGGTTCATCCGCGCTTTGTCGAGCTGCCGTTGTTGGCATTTCTTTCTTTCTCTTTTCTTTTGGGCTTGATGTGTTGCTCACCCCAGCAGTTGCTTTGTGATTGGTGTTGGTTGCTTTATAATATAAAGCGGGGGGAAACCCTTTTTCGGAGATATGCATGAATTAATGCACATCACGCCGTCTATATACATACGCTCGGAGGGCAATAATTTCAGAGGTACTACCTTCATCCTGGTTTATTAGCCCCCCTTGTATTTAGGGTCATATTTTAATCATGATTTTAACTAATAAAATATAAGTTATATGTAGGAAATTTCATCGGAATCCATGTTCAAATATGAATCCAATGACATAATTTTTCGTGACATGCATTAACATTTTGTTTGTTAACTCTATGGTCAAAATTTCGCACAAAATACGAATGGGGCCAATAAATCAGGACGGAGGTAGTATCAGCTTGTTTGTGAGGAATATGAAATAAACGTTGTATAATTCAGCATTAATTGGAGTATATATTGTCTAGTCCACTTCATAACAATATATTAATCCATG
Source organism: Thinopyrum elongatum (assembly GCA_011799875.1). Taxonomy (NCBI): domain Eukaryota; kingdom Viridiplantae; phylum Streptophyta; class Magnoliopsida; order Poales; family Poaceae; genus Thinopyrum; species Thinopyrum elongatum. The sequence goes on along the minus strand of CM022301.1, from coordinate 59,979,131 downwards.
CATCTAACAATACATGTGGGCGCTCAATATGCATACATCTCAATAAGAGTATTAGTTATACCCTGTGAGATTTTGTGTGGACATTACAGGATGGGAGGAGGGGCATCAAAACCTTGGGGATGGACCTGCATCCATAATTGTGGCCAGAGAGAATATGCAACCCCCACATAAGACCTTCCTTGCATAGCCTAGCCTAGCTAGCTTTCCCGTCTTACAACATTTTGACGCTAGAGGAGCTTCGCCATCAGGGTCAGGGGGCCCTTTCCTGAAAAGGGTACGAGATATGGAGCTGTGGGAATCACATAAAGCGCCCCCACAGGTATAATTTGAGGCGGGGCTCATCGTCTCAGGCCTAGCTTCGAGCATCAAATGTTGTGCTGCACCACATACGCAAGCTCTAACATATCTACTCCCTCCGTTCCTAAATATAAGTATTTTTAGAGATTCCAATAAAAGACTACATACAGAACAAAATAAGTGAACCTACACTCTAAAATATGTCTATATACATCCGTATGTAGTTTGTATTAAAATCTCTAAAAAAACTTATATTTAGAAACAGAGGGAGTACATTTCAGCCTCTACCTTCCTCGTGTGGCTAATGGTTGGATGTGGAGCTTGAAGGTTATGAACATACTATTAATATACTTAACCACTCCCTCCTATCCATATTAATTGTCGCCGACAGTTAATATGGATCAGAGGGAGTAAGTATTATTACAAATGATAGTGCTAAAAAATGTACGTACGCGGTGATTTCTAAAACGACAAAGAAAAAAATAAGATGTACATCTCAAGTATGTATATTCATTCGAAACCAAAACATTGCCAGCTGTACATTATGTGATGAAATACGAGCATGAATAATTGGGTCCATTTAAAGTTTTCGGGAGGTTTTAAGCATGCCTTTTACTCCTTTTGAGTTACGATGTATGTCAATAAACATTTTTAGACACTCCACAAAAAAACATTTTTAGACTTTCACGAATAATATAAAAAGAAAACAGCACTACGCTGAGAATACTAGATCTATCTTGAAATTACTAGCCTATTCAGAAACATTGTACTCATAAAATATTTGGTCAAATTTTTTTTTATGAGAAAACCTCGTCGAAGGCAGAGCCTTCTTGCATACTAGATGATACTTCGCGCGTTGCTGCGGGAATTGGTTCCATTATATTATTTTGATGAGATTTGATTGTTTGGAATTTAAATATGAGGATGAAGACTACAAATACATATGATCTATTGCATATGATTGTTATATAGTTGTAAAAATATATAGAATATAAGTAGTATTTCTCATGAATGTTGAGGGAAATAAAAATAGTTGGGTTGATGAAGTTGGATGTGTGCATGTTGTGAGAAATTGTATGAAAAGCATTCTCCATGAAAGTTGAGAGAAACAGAGAGCCTATGAGAGTGCAGAGTGGTATACAGACTCATGCAAGATCGGCTGCAGTATGAAAGCCCCTGAAGCCTGATGGAATAAGGTAAATTTTGATGCTAGCTTCGATCCTCGCTCATCTTCAGGCACAACTGGTGGGGTGGTGAGGGATATTTCTAGCCGGGTCTGAAAATCTGTTGGGGTTGTTGTCCCAATCTGCACATCAGTGGAGGAAGAGCTTCAGGCGTGCAATCTGAGGATTTTGTATGGATCCGAGTTTCGGCTGCCTATTATTATTGGACCCTGATAAGTGCCACACGTATAGCACAAACACATGGCAACTCCGAACGGTTTTGATGGCAAGTTTAGTGACGCGAGGATGGCAACTTTAGTTGTCAAGCATGACAACTTTCTTTTCGGATGGCAATTTTCAGTTTTTTTTTAAATTTTTTTTTTCGGATGACAACTTTAGTTGTAAAAAACGTCAGGCCCGAAATGCTTCGTGCCACTTATCATTTGGGTTACTATTTTGGAGACATCGTACTGCCTTTACATCAGAAACATGGGCTTCAAGATGGTGGCTATGGAGCTCTACCGATTTTAGGATTGTTAATATTAGTATAAATGCATCCCGCAAAAAAAATATTAATATAAATGCTAATGAAGTGGCTCATAGTTTAGCAAAGATTAGTAAGAATTTTTTATTTCTTTTGCTTTTGAGGGGAGCAAAGATTAGTAAGAATGGGTCTTGTTCAGGTGTGTGTGTGTCGGTGCTGTTTCATCCTGCGTGTTTTTTTCGAAAAGGAGGATTACCCCCGGCCTCTGCATCAAGTGATGCATACAGCCATCTTTAGTAAATTATTCAACAGAGTCTGACTGAGCAGATATATGGATCGACTCAAAGCCACCTTTCTGGCGACCTCAATCGCTACACCTACAAGTCTGATGGAGTGCACTGGCGCATCCACGCACGCTATCTAACCGGTGACCTCACCAGGCTGCCCAACGGCGAGCCGGGAGCACCAACCGGTCTAGCAGACTCTCAGCGTGCACCGCATGTGCATGCTCTAGAATCCGCCGCCGTCCCATCTTCAGAAGAGATCAATGCATAGGCCTTGCCAGGTCCAACTACCGTCGACGCCACCATGAAGCCAGATAGCACCACCATCCTACGCGCGTCCATCAACACACGTCTGTCACCGGGACCCGCTGCGCCACGCTGCCGAGACCCATCGTCGCCGACGCGGTAGATGCCACACCTCATGGCTCCACCAGTCAGCAGTTGCTCCAAAATGATGCCCCCAGGAGGGATAACGTCACCGAAGACGTCGTCATCGTCCGATCCGAGAGACCCAGATCTAGGGTTGATGGAAATATGCCCTAGAGGCAAGAATAAAGTTGTTATTATTTTATATTTCCTTATTCATGATAAAGGTTTATTATTCATGCTAGAATTGTATTGACCGGAAACTTAAATACATGTGTGAATACTTAAACAAATACCATGTCCCTAGTAAGCCTCTACTAGACTAGCTCGTTGATCAAAGATGGTTAAGGTTTCCTAACCATAGACATGAGTTGTGATTTGATAACGGGATCATGTCATTAAGAGAATGATGTGATGGACAAGACCCATCCGTTAGCTTAGCATATGATCGTTCAGTTTATTGCTACTGCTTTCTTAATGTCAAATACATGTTCCTTCGACCATGAGATCATGCAACTCCCGGATACCATAAGAATACTTTGTGTGTTATCAAACGTCACAACGTAACTGGGTGATCATAAAGATGCTCTACAGGTATCTCCGAAGGTGTCTGTTGAGTTGGCATGGATCGAGACTGGAATTTGTCACTCCGTATGACGGAGAGGTATCTCTGGGCCCTCTCGGTAATACACATCATAAGAAGCTTGCAAGCAAAGTGACTAAGGAGTTAGTTACGGGATGATGTATTACGGAACGAGTAAAGAGACTTGCCGGTAATGAGATTGAACTAGGTATGAAGATACCGACGATCGAATCTCTGGCAAGTAACATACCGACAGACAAAGGGAATTGCGTATGTTGTCATAACGGTTCGACCGATAAAGATCTTCGTGGAATATGTAGGAACCAATATGAACATCCAGGTCCCGCTATTGGTTATTGACCGGAGAGTCGTCTCAGTCATGTCTACATCATTCCCGAACCCGTAGGGTCCGCACGCTTAACGTTCGTTGACGATATAGTGTTATATGAGTTATGTGAATTGGTGTCCGAATGTTGTTTGGAGTCCCGGATGAGATCACGGACATGACGAGGAGCTCCGGAATGGTCTGGAGGTAAAGATTGATATATAGGACGATACTATTTGGTCACCGGAAAGGTTTCGGGGCATACCGGGTAGCCATCGGTTCACCGGAATGGGTTCCGAAGAGTACTGGGAGGGTGATGGGCCTAATGGGCCTTTAGAGGGGAGCACACCATCCCACAGGGGGTTGGCACGCCCCCCTAAGGCAGCCGGCCCATGGGAGAAAGGAAAGGAGGGGATTCGGCCTCCCCTTCCTTTCCTCTCCCCCCTTTCCTTTCCCTCCCGGCATATATAAGGAAGGGAGGGCGCGGCAAGGGCTGGAGCCCAAGTAGGATTCGGCCCTACTTGGGGCGCCTCCTGGCCGCCTCCTCTCTCCCCCCCACCTATATATATATATATGAGAGGGGGTGCCACACAACCCACGACAATCTCTTAGCCATGTGCGGCGCCCCCCCTCCACCGTTTACTCCCTCGGTCATATTTCCGCAGTGCCCGGCGAAGCCCTGCGGAGATAGTTGCACCATCACTGTCACCACGCCGTCGTGCTGCCGGAACTCATCCACTACTTTGCCCGTCTTGTTGGATCAAGAAGGCGAGGACGTCATCGAGCTGAACGTGTGCTGAACGCGGAGGTGCCGTACGTTCGGTACTTGGTCAGTTGGATCACGAAGCTGTTCGACTACATCAACCGCGTTGTCTAAACGCTTCCGCTAACGGTCTACGAGGGTACGTAGACATACTCTCCCCTCTCGTAGCTATGCATATCCATGGATAGATCTTGCGTGTGCATAGAATTTTTTTTGTTTTCCATGCAACGTTCCCCAACAGTGGCATCATGAGCCAGGTCTATGCGTAGATGATATGCACGAGTAGAACACAAAGAGTTGTGGGCGGTGATGTTCATACTGCTTACCACCAATGTCTTATTTTGATTCGGCGGCATTGTGGGATGAAGCGGCCCAGACCAACCTTACATGTCCACGTACATGAGACCGGTTCCACCGACTGACGTGCAACTTGTTTTGCATAAAGGTGGCTGGCGGGTGTCTGTTTCTCCTACTTTAGTTGAATAGAATTTGACTACGGCCGGTCATTGAAGAAGGTTAAAACAACAAACTTGATAAATCACCGTTGTGGTTGTTTTCGCGTAGGTAAGAATGGTTCTTGCTAGAAACCCGTAGCAGCCACGTAAAACTTGCAACAACAAAGTAGAGGACGTCTAACTTGTTTTTGCAGGGTATGCTTGTAGGGAAACGCAGTAGAAAAAAAAATTCCGACCTACGCACCAGCCCAGGACCACTATGAAGACAGCATACAAGGTTTGATCTTTCCGTTACCGACTCGTAGCGCAACGAAAGTAGAGTCGATGACGATCGTCGGTGCAGATCCCCACAGCTAGGATTTACAACCTCCCAACCGCGAGGATGTACTCCCTCGTCTGCTCCCTGGACGGATCTCCGGGAAGTCCCTCAGATAGTCCCATCGGACGGATCCTCGGACAGCCCTTCGGGAGGCCTCGGGATAGTCCCTCAGATAGTCCCACCGGACGGATCCTCGGACAGCCCTTCGGGAGGCCAGCAGAATCTCGGACGGTCACTCGGACAGCCCTTCGGGAGGCACACTCAAATAGCCCCTCGGGCAAAAAGGACAAACCTACGACCTCTCTACGGGGTTGCACACATACGGTGTCATCTACCCGGCAGGGCTTCGCCGTCCAGAACTAGTTCCCACCGGAACCCAGACAGCCTTTCGGCTCTACGAAACTATTTCGATGGGAGGGAGAGAGAAAGACAGATCATGCATGGCACTTGTATGTGAGAAAGAGTGAGTCTTTAGGCAGCCCCCTCCACCCCTCTTTATAGGCCAAGCCCAAGGGTGGCTTCTCCAAGAAGCCAAGGGGAAAAATACCAAAAGGCCCTCAAGGTGGCTTCTCCAAGAAGCCACCCAAAAAGCACTTTCACTATTCATGATGACATTTTCAGCATCCGTTCGAACCGAAAATATTTATGTGGGCTTAGAACATTTCCAGTACCCACTAAAATAATTTTCGACGTGTTCCGAAACAATTCCGGATTAGTGATTTTCATCTGCGAAAAGCAACCAAAAAGCAGTTTTACTATTCATGAAACCATTTTTCCGCGACCGTTAAATCCGAAAATATTTCCATGGGTCTTAGAATAATTCCAGTACCCACTTAAACAATTTTGGACGCGTTCCAAAACATTTTTAGATTAATGATTTCATCAGCGAAAAGCAACCACAGCGGTTCCGGCAGCTCCGGAACACTTCCGGTTTCTTTCTCCGGAAAATTCCCAGAAGTTCCCAGAATCATTCTGGCACCCTCCAAGAATTTCCAGATGTGTGCCGAAACCATTTTGACTTAATGGTATACTCCGAAACAACTTTTCGGTTTTACCGAAACTATTCCGGTGTTCTCTCTCCGGAACTCTTTCGTTGTGTCCGAAACTTTTTCGGTGAATTTCTCTCAGACTCCCTGTCTAGTATTCAGCAGATAGATGACCCTTAAGCGTGTGACCCTCTAGGTTCGGTGAAGTATAGACATGACCCGGAACACCTTCGATCAATGATCAACATCGGAGACCTGGACACCCATATTGACCCCTATACCCACACGAATGAATATTCGAGTGAACCTCCAGTTGCGGTGTGCTATTCCTTTTACTTCACGATATGTTACAAAACCCGAGGTGAGATTTATCGGCATCCCCATGGATTAACACATGTCCACTATGCCAGTTACCTCGTTACCGTTTTTGCTCTCTTTTCTCGTTTCCGCGTTCCGGCATCCCCGTGATCAAATCACACTGTGTCTGGCCAGACGATGATGGATACCGTAACACCGAGAGGGCCCGAGAATATCTCTCCATCGTCAGAGGAGTAAATCCCAATCTTGAGCTATCAAGTCCCTTGACATACTTTTCCATGAACCCGTAAGCCGCCGTAATTGCCACCCAGTTACGGATGACGTTTAACAAACCCCAAAGTTCATGAAGCAAGCATGAAGAAACTCGATACTCTCATGGTCTAATTAATTATGCAAACATTAACTTTCTCTGTGTTATTAACCATTAACTTGTGACGAATGTATCTCATAGCATAACATCAATCGGGTCAATTCAACACAAGTGTTCTTCTAACATTGTGCCCTCAAAGTTGCTGGCATAGTCATGCCCATGATCAGGAAAACAGAACCATCATGCAACACTTGAGCTAGTCTTAGAGGCTAGACTAGGAATACATTTTACCGTTTATTATTTCACACGTGCATATGAGTCTTCCTCCGAGCCTCGTGTTATTGTAGACTCGAGAACCATAGCAGTTATAGCATGGGACATAAACATAATTATGAACATGGAGATAAATAATAGAATTTAATATTGCCTCTGGGGCATATCTCCTACAGACTCCCACTTGCACTAGAGTCAATAATCTAGTCCATGCTAATGCACTTTACACCTATGGCATACCGGTGTAAAATATGCTTCGCTTGTGGTATAGCCTGATGTCCAACGGATCTGACAACTTCAGCTCTGTGTGTGACTTTGCATATCCTCGCGTTTTCACGCTTTCACAAAATTCATATTTTGTGTGGACTTGGCCTTGTATACATGTGAATCACTGGTCGAACCTTGATTCCTCAGACTGAGCTATGGAGCAACTATCTACAATAGTGTCCCATTAGCCAAAGCCATCTTGGAACCATACTAAGTTCATGAATGAACTATATGATTCAGCATACTTAGCCTTTGTTATAGAATTCGCCATAGTAACCTGTTTGGAACAATTTCCAAACGCCGTGCCACCATATTGTGTGTTACACAAAACCCTCAAATTAAATCGAAAATCGCATGGAGAAATGATGAAGACTGTATCGATGTAACCTTTTACAACAAACTCTTCATGATCTCCGCTTGCGAGAAAACATGTCATCAGTGCTACTCTAGTACTCAATGACCCTTTTTCACTATTGTCCCATGATCAGTACTTTTGATCATTTTGGTATCTATACTCGCAACACCTTGGGAGTATCGGACATATCTGGTTGTTTTACATACCATGGAATACATGATTAATCCAAACACAAGAGTGTGTGGAATCTTCATCATGTATTTTGCTCATCAGTGTTTTGAGACACCGAGTCTTGCAAAAACTCTTTGCATGTGACTTTGGCAAGAATCACTCCTTGACGTTTTATTGCTAAATGGTTTTAGCATCTTTGTTAATATGTATTTTTTTCTCGGCCCCATTAGGTAAATCTATCTCCATAGATCATCATGCCTAATATTGAGGCTATTTAGCCCAAGCACTTCATCAAAAAACTATTTTCAAATGAAGTCATAATTCGTGTCAAGAAATTTATTCCCATTTAGCAATGTGTCAAGCACACAAGGTTTTTAGAAATATTATTATGCTCCCACTTACTTTCTTGAAACCACAAGCATCTTCGTTACCCATTGATGAAGTCAAACCCCTTTGACTATTTCATCAAAAACAAAGATTCCAACTCCATTTTGCTCTCTTCTGTCCATTGCTGGAACTCTGAAGTTTGCATACTTACTAGCATCCTCTGGATTGACAAAATACCTTGGACTGTATCACAAGCAAGTCCTTGGTTGCATTTCCATCTCATGGAAATCTTTTTGTCATCCATGTTTCATATCTCATGTTTGAAATATGTATTAATTGCTAGTTCAACTCGAACTGACTTTAAGCATCGCTACGGTGAAACAACCTCATCGTAGTCAACTCCTTGAACTTGTTATTGCAACAAGTCGAGCTTTATGGATAAAACATTTTTATCCGTATCAGTTTTTAGTTCCATAAATATTCGTTAGACTCTAAGTCTTCCGAAAGGTGTATCAAGATTTTAATCTTGAATCACTTATATGGAAACTATCTCGGATTGTATTGGCATTTAGCCAATTCCGGAGTCAGGGCCCATCAACGCTTCCTTGTGTATCGTAGGTATATTGTTGTCTAACAACAATATCTCGTTTGCGCACCTGAGAGGTTTGCACAAGCTTTGCCTACGTTGTTCAGCTGCAAGTTCGACCGAAGTCCATACATCGCATGTAGAGGCTTCCGTATCAGTCGTAGTAGGAAACTCTAGAATTACTTCCAAGGTTTCTTTCCTTTGATCTGATGATGAAGATACTGTTATCTTGTGGAGTTGCACTGTCCTCCCAGTCACCTTTTTGCAAGAACCATTCTCTTTAAAAGCATACCGTTTTGTGGCAAAAACCTTTGCCTCGGTATAGTGGTGGGGGAATACCCAATGACTTGGGATAACCTACAAAGTAGCACTTGTCTGATTTGGAATAGGTCTATAACCTTTTACACAAGCCCCATATTCCAAATGTTTAAGAAAAGATATAACATGGTTGGGCATACCATACCATGGCTTCATTTCAACAGACCTGATGAAGCTCTTTTCAGTGTAAAAGCCGTAGTCTCTAAAGCATTACTATTAAAAGGGATAATGGCAAATTTATTTATGTCATCTTTGATCTCACCATGTCATAAATAGTTTGATTACATCTTCACGGACTTTCCACACGCAGTGGTGTTCCAGGAGGTGTAAGTTATGAAACTCTTTTCACAACTCATCAGACATTCGCTAAACTTGTAACTCGGATTTTCCTTTCTGCAATCTAGTTTACAGAAACATAATCTTTCTTGTTACAATAATTTCTACTTCTTTTTGAAAACCTTTTGAATGATTTCAAAAGATCCAGACTTACGTCTCATCAAGCAAATATCCATATATCTACTTGAGTCAATTTTTGAAGATAGACAAATCCACTGTTTGCAACAACATTTATCGGACTACACACATCAAAATGTATGATCACCAATAAGTTCGTTGCTCGTTCCTTATGGCCTGTGAATGGTATTTCAGTCACTTCACTTTTTGGAGGAAAGTTGCAATTGTCAGATGATTCATAATCAAACGACTTCAAAATCCATCATAATGGAATTTCTCCATGCGGGCTTCTCCAATGTGACCAAATGCAGTGCCACACATGTGTGGTATTCTTTTAGTCTTGCGACATTTAGCGTCAGTGTTATGGATGTATCATATTACCATCAATAATCATAACATACATCACATCCCATGATGGAAGCATAGCCCCTTTTGTTATTCATAATACTGAACAACAATTGTTCTATTATGAACAACACTTTTGCAAAAAAACATTATGCAAATGGGCTAGAGTGTGTAAAACTCTAAAATGAATCATGAAAGTAAATCCAGAGGTAATGTATTATTATCAATATTCATAACATACATCTCATTCATAATGAAAGTATGGCCCTTATGTTATTCATAACACCGAACATGAAAAGTGCTCTTATGAACAACCTTCTTGCAAGATACCTTATGCAATGGGCTAGAGTCTGTAAAACTCTCTAATGAATTATGAAAATACATACATACGGTAATACACCAATGGAAGGTATAGTAACATTTACTATGTTCCCTGTGTGTATCTAAACCTCATTACTGGCAAGTCTTTTAGGCCGTAGTAGTTCTTGCATCGAGTCGCAACTGAATGCAATCGAGCGGGTATTCCTGTGATCAACTCACAATACCCAAGAATCAGTGATTAACATTTTTAATCACAATTCCCAAGAACTATTTCTTTGACCAGCCTTCTATACATCAATAACTTGTATGACATTCATACATGAGCTGGATATTCCAGTCTTCTTTCTTTTTGCATTTATACTTCTAACAGTTTAACTTTCAGTATTTCTCCTTCTATCAGAAGAAGCACCCAACTTTAAGAGTGGCGTTAGCCCCGGACTTCCAAGGTTTGAAAGTCTCACTAACACCCTTCGGACATTCCCTTTCTCTTTAAGCGGTTGTTTTATTCACCTTCATTTACATGACAGGCGTTCTTCTGGATCCCTTTCCTAACAGTCAAATGCCCAGTAAACACTTTTACTAATAGTTTGCAAACAAACATTGCTTTGGATATCTCATATCTTTTAGCCTTTGTTTGTGTCTGAAATTGATTTTCAGTTCCATGAATATCACATAACTATCCCAAACTTACGAAGTTCGGGTCTCATGGAAGCAAACATATTGCACTTGACCGTACCGGAATTCTAGCTTTTGGATCGAAGGACGAGAGTCACATCATCCATAGCATTAGCGGGAGAATACCGAAAGCATGCAATAGGACAAAGTCCTTCTCGGCACTCTTGAGGACAATCCTCACATTACGTTACCAACCGTAAAGTTTTAACCAGATATTTAACAGCTATTCAATTTTAACAGGGAAGGTGGAAACGCGAGCCATTATTCTACAACTATTATGCAAATTTCACTTTAGACAGTGTTCATAATTAATTGCACCGAGAATTAAACAAGTTAATTCAATAGTGCGCTCCCACTCAAATCAATATCTCTCATAATTGATTGTGAGTGATTCAAGATCCGCATTTCCATTCAACGCCATTGAACGAGATGTTCACTGATGGCGCGAACTTCAATCAGTAGGCAAACTTGCCGATCACATCTCTATGTGATTCTTGTTCATCTTTCGATGCGCGTGTTCTGAGCTCATGACTTTCATGCCTGAATGTCAAGACAACCAAGTGATCACGCTTCGAGGTCTCAACTCACCCGCCTCACACCCGTACAATCGTTCGTACCCATGTAGATCATGGCGCACCCCGAAAGGAAAGATGCTGTGACGGTGCTACACTTGGGAGAACACTAACTATTTGATATTTTTGTGAGAGATCACCCTAATAAAAGCGACTACCATGCAATCAAGAAGGGTGCATCATAAGGGATAAACATCTCAAGCAAATCATAATAGCATGATATGGTATAGCCCTTTCTGACGGAGAAGTCTTGCATTTCTTCGTCTTTAGCATTCGCGTCGGTGTTCACCTTCACGAAGATTGCCACCACCTTGTCGATGCACCAGATAATATTACTATCTCTATAGCTAATAAAATAAGTGCATTACATAAGGTTGACACGCAGGTCATTAAAGTGACAATCATATGGCTCCAGCCATCATGCCGAATCATGACACGCAGGTCATGTTAATTTACATTATATAGTCATCTCATACATAATCAAATTAAATATGAGCACCGCTATACCACATCATATGCACATCCCATGTCATCCTGCAAAACCAAGTTAGACGCCTCTAATCGGTTTATGCAAAAATTTATTTTACGTGGCTTCTAAGGTTTCAACCAAACCGCAGCTACCAATGTCCATCATCAAGCATGATAATCCAAGTCGCTAGATTAACATCGCGGGGTGTATGAAACGCGAGATAATAAAATCTCGGGCCCCATACTAAACTTTGTCATACGCATGACCCCCGTGCAGATCATATCTGCATTGCCCTTTCGTCTGTGATTTCATCTTTCTTTTAACTATGGCGGAACCCAAAGAACTGAAGCACTTCATTGATCAATCAGGATCGCGGATTGCCAGAACTTTGTGAAATTCCACCATACCATTATCAAGATCAGAAATACGCAAATTCCAGGGAAGCAACAAGAACATCGGGTAATAGATTTCATCTGCTACCCGCATAAATAATTTTCAGCAATAGATCTCATCTACTACCTAATTATATTATGCAATACCCATACATCTCTATGTAATCTAGATCGCAACCTGCATCTACGCATAGCATGGCTCATGATGCCACTGTAGGGAAACGCAACAGAAAACAAAAAAAATTCGACCAACGCACCAGCCCAGGACCACTATGAAGACTGCATACAAGGTTTGATCTTTTCGTTACCGACTCGTAGCGCAGCGGAAGTAAAGTCGATGACGATCGTCGGTGCAGATCCCCGCAGCTAGGATTTACAAAGTCCCAACCGCGAGGATGTACTCCCTCGTCTGCTCCCCGGACGGATCTCCGGGCAGCCCTTCGGGAGGCCTCGGGACAGTCCCTTGGATAGTCCCACCGGACGGATCCTCGGACAGCCCTTCGGGAGCCTCGGGATAGTCCCACCGGACGGATCCTCGGACAGCCCTTCGGGAGGCCAGCAGAATCTCGGACGGTCACTCGGACAGCCCTTTGGGAGGCACACTCGAACAACCCCTCGGGCAAAAACGATGAACCTACGACCTCAATACGGGGTTGCACACATACGGTGTCATCTATCCGGCAGGGCTTCGCCATCCAGAACTAGTTCCCACCGGAACCCAGACAGCCTTTCGGCTCTACGAGACTATTTCGCTGGGAGGGAGAGAAAAAGCCAGATCATGCATGACACTTGTATGTGAGAAAGAGTGAGTCTTTAGGCAGCCCCCTCCACCCCTATTTATAGGCCAAGCCCAAGGGTGGCTTCTCCAAGAAGCCAAGGGGAAAAATACCAAAAGGCCCTCAAGGTGGCTTCTCCAAGAAGCCACCCAAAAAGCACTTTCACTATTCACGACAACATTTTTCAGCGTCCGTTCGAACCGAAAATATTTATGTGGGCTTAGAACATTTCCAGTACCCACTAAAATAATTTTCAAGGTGTTCTGAAACAATTCTGGATTAGTGATTTTCATCTGCGAAAAGCAACCAAAAAGCGGTTTTACTATTCACAAAACCATTTTTCCACGACCGTTAAATCTGAAAATATTTCCATGGGTCTTAGAATAATTCCAGTACCCACTAAAACAATTCTGGACGCGTTCTGAAACATTTTCAGATTAATGATTTCATCAGCGAAAAGCAACCACAGCGGTTCCGGCAGCTCCGGAACACTTCTGGTTTCTTTCTCCGGAAAATTCCCAGAAGTTCCCAGAATCATTCTGGCACCCTCCAAGAATTTCCAGACATGTGCCGAAACCATTTTGACTTAATGGTATACTCCGAAACAACTTTTCGGTTTTACCGAAACTATTCCAGTGTTCTCTCTCCGGAACTCTTCCGTTGTGTCCGAAACTTTTTCGGTGAATTTCTCTCAGACTCCCTATCTAGTCAGCAGATAGATAACCCTTAAGCGTGTGACCCTATAGGTTCGGTGAAGTATAGACATGACCCGGAACACCTTCCGATCAATGATCAACATCGGAGCCGTGGACACCCATATTGACCCCTATACCCACACGAATGAATATTCGAGTGAACCTCCAGTTGCGGTGTGCTATTCCTTTTACTTCACGATATGTTACAAAACCCAAGGTGAGATTTATCGGCATCCCCGTGGATCAACACATGTCCACTATGCCAGTTACCTCGTTGCCGATTTTGTTCTCTTTTCTCGTTTCCGCGTTCCGGCATCCCCGTGATCAAATCACACTATGTCTGTCCAGACGATGATGGATACCGTAACACCGAGAGGGCCCGAGAATATCTCTCCATCGTCAGAGTAGTAAATCCCAATCTTGACCTATCAAGTCCCTTGACATACTTTTCCATGAACCCGTAAGCCGCCGTAATTGCCACACAGTTATGGATGACTTTTAACAAACCCCAAAGTTCATGAAGCAAGCATGAAGAAACTCGATACTCTCATGGTCTAAGGAATTATGCAAACATTAACTTTCTCTGTGTTATTAACCATTAACTTGTGACGAATGTATCTCATAGCATAACATCAATTGGGTTGATTCAACACAAGTGTTCTTCTAACATTGTGCCCTCAAAGTTGCTGGCATAGTCATGCCCATGATCAGGAAAACAGAACCATCATGCAACACTTGAGCTAGTCTTAGAGGCTAGACTAGGAATACATTTTACCATTTATTATTCCACACGTGCATATGAGCCTTCCTCCGAGCCTCGTGTTATTGTAGACTTGAGAACCATAGCAGTTATAGCATGGGACATAAACATAATTATGAACATGGAGATAAATAATAGCATTTATTATTGCCTGTGGGGCATATCTCCTACAATGCTGTGATGTGATATGGTCAAGGCATGATGTGATATACGTTATTGTATGAGATGATCATGTTTTGTAATTTATCGACAACCGGCAGGAGCCTTATGGTTGTCTCTTATTTATTGTATAAAATGCAAGCGCCATGTAATTGCTTTACTTTATCGCTATACGTTAGCAATAGTTGTAGAAGCAATAGTTGGCGAGACGACCACGACACAATGATGGAGATCAAGGTGTCGAGCTGGTGACGATGGAGATCATGACGATGCTTTGGAGATGGAGATCAAAAGCACAAGATGATGATGGCCATATCATGTCACATATTTTGATTGCATGTGATGTTTATCCTTTATGCATCTTATTTTGCTTAGAACGACGGTAGCATTATAAGATGATCCCTTCACTAAATTTCAAGATAAAAGTGTTCTCCCCGAGTATGCACCGTTGCTAAAGTTCGTCGTTTCGAAGCACCTCGTGATGATCGGGTGTGATAGATTCTACGTTCACATACAACGGGTGTAAGCTAGTTTTACACAAGCAGAATGCTTGGGTTAAACTTGACGAGCCTAGCATGTACAGACATGGTCTCGGAACACTGGAGACTAAAAGGTCGAACATGAGTCATATAGTGGATATGATCAACATGGAGATGTTCACCATTGATGACTATCCCATCTCACGTGATGATCGTACATGGGTTAGTTGATTTGGATCATGTATCACTTAGTTAACTTGAGGGATGTTAATTTAAGTGGGAGTTCATTAGTAATTTGATTAATTGAACTTAATTTATCATGAACTTAGTCTTGATATTTTTTTGCATATCTATGTTGTAGATCAATGGCCCGTGCTACCGTTCCCTTGAATTTTAATGCGTTCCTAGAGAAAGCAAAGTTGAAAGATGATGGTAGCAACTTCACGGACTGGGTCCGTAACTTGAGAATTATCCTCATTGCTGCACAGAAGAATTATGTCCTTGATGCACCGCTAGGTGATAAACCTGCTGCAGGAGCTGAAGCAGACGTTATGAACGCCTGGCAGGCTCGATCTGATGACTACTCGATAGTTCAGTGTGCCATTCTTTACGGCTTGGAACCGGGACTGCAAAAGCGTTTTGAACGCCACGGAGCATATGAGATGTTCCAAGAGCTGAAATTAATATTTTAAGCTAATGCACGGGTTGAGAGATATGAAGTCTCCAACAAGTTCTATAGCTGTAAGATGGAGGAGAACAGTTCTGTGAGTGAACACATACTCAGAATGTCTGGGTACCACAACCACTTGACTCAGCTGGGAATTGATCTTCCGGTTGAGAGTGTTATTGACAGAGTTCTTCAGTCACTGCCACCAAGCTATAAAGGCTTCGTGATGAACTATAATATGCAAGGGATGGAGAAGACAATTCCCAAGCTCTTCGCGATGCTGAAATTGGCAAAGGTAGAAATCAAGAAGGAGCATCAAGTGTTGATGGTTAACAAGACCACTAGTTTCCAGAAAAAGGGCAAGGGAAAGAAGGGGAACTTCAAGAAGAATGGCAAGCAAGTTGCCGCTCCCACGAAGAAACCCAAAGCTGGACCCAAGCCTGAAACTGAGTGCTTCTACTGCAAAGGGACTGGTCACTGGAAGTGGAACTGCCCCAAGTATTTGGCGGATAAGAAGGATGGCAAAGTGAACAAAGGTATATTTGATATACATGTTATTGATGTATTCCTTACTAATGCTCGCAGTAGCGCCTGGGTATTTGATACTGGTTCGGTTGCTCATATTTGTAACTCGAAACAGGAGCTGCGGAATAAGCGAAGATTGGCTAAGGACGAGGTGACGATGCGTGTCGGGAATGGTTCCAAGGTTGATGTAATCGCCGTCGGCACGCTACCTCTACATCTACCTTCGGGATTAGTTTTAGACCTCAATAATTGTTATTTGGTGCCAGCGTTAAGCATGAATATTATATCTGGATCTTGTTTATTGTGAGACAGTTATTCATTTAAATTAGAGAATAATGGTTGTTCTATTTATATGAGTAACATCTTTTATGGTCACGCACCTTTTGTGAATGGTCTATTCTTGTTGAATCTCGATCGTAGTGATACACGTATTCATAATATTGATGCCAAAAGATGCAAAGTTGATAATGATAGTGCAACATACTTGTGGCACTGCCGTTTAGGTCATATTGGTGTAAAGCGCATGAAGAAATTCCATGCGGATGGACTTCTGGAATCTCTTGATTATGAATCATTTGATACTTGCGAACCATGCCTCATGGTCAAGATGACTAAAACTCCGTTCTCCGGAACAATGGAGCGAGCTACTGATTTGTTGGAAACAATACATACCGATGTATGCGGTCTGATGAATGTTGAAGCACGCGGCGGGTATCATTATTTTCTAACCTTCACAGATGATTTAAGTAGGTATGGGTATATCTACTTGATGAAACACAAGTCTGAAACATTTGAAAAGTTCAAAGAATTTCAGAGTGAAGTAGAGAATCATCGTAACAAGAAAATAAAGTTTCTACGATCTGATCGCGGAGGTGAATATTTGAGTTACGAGTTTGGCCTTCATTTAAGAAAATGTGGAATTGTTTCACAACTCACGCCACCTGGAACACCACAGCGTAATGGTGTGTCCGAACGTCGTAACCGTACTTTATTAGATATGGTACGTTCTATGATGTCTCTTACCGATCTGCCACTATCGTTTTGGGGTTATGCATTAGAGACAGCTGCATTCACGTTAAATAGGGCACCGTCTAAATCCGTCGAGACAACACCATATGAACTATGGTTTGGCAAGAAACCTAAGGTGTCGTTTCTTAAAGTTTGGGGATGCGACACTTATGTGAAAAAGCTTCAACCTAATAAGCTCGAACCCAAAGCGGAGAAGTGCGTCTTCATAGGATACCCTAAATAAACTATTGGGTACACCTTCTACCACAGATCCGAAGGCAAAATCTTTGTTGCCAAAAATGGGTCCTTTCTAGAGAAGGAGTTTCTCTCGAAAGAAGTGAGTGGGAGGAAAGTAGAACTTGATGAGGTAATTATACCTTCTCTCAAATTGGAAAGTAGCACATCAGAGAAAATCGTTCCCGTGATGCCTACACCAACCAGAGAGGAAGATAATGATAAAGATCATGAAACTTCAGATCAAGTTACTACTGAACCTCGTAGGTCGACCAGAGTACATTCCGCTCTGGAGTGGTACGGTAATCCTATCCTGGAAGTTATGTTGTTAGACAACGGCGAACCTACGAACTATGAAGAAGCTATGATGAGCCCGGATTCTGACAAATGGCTTGAGGCCGTGAAATCTGAGATAGGATCCATGTATGAGAACAAAGTGTGGACTTTGGTGGATTTGCCCGATGATCAGCAAGCCATTGAGAATAAATGGATCTTCAAGAGGAAGACAGACACTGATGGTAATATCACTGTCTACAAAGCACGACTTGTCGCAAAAGGTTTTCGACAAGTTCAAGGGGTTGACTACGATGAGACTTTCTCACCTGTAGCGATGCTTAAGTCTGTCCGAATCATGTTAGCAATTGCCGCATTTTATGATTATGAAATCTGGCAAATGGACGTCAAAACTGCATTCCTTAATGGATTTCTTAAAGAAGAGTTGTATATGATGCAACCAGAAGGTTTTGTCGATCCTAAGGGTGCTAAAAAAGTGTGCAAGCTCCAGTGATCCATCTATGGACTGGTGCAAGCATCTCAGAGTTGGAATATACACTTTGATGAGGTGATCAAAGCATATGGTTTTGTACAAACTTACGATGAAGCCTGTATTTACAAAAAGTTGAGTGGGAGCTCTGTAGCATTTCTAATATTATATGTGGAAGACATATTGTTGATTGGAAATGATATAGAATTTCTGGATGGCGTAAAAGGATACTTGAATAAGAAATTTTCAATGAAAGATCTCGGTGAAGTTGCTTATATATTAGGCATCAAGATCTATAGGGATAGATCGAGACGCTTAATAGGACTTTCACAAAGCACATACCTTGACAAAGTTCTGAAGAAGTTCAAAATGGATCAGTCAAAGAAAGGGTTCTTGCCTGTGTTGCAAGGTGCGAAGTTGAGTCAGACTCAATGCCCGACCACGGCAGAAGATATAGAGAAAATGAAAGTCATTCCCAATGCCTCAGCCATAGGTTCTATTATGTATGCCATGCTGTGTACCAGACCTGATGTGTGCCTTGCCATAAGTTTGACAGGGAGGTACCAAAGTAATCCAGGAGTGGATCACTGGACAGTGGTCAAGAATATCCTAAAGTACCTGAAAAGGACCAAGGACATGTTTCTCATTTATGGAGGTGACGAAGAGCTCGTCGTAAAGGGTTACATCAATGCAAGCTTCGACACTGATCCAGATGACTCTAAGTCGCAGACTGGATACATATTTATATTGAATGATGGAGCTGTCAATTGGTGCAGTTCCAAGCAGAGCGTTGTGGCGGGATCTACGTGTGAAGCGGAGTACATAGCTGCTTCGGAAGCAGCGCATGAAGGAGTTCATATCCGATCTAGGTGTAATACCTAGTGCATCGGGTCCAATGACAATCTTTTGTGACAACATTGGAGCAGTTGCCATAGCCAAGGAGCCCAGGTTTCACAAGAAGACCAAACACATCAAGAGACGCTTTAACTCCATTCATGAATATGTCAAGGATGGAGACATAGAAATTTACAAAGTACACACGGATCTGAATGTGGCAGACCCGTTGACTAAACCTCTTCCACGAGCAAAACATGATCAGCACCAAGACTCCATGGGTGTTGGATTCATTACTATGTAATCTAGATTATTGACTCTAGTGCAAGTGGGAGACTGATGGAAATATGCCCTAGAGGCCACACCTCATGGCTCCATCAGTCAGCAGTTGCTCCAAAATGATGGCCCCAGGAGGGATAACGTCACCGAAGACGTCGTCATCGTCTGATCCGGGAGACCCAGATCTAGGGTTGATGGAAATATGCACTAGAGGCAATAATAAAGTTGTTATTATTTTATATTTCCTTGTTCATGATAAAGGTTTATTATTCATGCTAGAATTGTATTGACCGGAAACTTAAATACATGTGTGAATACTTAAACAAATACCATGTCCCTAGTAAGCCTCTACTAGACTAGCTCATTGATCAAAGATGGTTAAGGTTTCCTAACCATAGACATGAGTTGTCATTTGATAACAGGATCACGTCATTAGGAGAATGATGTGATGGACAAGACCCATCCGTTAGCTTAGCATATGATCGTTCAGTTTATTGCTACTGCTTTCTTAATGTCAAATACATGTTCCTTCGACCATGAGATCATGCAACTCCCGGATACCGGAAGAATACTTTGTGTGTTATCAAATGTCACAACGTAACTGGGTGATCATAAAGATGCTCTACAGGTATCTCCGAAGGTGTCTGTTGAGTTGGCATGGATCGAGACTGGAATTTGTCACTCCGTATGACGGAGAGGTATCTCTGGGCCCTCTCGGTAATACACATCATAAGAAGCTTGCAAGCAAAGTGACTAAGGAGTTAGTTACGGGATGATGTATTACGGAATGAGTAAAGAGACTTGCCGGTAACGAGATTGAACTAGGTATGTAGATATCGACGATCGAATCTCGGGCAAGTAACATACCGACAGACAAAGGGAATTGCGTATGTTGTCATAACGGTTCAACCGATAAATATCTTCGTGGAATATGTAGGAACCAATATGAACATCCAGGTCCCGCTATTGGTTATTGACCGGAGAGTCGTCTCAGTCATGTCTACATCATTCCCGAACCCGTAGGGTCCGCACGCTTAACGTTCGTTGACGATATAGTGTTATATGAGTTATGTGAATTGGTGACCGAATGTTGTTCGGAGTCCCGGATGAGATCACGGGCATGACGAGGAGCTCCGGAATGGTCCAGAGGTAAAGATTGATATATAGGATGATACTATTTGGTCACCGGAAAGGTTTCGGTGCGTACCGGGTAGCCATCGGTTCATCGGAATGGGTTCCGGAGAGTACCGGGAGGGTGATGGGCCTAATGGGCCTTTAGAGGGGAGCACACCATCCCACAGGGGGCTGGCACGCCCCCCCTAAGGCAGCCGGCCCATGGGAGAAAGGAAAGGAGGGGATTCGGCCTCCCCTTCCTTCCCTCTCCCCCCTTTCCTTTCCCTCCCGGCATATATAAGGAAGGGGGGCGCGGCAAGGGCAGGAGCCCAAGTAGGATTCGGCCCTACTTGGGGCACCTCCTGGCTGCCTCATCTCTCCCCCCACCTATATATATATGAGAGGGGGGCGCCACACAACCCACGGCAATCTCTTAGCCGTGTGCGGCGCCCCCCCCCCACCGTTTACTCCCTCGGTCATATTTCCGTAGTGCCCGGCGAAGCCCTGCAGAGATAGTTGCACCATCACCGTCACCACGCCGTCGTGCTGCCGGAACTCATCCACTACTTTGCCCGTCTTGCTAGATCAAGAAGGCGAGGACGTCATCGAGCTGAACATGTGCTGAACGCGGAGGTGCCGTACGTTCGGTACTTGGTCGGTTGGATCACGAAGCTGTTCGACTACATCAACCGCGTTGTCTAAACGCTTCCGCTAACGGTCTATGAGGGTACGTAGACACACTCTCCCCTCTCGTAGCTATGCATCTCCATGGATAGATCTTACATGTGCGTAGAATTTTTTTTGTTTTCCATGCAACGTTCCCCAACAAGGGTTTCCTCCGGAACAGCCCGAGCAAGGTGAGCGTCCAACCTATGGAATGCGCGAACAGGACCAAAGCTCTTCCAGGCGACACCCCAAAGGGGGATGCGATGAGGACGACGCCATCGCCCAACCCGAAATTGGGTCTTAGGCTTTCGCCCGAAGATCTTGAACCAAGTGTAGGAGAGGTCGGAGATATCCATGGCGGTGCCTCTAAGGAGGGAAATGACGCCCGCGAGCGCTGCCACCGCCAGTGGGCAACAAATGGCCATGCCTTCAGCAGGAGCATCTCGGACACGAACTCTATGCGCTGCAATCCGCTGATCCGATGACCTCCCGCGCAGCAGACGCACGGGAGCCACCACCAAGCTGCCTTGACTAGCCACTCACCACAACCCCAGCCGCCAGCACCAACGAACAGACGAGGCCCGCCCAGGCCCATCGGCCCCAGGCTCGTCGGACATTGCCTTGGAGCCCCATGGCTGGTTGGAGATAGCCACTGGAGGGCGGACGTGTTGACGAGCCGCTGCCTCACTGCCGAAGGCGCCGCTGCGCCGGGGAAGACTACCGCGAGCCAAAGCCCAGATCGCGCCCTCCACATCTTCCCAGGGCGGAGCAGCACGGCCCCGCCGCCACCGTCCTTGGCCATGGCTTGGACTTGGCCGGCGCCAGCCTCAGGCGGCGGCGAGGGATCAGGGGAAGGATGAAGCCCGGCGGCGCTGGTGCGTTCGCCCTCGAGTCGCCCGCACGGGGCGACGCGAGGGTACCGTACCGGTTCTTTTCCATCCTGCATGTTGAAACGGGCAGAATACGATTGTACAAAATTAATTTAGTCAAAGTTATGAGTTAAAAAATAGTATAGAGTTTGTGTAACAAGGTGTTAAGAAATGACGACCACTTTCCTTGAAAAATAAGTAAATAACTACTGCTATGCCTATGTAGTTCATTTTAAGATTTGTATGAATATTGTGGAATATATTCATGAGTGGTTTAGAAAAATGTGTTTTCAGATATTTTGGTTTACCACAGAGTCATGAACATAGAGTTCCTCCCCCTCCCCACACCATTGTACTACCGGCAAGGTCACCCAAAGGAAGAAAATGGACTTTCAGTGGGAAATATTAGCTTTACTAATTTCAGCAGGGTGAAAGCTTCTGGTGACTGTTGAGTATATGTGTTATGTGCATATTGTGTATTGGGCCTGCCTCCTAGTTTCTTGTATAGTTGAGGTCCGTGGCCCACCTCTGTACATCATATATACGTGCCTATGCACGAAGAGCAATACATCGTGCAATCATAATCTCATATATGGTATCAGTTTTTATGTTCTAACCCTAGTCTTCCGCTGCCGCCGCCGCCGCACTCCTCCGCGCCGCTGCCGCCGCCGCTTGCGTGCCTCCCGCGCCGGCCGCCGCTAGCGTGCTACGCCAGCCGCTACCCCGATCGCCCGCTAGCCCCACATCCCGCCCGCCTCGCTAGCCGCTGCATCCCCCCACCCGCTGCAGCCCGCCCGCATTGCTGCTGCCGCGCGCCCGCATCGCTGCTGCCCGCCCGCCCGCATCGCAAGCGCTGCTGCCGCACGCCTCGCCCGCCCAGCCGCCACGTCTCGCCGCCAGCCCCACCCACGCGCATCGCCAGGTCGCTGCTGCCGCGCGTATCGCCCGCCAAGCCACCGCATATCACCCGCAGCCGCCGCCAGTCCTCACCCGAGTCGTCCGAGCCGCCCGCCCCGTCCCGTCCTCGCTATGTCGTCCGTCACCTCCTCCGCGTCCACCAACTCTAACCCGTTCGCCGATGCCAACACTCCCGACGTCAATGACATCTGCAACATCTACATCTTCGAGCGTGTGCCGGTTCGTCTCTCGCAGGCGGACTCCTCCTACTACACGTGGAAGACATATTTTTCCCTCGTGTTCCGGGAGTATCACCTCATCGACCACGTGGACGGCACCGTCGACTCCAGCCTCGTCCCCGAGTTCCATGACTGGTCCACCATCAACACCACGATCATCCGCTGGTTCTTCCTCACCATCTCACCGGACCTCTTCCAGACGGTCGTGGCGGACGGTGACGATGCCTGCGCCGTGTGGACCAAGCTGAACGGGCTCTTCACCAACAACCAGCTCCAGCATTGCGTTTTTTTGCAGCAAGAGTTTTTTGGGTGTCACCAGGACAGCACCTCCATCGACGACTATTGTCACCGCCTGAAGACTCTCGCTGACAAGCTCCGCGATATTGGCGCGAAGATCGATGATGACCTCCTCCTCAGCACGCTCATCGCCGGGCTCAACGAGGACTTCGGCAACGCCGCGGCGAACCTCAGCCTCATTCCCAACCTGTCCTTCGCCAAGTTCGTTGCGTACCTCCGCTTGGAGGAGCGGCGGATGAAGCAGGTGAAGGCGCGGGCCATCCACACTGCTCTCACCGCCGGCACCACCCGCGGCGCCTTCGCGGCGCCTCCAGCCACCCCGGTCGCGCCCCTGCCGCGGCGCCACCGCTGTACCCGGCCACCCAGCAGCCGGGGCTGCTCCTGCTGCCCTATGGGCCGCCTGCCCCTCCCGCCCCTCCCGCCGAACGGCGCCGCGGGGGCCGCCGCGGCGGTCAGCAGTAGCAGCCGCAGGGCGCCGGCCAGCCCCGTCAGCAGCAGCAGCAGCAGTTCCAGGTGCCCCCTCCGTGGGCTTCCAGCTACAACCCGTGGACCGGTGTCGTTCAAGCCTACACCATGCCGGTTCCACGGGCTCCTGCACCGACCCTTCCCATGCCGTGCCCACCGGCGCATCAGGTGTACTACGCGGCTCCGCAGCCGTATGGAGGATACCCACTGCTGCAGCTGAGCGGCGCCTACGGTCTCCCTGGGGCCCCACCGCCGCCCTCGTTGGCCCTGCTGCCGGCGCCTTGGGATCCGGCGCTCCTCGCCGCGCTGCACACCGCGCCTACGCCGAACAACTACACTGGAGGCGGTGATTGGTACATGGACACCGGGGCTACGGCTCACATGTTTGCTCATCCTGGTAATCTTGCCTCCTTCACTCCCGTCACCACCGACCGCCGCATCATTGTCGGCGACGGTTCCACCCTCCCTATCACACATGTCGGGCACACTTCTTTTCCTTCTAATTCCATGCCTATTACTTTGTCTAACATACTTGTGTCACCTCATCTTATTAAGAACCTTGTTTTCACTCGTTGTTTAACTCGTGAAAATCCTGTTACTATTGAATTTGACGAGCTTGGTTTTTGTGTCAAGGACGCTCGAACCAGGATGGTACTTCACCGATGTGACAGCCTCGACGAGCTCTATCCGGTGCATCCGCCGTCCAACTCCACCACTGCACCGGTTGCTCTCTCCGCCGGCGTCGATCTCTGGCATGCTCGTTTGGGTCATCCCAACCCCGTCACACTTCGTCATATTCTTAGGAGTTTCAGTTTCTGTTGTAATAAGATAGAGGATCACACCTGTCATGCCTGTCGTGTCGGCAAACATGTTCGCCTCCCGTTTAATAACTCCACCACCATAGCTTCTTTTCCTTTTCAGTTGATTCATAGCGATGTGTGGACCTCTCCGGTTCCTAGTAATTCGGGCTATTTATATTATCTGGTTATCCTTGATGATTATTCTCACTATGTGTGGACGTTTCCTTTATGACGAAAGTCGGATGCACTCTCCACTTTGACGGCTTTTTACTCCTATGTCAGCACGCAGTTTGGGCGTCCCATCCTTGCTCTTCAGACTGACAATGGAAAAGAGTTCGACAACCTTGCTTTCCGCACTTTTCTGTCGCACCACGGCACAGTTTTTCGTCTCACATGCCCGTATACTTCACAGCAGTACGGTCGAGCCGAACGCGTCCTTCGCACTCTGAATGACTGCGTTCGCACGCTCCTGTTCCATGCTAATGTGCCACCTCGTTTCTGGCCGGACGCACTCGCTACTGCTTCACTTCTCCTTAACCTTCGCCCTTGCCACCCACGGTGGAACTATGCACCTCACCATCTTCTCTTCGGTACGCCCCCATCTTATGATGGCTGAAGGAAATATGCCCTAGAGGCAATAATAAAGTTGTTATTTATATTTCCTTATATCATGATAAATGTTTGTTATTCATGCTAGAATTGTATTAACCAGAAACTTAGTACATGTGTGAATACATAGACAAACAGAGTGTCCCTAGTATGCCTCTACTTGACTAGCTTGTTTATCAAAGATGGTTATGTTTCCTGACCATGGACATGTGTTGTCATTTGATGAACAGGATCACATCATTAGAGAATGATGTGATGGACGAGACCCATCCGTTAGCTTAGCATAATGATCGTTAAGTTTTATTGCTATTGCTTTCTTCATGACTTATACATATTCCTCTGACTATGAGATTATGCAACTCCCGAATACCGGATGAACACTTTGTGTGCTATCAAACGTCACAACGTAATTGGGTGATTATAAAGATGCTCTACAGGTGTCTCCGAAGGTGTTTGTTGGGTTGGCATAGATCGAGATTAGGATTTGTCACTCCGAGTATCGGAGAGGTATCTCTGGGCCCTCTCGGTAATGCACATCATATGAAGCCTTGCAAGCAATGTGACTAATGAGTTAGTTATGGGATGATGCATTACGGAACGAGTAAAGAGACTTGCCGGTAACGAGATTGAACTAGGTATGATGATACCGACGATCGAATCTCAGGCAAGTAACATACCATTGACAAAGGGACTAACGTATGTTGTTATGCGGTTTGACCGATAAAGATCTTCGTAGAATATGTAGGAGCCAATATGAGCATCCAGGTTCCGCTATTGGTTATTGACCGGAGATGTGTCTCGGTCATGTCTACATAGTTCTCGAACCCTTAGGGTCCGCACGCTTAACGTTCGATGATGATTTGTATTATGAGTTATGTGATTTGATGACCGAAGTTTGTTCGGAGTCCCGGATGAGATCACAGACATGACGAGGAGTCTCGAAATGGTTGAGACATAAAGATTGATATATTGGAAGGTTATGTTCAGGCACCGGAATGGTTTCGGAAAGGTTCAGACATTTTTCGGAGTACCGGGAGGTTACCGGAACCCCCCGGGGGACTAGTGGGCCTACATGGGCCCTAGTGGAGAGAGGAGGCAGGCGACAGGTGGTGGCCTGCCCCCCCCCCCCCCAAGCCCAAACCGAATTGGACTAGGGGTGGGGGTGCGGCCCCCCTTTCCTTCTTCTCCTCCACCTCTTTCCCCTTCCCTCCCTTCTCCGGAAAGGAAAGGGGAATCCTACTAGGACTAGGAGTCCTAGTAGGACTCCCCCCTTGGCGCGCCCCCTCTAGGCCGGCCGCCTCCTCCCCCCCTGCTTTATATACGGGGGAGGGGGCACCCCAAAGGCACACCAAGAATTTTCTTAGCCGTGTGCGGTGCCCCCCTCCATAGTTTAACACCTCCACTAGTAGAAAAAGGCCCATTTGTCCCGGTTCATAAGGCCCATTTGTCCCGGTTCAGGAACCAGGACTAAAGCCCAACATCTTTAGTCCCGGTTCTTATACGAACCGGGACAGATGGGGCTCCACGTGGCCGTTGCGGCGAGCCCAGAGAGGAGGGCCTTTAGTCCCGGTTGGTAACACCAACCGGGACCAAAGATCATCCACGTGTCAGCAGCTCAGGAGCTGGGGTTTTTGTTTTTTTTTTGAAAGGGGGAGGCGGGGGTTTAGGGGTTTTGTAGGGTTAATTTAGGGGTTTCATATATTGTGTTAGCTAGCTAATAGAGAGAAGTGTCCTCTCTTATCTCCGTGCTTGGTCGACGCTACGTACTATACGTATAGAGAGGACTCGACACGCTAGCTAGTAAGCAAAAGAAGGAAACCATTAAGTACACAAGATCGTCATGAACATATACAGAGAGAAGTGATCGACCTCCTCC
The DNA here is from genome assembly GCA_011799875.1 of Thinopyrum elongatum. NCBI lineage: Eukaryota > Viridiplantae > Streptophyta > Magnoliopsida > Poales > Poaceae > Thinopyrum > Thinopyrum elongatum. Next base: position 59,951,944 of record CM022301.1, on the reverse strand, counting down.
TTCTCCGAGAGATTGGTCGAATAACAAGTTTTCGTATATCTATCCGACGCTACTAGCTACATATATACAATATAAGATCCCTAACATCTGATGTCAAGTTCCACATGGTATTCTCCGGCTGGATTGATCACGTGGTCAAGAAAGAATCCAGCCAATTCCTCTTGAATTGCCTTTAAGCGATCTTGTGGTAGGAGTTCATCCCGCATCTGCCAAATCTAATTTGAAGAAGGGGATCAATACATATATATGAATGAAACTCAACACAAATGATGGTAATAAAATAAAATTGTGAATATTATTGCTTACGCACTTCATATTGTTTTTCAGAGTAGCCCCGCTTAGAGGTCGTTGCATTGTAGATGTACTCGCAAACGTAGTATCCACAAAAATTATTCCCGCCTTCCTGCCACAACCACTTTACGAGAAATAGAGGTCAATCAAACTGATAATCAAGCATTATAAATGGTATTGATGAAACTAGCTAGAATCAATGGGAGATGCGCGGAACTAGCTAGTAGTACTTACTTTTGGGTGTGTAAATCGCAGATCCCCCGGCAGTCCCGGAACTTCTGCGGTGAACACTTTCCAAACCCTACGAGACAAAGAAAATAATTACTTGATATCAGGAAATGAACAAAGTTGCCGATATGGTGCGATAATGATCGATTGAACTTACTTCTTGAGCATTTCAGTCATGGCCGCATACTCCTTGGGATCTTTTCGTTTTGAGTCTAAGACGGTTACTAGTCCCTGCTCAAGCTTAATCTCTAGTAGAATAAAGTGGAAGCTGCACACACATGCATAACTCATCAATTACATTACTATAACCTCGAGTAATAATGGAAACCGAATATGCAAAAGACAGTAACACTCACTTGAAGTTGTAAGGAAAGAGTATTTTATCTTTGTTTTGATTTTTAAGCAACGATTGTAGCAAGTTGGCCTCGGTTTCTTTCGGATTATATTTAACTGTCCATTGTTCTATGAGATTTGTGTTAATGAACCCAATATCATAGATTTGTGCATTTCTGCATTCGACGATCTTCAATCTGCATAATATAGTGAGGATAATTATATATACATGCAATGAAAGAGCTGAGCTATATATAGAGACTCAATTACAGAAGTATAGTACTTACAGACAGTAGCAAGTGATGATTATTTTATCGAGGGCCTTTTGATTGAAAAACTGGAAGAACTCCTCAAATGGAACAGACAACAGATCAATTCCAACGAGGTCGTGCTCCTCTTTAACTCTCAGCGTCAAAATATCCTTCCCAGACTTGCAGGTGTCCATGTACCACTTATGGAATCTTCGCATCCTCGTTGTTAGAGGAGGATCACCAGGTCTGACGAGAGGCTTCCCGTACTGGTATTTGTATTCGTCCACCTCCATTGTATCAAAATGTGCATCGTTGGGCAGGTAATCACCAGGATTGGTACCGGGCAGCATCCCCGGCAGATTTGCGACGATATCGCTAGACACCTTGAGCGGGGGGCACGATTGGTTTGCCTGTTCGCCGAGCTGGGGAATTTTGTTCCCACTTCTTCGTTCTTGTAACCTTTTGTCAGTTGAAGTAGCTCCCGACCGGCGCGCTCCTTCAACTGCCTTTTTAAGAGCGCGGACATGGTTGTCATCCGGCAGAGGCGGTGGTGGTCGCTTCAGGTTCTTCACAGTGCGCTTCAATTTCACCGGATCCATCTTCTCCTCCGGAGGTGGATTTTTCTTTGCAAAAAAGTCCCTCACTTGGGCTTTACAGATCTCCGCGTTTTCCTCGTCGGTCATCTCGTATGGTAACTTCTCTAGAGGCGTGAGAGTCGGACCAAATCTGTATTGCCTCCCGCCTCTGGCTGTACTGCTAGACGCCGGAGCAGTCGGAGTGGCTGCGGCTGTCTTCCTTCGTTGCTTATGAGGCGGAGAAGGAGGCAGAGTGCTACAACGCGCCGGAGCAGCCGGAGCAGCGGCGGCTGTCTTCCGCTGTTGTTGACGAGGCGGAGAAGGAGGCGGGCTGCTCGGACGCGCCGGCGCAGGCGGAGTGCCGCCACGCGCCGAAGCAGCCGGAGAAGGAGGCGGAGTGCCCTGATCACTCGCCAGAGGAGGAGGCGAAGGAGGAGGCGGAGCGCCCTGACTCGCCGGAGGAGGAGGCGGAGGTGTCCAGTTCGGAAGGTTGATGAGCTCCTTCCGCCATAGACATGGAGTCTTCAGAGCAAGACCCAGCTGAGTCTCCCCTTCACCGGTAGGGTGGTCAAGCTGGAGCTCCTCAAATCCCTCCGTTATTTCATCGACCATCACAACAGCATAGCCTTGTGGAATCAGAAGGCAGTGAAAAGTTGCGTCGGGTTGAGGAGGTGTAACAGAGCCGACAGCCGCCTTGACTTTGAGGTGCTGCCATTGCGTCATAAGGTGGCAATCTTGAGCCTCCGTGATAGCATCCACGAGGTAGCTGGGAGCCGTGAAGTCAGGCTGCTGAAGGACCTCAGTGGAAGCCACGCTGCTTCTCCGCTGAGATGGAGGGGTAGCTTCTGGGGTAGCTCCGGCAGGTCGCTGGCTCTGAACTAGTAGTGCTTGTTCCTCTAGCGCTCGTACCCTTGCATTCAGCGACTGCAGTTCTGTCTGCTCCACTTTCCTCCTCCTCTCCCGGGTTTTGTAACCGCCTGCGCTGGGAAACCCAACCTTCCACGCAACGGAGCCTGCCGTGCCTCGTGTTCGTCCAGGGTGCTCAGGATTCCCGAGGGCCTGTGTGAGCTCGTCGTTCTCTTTGTCGGGAACGAACGTCCCTTCCTGCGCTGCGGCGATATACTTCTGAAGCTTCTTGACGGGTATTTCAAGTTGCTCCTTCGTCCAATGGCACTTCCCTGTTTCAGGGTCCAAGGTTCCCCCAACCCCAAAGAACCAAGTCCTTGAACGGTCTGGCCAGTTCAATGTCTCTGGTTCGACCCCTTTATCAAGCAGGTCCTTCTCAGCCTTGTCCCACAACGGACGGGCTTTGAGGTAGCCACCTGACCCCGTGCGATGGTGATACTCCTTCTTTGCAGCATTTTTCTTGTTTGTCGCTGACATCTTCTTACTCTTCTCCGATGTCTTGTGGGCCACAAATGCGGGCCAGTGATCTCTTATCTTCTCAAATCGGCCGGTGAATTCTGGAGTCTTCCCTTTGTCGACAAACGTTGATTTCAACTCATTCTTCCACCTCCTGAATAGATCTGCCATCTTCTTAAGAGCATGAGCCTTGACCAATGGCTCTATAACTAGCTTATCCGGATCCTCCTCTGGCGGTAGGGTGAAATTTGCCTTCAGCGCGGTCCAAAGATCATCTTTCTGTCTATCGTTGACAAAAGACACTTGAGGGTCTTCGCTCTTAGGCTTATTCCATTGGTGGATGCTGATCGGGATCATGTCCCTAACAAGAACCCAGCACTGAGCAGAAAATGCTTCCTTGGTCCGGCTGGGTTCAATCGGTTGGCCATCGCCCTTGATTGCTGTGATCGTGAACCTTTCATCCTGGCGCAACCTTTTCTTCGGGCCTCGTCTCGTTACCGAAGTTTGGCTCGATCCGGAGGGCTAGAAAAGAAGAAAGAAGAGAGTTAATATGTGTACATACCAAAACAATTAATGCATCAATTAGCTAGTCAGCACAGGCTTAATTAATATATATACCTCGCCGGCCTTTGCAACAGCTCCTTCCTCCGTTTGCTCATCGGAGCCATCATAATCATGTCCTTCCACCTCCATTGTTCGATCACCGGAGCCTGCTTCACCCTCTCCTTCCAGACCATCGGTGTCGTCGAGATACGACAAGATATCACCTCCGCCGAGGATTATGTCCCCCAACAACTGTTCTGCTTCGATGTCTCGGTGCTCCATAGTTTCTGCAAATATTACAATATGGCAATTAATATACAAACATGACAGATGGATATATTAGTGCAAACTGTACCGCCTCTCTCATGAATGTCCGATGTCCGGACCGACAAGGGATTTAACAAAATGACGCCATTCTGGATGTGCAGAAAATGGTCCATATTTTTCCTGATCTCATCTACCCTTCTATATGTCATGTTGTCTAGTGTCAAAGAATTCAAGAAAACCATGACTTCATCATTAGCCGGAAATGATAGGCGTATAATGGTACGAAGCTCTTCAAAGTTGTTTTGGAACGAAGTTCCCGATAGAATAATTCGCTCTTTGGTACAAAGTTCAGCAAAGAGCCTTCCGAATATCGCTATTTGGATGGCCTTTGCTGAAATTCATACCAAAAGGCGAATTATTCTATCCGGAACTCCGTTCCAAAACAACTTTGAAGAGCTTCATAGCATCATACGCCTGTTACTTCCGACTAATGATGAAGCCATGGATTTCTTCAATACTTTGACAGACAACATGACATATAGAAGAATATATATATAGATGAGATCAGAAAAAAAATTGGATCAACTTGTGCACATCCATAATGGGGGCATTCTTGATAAATCTATATATGTCAAAATTCAAACTTTGACATATGATCAAATGTTGCATATGTCAAAATTCAAACTTTGACATATGATCAAACTTTGACATATGATCAAACTTTGATATATGATCAAATGTTGCATATGTCAAAATTCAAACTTTGACATATGATCAAACTTTGATATATGTCCACCACGATATAAAATAATACATAGACTTGTTCGGGCGAGAGGGGGTTGATCGACGTCCCCCCTCATGTCGAAGTTACCGGAGTTATCTTCTAGTGGTTTGGGTGGCCTCGAGAGTTTGTCGGGTAGGGGCGGGAGGGGGTAGGAGATCGACAACGCTTTTTTTCTAGGGTTTGGGTGGCCTCGAGAGTTGGTCGCCCGGTATATCAAGAGGGGGGTGAACATTTTACCTTAGTAACTTAGAAAAAAATGTTATCGGTGAGGGGGGTATCGACCCCCCCCCCCTCATGTCAAATATCGGGGAGGGGGCTATATCGAACAACGGACATACATATAGCCACAAACATTATAAAAATGTTATCGGGGAGAGGGATATATCGACCGCCCCCCTCATGTTGAAGTTATCGGGGAGGGGGTATATCGAGAGGGGGGTGAACATTTTACCTTGTAACTTAGAAAAAAATGTTGTCGGGGAGGGGGTATAATCGACCCCCCCCCCCAATGTCAAAGGTATCGGGGAGGGCTATATCGACAACGACATAACATATAGCCACAACATATAAAAAAATGTTACGGGAAGGGTATATCGACCCCCCCCTCATGTTGAATGTTATCGGCGGTGGGAGGTAATATCTGAGAGTTGGGAGAACATTTTACCTTAGTAACTTAGAAAAAAATGTTATCGGGGAGGGGGTGTATATCGACCCCCCCCCCCCTCATGTCAAGTTATCGGGAGGGGCTATATCGACAACGACATACATTAGCCCATAACATATAAAAAATGTTATCGCGGAAGGGGTATATCGACCCTCCCCCCTCATGTTGAAGTTATCGGGAGGGGTATATCGACAACGCATATATACAAGAAAAAATGTTATCGGGGAGGGGGTATATCGACAACGACATACATACATTGAAAAAAGGGTATCCATCTATACATCATAGCCACATACACATATACATGGAAAAAAATGCTATGAAAAAAATACATATATCACAAAAATTAATACACTATAACAAAAAATACATATATGAACAAAAAATGTTCTGAAACAAAAAAAAATACATATATGAACATCCATCATACATATAGCCACATACATACATATATACATTATATATATATTAATATATAATATTAACAAAAAATCATCAATATAAATATGAAAAAAAAATCATCATATACCAAGCCGGGGCGGCGGCGCTCACAGCGGGGCGGCCGGCGAGGGCGACGCCGGGGCGGCGAGGGCTGCGACAGTGGGGGCGGGCCGGGCGTAGGGCGCCGGCGGCGCTCGGGGGCTGCCTGGAGCCACCGACGTCCCGTCCGCAGGGCCCCCGCGCCGTGGGCGGGGACGGCGACGACTGCGCGGACGGCGTCGGCATGCTCGGGGCGGGGCAACGGGCACGGGCGACGGCGACGGCGTCGGGGCAGCCTGCGCGTCGGGGACTGCGATGAAACTGAAAATTTTCACAAGTCTTGCTTATATACACGAAGCATTGGTCCCGGTTCATGACACCAACCGGGACTAATGACCCCCTTTAGTCCCGGTTGGTGCCACCAACCGGACCAAAGGTCTCTTTCATTTTCAGCAGCCCAAAGGGCGGGAAGCAGGGACCTTTGGTCCCGGTTGGTGGCACCACCGGGACTAAGGCATGCATTGGTCCCGGTTGGTGGCACCAACCGGGACTAAAGGGCATGCATTGGTCCCGGTTGGTGCCACGAACCGGTACCAATGCACCCCTTTAGTCCCGGTTGGTGTACAACCGGGACAAAAAGCCTTGTGCTGCCCGTGTCGCGGCCAAAAGTTTAGTCCCACACTCGCTAGTTGAGAGAGCTCGAGAGTGGTTTATAAGCGCTGTTGCGCCCACTCTCTCGAGCTCCTCTCAACTGCAGGCTTTCGGGCCTAAACTCGCACTTTGCCGTGTGGGCCTACTGGGCTGCTGCGGGCTGAATCCTGGCCCATGGTTGGGTTTCTAGTCGTATTCAGGCGGGGTGGCCCAGTAGGCGGCACTTTTTTTATTTTTATTTTGTTTTCTTTGTTGCTTTTATTATTTTTATTTGTTCTACTTACAACACTATTTACTGTTGCTATTTTTATTTATTTTATTAAATTTTATTTTATTTATTTTGTTTCTACTTATTTATTAAAGTTTATTTTGTTTCTACTTATTATTTTTTTTGTTTTCTACTTATTTATTTTATTTTGCTTTTTTGCTTTTTTTTTTTATTTTATGAAAATTCTTTTTCTTTTATGTTTTGGAAGAGAAATCTTTGATATTTTAGTTGCATAATTTTTTATATTTTTAGTTTCAATAATACACAGGTTTAAAAAGTTTTTTAGTTGATTCCTTTAGCTATTAAAGTTTCATTAAGTTTTCTAGTTCATTCTTTTTCTATTAGAGTTTCATCAAAGTTTTCTAGTTCATTCTTTTAGTTTATTATTTTTGCTATTAGAGTTTCATAAAAGTTGAGAGGGTTCGGCAAAAACTGGATGCACTTCGTGTCACAAATGGACAATCTCTTTCGAAGTATCAGGGTTTCGGACGAAAACTCATCTGTTACAAAGGGATTTAATTTTTTTGAACTTATTTGAACTCTAGACTTTTTGTGTGCTCAAAATGACCATTCAAAGCAACTCATCAATTTTTAACCCTTTCTGACTTCTCATCTGTTATTTTTCATGCATTTACTGATTTTTTGAGCTAAATGACCCTGAAATTGAAAAGCACTTCAAATGAACTCTGAAGAGGTTGAAATGAGCATGATATCATCATTTCACCCACATAGCATGTGCTAAAAAGTTGAGAGGTTACGGCAAAACTGATGCACTTCATGTACAAATGGACAATCTCTTTCGAAGTATCAGGTTTCGGACGAAACTCATCTGTTACAAAGGGGATTTCATTTTTTGAACTTATTTGAACTCCACACCTTTTTGTGTGCTCAAAATGAACCATTTAAAGCAACATCATCTATTTTCAACCCTTTCTGAGTTCATCTGTTATTTTTCATGCATTTACTGATTTTTTCTGAGCTAAATGACCCTGAAATTGAAAACACTTCAAATGAACTCTGAAGAGGTTGAAAATTGGCATGATATCATCATTTCACCCACATAGTTTGCTAAAAAGTTGAGAGGGTTACGGCAAAAACTGGATGCACTTCGTGTACAAAATGGACAATCTCTTTCGAAGTATCAGGGTTTCGGACAAAAACTCACCTGTTACAAAGGGATTTCATTTTTTTGAACTAATTTGAACTCCAGACTTTTTGTTGTGCTCAAAATGAACCATGCAAAGCCACATCATCAATTTTCAACCCTTTCTGACTTCATCTGTCTTCACTTTTCTTCGCTTTGTCCTTTGCTTATTGGCGCCGTAACCAGGGATATTCTTAATCGCTTAACAGGGTGCTTGGGTCACTTGACTTTGAAGGAGGAATTTCATGAAACTTTTCATAATCTTCAGACATGTCTGTCTTACCCCTCCACTCCCACGATGTCTCTTTTCCCTGAAAGAACTATGTGGCGCTTTGGCTCATCGTATGATGTATTCGCTTCCTTATCTTTTCTTTTCTCGGTTTGGTAGACATGTCCTTCACATAGAAAACCTGCGCCACATCATTGGCTAGGACGAATGGTTCGTCTGTGTACCCAAGATTGTTCAGATCCACTGTTGTCATTCCGTATGTGGCTCTACCTGTACCCCGCCTCCTGACAGATTGACCCATTTGCACTTAAACAAGGGACCTTAAAATCATGTCCGTAGTCAAGTTCCCATATGTCCACTATGTAACCATAATATTGGTCCTTTCCCCTCTTGGTTGCTGCATCAAAGCGGACACCACTGTTTTGGTTAGTGCTCTTTTGATCTTGGGTGATCGTGTAAAATGTATTCCCCCTTTATCTCGTATCCTTTGTAAGTCAATACAGTCGAAGATGGTCCCCTGGACAACGAGTACAGCTCATCAGAAACAGTGTTGTCACCTCTGAGATGTGTTTCCAACCAACTGCCGAAAGTCCTGATGTGTTCACATGTAATCCAGTCGTCACACTGCTCCGGGTGTTTGGAGCGCAGAATGTTCTTGTGTTCATCGACATACGGGGTCACCAAGGTAGAGTTCTGTAGAACTGTGTAGTGTGCTTGAGACCAAGAATGCCCGTCCCTGCATATTATTGAGTCCCCTCCTAGCGTGCCTTTTCCAGTCAGTCTCCCCTCATACCGCGATTGAGGGAGACCAATCTTCTTAAGGTCAGGAATGAAGTCAACACAAAACCCAATGACATCCTCTGTTTGATGGCCCATGGAGATGCTTCCTTCTGGCCTAGCGCCGTTACGGACATATTTCTTTAGGACTCCCATGAACCTCTCAAAGGGGAACATATTGTGTAGAAATACGGGGCCCAGAACGACAATCTCGTCGACTAGATGAACTAGGACGTGCGTCATGATATTGAAGAAGGATGGTGGGAACACCAGCTCGAAACTGACAAGACATTGCGCCACATCACTCCTTAGCCTTGGTATGATTTCTGGATCGATCACCTTCTGAGAGATTGCATTGAGGAATGCACATAGCTTCACAATGGCTAATCGAACGTTTTCCGGTAGAAGCCCCCTCAATGCAACCGGAAGCAGTTGCGTCATAATCACGTGGCAGTCATGAGACTTTAGGTTCTGAAACTTTTTCTCTGCCATATTTATTATTCCCTTTATATTCGACGAGAAGCCAGATGGGACCTTCATACTGAGCAGGCATTCAAAGAAGATTTCCTTCTCTTCTTGGGTAAGAGTGTAGCTGGCAGGACCTTCATACTGCTTTGGAGGCATGCCGTCTTTTTCGTGCCAACGTTGCAGGTCCTCCCATGCTTCCGGTGTATCTTTTGTCTTTCCATACACGCCCAAGAAGCCTAGCAGGTTCACGCAAAGGTTCTTTGTCACGTGCATCACGTCAATTGAAGAGCGGACATCTAGGTCTTTCCAGTAGGGTAGGTCCCAAAATATAGATTTCTTCTTCCACATGGGAGCGCGTCCCTCAGCATCATTTGGAACAGATAGTCCGCCGGGACCCTTTCCAAAGATTACGTGTAAATCATTGACCATAGCAAGTACGTGATCACCGGTACGCATGGCGGGCTTCTTCCGGTGATCTGCCTCGCCTTTGAAATGCTTGCCTTTCTTTCGACATTGATGGTTGGTCGGAAGAAATCGACGATGCCCCAGGTACACATTCTTCCTGCATTTGTCCAGGTATATACTTTCGGTGTCAGCTAAACAGTGCGTGCATGCGTGGTATCCCTTGTTTGTCTGTCCTGAAAGGTTATTGAGAGCAGGCCAATCATTGATGGTTACAAACAGCAACGCATGCAGGTCAAATTCCTCCTGTCTATGCTCATCCCACACACGTACACCGTTTCCATTCCACAGCTGTAAAAGTTCTTCAACTAATGGCCTTAGGTACACATCAATGTCGTTGCCGGGTTGCTTAGGGCCTTGGATGAGTACTGGCATCATAATGAACTTCCGCTTCATGCACAGCCAAGGAGGAAGGTTATAGATACATAGAGTCACGGGCCAGTTGCTGTGATTGCTGCTCTGCTCCCCGAAAGGATTAATGCCATCCGCGCTTAAACCAAACCATACGTTCCTTGGGTCACCTGCAAACTCAGTCCGGTACTTTCTCTCGATTTTTCTCCACTACGACCCGTCAGCAGGTGCTCTCAACTTCCCGTCTTTCTTACGGTCCTCTCTGTGCCATCGCATCAACTTGGCATGCTCTTTGTTTCTGAACAGACGTTTCAACCGTGGTATTATAGGAGCATACCACATCACCATGGCAAGAACCCTCTTCCTGGGGGGCTCGCCGTCAACATCACCAGGGTCATCTCGTCTGATCTTATACCGCAATGCACCGCATACCGGGCATGCGTTCAAATCCTCGTACGCACCGTGGTACAGGATGCAGTCATTAGGGCATGCATGTATCTTCTGCACCTCCAATCCTAGAGGGCATACGACCTTCTTTGCTGCGTACGTACTGTCGGGCAATTCGTTATCCTTTGGAAGCTTCTTCTTCAATATTTTCAGTAGCTTCTCAAATCCTTTGTCAGGCACAGCATTCTCTGCCTTCCACTGCAGCAATTCCAGTACGGTACCGAGCTTTGTGTTGCCATCTTCGCAATTGGGGTACAACCCTTTTTGGTGATCCTCTAACATGCGATCGAATTTCAACTTCTCCTTTTCACTTTCGCACTATCTCCTTGCATCAACAATGACCCGGCGGAGATCATCATCAGGCACATTGTCTGGTTCCTCTTGATCTTCAGCTTCCCCCATTGCAGCATCATCGTATTCAGGGGGCACATAGTTGTCATCGTCCTCTTCTTCTTCGCTGTCTTCCATCATAACCCCTATTTCTCCGTGCCTGGTCCAAACATTATAGTGTGGCATGAAACCCTTATAAAGTAGGTGGGTGTGAAGGATTTTTTGGTCAGAGTAAGACTTCGTATTCCCACATATAGGGCATGGACAACACATAAAACCATTCTGCTTGTTTGCCTCAGCCACTTCGAGAAAATTATGCACGCCCTTAATGTACTCGGAGGTGCGTCTGTCACCGTACATCCATTGCCGGTTCATCTGCGTGCATTATATATAATTAAGTGTGTCAAAAACCATTACAAAACATCATGAATAGATAAGTGACCAAATTAATAGAAGTTCATCATCACATTAAAACCAAAGTTCATACATAGTTCTCATTGAACAACATATAGCTCTTCAGAGCATCTAATTAAACCATACATTATTGAAACTATGTAAAACATTTCAATGCAACAACAAATGCGATCATAATCGCAACCAAGGTAACAATTGATCCAACGGCATAATGATACCAAGCCTCGGTATGAATGGCATATTTTCTATACTTTCTAATCTTGAAGCGCATTGCATCCATCTTGATCTTGTGGTCATCGACGACATCCGCAACATGCAACTCCAATATCATCTTCTCCTCCTCAATTTTTTTTAATTTTTCCTTCAAGTAATTGTTTTCTTCTTCAACTAAATTTAACCTCTCGCCAATAGGGTCGGTTGGAATTTCCGGTTCACATACCTCCTAGATAAAAAAAATCTATGTCACGTTGGTCGGCATAATTGTCATAAACAACAAATGAACCAAATAGTTATAAAATATAATATATACCACATCTGAATCATAGACAGGACGAGGGCCGACGGGGGCGGATACCAAAACCATCGCACTATATAATAACAAACAATAATAAAAGTAAGAAAATTATACAAGTATCTATGTAAATCATACAAGTAAGAATTTTTTTCATTTATAAAGAAGATAAGAACAAGAGGCTCACCACGGTTATGCCGGCGACGAGATCGGCGCGGGCGATCGACGGTGGTGAAGACGGGGACGGGACGTGACGGACCGCTAAACCTAGACAAATCTTGAGGAAAATGGAGCTTGAAGGTCGAGTTTGGAGAGGAGAAAGCTTAAGTAGTGTTGCTCGGGCATTTCATCGAACACCTCATGTGCATAGGAGGTGAGCTAGAGCACCACAAACACCTCCCTTCGCCGGCCAGAAAAAACAGAGTAGTGGAGTGCTCTGCTCGCGGGCGAGGGGTATATATAGGCACAACATTGGTCCCGGTTCATGGTTGGAACCGGGACTAAAGGCCACCCTTTGGTCCCGGTTCCAGCCACGAACCGGGACCAATGGATGTGGGCCAGGAGCGAGGCCCATTGGTCCCGGTTCGTGTCTGGAACCGGGACCAAAGGGTCCAGACGAACCGGGACCAATGCCCCACGAGCCCCGGCCGGCCCCCTGGGCGCACGAACCGGGACGTATGCCCCCATGTGTCCCGGTTCCTGACTGAACCGGGACTAATGGGCTGGCCTGGCCTGGACCAAAGCCCTGTTTTCTACTAGTGCTCGGTCATATCGTCGTAGTGCTTAGGTGAAGCCCTGCGCCGGTAACTTCATCATCACCGTCGCCACGCCGTCGTGCTGACGGAACTCTCCCTCGTCCTCAACTGGATCAAGAGCTCGAGGGACGTCATCGAGCTGAACGTGTGCTGAACTCGGAGGTGTCGTACATTCGGTGCTTGATCGGTTGGATCGCGAAGACGTTCGACTACATCAACCGCGTTAAGCTAACGCTTCCGCTTTCGGTCTACGAGGGTACGTGGACATACTCTCCCCCTCTCGTTGCTATGCATCTCCAAGATAGATCTTGCGTGAGCGTAGGAATTTTTTTGAAATTACACGTTCCCCAACAGTGGTATTAGAGCCAGGTCTATGCGTAGATGATATGCACGAGTAGAACACAAAGAGTTGTGGGCGATAATAGTCATACTGCTTACCACCAACGTCTTACTTTGATTCGGCGGTATTGTTGGATGAAGCGGCCCGGACCGACATTACATGACCGCGTTCATGAGACTGGTTCTACCGACGTGCTTTGCACAAAGGTGGCTGGCGGGTGTCTGTTTCTCCAACTTTAGTTGAATCGAGTTTGACTACGGCCGGTCCTTGTTGAAGGCTAAAACAGCACACTTGACGAAAAATCGTTGTGGTTTTGATGCGTAGGTAAGAACAGTTCTTGCTAGAAGCCCGTAGCAGCCACGTAAAACTTGCAACAACAAAGTAGAGGACTTCTAACTTGTTTTTGCAGGTTATGATGTGATGTGATATGGTCAAGACATGATGTGATATACGTTATTGTATGAGATGATCATGTTTTGTAAAAGTTATCGGCAACTGGTAGGAGCCTTATGGTTGTCGCTTTATTGTATGAAATGCAATCGCCATGTAATTGCTTTACTTTATCACTATGCGGTAGTGATAGTCGTAGAAGCAATAGTTGGCGAGACGACAACGACGCTACGATGGAGATCAAGGTGTCAAGCCGGTGACGACGGAGATCATGACGGTGCTTTGGAGATGGAGATCAAAGGCACAAGATGATGATGGCCATATCATGTCATATATTTTGATTGCATGTGATGTTTATCTTTTATGCATTTTATTTTGCTTAGTACGGCGGTAGCATTATAAGATGATCCCTCACTAAATTTCAAGGTATAAGTGTTCTCCCTGAGTATGCACCGTTGTGACAGTTCGTCGTGCCAAGACACCACGTGATGATCGAGTGTGATAAGCTCTACGTTCACATACAATGGGTGCAAGCCAGTTTTGCACGTGCAGAATACTCAGGTTAAACTTGATGAGCCTAGCATATGCAGATATGGCCTCGGAACACTGAGACCGAAAGGTCGAACGTGAATCATATAGTAGATATGATCAACATAGAGATGTTCACCATTGAAAACTACTCCATCTCACGTGATGATCGGACATGGTTTAGTTGATATGGATCACGTGATCATTTAGATGACTAGAGGGATGTCTATCTAAGTGGGAGTTCTTAAGTAATATGATTAATTGAACTTAATTTATCATGAACTTAGTACCTGATAGTTTTTGCATATCTATGTTGTTGTAGATCAATGGCCCGTGCTACCGTTCCCTTGAATTTTAATGCGTTCCTAGAGAAAGCTAAGTTGAAAGATGATGGTAGCAACTACACGGACTGGGTCCATAACTTGAGGATTATCCTCATTGCTGCACAGAAGAATTATGTCCTTGATGCACTGCTAGGTGAAAGGCCTACTGCAGGAGCAGATGCTGATGTTATGAACGTCTGGCAAGCTCGATTTGATGACTACTCGATAGTTCAGTGTGCCATGCTTTACGGCTTAGAATCGGGACTTCAAAGACGTTTTGAACGTCATGGAGCATATGAGATGTTCCAAGAGTTGAAGTTAATATTTCAAGCAAATGCCCGAGTTGAGAGATATGAAGTCTCCAACAAGTTCTATAGCTGCAAGATGGAGGAGAATAGTTATGTCAGTGAACATATACTTAGAATGTCTGGGTACCATAACCACTTGACTCAGCTGGGATTTAATCTTCCTGATGATAGTGTCATTGACAGAGTTCTTCAATCACTGCCACCAAGCTATAAAGGCTTCGTGATGAACTATAATATGCAAGGGATGGAAAAGACAATTCCCGAGCTCTTCGCGATGCTAAAGGCTGCGGAGGTAGAAATCAAAAAGGAGCATCAAGTGTTGATGGTTAACAAGACCACTAGTTTCAAGAAAAAGAGCAAAGGGAAGAAGGGGAACTTCAAGAAGAATAGCAAGCAAGTTGCTACTCCCGGAAAGAAGCCCAAGTCTGGACCTAAGCCTGAAACTGAGTGCTTCTACTGCAAAGGGAGTGGTCACTGGAAGCGGAACTGCCCCAAGTATTTGGCGGATAAGAAGGATGGCAAAGTGAACAAAGGTATATTTGATATACATTTTATTGATGTGTACCTTACTAATGCTCGTAGTAGCACCTGGGTATTTGATGCTGGTTCTGTTGCTCATATTTGCAACTCGGAACAGGAGTTACGGATTAAACGAAGATTGGCTAAGGACGAGGTGACGATGCGCGTGGGAAATGGTTCCAAAGTCAATGTGATCGTCGTCGGCACGCTACCTCTACATCTACCTTCGGGATTAGTTTTAGACCTGAATAATTGTTATTTGGTGCCAGCGTTGAGCATGAACATTATATCTGGATCTTGTTTGATGCGAGACGGTTATTCATTTAAATCAGAGAATAATGGTTGTTCTATTTATATGAGTAATATCTTTTATGTTCATGCACCCTTGAGGTTGAATCTCGACTGTAGTGATACACATATTCATAACATTGAAGCCAAAAGATGCAAAGTTAATAATGATAGTGCAACTTATTTGTGGCACGGCCGTTTAGGTCATATTGGTGTAAAGCACATGAAGAAACTCCATGCTGATGGGCTTTTGGAATCACTTGATTATGAATCACTTGATACTTGCGAACCATGCCTCATGGGCAAGATGACTAAGACTCCGTTCTCCGGAACAATGGAGCGGGCAACTGACTTATTGGAAATTATACATACTGATGTATGCGGTCCGATGAGTGTTGAGGCTAGCGGCGGGTATCGTTATTTTCTGACCTTCACAGATGATTTGAGCAGATATGGGTATATCTACTTAATGAAACATAAGTCTGAAACATTTCAAAAGTTCAAAGAATTTCAGAGTGAAGTGGAAAATCATCGTAACAAGAAAATAAAGTTTCTATGATCTGATCGTGGAGGTGAATATTTGAGTTATGAGTTTGGTCTTCATTTGAAACAATGTGGAATAGTTTCGCAACTCACGCCACCTGGAACACCACAGCGTAATGGTGTGTCCGAATGTCGTAACCGTACTTTATTAGATATGGTGCGATCTATGATGTCTCTTACCGATTTACCACTATCGTTTTGGGGTTATGCATTAGAGACAGCTGCATTCACGTTAAATAGGGCACCATCTAAATCCGTTGAGATGACACCATATGAACTGTGGTTTGGCAAGAAACCTAAGCTGTCGTTTCTTAAAGTTTGGGGCTGCAATGCTTATGTGAAAAAGCTTCAACCTGATAAGCTCGAACCCAAATCGGAGAAATGCATCTTCATAGGATACCCAAAGGAGACTGTTGGGTACACCTTCTATCTGTAACACCCCCTTGTAATAAGCTCTGTGACACTCTGTTAAAATTGCCAAGTCGTGATCATTTGCAGTGCCAAGTCATATGGGTTAATGATCCAATTCAAATTCACATCTGAAAATCAACTCAAATTCAAAAGTGAAATATAAAGTTGGTTAAACTCTGTTGGGAAAATGTTCATTAAAGGGCAAATAATCCAGGAACATTTCTAAAATCAACAACAAGATAATTGGAGTTGGATAAATGACTCAAACAAGATGAAACAGTCCCAAAACAACAATATTTAATATATTTAAAATCATATCAAATTCCAATAAACTTCTTTTCTGTCCAAACCACTTTTTGGAGAGAGATAATATTGCATTGCAATATTTGGGCCAACTTCCACATTTTTCAAAAGAGCACAAGTGGCCTAATCATTTTGAAACAGAAAAAGAATAAAAGAAAAGGAAGAAGAGAAATAAGAAAAAGGAAAACGCTACTGTTGGCTGGGCCTAAGTGCACAGTGTGCAGGCCCAGTCCAACAGCAGCCCACGACGTCTCCCTCCTCCCCGTGTCGGCCGCGCCCTGGCCGCATGCGCGCGCGCCAGCCGGGCAGCGACACGACGACGGTGCCGACGCCACCGACAGCCGGAGGGGATAAGGGCGAAGTCGAGAGGAGGGGATAAGGGCGAAGTCGAGCCGTTCCCCCTGGCCACCCCGTTCACTCTCCCCTCTCCTCCCTCACTCGCTCCGCCCCTCGCTTCCTCCCAGATCCGGCCACCGAGCGCCGTCGTCGCCGCACTTCGCCATTTGCCGTGGCCACCGGCGACCCCGTACTCGTCCACCGTGCCGGCCAGCTCCGCCGTCGTCTTCCTCATCTACTGGAGGCCTCAGCTGGAGCTGGGGAGCACGGAGCCACTGGATCCCCTTCGATCTCAACTGCGTTCACCGTCGTTCGTCTTCGTCTCCGGCGACACCTCTGCAGCTCCTAAGCTGACACCGGGCCATCTTGTGCCTCCCCGATGAGCTCCTCGTCCTTCCCTACTCCCTGCTGGTCCTGTCGCGTAGTCTAGCTACCTCTCCCACGCGCGCCCGAACACAGCGCCGTGGAGCTCGTCGACGGCGAGTCTCCGGTGACCAAATGGTCACGGGGTCGCGCCCGTTGTGCTCAGTGCGTCGAGTAGAGCTCCGCTGGCCCAGCCGTTCGCCCTTTTGCGTGCTAGAACCCCGAACCCATCGGCACCCGAACTCCGACGTCCGCCACGATGCTCGCCGCCGTCGCTGCACGCCGTCTCCGGCCACGCCACCGCCCGGGATCGACGCGGCGTTGCACGCACGTTCGAACGCGACCAAGAACACGCGAAACGGGGCACTACAGAGGATTTCATACGCCTGCCGGCGTTCGGCCGCTGCGCGCGAGCTCGCCGGAGCAACTCCGGCGGCTCCGCTGAGCTGGCACCGGCGGGGCCCGCCTCTGTGACGCTGCCCGTGGGCCCTGCGGGCCCACCAACCAGTGCTGACTGGGTCAACCCTGCTGACTGGGCAGCCCTCGGCCACTGACATGTGGGACCCAGTTCAAAATCAGTCTAATTAAATGTTTTATAATTAAAAATAATTAGATTAACCTAATGTCTCTTTGACATGTGGGGTCCACCCCCTAATTAACCCTGGTAATTAAACTAATTCATTGATTAAAGAAACAGAGGCTGACATGTGGGTCCCACTGGACCCACATGTCATATTTGACTGGTCAGCGGCGCTGTTGACCGCTGACGTCACAATGATGTCATGCTGACGTCATAATTCATTTTATGTAATTAAAGTAATTCCAGAAATTCAAATAAACTTTGAAAAATCATAACTTTTAAACCGTAGCTCGGATCGAAAAAGTTAAAACATAAAACTTGCTCAGAACAACGAGCCGAGTCTGATCGTGCTGTCTGTTTCTTCATCGGAACCCCCTACGTAGAAGAACTCGTAACTCCGGACCCGAATCCGGTAGATGAATAGTGCACACACGTCGGATAATAAATCCCAGATTAATTCTAAAAATAACTAAAATGACTTAGATGCATAATTAGACAACCCTGCACTGCATCATAGCATCACACGCACCGTATTGCATTTGTTTGCATTATGTTTACCTGTTTCTTCCCCCTCTTCTCTCTCGGTAGACCCCGACGTTGACGTAGCTCCCGAGGCAGACGTAGCTCAGGAGTACGACTACGTCCCCGACGATACCACTGAAGACCTTGCCCTTGCCCCCGAGCAAACAGGCAAGCACCCCCATTTTGAGCATGCCTATATCGCCTATTCTCTTCTCTCTTATGCTTGCATTAGAACTGCTACTGCTATTGTTTTCCTATATCTGTTGCATAGCATGTTTATTGTAACCTGCCTTGCTTCCTTACTGGTTATCCTAAACTGCTTAGTATAGGCTGGGTAGAGTCACGACAGAGACCCCCACTTGATCCCGACTGCCCTGCTGGATATCAGAAGACCAGACCATCGGGATTGAAGACCAGACCCTGGCACCGCACATCACTTCCCCTTAGTTGCCGACACTGCTGGGTTACCGTCGAGTGCCGAGGGTGATACCTCGTCAGCACTTTTGATGTTAACCTTGTAGGTTAGTTACTCGGTCGTGGTAAGCGAGGGTGATTCCTCCTACACCACCCCCGATAACGACATCGTCGCGCAACTCCTCAAGTGTGGACCTCGAGGGTGATTCCTCCTTCGTTCACCTTGACATTAACATCAGGTGGGGTTCCATCGAGGGTGATTCCTCAGGGCTCCCCTGGTGTCAGACACACAGATACTGTTGTTGAGTTGACTTGCACTAAACCATGATACTAAAGACGGGTCGGCCCTGAGGGGTACCCGCGCGAGCTTATTGCGAAGTGATGTGGAGTCGGGTTGACCTGGATGGTGCCCGCGAGATAACTACGAGGCATGGCCGGGCATTCCTAGCCCTTGCCGCAAGTCCTCGAGACGGGGCGACGGGGTCACATCGATTGTGAGTCTCTGCTCGTTACCGCGCGCTCCTAAAACACTTAACGGTTTGGATATTTGATCCGAGGGGCCTCTGGCCCGATAGCACTAACCATCACGTGGGCATAGTATGGGCGTTCTGCGTCGTATACTTCAGCCGGAGCTTAATGGACGTCAGCGACTGAGCGGCGCGCGCTGAATTGGACTGGGAACGCAATCGCGCTTGTATAAGGGGTTGCTAGGTCTGCTTTCAGCCGCGTACGCAACGTGCAGGAGTTCCCGGGGCGAAGGCCCAAGACCCCTGGGCGCATAGGTTTAGTCCGGCGTGCTGACCTCTCTGTTAGGTATTCGGTCGGGTTGCGGCGTGTTGCTTAGCCGAGGCCGGGCATGACCCAGAAAAGTTTGTCCGGCCAGAGTTAAGCGAGCGTGGTGGGTAAGTTGGTGCACCCCTGCAGGGAAGAAACTTCTATCGATAGCCTGTCCTACGGTAACGGACACTCGGAGTTGTATCCCGATCGGTACAACTAGAACATGTGATGAGAACTGGATAGTACGGCTCTGGGATTGCTTTCTCGCAGGGAGTCGAGAAAGGATCTCAGGTCGAGGTTGATGATACTAGTACTACTACTTTACATTATGTTCATCTGCTCTCTCCTGATGCTGCAAGACTGTCGAAGATTGTTGAAGATGCTAGTCTTCGATAGGACTAGGCTCTCTCCCTCTATTCTGGCATTTCTGCAGCCCAGTCCACATATACAGCCATTCCTTTGACAATGATGCATATGTAGTGTAGATCCTTGCTTGCTGAGTACTTCGGATGAGTACTCACGTTTGCTTTATTTTCTTTTCCCCCATTTTCCATTTGATGCCACCAGACGACGGAGCCCCTGAGCCAGACGCCCCAGCCGACGACCAGTACTACTACCCACCTGGCGAGTACTACTACTACGAGGAGCCGTTTGACGACCAGGAGTAGGATCGGAGGGTCCAGGGCAGGAGGCCTACGCCTTTCGATCGTAGTATTTTATTTTACCCCGCCTCTGTGAAGGCTTATCTCTCTCTCTCTCTCTCTCTCTGTATTATATCTGTACTCATATATCTAATGCTTCCGCTGACGCTTGTATGCCATCGAGCTATGTATTCGAGCCCTCGAGGCCCTGGCTTGTAATATTAAGCTTGTATGACTTTATTTATGTTTTAGAGTTGTGTTGTGATATCTTCAAGTGAGTCCTTAGGCTTGATCGTGCGCATTTGCGTGTATGATTAGTGCACGATTAAACCGGGGTCGTCACACTATCACAGATCCGAAGGCAAGATATTCGTTGCTAAGAATGGATCATTTCTAGAGAAGGAGTTTTTCTCGAAAGAAGTGAGTGGGAGGAAAGTAGAACTTGATGAGGTAATTGTACCTTCTCCTGAATTGGAAAGTAGTTCATCACAGAAATCAATTCCAGTGATGCCTACACCAATTAGTGAGGAAGTTAATGATGATGATCATGAAACTTCGAATCAAGTTACTACCGAACCTCATAGGTCAACCAGAGTACGTTCCGCACCAGAGTGGTACGGTAATTCTGTTCTGGAAGTCATGTTACTAGACCATGACGAACCTACGAACTATGAGGAAGCGATGATGAGCCCAGATTTCGAAAAATGGCTTGAGGCCATGAAATCTGAGATGGGATCCATGTATGAGAACAAAGTGTGGACTTTGGTTGACTTGCCCGATGATCGGCAAGCCATAGAGAATAAATGGATCTTCAAGAAGAAGACTGACGCTGACGGTAATATTACTGTCTACAAAGCTCGACTTGTTGCGAAAGGTTTTCGACAAGTTCAAGGAGTTGACTACGATGAGACCTTCTCACCCGTAGCGATGCCTAAGTCTGTCCGAATCATGTTAGCAATTGCCGCATTTTATGATTATGAAATTTGGCAAATGGATGTCAAAAATGCATTCCTTAATGGATTTCTTAAAGAAGAGTTGTATATGATGCAACCAGAAGGTTTTGTCGATCCTAAAGGTGCTAACAAAGTGTGCAAGCTCCAGCGATTCATTTATGGACTGGTGCAAGCATCTCGGAGTTGTAATATACGCTTTGATGAAGTGATCAAAGCATATGGTTTTATACAGACTTTTGGAGAAGCCTGTATTTACAAGAAAGTGAGTGGGAGCTCTGTAGCATTTCTGATATTATATGTGGATGACATATTGTTGATTGGAAATGATATAGAATTTCTGGATAGCATAAAAGGATACTTGAATAAGAGTTTTTCAATGAAAGACCTCGGTGAAGCTGCTTATATATTGGGCATCAAGATCTATAGAGATAGATCAAGACGCTTAATAGGACTTTCACAAAGCACATACCTTGATAAAGTTTTGAAGAAGTTCAAAATGGATCAGTCAAAGAAAGGGTTCTTGCCTGTGTTGCAAGGTGTGAAGTTGAGTAAGACTCAATGCCCGACCACTGCAGAAGATAGAGAGAAAATGAAAGGCATTCCCTATGCCTCAGCCATAGGTTCTATCATGTATGCAATGCTGTGTACCAGACCTGATGTGTGCCTTGCTATAAGTTTAGTAGGGAGGTACCAAAGTAATCCAGGAGTGGATCACTGGACAGCGGTCAAGAACATCCTGAAATACCTGAAAAGGACTAAGGATATGTTTCTCGTTTATGGAGGTGACAAAGAGCTCGTCGTAAATGGTTACGTTGATGCAAGCTTTGACACTAATCCGGATGACTCTAAGTCACAAACCGGATACGTATTTATATTGAATGGTGGAGCTATCAGTTGGTACAGTTCCAAGCAGAGCGTCGTGGCGGGATCTACGTGTGAAGCGGAGTACATAGCTGCTTCGGAAGCAGCAAATGAAGGAGTCTGGATGAAGGAGTTCATATCCGATCTAGGTGTAATACCTAGTGCATCGGGTCCAATGAAAATCTTTTGTGACAATACTGGAGCAATTGCCTTGGCGAAGGAATCCAGATTTCACAAAAGAACCAAACACATCAAGAGACGCTTCAATTCCATCCACGATCAAGTCAAGGAGGGAGACATAGAGATTTGCAAAATACATACAGATCTGAATATTGCAGACCCGTTGACTAAGCCTCTTCCACGAGCAAAACATGATCAGCACCAAGACTCCATGGGTGTTAGAATCATTACTATGTAATCTAGATTATTGACTCTAGTGCAAGTGGGAGACTGAAGGAAATATGCGCTAGAGGGAATAATAAAGTTGTTATTTATATTTCCTTATATCATGATAAATGTTTATTATTCATGCTAGAATTGTATTAACCGGAAACTTAGTACATGTGTGAATACATAGACAAACAGAGTGTCCCTAGTATGCCTCTACTTGACTAGCTTGTTTATCAAAGATGGTTATGTTTCCTGACCATGGACATGTGTTGTCATTTGATGAACAGGATCACATCATTAGAGAATGATGTGATGGACGAGACCCATCCGTTAGCTTAGCATAATGATCGTTAAGTTTTATTGCTATTGCTTTCTTCATGACTTATACATATTCCTCTGACTATGAGATTATGCAACTCCCGAATACCGAAGGAACACTTTGTGTGCTATCAAACATCACAACGTAACTGGGTGATTATAAAGATGCTCTACAGGTGTCTCCGAAGGTGTTTGTTGGGTTGGCATAGATCGAGATTAGGATTTGTCACTCCGAGTATCGGAGAGGTATCTCTGGGCCCTCTCAGTAATGCACATCATATGATGCCTTGCAAGCAATGTGACTAATGAGTTAGTTATGGGATGATGCATTACGGAACGAGTAAAGAGACTTGCCGGTAACGAGATTGAACTAGGTATGATGATACCGACGATCGAATCTCGGGCAAGTAACATACCGATGACAAAGGGAATAACGTATGTTGTTATGCGATTTGACCGATAAAGATCTTCGTAGAATATGTAGGAGCCAATATGAGCATCCAGGTTCCGCTATTGGTTATTGACCGGAGATGTGTCTCGGTCATGTCTACATAGTTCTCGAACCCGTAGGGTCCGCACGCTTAACGTTCGATGACGATTTGTATTATGAGTTATGTGATTTGATGACCGAAGTTTGTTCGGAGTCCTGGATGAGATCACGGACATGACAAGGAGTCTCGAAATGGTCGATACATAAAGATTGATATATTGGAAGGTTATGTTCGGGCACCGGAATGGTTTCGGAAAGGTTCGGACATTTTTCGGAGTACCGGGAGGTTACCGAAACCCCCCGGGGGACTAGTGGGCCTTCATGGGCCCTAGTGGAGAGAGGAGGCAGGCGGCCAGGTGGTGGCGCGCGCCCCCCAAGCCCAAACCGAATTGGACTAGGGGTGGGGGGCGCGGCCCCCATTTCCTTCTTCTCCTCCACCTCTTTCCCCTTCCCTCCCTTCTCCGGAAAGGAAAGGGGAATCCTACTAGGACTAGGAGTCCTAGTAGGACTCCCCCCTTGGCGCGACCCCCTCTAGGCTGGCCGCCTCCTCCCCCCCCCTCCTTTATATACGGGGGAGGGGGGCACCCCAAAGGCACACCAAGAATTCTCTTAGCCGTGTGCGGTGCCCCCCTCCATAGTTTAACACCTCGGTCATATCGTCGTAGTGCTTAGGTGAAGCCCTGCGCCGATAACTTCATCATCACCGTTGCCATGCCGTCGTGCTGACGGAACTCTCCCTCGTCCTCAACTAGATCAAGAGCTCGAGGGATGTCATCGAGCTGAACGTGTGCTGAACTCGGAGGTGTCGTACGTTCGGTGCTTGATCGGTTGGATCGCGAAGACGTTCGACTACATCAACCGCGTTAAGCTAACGCTTCCGCTTTCGGTCTACGAGGGTACGTGGACATACTCTCCCCCTCTCGTTGCTATGCATCTCCAAGATAGATCTTGCGTGAGCGTAGGAATTTTTTTGAAATTGCACGTACCCCAACAATGGCTTGCGTATTTTCAGGTGCCTTTGCTATCCTAGCACTGCCGACTCCGCTCCTCACAAACTCGCACCTCGTTCTGTCGCTTGCATCTTCATCGGCTACCCCTCTAACTCCAAGGGATATCGGTGCTACGATCTCATCTCCCACCGTGTGTTCACTTCCCGGCACGTTTACTTTGATGAGCATGTGTTTCCGTTTCAGCAGGTACCCCCGACTGTTCCTCCCGCCACCGGTGACGCGGGCTCTTTGATGCCTCTCCCAGGGCGCTCGCGCGCCTCTCTTGGCCCGCCCCCTGGTTTTGAGGCGCGCCCCCCGCATGCGGCAGCTCCTACCGCTGCGGTGCTGGTGCCCCCGGCGCCCCCGACGTTGGCGCCTGCGGCCCCCTCGGCGCCCCCGGCACCCCGGCGCCCCCGGCGCCTGTGGCCGGTCCGGTCACCCGCGCCCGAACGAGCGTTTTTCGCCCGAGCTCGTGCTACGCCTCGGATGACTACGTCCATGCGGCATCCACCTCTGAGCCGTCGTCGTTGCCATCCTTCGTTCGAGCAGCTCTTCGTGACCCGCTCTGGATGGCTGCGATGCAAGAGGAGTTTGACGCCCTGTTGCGCAACCGGACGTGGCAACTTGTTCCCCGTCGTCGGCACGCCAACGTGATTACCGGGAAGTGGGTCTTTAAACACAAGCTCCGTCCTGATGGTACCCTTGATCGCTATAAAGCGCGCTGGGTCGTTCGTGGCTTTCGACAGCGTGCTGGCATCGACTTCACCGACACCTTCGCTCCGGTCGTCAAGCCCGGCATGATACGCACGGTTCTCCACCTTGCGGTCTCCCGTGCTTGGCCGGTGCACCAGATGGACGTCTCCAACGCCTTCCTCCATGGTCACCTCGAGGAGCAGGTCTTCTACCAGCAGCCCACCGGGTTTGTTGACCCGGCGCTTCCCGACCACGTGTGCCTGCTTTCGCGGTCCCTGTACGGACTCAAGCAGGCTCCGCGCACTTGGTACCATCGCATCGCGGCGTTTCTGCACCAGCTTGGGTTCCGCTCGGACGCCTCGCTCTTTGTCTATCATCAGGGCTCTGACACGGCCTACTTGCTGCTCTATGTCGATGACATCATCCTGACGACATGTACGGCTGGTCTCTTCAGTCAGCTCACGGCTCGTCTTCGCGCTGAGTTCGCCATCAAGGACTTGGGTCCTTTGCACTACTTCCTCGGTGTCGAGGTGGTGCGCCGTCCGGATGGCTTCTTCCTTCATCAAGTACGCTCATGAGCTCCTGGAGCACGCCGGCATGCTTAACTGCAAGTCCGCCGCTACGCCTATTGATACGAAGGCCAAGCTTTCTACCACGGATGGTTCTCCTGCTTCGGATGCTGCTTTCTATCGGTCTATCGTTGGTGCTCTCCAGTACCTCACTCTGACTCAACCGGAGATCCAGTATGCCGTGCAGCAGGTGTGTCTTCATATGCATGCTCCTCGAGATGTTCACTGGGCTGCCGTCAAGCGGATTCTCCGCTATATCTGTGGCACTATGGATCTTGGCGTCACGTTTCACGCCTCCGCCGACACCGCCCTCACCGCCTACTCCGATGCCGACTGGGCGGGCTGTCCTGACACTCGTTGCTCCACTTCGGGCTATTGTATCTACCTTGGACCCTCACTTATCTCGTGGTCGTCCAAGCGATAGCCTACGGTCTCCCGTTCCAGTGCTGAGGCTGAGTATCGTGCGGTGGCCAACGCCGTCGTCGAGTGTTCGTGGCTTCGCCAGCTGCTTCAGGAGCTCTCTTGCCCTGTTGACCGTGCCACGGTGGTCTACTGCGACAACGTCTCGGCGGTCTACCTCTCCGCTAACCCGGTGCATCATCGACGGACCAAGCATATTGAGTTGGATATTCATTTTGTTCGGGAACAGGTGGCCCTTGGCCATATTCGTGTTTTACATGTCCCTACTTCCCAACAATTTGCCGATATCATGACCAAGGGCTTGCCTACGGCGTCATTTGAGGAGTTCCGGTCCAGTCTTTGCGTCAGCCGCGGTGCCGCTTCGACTGCGGGGGGGTGTTGAGTATATGTGTTATGTGCATATTGTGTATTGGGCCCGCCTCCTAGTTTCTTGTATAGTTGAGGTCCGTGGCCCACCTCTGTACATCATATATACGTGCCTATGCACGAAGAGCAATACATCGTGCAATCATAATCTCATACAGTGACACTTGGTGTCTTGAAAAAAAGCTTTCAAACAGGAAATCATGAGTTTATAGTCAGGAATTTAAAACTTTCAACTTTCAGAAACGAAGAAAGCTTTCAACTACAAAGCCTAGAACATTAAGCTCAAACATCACGATTTTCAACTTTGAAATTACGACTGCCGAACTGAGAAATCATTTTCAGGTTATATAATACCAACACTTAACTTTGTATGATGATATCAACTTTCACCACAAAACTATGAAGACATGAATACAGAAATAAAACAATTCCTACAGAGGTTGGATTTGGACAATAGCTTGAAACTTGGGGAGTCTTAGCTTCAAAATTTTAACGAAGTCTTGGTGAAATTTTCGTTGGTATGAAATATTTTTATATCCAAATTTCAGCCTAAATTCAGTCAAAATTCAAATTTTGGTCAAAATTCTTTAAAATATTAGCAACTTCGCGCTTTCAAAATCTTCTGAGGCCTACACTATTTGTGGTAGTCGCTGTACTTTTTTTGTTATTGCACTACACTATTTGTTTCATCTAAGGCAATACACCTACATTAAACTTATAAACTCAACCAACTAGGTAGTTGTGCTGTAAAAACTTGTGCAAGTCTATTTATCAGATTCACATAGTGAATGCGTTTTGGACGTCGAGTTTCTGCTCCTGTCTGAAAAGCACCCTCGTGAACACTAAAATTGGAAATTTTTTGGTAGCAATCACTGTTGAATGTTCTACCTACATGAAAATAATCTGCAAAGAAAAAACATATTTAATGCTCTGGGCAAGAGAAACCAAAATTAATGCTCCAAAAAAAAATTAAGCATGTTGGAGTGCTGATTTTGTTATTTTTGGCCAGACCTCCACGAACGTGGTTTCACAACTAAAATATGCACGAAGGAAGAAAACTAAACAATGTTTGTTGGCAAAAAAACAGATTTTTTTATTTGTTTTAGTGTTACTGTTCATAAAGGAGCATTTGAGCTCGGGGTTACAAGGACACCTTCGATGTGTTTCTTTGTTTGAAATAGTACTAGATTGCAGTTACCAGACAGGCCGTACACCGTCACCCCAATCTCGTGTAACCCTTGCCGTCCAGGCCTAAATATGTTTATGAAATAACGTTAAATCTTGATTGTGCACAATACTCTCATATATGCACCCTCCTGAAGGTCTACAGATTTTTTTGGCATTCCTTCAAACAACCATTTATTTCAGCTAAGGATCTGAATACTTGTGAGTGAATACTAAACTTTTAATAGCTTGACCAACTACGAAGGCCATTCTCGGCCTGCTGGGGAGCGCGTGATATTTGTGTTCCGTCCGGTAGGAATTGGGCCGTTCTACAGGACTTCTCCGACGTTTGCTTCTTCGGGGCGGCGATTTGCTACACAGAACGCAGGCGTTGGCGTCTTCTGCTTTATATCAACGACTTCTTGGACGCTCCTTCTACAACCTCCTGGGTTAAAAAAGTTTGTTCCATTGAAATGGAGATTTAGAGGTTGCCACGAGTTTTGGTCACGGCGCACTGTGGGTGGATGCAGGATGAAGAAGACTTTGACATCCCAAAATAGGGATGTTTGTTTCAATTTTTGTAAGAGTGTTTTTGTGAGAGTTTGTACTATCTAATATATGGCCTTTGGCCTTTTCGCGAATAAAGGAAAACTAAGTTTTTTTTTTTAGAAAATGAGGATGACCCTCGGCCTCTGCATCTGGGAGATGCATGCGGCCATTTTATTGATTATTCTCGAGGACCTTATAAAGTATAACAACAATATGCCTGAATCCGCCATCTTGGCAACATCTGCCGCTACTCCTATCCAAATGATGAAGGGGTGCAAGCTGGGCCACATACCCAGACCTCTCACCTAAGCCTAACATCTAAAGCCAGAGGCCCCGACCGAGCCATCTGCCGGGTCCGGGGCTCAAACCGGTCCGACGCACTCACATGTGTCGTCGCCGCCATCTTTCACTGGTCCATCTTCAGAGCAGATTGAGATGACAACCTTGACAGGTCCTCCGCCATCGACGCCACCACAACGCCAAACGACGACTTCCACCTATGCGAGCCTTGGCAGGTCCACGACGCCAAAGGAAAACTAAGTAGCACACAGGAATAAAACTAAGGAAAGAGAAGACGAGAGATTTGCCTGATGAAGCTGGAGACCGGAGGAGGCGGGAACTCCCCGCTCACACAGCACAGCACAGTGATCTCTAGCTTGCAGAGCATGGAGAGGCCCATCAATCGTGGAGATTCCCCAGTTGCTGTGAAAAAAAGGGGGGATGCATGATGCATGAGCCAGATAGACACTGACAGCTAGGGAGCGGAGCGCACACACTCAGCCTGCCCTGCATCTGCATGGAGGTGGAGCAAGAATAAACAATAATGCCTCCTTTCTGTCCGGCTTTACTTGGGCCCCAACTAACTGGCCTAAGCTAGCCAGCTCTACTCCTCCCCTCTCGTCCTAGTGTTTTCTGTGCAGCACCAAACCGTATATAAAAGACCGCTCCCCCTCCCATCTCCAAACCAACCCAGCCATCCAACACAACACAACACAAGCTAAGCTACCTCTCATCATCTGATCACCTTCTCCTTGGATTAGATTGCTAGCGAGACTAGACATACACTAGATTGACTGGTTTGATAGATAGATAGATAGATAGATATTAGGATCCATTTCTGATTAATAGCTGTGGAGAAGGTGATGATGAGCAGCAAGCCGGGTGACTGGAGTTGCAGGTCGTGCCAGCACCTCAACTTCTGCAAACGGGACGCTTGCCAGCGGTGCGGCGAGGCAAAGCTGGGTGCTGAGCGGGCGGACTACGCGCCCATGGGAGGCAGCTGGGAAGTCAAGCCCGGCGATTGGTACTGCGGCTGCTGCGGCGTAAACAACTACGCTAATCGCGCCAGCTGCTTCAAGTGCGGCGCCGCAAAGACAGACTCCGCCGCCGTGGCGCAGAACTGGGAATTCAAAGCCGCCGGCCAGGCCGGCTGGAAGGCTGGCGACTGGATCTGCCCCAGGTTCGTCTGGCTCCGGCCCCTATCTACCTCCTACACTAGCTAATCGGCTATGCTCCACTCCACTACCTAGATTAAGCTTTCCAAGGAATGCAGCTAGCTGCATATGTGCATGCATGCATGGAGCAGCCATCAGCTTAGCCAAATTAAAACCCTCTACTCTGTACGAATGCTAATTGACTAGTGGGAAAGATGCTTACTTATATACACTGGACTAACGAATAGTAATACGTATTGTTCTGGGTACGTGCGTGCTAATTAACGACTTGTTTTGGCGCTGCAGACTGGATTGTAACGCGCAAAACTACGCCAACAGAACCGAGTGCTACCGATGCAATGCGCCCAAATCATACTATGGTAAGCTCATCTCGTGTGAATTCAACCCATCCCATGGCACATTTTACACTTCGTTTTTTCGATGATGGCACATTGACACCTTTTTTTTTTTTTGCGATGATGGCGCATATTTACACCTGACAGTGACAAACTGGTCTAGTGCTGTATGTGATCTCATCTGATCCAATTCTTTTATTTATTTCCTTTGCAGGTTGAGGAGACAGGCCTGAAAAGAAAACTAAAAATGGAAGTATTATTGGAGAAAGAATAATCACGAGCCCTCAAGGATTTTTTTCCTTTTTTTCCTCCTAAAGAAAAACCTTCGGGTTTAGTCATGTGGAAGAGCGGTAAACCGCCGCTCAGAAAAGGGAGATAAGTGGGCAGAAATGTGTACGTGTGCGTGTGTGTTTGGCTGAGGACCAATATCCGATTTTTCCTTTTTCAGTAGAAGAAATAATTGGATACATGAAAGAGAAAATTCCAGCTTGGCTTCATTTGTGCACCAACTTTTGAGTGAACTCCTGTGTGTGAGATTAGTTGTTCCTAATCATTAGACTGTTGCTGCATGCGCCAATATCTATCCATATATATATAGATGCCTTGCTTGTGCCTGCTCATTGCTTACGGCATATGCAAAGCGGCCGGGAATGCAGCCAGGGAGCACAGAGGCGACAGCGAATTCACTCAACCACAAGCGAATGTTTCTTCGAAAACCTTTAGTCGCCGCGCGCACGAGATAGAGAGATTCCGGGAGCAATCATGGCCCTGCTTTAGTCGAAAAAGCGAGACGATCGAGATGCACAGGATTATTACCACTTCAGTTTTTTTTTCGAAACGGAGATTACCACTTCAGTTTCAAATGCCACGCCAGCACCACATACTCACAGACTACATATATACATGTGGACACACTGCTGCATGCCCTAATAGTAGAATAGAAGAGAGAGAATTAATATATACTCGCTCTATATCAAAATATAAAGCGTTTTTTGACGCTATGACAGTGTCAAAAAACGTCTTATATTTTAAGTATTTTGGTACAGAGGGAGTAGCTTGGTACGTAAGTTTACAAATGGAAAAATATTAGTCACGATCTTTCCTCCATGAGTTAACACTCTATGAATAGTTAATTAGTTTTTCGCTAACATGTTTATATATGTAAAGTAATGGTCAAAGCTGCACGGTGTAAAACATGTCTATATATCTAAAACATCATGGACGGTGTGCGTGTATGTGAGCGCATCTTCTCAAGTGTGTGGGGGCGAGAGAGCGATAGGAAGGGGGGGGCCACCAAGCATCAGAATATATATCATGGTATTCTCTACTGCTTGGTGCTTGCCTGCACAGGTTTTGGTTAGCTGGTCTTTGGCCTCTTGGCCTTACTAGTGGTGACTTGCTTACCCTGAGCAAAGCCAACCAGTGTGTGTGTGTGTGTGTGTGTTTTTCTTTTTGTCTCTTGATTGGTGCAGGGCTTGCAAACAGCCTGAACCATTTGCTCACTCATCATGCACACCTTTTTACAATCCGACATGTGTACAGAACATATATTCATTCCCTCCAAGCGCCTCCACAACAATAATCAGATTCTATGGAATACCAGTAGCAGGCCCACAGAGCTATACCAGGTCAAATGGTAGCATCATCACTGACGATATCGGTGTTACATGCTCTGGGATCCAAACAGCAATGAAATATGAATTGAAGGTTCTCTGAAATGGACGAATACTTCACAGAGTTTGAAATGGTGCAGCGGTAGGATGGTGTTTCACCAGATTATGGAGGAACTGCACCATTTCTAATGAGGATGCAAAACCTGAACGTTGTGATGTTCACTTCTTAACTCATTATCTAGAAAACGAAAAGCTAGGGTGCTGCTTCTGTGCAGTTTAGATTCCACGATGTCTTCATTTGCTCTATCTACAACCTGATCCAGCAAAACATCACATCAGCTATTTTGATTTCTAGATTCTTCCTTGAATTTTCTCTAGAGCAGCCATGTCACAGACAAGGAAAAAAAAAGACAAAATCCAAATTTGCGAACGGACACTACACCACAACACTAATGTAAGGACAAAAAAACTGCCGGGATAGTGTTTCTCCCGGCAAATAGAACCACCACAAGAACGGCTGCCGGGGATTACTTCTCCCGGCAGATAAACTTCTCTCGGCAGTTTCTCTGCCCTAGCCCATGTATTTGCCGGCAGTGCATTTTCTCCCGGCAGATTGGTCAGGACACATGAAACTCCAATTGCCGGCAGTTCAACTGCCTGCAAAAGCATGTTTACCCGGCAGTTATTATGCCAGCACTTTGATTTCACTAGCAAACTATTGTAGACGTCCCTAATGTAATATCCATTCATTATATTTAGTCAATCAGGACACATCACACAATTTATACATACACTTCAAAGTAACATATAGGCCTGGTCGAAAACCTTGAACTTCATTCGATAAACGTATAAGCAGGTTGTGCCACAAAAGGAGAAGTACATATATGTTTCTAGATGTGTCACGCAACCAAAATGAAGTAGTGCCACAAAGGGAAAAGTACATATGTTTCTAGATGTGTCACACACCCAAAACGAGCATACAGCGGCCTATGTGCCAAAACAACCACCAAAATAAGCAGAACTTGCCAATGTCTCCAGGTTCAACAAACAAGGTGCATTACATTATCAATCCACCAACTTAATTGTAGGTCATGCAAACCTTCAACGGCTTGTAGATTATCCAAACCTCCATCAACTAGTGTATCTTTGGGAAACCTGCAACGGACCGGAAACTCAAAATGGAGCTCTCATAACACAATAAACCTACCCATGAAGAAAAGCACCCAACTTGTTAGGCATACAAATAAGCCACCAACAATAGACGCCATCTCATTCAAATAATGTGCTTGTAACAAGATAAAAAGTTTGCCACGGTCACCTTTGGCAAAACTGCTACTGGACTAAAATGGATGCAGAGACCTCTAACTTGATTTGATGCGCCTTAGATGGTTCCTTCTCCCTCTGGATGATATGGCTGTAGAAGAAAGCAAAGCAAAAAGGATTGGTTCATTCTGTAAAATTGTGACAAGGACACCTTCAAGTTTACACTCACATTTTCTTCACTAATCTCCGGTAGACCTGGAGTTCAAGTTTCTCCAACAAGGTAGACACCGCATTTTAATAGCCCTGCAAGAGAAATAAGCAATCAGTGTCCCCGTACAAAAAAGTAGGAAGCAATCAGTGACAGCGGAGGGTTGAAACTTTTTCAGCACAC
The DNA here is from genome assembly GCA_011799875.1 of Thinopyrum elongatum. Lineage (NCBI taxonomy): Eukaryota > Viridiplantae > Streptophyta > Magnoliopsida > Poales > Poaceae > Thinopyrum > Thinopyrum elongatum. The sequence goes on along the minus strand of CM022301.1, from coordinate 59,918,955 downwards.
AAATATGTGAACTTACTGGTCTTCATGTCTATCAAGGGCTTGCTTAAGGAGCCTGAGATCCTCTCTCCTAAGTGAAGTCACAATATCTGCCTAATGAAAGGTTAAATTACCACTTGTACAAATCAAAATGGTTACGGGGAAACCTTCAGGTAGGCTATTTCATTTCTCTACTGTATTACCATTTCAACTTTGTTGTTTACTAAAATGGACTAAAATGGATGCAGATTAAAATGGACTAAAATGGTGCAGGTTCCTATGTATAGGTGTTGTGAATCAGACCACAATTGCAATAATCTTTATATTTGCATTTCAAACTATAACATAATAATTTACAGCATAAAGAACTCAAAGGGTTCTAGCATGTACGATATAAATGTCCAGTTTGAGTTGTACGCACATATATTAATAATGCACTATGCATCCACATGTAAAATTACCATAAGTGGTCACCATATTGTCCTAACACACAACTAAGAATGAGGTATAAAAAATATGTTTACTTGGGGAATCAGAATATCAGATCCATTTTGTTGCAACATTTCTGTCTTTCTTTTCTATTTAGTAAAAGAAGGATGAATTAATACCTAATACATTCAGCAACAATTCAAGTCAGTAACATTAACTGATAAACTAATTAAGTTCATGTGACCTTTCCAGGAATGCAAAAACCAAAATAGCAGTAAGAATATCACTATCCATATCAAAAAACTATAGCACTTGTTCTGTCCAAATATCAGACTTACAAAACACAAATAAACAGCTGAGAACAACCACACAATTGAAAACTGCTCCCTCGGTAAATAAATGTAAGACATTTTAGGTTACTAAATTAGTGACCTAAAACGTCTTACATTTCTTTACAGAGGGGGTATATCACAGAATATCTACATCTATAGAACTAGGACTAACTGCAAAATTTCAACACCATATCAGTGCCCCTTACTAGATTACTAAGGGCTAAATGGTATTGGTAGCAAAGAAATCTCACCGTCCGTCCAGAAGTAGAGGAGGTGGTGTTGCTCGAGCGACGACCCAGATGACATAGGCGGTGCTGCTCGGACGAGGAAGTAGAGGCGAGGCGACACTGCTTGCATCCAAAGACGTAGACGAAGCACTACCCGGGGGAGATGACATTGTGGACGCTGCTTGGCGGAGAGGACAAATAAGATGCACACTGATCACAGAAAAAACAATCCAAAAAGATTATTTCAGTGAACACACCAAGTGAAAATTAGAGAACAGTTTGCAAGAATTACATCTAGGAGAAAAGAGCACAATACTCAGCTAGCATCATGACCCATGTTCTTCCATTTTTAAGACTGAAAGGATCACGATGTCGCCTAGAGGGGGGGGGGGGGGGGGGGGGGGGTGAGTGATTGATGGGGGGGGGGGGGGTGATAGGCGTTTTAAAATCTTTTACGGATTTGGCTATATCCTAATGCGGAAATATACTAAGCGGATACTTTTCAAGCACAAATCCTAAATATACTAGGCTCAACTAAGTGCACCAACAATTTATTCTAAATAAGATGAGCACAACGAGGATACTCGTAAGCACAGGTAAGTTACACAAACTTACTCAAGATATCACATGATATGAAAATGAAAGATACAAGATAGCAATTCACACTAATTACAAAGTATATCAATAGTAGCAAGTATGAATTACGGAATATGAAGTATAGGCCAAAATAATCTCTACAAGAAAATGGCCAACACAATATAATGAACCACCACAATATAATGACGACAACAAGTTATAGTGAATGCACGGTCAAGTGACCAAAGTAAACCACAAGTAAGGAGATAGGGTTAGGGATAACCGAAGTCACGGAGACGATGATGCATCCCGATGTTCACTTTCTTGGAGGGAAGCTAGTCACCGTTGGAGGGATGGGTGTTACCACGAAGGCTCACCCTATTCTCCTTGAGATATCACCACGAAGGCGATTCCCAACCACTAGTGGTAGACCTTCAGGCGGCCTCCAAGCCTTCACAAACTTTCCGGGGGACAAATCACAAGTTGATTCCTCACCGGAGCACTCCTACCGCCTAGGAGTCTCCAACCTCCAAGAGTAACAAGACCAAGGGGGAAATACTCAAGACTTGCTCAAATCACAAATTGCTTTGGTCAAAAGAGAGAGGAGGAGTGGATGTATGTTTGGATGAAATCTCTCTAAAGAACTCTCACAAATCTCTTCGGAATCTTTGATTTGGTGTAGGAGAAAGGAGAGGGAGCCACTTGGGTGTTCTTGGGTTCCTATGGATGAAGAGTTCAACAAATGAACCCTAGGTCCATGGGATAGTTTTCCCCCAAATGTATTGGAGTTTTTAGGCTTGGGGGAGGAGGAGTGAGCTCTCAAGAATGGGGGAATATTGGATGAGGAACCCTAGCTCGTTGGGGAAGAAGGGTACCTTATATAGTGCCCCCACCAAATCTGCCCGTTATGCACAGAAAAACGCACCCGGGAACTTCCGGGCTCCCTTTGGAGAATATCAGCGCAACACTCTGGAAAGCCCAGATCTTACCCCGGAACATACCCCGGAACTTCCAGACCCTGGAACCTCCGGGCATCCCGGAACTTCCGGCCCTCCAGATAGTAAAACATACACAACTTTTTCATACGAACTCCGATTTTGATGATCTTGGGCTCGTTTTGAAGCTATGGAAAAACCCCAGGTCCTCACATAGAGAACCATCCAAGATCAACCAAAATGGAGGATGCCAAATATGCAAAGATTTTATCATATATTTGGGAAATCTATTTGGCTTTGGATTTTCTTTGGTAGATGTATAGGCATATTGTATTTGTATTGGATATGAGTGAAATATGCCTATGTTGGAATATGATGTGAGGAAGTAGAAATAGAAGATGTTGACTTGAGCAAATCTATCACTAACCCCTTTAATCCCCTCTTAATAGTGCGGGATCCCTATAACTCAAGAATCATAAAAGAGCTACACTACATAGCTATCGAGAATCCATTCTTGAGAGTATATGTTTCTTCGGTGGTCATCACTCCACAACACTAACGCCAAAGGAACTAATACCTTTGACTTGAGCCTTTCACTTGAGCCTGATGTTGATGTTTCTTCTTGGCTCAAGTTGAAGGCAAGACATTGGTGGAGTCTTCAAGTAGCTCCCCCATGCACAATGTGGGAAGCTTTACTTTGTATTCATTTTCACTTGTCCATCATGTGATCATCCAAAAGCTTCAAGCATGTAATCCTTCGGGATGGTTATCTTGAACTTGTCCTTGTCAACCATGATCATCAACACTTGATGTCATCCTCTCATAGACACTTGAAATCTCTCTCTCGATGCGAGCCCATGAGAATCACCTAACCCTAAAAAACATAGACAACACATAGTATGGGTTAGTACACAAAGCGCAATTGACAAATTCTTATCATTACCACAAAATCTCGGTTAGTACTCCCTCCGTCCCAAAATAAGTGTCGCAAGCTTAGTACTCCCTCCGTCCCAAAATTCTTGTCTTAGATTTGTCTAAATACGGATGTATCAAGTCACATTTTAGTATTAGATACATCCGTATCTCGACAAATCTAAGACAAGAATTTTGGGACGGAGGGACTACAACTTTACACTGAAGTTAGTACAAAGTTGAGACACTTATTTTGGGACAGAGGGAGTACATATCTAGTGGAAACCGTACATTCAGCGAAAACATGGAAACTTGGTCTGGTGCCGTTGGATAGAAAATGTACGCTGTGAGATGGAAGGATGTAAAAATTGCAAATTAAACCCCGCAAGAATCCTGCACCTCAGTACAGAACCTGAGCCGTTCTGTACCTTTCCCCTTTCCCCGTAGCGGTATGCCAATCCCCATTCTATTTCCTTACCGTGAGAAGAAGCTAGGGTTTGGAACGAGCCGGCGAGACCCTCTCGTTCCGCGCTGGGCCGGCGAGCGGCGAGGTGATTGTCCCGCTAACAGTGGCAGCCCTCCTCTGAGCGTTCCGTGCTGGGCCGGCGGTCAGCGAGCGGCGCGGCTGATTCCTCTCCGGCGATTGTCCGGCCAACCGTGCCGGTACTAGTCCGAGCTATCCCCAACGACCCCCAACGATCCCCAACTGGATCTAGGTCCCCAGGTATGAGGATTTGTACCCTTCATATTTTCTGCTTTGCCCCGTTCTCCTTTGCCCCATGGCTCATCTAGTGGTTCCCTCTTCTCTAGATTGGGCTAGATTTGCAAAGCAAACGGAGGAGGCGACTAGCTCGTGGCTCATTGGGCTGTCTCCTCCAAGTTCGGCACATCCTAAGAAGGAAATAGGAGAGGGGACGAGGTAGTGGCATCTTGCCAGCAACTGCTTATTTTCCTAGAGGTTACTGTCCAGATTTTTGTTTGAAGAAATTGGCGAGGTATAATTTACTTGCTCCTAATTAAGTGACATCTATGACTATACGTGTGTCGCTGCCTGGCATGTGTGCTGTGTGTGACCGTAGTCTAATAAAAATTGATATCTGTATAAACTGCTACTGCTACTGTCTAGATGGAATTTAGATAATGAGAAGTATGTGAATTGAAAATTATGTCTAGATGGAAGTTACCAAAGAGAAAGCTTGAGCGGTGTGTAAGGCTTGTACAGGTTAATTTATGTGTGTGTGGTACTGCTAGTAGTGTGATTGACAGTGAGAAAAAATTCCTAGACTATTTGTACTAGTACGTGGGTGCATGCTCGTGCAAAGTTCAATTTAGCAGAGCATGCACATGAACTGTAAGAAGAAATACACATGGTCTCTTCAAAAGTCAAAAAAATCAACCGTTCTGTATTATTTGTACATAAAGATGTACATGGTTAACTGCATGCTTAGAATTAGTATCTTGCTTGCACTCCAGCCAGCTCAAAGAAATTCGGCCCAGCCGACGCAGGCGCTCACAGTCCGGCTGCCAGTGCATGTCGTGGCCAGCTACAACCAGGTGAATTTTTCATGCATTAATAATATGCCGATGGTTCTGGAAACCAGTAGTACGTCCACGGGCTGTAGATGGTACTGTAGATGTGTGTGTGTGCCATTGCTACTAGTGTTGCTGACAGTGAGCTAGATGATGTTAGTTTCTATTGCAATTGATTGGTGAAGTGAGCTGAGATTAGGTAATGCTAACATTTGAATGTTCCTTGTACCGTTTATTTTATTCTATGCTATTCTAGAAGACACATATTGACTGGCTCCTATGATTCCACTTACAAGCTGTATATCTTGTCTTGTGCAGTAACTATGGAATGCCAAAGTGAAGTGAGCAAGGCTCCTTCTTTGGCTATTTGTGATGTCCACTCTGATGCAGAATCAGCCGTCCACACTAGGCCAAGTCTGGACATTGGGTTTACCACACCACAGAAATCGTATAGTGCACCTTTCTGTGTAAGTACTTGCCTAACTAATATGTACATCTCTATAATTTCCTGTATTCCAACATATTAAATCTGTTGTGCTTTTCGTTCAAATTGTAGGGCTCATCTTGTACTCCAGAGTGTGATGATGCCATCAGACCAGCCATAGGGATGACTTTTGCTGATTTGAACGCAGCCAAGGAGTTCTATGAAGCTTATGCACATCATGTTGGTTTTTCAGTACGTGTGGGGCAGCAAAAGACTATCAATGGTGTCATTACTCACAAGCGTTTCTACTGTGATCGTGAAGGTTTCCGTGAAGAGCGGAAAGGTAAGGAAACTTTGGTAGCTAGCACTGGTAGTAAGAGGAGATATGAGAGGAAAATCACTAGATGTGGGTGTGAAGCTAAACTTGCGGTCAAACGCACGGTCGAGAATAAGTACATTGTGACACTTTTTGAAGAGGATCACACACACACACTTGTATCGCCCAGTAAAAAACAATTCATCAGATCAAACAGGAAAGTTAGCCAACAAGCAAAAACTACATTATGGAATTGTCATAAAGCTAGCATTGGCACATCCCTAGCATATAGGTTCCATGGTAGGTTCTTGCACATGTAAGTTGTTTGAGACGCATGGTATCCCATGTCATCATCTGATTGAACTGCCAAAGCACTATGTACTCAAAAGGTTTAGAAAAGATTGTAAAACCGAGCCAGTCTTTGACGAGGATGGCATTCTACTGCAAGGCAATGAGAGCAGTTCAATTGATCCGGAGATACAAAAATTAGTTTCAGAAACATGTAAGAAGATGGAAGACCTTTTAGTACAAGCGAAGCAATCTCAGGTCGCATACAATTCTTGAGAGATCATATTTTCGCACTTGGAGAGCAATTGTCTACCCAAGTTCCAGCGAAAGAACAAACTCAAACAGAAGATTTTGAGGAATTTCTAGGTTGTTCCATTCCAAGTGAGGTTGATATCCATCCTCCAAACGATATTCGATCAAGGGGTAGAATCAAAAGATTAAAGGGATATAAGGATAAGGGTGGAAAACAAAGACAGAAAGAGAAGAACAAGAACAAGGAAAAGGAAATGCAGCAGACATGATTACAGTACGTTCCTCTGGACTTAGTTTAGAGAATAGTTCTAAAATTTTGCTTGCAAATAAATACAACATGCACTGATGTATCTATATTCATAGATTAGTATTAAAAATTTGTTTTAAAAAAACTAGGTCTAATTTCTTGCGATTTTTCCTACTGCTTGACCAATTAAACTTTTTTGTTTCAGGTTGCTTGGTGGCCCTACCGACTTCTGCAAGTTATTAGGACTAATAGTATTCCATTGGTATGTTCTTGGCTAGTGTAATGGAGCTATTAGCTATTGGCTCCAGACTTCTGCAAGTTATTAGCTAGTGTACTGGAGCTATGTGCTCAATGACTGATGTATAAAGGTGTAGATTTGCCATCACTGTTAATGATGCGTCTATTTTGTAACTGTGTATTGGAGTGAGGCATTATCTTAAGTGCTGAATCAGATTGATGTTGCATAATCGCACTATGTGCAGCTGTACTGTTTGCTTTACTTAAATCTATTCTAGGCAATGGTTTCAATTGCTGGAATGTGCTATGTGAAGTGCAGGTGTTCTTGAACTGGGCAATGGTTTGGTTGTGGTTTCGTCATTGATCTGGGCAATGGTTTTAGCTGTTCTTGTACTGTTTGTTCTACTTAAATTTACGAGGAACTGGGCAGGCTTTAATATTTTTGGGCAGAGTTTTTTGGGCTAGCTTGATATGAGGCTCATACATGGAGAAGCACAGACGCAATCAAGGGACATGTGACGAGGAAGCTAGTTGTGATACTTGTAAGCATCAGGGGGTTATGTGCAGAATAGCGTTGTTGTGAGCGGGTGTTTTTCTGCAAAACTGCATGTAGCAGTTATGGATGAATCTAGCTAGTCCATACATACAAGATCCAACAGCCTATGGTAAAGTTTCCACGCTTCCACTGAAGATGGGGTTTTCATCTGATATTGTCTCGTTTGTTATAGCCCACTAAGCCATCAGCAGAAACTTGATCCAAGAATATTTCTGGCCAGTGGTCACAGCTGACAAGTTGCATCACACAGACTAGAATTTGCCTGGATTGAAAAACCAAGTCTTTATGAGGAGCATTACATTAACAGCATGCTCACATCACTTAAATACAGTATCATATTAAACAGCTTTCTGCTGCATAATCCAATTTCTTCACCTCTTCCACAAATGTTCTCGTTCATCATGCATGGCGATAGCATCATGCCATCGTCACTGCTGTAATCACCTAAGCAATTATGTAGACCAGCCATTGAGAATTTAAGAATATTTGAATTCATGGGATGATTAAAACAGTTTAGCAACTTAAGCAATGCTTCTTGAGAGCCCATAAACAAGAGATCGACATGTCTCACTGCTTGGGACAAAACCCAGTTCCAACATCCTGTTCTGCAATTCTAATGACTCTGTGGTGCTCCTGGTCATACAGTAAGCTCTCATCAGAGTATTATAGCTCTTATTGCAGCAGACCTGCAAATCAAGAACAAAAGCCTTCAGGATCAATTCTGCTTTATTAAGAGAACCTTCCTTGCAGAACCCACAAACCAAAGCAGCACAAATAGCTTCATTCGGCTGGAGACCCGACTCAATCATCTCTGCCATAACCGATTTGCCATCTAAACTCCTCCCCAACCTGCAAAGGCAGGTTACAAGCATATGGTACGTATCAAAATCTGGTTTCACTCCTCTAGAGCTCATCTCAACCTTTATATCTAAAGCCTCGTCCACACTGCCGCACTGGCAGAAGCAATCTACTACCATATTATACATCTCCAAGCTAGGACTGTGCCCATCCTCTATCATCCACTGGAACAAACCCCTGGCAGCATGAGGGCGCATATCCTCTCTCTTTTTTTTTTTTGCGGGTGACATATCCTCTCACAATGCACCAATCAAGCAATTGTAACTCTCCAACGGGATGACATTTCCTTAAAGGTGACACCATACTCAAGCAAGTGAGCAGCTTCCCAATTTTGACACGACTCTCAATCACACTCTTGAGAGCGAATCCTTCACACGAGAGCCCATTCCCCACCATCTCCATTAGCAGCAACCTTGCCTCCTTCACTCTGCACTCATTACAGTACCCTGCAATAAGAACACTATAAGCGACAGCATCGGGGCTCACCCCACTGTGCACCATCCTGTCAAACATGCGTCTAGCGTCGCTCAATCTCCCGGCTTTGCACAGCCCGTCCTTCAGGAGTCAGGACAGTATGTGAGACTAAGTCTGGTTCAACACCCCTGGGCGGCATAACATCGAACAGGTGCAGAGCGTCCTGCAGCCTCCCCCTGCGGCAATACCCAACAAGAAGGGTGTTGTACCACGTCTGGCTCGAAACCTTGCTCCTCCAGCTCCTCTATAAGAAGCCCTGCGCGCGCTCGGCGTCTTCACCTCGGCAGAGCGCGGCGACGAGGATGTTGAACGTGTGCGCGTTGGGGCGCACCCCAGCACGCGACATGGCGGCCCATGCGGCCCAGAGATCCATCCAAACGCTCGACACGGCCTTGGACATGGCCCCCCTGCCCCTGGGCCTGGCCTTGGCTTGGACACTTCAAACCGAAACCCTCCGACTCTGAGTTCTTTGGCATGTTGGCCCGGGACGCAGCCTCCGTCCACAAACCCACATTTCCGTCTCCTAGGGTTGCCTCTTTCCCTCAAGCCGCCGCCACCAGAGAAAGAGAGAGAGGGAGAGATGAGCCTGCAGATTCCGGCTAGGTCACGCGGCCTCCGCCGCCTCCTCCTGCTGGGTGGAGAATCTGGCATCCGGCGGTCGTACTCCACCAGTGACCGTCGCCGCCGGGTGATCCGCGAGGCACGGGATGAGGAGGAGGACGAGGCCTTCCTCCGCACCCTCAACTTCGGGGCTGACCCAGAGAACAACCCCCTGCCCCCGCCGCCGAGGCGCGCAGGGGGAGCCCCTGACCCCTCCGCCGCCGGCGCCTTCCCTACTGACATCCTCCGACGCGCCGCTGGGAAGCAGCAGGAGCAGCAGCAGCGTCCGGAAAGGAGCGCTCAGAAAGCCATCGGGGAGTCGCTGATGGAGAAGCTTAAGCTGGGCGATGCCGCCGCCTCCACGGAAAGGAACATCGAGGCTCAGCATCCTGAGCACGAACCGGGGCAGCCACCGCAGACGGAGGGCGTGGACGAGATCTTCCGGAAGATGAAAGAGACGGGGCTGATACCCAACGCCGTCGCCATGCTCGACGGCCTCTGCAAGAACGGATTGGTGCCGGAGGCCATGAAGCTGTTCGGTCTTATGCGCGAGAAGGGCGCCATCCCAGAGGTCGTCATCTACACCGCTGTTGTCGAGGCCTTCTGCAAAGCAGCCAAGCTGGACGATGCCGTCAGGATCTTCAGGAAGATGCAGGGCAACGGGGTCATTCCAAATGCCTTCAGCTACTGGTTGATTATACAGGGTCTGTGCAAGGGCGACAGGCTGGATGAGGCGGTTGCTTTCTGTGTGGAGATGTTCGAGGCTGGCCATTCCCCGAATGCCGCAACTTTTGTGGGTTTGGTTGATGCAGTATGCAAGGTGAAGGGGTTACAGGAGGGTGAGAAGCTTGTGAGGAGCTTCCAGGATAGGAACTTTGCCATTGATGAGAAGTCCATCAGAGAACATTTGGACAAGAAAGGGCCATTCTCACCGATTGTTTGGGAGGTGATCTTTGGGAAGAAGAAAACAAGCCGGCCCTTTTGATCTAACTAGTATGTGCTCATCCTCTCAATAGTTGAAGCTCCTTCCGTGGTTTAATCAAAATGGCTAGCATGTTTTTTTACATGATGTCCACCCACCAGTGATTTGTATTTCTTAGTGTTTACATGCAATTCACCAACATTTACTTGCTGCTTGGAACCAATAGCTGTATGATATTTTTATTAACGGTAAGCATGGAGAACAACATTGCACCCATGAATACACACTTGCTGCTCAGAGACGATAGCTTTGTCCGTTAATTGAAGCTATTGAGTTGTATTTCATAACTATCAATGTCCTACATGATGAACAATCTTGAGAGAACTAATAGGAAACAGGGTGTTTCTGAATTCTAGGTATATAGTTAAATGCAAGTTGACATCCTCTGGCATGCAGAAAGAGCTGCGAACTTATCATCACCTCTTGTTCACCCTCCAGCCAGATTATCCTTGCTCACTGGCAAGATAGTACTCCCTCCGTCCCATAATATAAGAGCGTTTTTGATACTAGTGTAGTGTCAAAAACGCTCTTATATTATGGGACGGAGGGAGTATGTCTTACTCTCCGCTGTTAAGTTCCAAATCTAGTAATATTTTAACGGAATCGTCAGGCGAGCGACGAACCCCGGGAGCCTGGTGTAGATGGTGTCGCGGGGCCATGGCGCCGCCGCAGCTCCCCGTCAGGGTTCCACGGTTCTTCACCGGTACGTGAGGTGCCACTAGCAGCTTCGTCGATTTCGCCTCAATTTGTCAGGTTCCCTGTTCGTATGTTATCGATCAAAATCTGTTGGAGAATCCAATTGCAGTCAAGTGGAGGCCATGGAGGGCTTTTCTCCTGTACAGGTCGCCGGGGACGGGGAAGCTCTACTTGGCCAAAGTCTTGGCAACGGAGACACACTCCACATTCTTCAGGTGATTGGTGCTCACCACCTGCCATTAATTTCTCTTCGGTTTCAGTTTTGTGGTACAATCGAACAACAGAGGCACATTGATTGGTAGTTACATCCCAGAGTAATATAAATCAAATGGGCAATGCTTACTCAACTGTATATAGAAGATTAATTGTGTATTTCATATTCCTCCAAAATGATGTCGTTCCATTAGAGTTAAGGACACTTATTGTAATCTTCAATGTTCAAGAAAGCGTTTTTAAGCGACGCTAAAGCGCGCTTAAGCGCTGAGCGACGGCAGAACGCCTCGCTTTGGCCTAAGCGAAGCATTAAGCTGCCGACGAGGTACTCCGGTGAGAAAATGGTCTTCTCCAGTGAGAAATCGGCCTTCTCCGGCGAGGAATCAACAACTACGGTGGGGAATAGTCTTCTCATGTGAGGAAGAGGAGAGGCGGAGGCCTGAAGGGGAGAAGCAGCACTGGCAGAGGAGAAGCGGCAGAGGAGGCGAGAGGTGAAACTGTGAGGCGGCCATCGCGAATAGGAGCAAGTATTAGGGTTTCTGGCTTTGATCCTTTGCTATTTCTGATGGACGGTCTGGATGGCATGGAGAAAGGTGGACCGTCTGGATGGCAGGGAAAGGGTTTTACTTTTTAGGTGGGCTTTCATATGGGCCATAGCCCAGATCTGCCATCGGGGGACATCTTCTCCCTCAACACGAGCTCCTATCCTTCCCTGGCCATGGATCTGGAGCTCCTCTCCTTCCCTCACCATGGATCTGGAGCTCCTCCTCCCTCGCCAGAACTCCTCCTCTTCCTTCCCCACGGTGAAACTGGCAAAATCCTGCACTTCCCAAAAAACGCTTAAGCGCGCCTAAGCACCGCTTAAGCGCCCATTGCTCTAAGCGACGTCCTCTCGCTTCGCTTACGCTTAACGCTTTCTTGAACATTGGTAATCTTGCAAATTTCTGTTGCAGTGCTGATGTTTTGGACCCAAAGTGTAAAAGAAGTCAACCCAAAGTAGATGTACTCATTTTTTGATAGTCAACTATGTATGTGCCACCGTTTCAAATCATTTTTTAACACCACAGAAAAAGAGCATTTGGTCGTTCTGATACTTTTACAGTTTCTCTAGTTTTAGAGCACATGTTTATATAGGAATGAAAAATCAATTAGCAAGGTTTGAATCAGCTATGGTCACACATCGCTTCAGCGCTCTAAATTATGCATTTTTTACAGAATACATTTTTTCAGTTTTGCCATGTATCAATTATACATTTTCCCCCAAAAAAATTGTCATGACAAATTTACTTTAATTGCCATGGCAATTTTTACTTTTTATTGCCATGGCAAAATTTACTTTTTTATTTTGCCATGGCAAATTAACTTTATAGCATGGCAAATTTACTTTCGTAGCCTGGCAAATTTATTTTGTAGCATGGCATATTCGGGTATTTCGTAGCGCTGTCAATGTCAGGTATGTCAAAAATTGCTCTCTTTGTATTGCTCATTTACTTATTTATTTCACATTTACTTAGCCAACTTATTTTTCTACCTGGGGTGTTCTGGAGTTTTGTTTCTAAAACAGATTGTGTTTTGTTTTTGTTCTGGAGTGTTGGTACTGATGCATAAAACTACTGCATCTGAAATGGCATGGTATTAGTATTTTTATTTTTAGAAGAATGCCACTTGCCTTAAGCTTTCAGTAAATCAAAATATGTACTGATGTTATCGACACTTGAATATTAGTATTTTATCGACACTTGAATATGCATTATGATTTAGTGCACGTTCAGCAAATGGTCAATGGATTAGTATTTTCTGGAAACTTTCTGTTCCATATGAAGTTTTGATTTCAGCTTGATATGTTAATAATATTATTACCATGTTTCTTGTAAATGTCTATTTGAGAACTTTGCAGCTAAATTGGTGCCTGTATATCATAGAAGTAAGACACTTGAAAATAGATTCAGCATGGTTCCTGCACTCCCAACTTTTCATGGTTGACTTCACATCAAAAAACAATTATTCATCATGGGCAGTCATGGTTGTTCGCGACTCCGCAAGAAGATGATCGAGGATCGGCGGCGCGGCTGCTTCGTCGTCATCTTCGACGAGCACCGTCCAACACGATTTTCCGCTGGCATGTTCCATGGAATGTCACTGCTTTTATCATGGCATCCAACACTTGCAGATGTGACTCAAAATGGGGTTCTGAAGCTGATGAGCTTGGATGGCCTGACAGTCTACCATACCAACAACCATCTCGAAGTACACGAACTTGAAGAGTTTCTTAGATTCATACACACCTTCAGGTATAGATACTTGCTTTGTTCTCTAGAATTCCTATACATTTTAAGCGGATGAACTGCCCATATATTCATTAGGAAACAATGGAGGTGACCCTATTTAAAATGATGTTTCGGATTTTTTTTTCCAGTAAAGATCAGGGTGCCAGCAGCGTTTCTATTATGTTTCAGGAGAAATTTGGATCTTTTTGGACAGTTATTGCAGCCATCTTTCTGAATGAGTACAAAAACAACACTATTGAGGTAATGCACACATGAGGGTGCCTCTTTTCATAATATTTGAACATATGGGCTACTCGAGGCTTTATGTTGTTTTTCAATGTAAGGCACCTGAAACTTTACTGTCATTATTTTACATACCAATATCATTGCTTCCTCCAATTTCAATTGATTTTGATTTCTTGATTCATGTGTGTATAGGACAAAGAGGAGTATTGGAAAGCTTAAAACCAGCCCCCCAAAACCACTCTGGCTCGAGAAAGAAGACAATATTTGGCATGATCTGTCCGATCTACTACAGGTAATTTGGTCTTCTATTGTGCACACACTATATCTTCATGTAAAAATAATCTAGAGGCTTGTTCTCTGAGGCATATCAAGCATGTTTCTGATGGAGAAGAAAGAAGCAATTCTTCTCTTTAATTCAAACAGTTGCAAGCAAGATTCTGAAATAACACTTTGCAGTCAAGCTACACATTTGTTCTAAGCTTCACATGTGTTACTTATAGTGGCATGGCATGGCATGATTAATGGCACATCAAACCCTGAAATAGGGTCTGATGTTGATGCGTTTGGATCATCATTTATTCCAAAAGGTGCTGAATGTGGTTGCCTCACTCCAGTCCATGAGGAAGTGAGTTCAATGTTGAAGACCATTGTTGCTTACATGTGTGAATTCTTACTTTTTTTTGTTCTGTGATTTGGTGGCTGCTTATAGTTGGGCGAGCTTGAGAAGAAGCTCTCCGCGAGTGCAAGCTCAGGAACAAAGCGTAGAGGAGGCTCAAGAGGGCTATGGCTCGAGTCCCTAAAGTTTCTGGATGTGGAGCACTGGGTCGCTCTCTTCGAACACCAATGGCTGCTCCGGCCAACAAGGGCACGAAGGAGAGGAATGGTCCTGTAGTCTAAGATTGCGCTCTGTTGAGCGGTCTGGCTAATAGGGCCGGAGATGAAGGAGATGAATGATCTTCTAGGCGAAGTTTGCGCCATGTCGATTCTGTGTTTCCTGGCCCTCGCCTCGACAGTGAGAACCGCGACATTGTGCCTCCGTGGCTTTCTTTCCCTGCCGATATCGGCCCCAAGCCAAGCTCATCCACTCTGTAAGTTTCGTGCATCTTTTTTCAGATTCAACAATTTGTTCCACATTTTTCTCTGTGATGTGTACTACATAGATGCACTTGGGATGACTGGAATTTGTATTCAAATTGTAGAATATAGACAAAATTAGTCGACGGTCATACTGTCATAGCTAAATCATATCCTGGAATTCATGATGTAGTCTAAAGACAGAAGATACCAGCTTGGCACACATGTAATTTCAAAAATTGGCACATGGGCAGTAATTTTATAATGTCTTTCTGAAGGTTATGTACGAAATCTCCATGCGCTACAATTTTCTCTTTTGAATTTAAGTAGTTCCTATTGGTTATTCCAATGAACATGGACTATTGTAATTCTCTTTGCTTATCAACATATGTAGTTTCTGATATGTGCCTATTACTTCTAAGTACAGCTGGTATTATTCCAACAAATTCTTAATATTTCTCCAAAAGACCATGGTGTCTCCTTCTAAAAATTATGAGCATTAGTGTTAAGCTTATATATTTTCAAGGTTTTAGTATACAAAAATAGAGTCTAAAAGCTTTATTTAATTCATGCAAATATATTTTTAGTTGATTACTAATATATATCTTATATCAGGGAACTATCTGGTTATCTTGTTCCCCTCTTCATGTCCACATGGAGATACGAACAGCATCATTTGCCATTTATAAAGGTCAATATAATAGTTTTGTTAATCATTAATATTATATTTTACACGTGTGATGCAAATCTTATTCGTTTCCAAAAATATGGATGTACAGGATGGATATGAACTCAGAAATCAAATTTTGGGACAACTGCTAACATTCAACGACAATGAATGTGACAGCAACATACCTTGTCGGTGTACTGTAATTCATCAGTTGTATCAAGAAAACCCAAAGTAATACTGGTATGTCAAATGTCCATATTTTTTGTGCAAATTGATTCTGTTAGCTCCTCTGGAAACTTTATTCTTTTTCAAGACTGACTGGTGGTAACTTCCATTTTCTCTCAAAAGGACATGTGCTATTCTGAAAAAGGAGCTTCTCTGTTGGATGGCAGCCAGATCGCAAAAATGCCACTGTCAAGATGGGCTTCGCAAAATTGCCACCCAGCCCGTTGACACCTTGATTAACATTCCACTTCCCCTCTTTTACTGATTTTCGTTTTCTTTTTCCATTTACAAGCACTGGAAAGGACCATAGTGTCCTTGACGTTAGCTGGTATGAATCGGGTTGGACAGAGCAGGAATATTTGCCATCATCGTTAGGAGCGACCCCAGCCCGGCCGCCGTTGCTGGTCGCTTAGCAATACTATGTTTCTTCTGAATCCAATGGATAAAGACTTCATTCTGCTGGAGCTGAAGGAACTAACCTATCTAATCCCTCAAGCCTCATATGTTGTACTCCCTCCGTTCCATATTAGTTGTCACTCAAACGGATGTATCTAGCATTGAAATACGTCTAAATACATCCGTTTCAGCGACAACTAATATGGAACGGAGGGAGTACGTGTAAATGTGCAGATACGATATTTGGCAGTTGCTAAATTTA
Organism: Thinopyrum elongatum; assembly: GCA_011799875.1. Taxonomy (NCBI): domain Eukaryota; kingdom Viridiplantae; phylum Streptophyta; class Magnoliopsida; order Poales; family Poaceae; genus Thinopyrum; species Thinopyrum elongatum. The sequence continues at coordinate 59,902,755 of CM022301.1, read as the reverse complement.
GTTTCGCTGCTAATTGTAAAATGTTCTGCAGAGTCTGTTCAGGAACAGACGTTGGCACAAGTGCAAAATCTTCTTGATGGATTTGTGAACTCTTGTAAGTGCGCCATTGGTGAAGCTGGCCTGGTTATAAGTGCCATTTAAAGACAATTGAATAGCGCACCTGCCCCAGGAGTTTGCATTCATGTAGTTCGTTCCTTCATGGCGTCCAGGAAATCAGTAGCTCAGCGCTGTCCAGGCGATCAGCAACGACACAGCGTCAAGGAATCAGCAGCACAACGGCGTCCAGGTGATCGGCGGCGACGCGGCGATCTACTTTGTGGTCGTGTTCTTGGCTGGCTTGCTACACGGCAATTCAATTGGCTACAGTATTTGATCAAGTACGTGTATGGTCCTCTCCGGTGCATGTAAATGGAAAAAGAAAAAGGAAATCACTAAAAGAGGGGAAATGGCATGTTAATCAAGGTGTCAACGGGTTGGGTGACAATTTTGCGAAGCCCATCTTGAAAGTGGCATTTTTGCAAAGCCAGATATTGGAAGTGCCAAATATCTGATTTTCTCGTTAGCTCTAAATGACATGAGTTTTAGCTTTCATAAAATCTAGATATGTATACTCTTTAATAATACTAGCAAAAGGGCCCGTGCGTTGCAACGGGAGAAAAAAAAATCATAATCTCCAATGGCCATGACCACATTTTGTTGCACCATCGAGATATACTCTCAATTTCGTGAAATCATGAACATTTTTTTAAACTTGTGAACATATTTGAAATCGTGAACATTTATCAAATTCATGAACACTTTCTAAAATCAAGAACATTTTTTGAATTCATGAACATTTTATACTATTTGCAAACATTTTTTAAAAAATTGTGAACATGTTTTCTAACAATTTTCTTGAATCAGCGAACATTTTTTTGGAAATTGGTGGAACAATTTTTGAAATTCACAAACATTTTTTTGATTTAACGAACAATTTTTGAAATGCATGATCATTTTTTTGAATCAGCAAATATTTTATGAATGAATAAACTATTTTGTAAGTAACGAATAGTTTTTGAATTTTTAGGATATATTTTCATTCATGAACATTGTTTGAATTGGCGAATTGTTTTTCAAACACTTTTTAATACACAAACTTTCTAAAAAATCATGAACATTTTTTGATTTCCCGAACATTTGTTTTCAAAATTTTGAACAGTTTCTGAATAAGCAAACAGTTTTTATAAATTCACGAATGTTTTTTGAATCCACAAACATTTTATGATTTATTAAACACTTTATTTCAAAATTCTAATTTTTTCAGAACTTTTTTGAAGTTTCAAATAATTTAAAGTAGAAAAAAACAAAACGGAAAAGAAAAAGAAAAAAATATAAAAAATGAAATTAAAAGAACAGGCCGCCCGGACACGGGCCGGTTGAAATGGGCGCGCTGCGTCTTCTCTGAGCGCGCTGCGCGCAGTATAGGAGGTCCCTACTGCATTGGCCGGCCCAGGCGGGAATTCTCTATGTGAAACGTTTTTTATCACTTAGGCATTGATGGGTAATTTTTTACAACTTTGAGGGTAATTTGCATGACGTACCGCAAGAAGCAATAGCCTCTTTATTATTAGCACATATGCTCGTGCGTTGCAACAAGAGAGAAAATTGAAGTGTCTACCAAAACACCTATCAGCACAGCACGATAGGGTAGGGATGCGCATGCGAGTTATAGAAGAAATGCAAATCATGCTTTAATGTCAATTGTGCATGCATGTGTGACCACTGAATAAATATGGAAGATTACATGAACGCGGCTTTAACCCTGACAACCAACATTTGATTGGATGGTTAGGAGGGTTGTGGTACCATAATCCAACCAGGGATTAAACCCTAGGTCTGACACTTTGGTATGTTATTAAGGCGGAATATTTTTCAGTTGGAACCGACATTCTTGTCGATAGTGAGGTGCTTGTCATGATTTCATCAATTTCAAAACCTACCGGTTTAATCTCTTGGTGCTTATAGGGGTATGATATGCGTGTGTACGTTCTTACGGCTGAGTGTATGTACGTGTTTGTGAGCGTCGGCGTCTATGCTGTGTTTTTTTAAAAAAGTTTCACTTACACCTTTGCATGCATTAACTTAATGTGCTCGTGCGTAGTAAAAATTGTCCCACGTTTCTTGCGACTCATTCATGTTGCCACTTTTCATGTTCGCCATCACCGGCTATTTTCATGTTCACCACCTCCGTCCATGATGGTATGATTTTTAGTGTTCCCAATTTTAAAAAGTTGACGAAGCCGCGTTCATGTCCTTTGACGAAGTCTCCAGCTTCGCACTATCATCAGATGAAAGACTGGTGGTGGATCGAAGTGGGATTGTTTCTATAGATTTTTTTTATATTCGAAAGCAAGTGGGTTTTTACTATATTGATTTTGTTTGGAGAATGTTAGCTGTTTGGTTTACAAGATTACATTCCTTCTTTTTTCCTTAAAAAAAAAGATTACATTTCTTCTTTTTGCACTATTTGGACTTCATCTGAACACAAACATTTCACGTAGACAACATATATGCTCTTTGTCTAAAAGAGATACCAGAACTGCACGCACATATCTTCCCGTGCCCATTCTCAATATGTTTCTCCTGAGTAAACGCCTCCGCCGGCCTGTAAACAGTAAACACACACCCATTAATTAAATCGGAAGTCGAGCGGCCCCACGTACACAGCCCCATCACGTGTACGCCTCGCTTCTCTGGCATTCTACTTTGATTTTCGTGCTTATCTTAGTTATTGGTTTAGTTTATGCATGATGAAAAGGAGCCTTGGAATGGTCTTAACTGAATATTTAGAAAAAAAAAAAAGAAGGAAAAGATTCTATTGAGATAGTTATGAATTTGATTGAGTTTCCCTTACTTGACCAAACAAGTTCCAATTCTGTTATTTCAACTACACCAAATGATCTTTGCTGTTGCTTCATCCTGTCCACCGCCGCCACCAGGCCTGCCGTGGAGCCGTCGGGCGCACCAGCAGGCGCGTGGCCACATCACCGATGTCGCCCCGCAGCTTGAGCTCGCGGCCGACCGCCTCGCCTCCGCGCTCAAGCTCAATCTCGCCCTCATAACCGGCGCCCCAGGGACGCCCAACCTGTACTCGGGGCTGGCCAGTCGCAGGACCAAATCGCCGACCGGCATCTACAGCTTCGCCCTGTCGTCCTCCGCCGCGTCAGCCTGGGCATATCGCCGGCGACGCCCCATCTGGCCGGCTGTGCGCCAGCAGAGTCAATTCTCTTTCCATTTTTCCTTCCCTTGCATCAAGTTGTGCACCTCTGATTTTCCGCTTGTTGAATCACCCGGGCATGCTTCTGTGTTTTCCCTTCCTCACCCTTCCTTCTTTCCCTTCTCTCTTGTGGTGATAATTCCTTTGCATCATCCTCTTCATCTCTGCTTATTAATTTCCATGGCTGCTTGTTTGGACCACCAGGGCATGCATATATAAACCGATGAGATTAGATGTAAAAGAGCAATGTGGGATTATTAACTGAAAGGAGAACATGCGGCTTTTGTACAGGTGAGTCAACGCACGCACTATTGTTGGGCAGCCCACTACAGGTAAAATTAAAATATGGATCCTTTTGCAATAGAGCGGGCCGAGGCCGAAACGCATGTACTGTTGCGGGCAGCCCAATACGGGGACAGGAAAAATTGATGAGAATTTTAGTACCACCTTGAAAAGGAGCGGAAGAAAATAACTCTAATGGATGGACGGACGAAAAACGGACGAAATTACGGTGGTAAGAAGCAATAGCTCGTTTATTATTATATATATAATATAATATAATATAATTATATTATTATTATTATTATTAGGTATAGATATAGATATAGATATAGATATAGATATAGATAAGCTTGTGGATGAGGGTGGTCCTAAATATGCTGGTTGAATTTATCAACCTGGGTCAATATTTCTTTTACTGTCGACATTGCATAGTGACTTGATACACATATTTTACAAGAATGATTATAGATCCACCGATGCTGGTGCTAGATCTATCGCTGGCATGAATTGTATAAAATATATGCTAATTATGTAATACTAATTTTATCGCCCGTTGCAACGCACGGGCATTTGTACTAGTATAAATCAAATGGGCAATGCTTACTCAACTGTATATAGAAGATTAATTGTGTATTTCATATTCCTCCAAAATGATGTCGTTCCATTAGAGTTAAAGACACTTATTGTAATCTTGCAAATTTCTGTTGCAGTGCTGATGTTTTGGACCCAAAGTGTAAAAGAAGTCAACCCAAAGTAGATGTACTCATCTTTTGATAGTCAACTATGTATGTGCCACCGTTTCAAATCATTTTCTAACACCACAGAAAAAGAGCATTTGGTCGTTCTGATACTTTTACAGTTTCTCTAGTTTTAGAGCACATGTTTATATAGGAATGAAAAATCAATTAGCAAGGTTTGAATCAGCGATGGTCACACATCGCTTCAGCGCTCTAAATTATGCATTTTTTTACAGAATACATTTTTTCAGTTTTGCCATGTATCAATTATACATTTTCCCCCAAAAAAATTGTCATGACAAATTTACTTTAATTGCCATGGCAATTTTTACTTTTTATTGCCATGGCAAAATTTACTTTTTTATTTTGCCATGGCAAATTAACTTTATAGCATGGCAAATTTACTTTCGTAGCCTGGCAAATTTATTTTGTAGCATGGCATATTCGGGTATTACAAAGACATACAAAATTTACTTTTGTACCATGGCAAATTTAATTTGTAGCATGGTAAATTTACCTTTATTTCCATGATGATTTTTTATTTTATTGCCATGGAAAATTTTATTTTTTTATTTTGCCATGACAAATTTTTCCTTTTTATTTTGCCATGGTAAATTTATCTTTTTTGCCCTAGCAAACTTACTTGCACATACATGGCAAATTTACTTCAATCGCTCATGTCAAATTTTACTTTTCATTTTCACCAACGGCAAAATTACTTCATGGACCATGGCAAATTTACTTTACAACCATGGAAAATTTACAGCCATGTCATCATTACAACTTTATTGCCATGGCAATTTTACCTTTTATTGCCATGGTGAAGCTTTTGCCATGTTGCCATTAAAACTTTTGCCATGATTTCTTTTTTCATGGTTACATGGCAAATTCATAGCATTTTCTTGTTTCTAAAGATGGCAAATTTAGGTCTTTCAAAACACTTTTTTCTAGAACATGGCAAATTGTTTAGGAAAAAAAAGTTAATGCTCTAATGGCAACTATAAGATATTTGTGCCACACGCATGGCAACTTTTAATTTTATTTTTCTTACGATCACATGTCAATTTTAAAGCACTATTCTACCAAAACATGGCCAATTTTAGAAAAAAATTATGTCACTGTGCACTCTATGAATTTTTTTGATTTACACATATGGCAATTTCGTAAACCACTGGAAAAATCTAGAGATGAAGAGGCATTCAATCAATTTCTTGAATCACTTGGACCTCTATTCCTTGGGGTTCCTTTGATTGATGCTATTAAAATGTCTCCTTATTCTAAGTATATGAATGATATTATCACTAAACAAAAAAAATACCTGAAGCTAAAATATCTAGTATGATTGCTAATTATTCTTTCAAAGGGAAAATACTTGAAAAGTTAGGAGATCCAGGGATACCTACTATACCTTGCTCTATTAAAAACAATTATGTTAAAACTTCTTTATGTGACTTATGAGCAGGAGTTAGTGTTATGTCTTTCTCTCTTTATAAAAGACTTGACTTGAATAAAATGACACCTTCTGAAATATCTTTGTAAATGGCGGATAAAACTACTGCAGTTTCTGTTGGCATTTGTGAGGATGTCCATGTTGTTGTTGGTAATGTTATGATGTTAACTGACTTTGTTATACTTAATATGCCCGAGGATGATAACATGTCTATTATTCTCAGTAGACCCTTTCTTAACACTGCAGGCACAATTATTGATTGTAATAAAAGCAAGGTTACTATTCATGTCAATATCAATGAGCATACGGTTTATTTTTCAAAGAGAGTAAACAAGGGATACAATCTCAAATCTACTGAAAAAATTATGACTATCACTATTGGAGACTTTGAATTCCCTATTCTGGTTCCTGAATAAAATATCAAATTATTATGATTGGGGCCATGTTTATTCAAGTTCAGGTAACTTAGTGTATTATAAATTCTTCGGTTTTATGTTACTCGAAATAGTGCGTTAATAAGACTTGATCAAACTTGTTAATGGATTCTTTTTGAAAAGCATATAATCGATGAATTCCGCAAGCACAACTTTCTATCATTTTATTTTGCCCTCTGTTTAGTTAAGTTAAAGTTTAAATGTTTTAGAATGGCCAGTTCTGCCCAGATTCTGACTTTCGTACAAATAAAAAGGTGCATGCAAAAATAAAAGTTCCCGAAATGATCTAAAATTTAGGAGAATTTTTCTGTAATAAAAAATTGGCACCTAAGACAACTCAGGGGGGCCCACTAGGCCTCCACACGGCCAGGTGGCGCCCCCTCCCCTTAGGGCGTGCCATGGGGGTGTGTGGGGCCCACATGGCCCCTTTCAAGTGATGCTCGTGCCCTGCCTTCTCCTACCTCTAGAAAAATTTCACAAAAAGTTTCAGCACGAGTTATTGCTCCTTTGCGAACAATTTTTGGTCTCTTTGCTTGGACCTCCATTCTGAATTTATTTGGAGGGATTGCTCCTTGTATGTGACACCTCCATTGGTCCAACTAGTTTTTCCTCTAGTGCACTATACTTTGCTTATTTTGCTGCTGTTGGTGACTTTGATTATGAGCTTGCATGTCAAATGTATTGTGTCCTAAGTAGTTTTGATGCATGGTATAGACTCTAGAAGCTTGTAGGAGTAGCTACTACCATTTGTTTTAGGTTTTGTTAACTTTTCTTGAGATGTTGAAATTTTTTCATAAAATGGAGAGGATGAGGAACTATCTTTCAAGGGGCACCCGGAGTTCTTCGAGCCAGAGCACCGCGAGGGGTCGCCTACCATGAACCACACTGAAAGATCATGGATGTCGCCTAGAGAGGGGGGGGGTGAATAGGCGCTTTAAAATAATTACGGTTAAGGCTTGAACAAATGCGGAATAAAACTAGCGTTTAATTTGTCAAGCACAAAACCTAAAATAACTAGGCTCACCTATGTGCACCAACAACTTATGCTAAGCAAGATAAACAACTAAGTGATAGCAAGATATATAACAAGAAACAATATGGCTATCACAAAGTAAAGTGCATAAGTAAAGGGCTCGGGTAAGAGATAACCGAGGCACGCGGAGACGACGATGTATCCCGAAGTTCACACCTTTGCGGATGCTAATCTCCCTTTGGAGCGGTGTAGAGGCACAATGCTCCCCAAAATGCCACTAGGGCCACCGTAATCTCCTCACGCCCTCGCATAATGCAAGATGCCATGATTCCACTAAGGGACCCTTGAGGGTGATCACCGAACCCGTACAATTGGCAACCCTTGAGGGCGGTCACCGAACCCGTACAATTGGCAACCCTTGGGGGCGGTCACCGGAACCCGTACAAATTGCTCGGGGCAATCTCCACAACTTAATTGGAGACCCCGACGCTTGCTCGGAGCTTTACACCACAATGATTGAGCTCCGCGACACCACAAACCGTTTAGGGCGCCAAAGCACCCAAGAGGCACAAGCTCTAGGGTGCCCAAACACCCAAGAGTAGTAAGCTTCTCAAACTTCACTTCCACGTATCACCATGGAGAACTTAAACCTATGCACCAAATGCAATGGCAAGGGCACACGGAGTGCCCAAGTCCTTCTCTCCCAAATCCCACCACAACAACTAATGCTTTGGAGGAAAATGAGAGGAAGAACGAAGAGGAGAACACAAAGAACTCCAAGATCTAGATCCAAGGGGTTCCCCTCACTTAGAGGATAAAGTGATTGGTGGAAATGTAGATCTAGATCCCCTCTCTCTTTTCCCTCAAAAACTAGCAACAATCATTGGAGGGATTGAGAGATAGCAAGCTCAAGAAGGTCAGCAATGGAGGGGGAAAACGAGCTCAAAGGGATAAGACCATTGGGGAAAAAGACCCCCTTTTATAGGTGGGGCTCGAATCCAACCGTTATGTGCACTGGTTGTGCACAAGCGGTACTACCGCTCCTAAGAGCGGTACTACTGCTTCAAGCGGCAGTTCCAGGTGAAGCTCAGTGTGAACATGAAGTGCGGGAGCGGTAGTGCCGCTGGAGCGGTACTACCATCCCCCATCAGCGGTACTACCGCTTAGGTTACACTAAGCGGGGGAATAACGGTACAAGGAGGCGATGGGGCGGCAGTACCGCCACAAGCGGTACTACCGCTTGCTACTATCGCGATGCAACAGGGGGCGAAAAACAAGCGGTAGTGGCCACGGTAGCTCATAGCGGAAGTACCACAAAAGCAGTACTACCGTGGAGCTAAGCGGTACTACCACTTGGGAGCTAAAAAACTGCCCAAGCATAGATGGATGCAAGAATACCAGAACTGCCATAACTTCTGTAAATGAACTCCAAATTTTGCAAACTCAAGCTTGTTGGATAGATGACGACAGTGGCAGTAGAAAAATGCCAATGATATAAAGGTGTGAAACCTCCATGAATGAAGAACCGGCAAAAACTCCAACATAAAAAACATAGAAGATGATGCATACAAAATCTGTTTTCGATGGACTCGAGCTTGTCATGAAGATGACCACAAGCTCAAAAACTCACATAGAGAAAAGCCAAACAAGAACCAAGAAAGATGATGCCAAGGATGCAAAGATTTGAGCTCTCTACGAATGATACGATCAAGCTACTCACCCGAGAGCCCCCCTTGATAGTACGGCTATCGATCCTATAACCCGGTCTCCCAACTAACACCATGAGACCGGTAAAATAGAAAACCTATCAAGAACAAACCTTTGCCTTGCGCATAGTCCACTTGAGCTAGATGATGACGATCTTGTCCTCCTCAAGATGGACCACCTTTCTTGATTGCTTTGGCTTGATGAAGACTAGTAGATTGCTCCCCCATACTCCACTATGGGTAAGCCTCTCTTCGGCACATCTTCACAAGTCCATTGTCACCATAATGGACGGCAAGCTTCAAGCATGTGATCTCTTCGTGATGCTCCACTTGAACTTGCACACCGCAAACTTGATGACGATCACCACTTGATGTCATCCTCCATGGTTATATGATATCTTCCTTTTGATGCACGCCCATGGAAACATACCTAACCCCACAAAGAACTCTCACATAGACCATGGGTTAGTACACAAAGCGTAATGGATAATGCTTACCATACCATGAGATCACTTGATCCCACTCGGTACATATTCTACGCTTTGTGTGTTGATCAACTTAAATCCACTCTTTGTACTTAGTCTTGATCAACCTTGAAACTTATCTTCTCTCTGCATAAGGTGATGTCTTGAAGGTAAACATGAATGTTCTATGACGCCCCCGGTTCAATCGTACACTAGTCATACACGCAAACGTGTACGATCAAGCCCAGGGACTCACGGGAAGATATCACAACACAACTCTAAACACAAATAAACGGAGGTCCACAATATTACAGACCAGGGATCCGAAGATCCGAATACATAAGTCAGTCATACAAATAATATCTGGGTACAGACATAGTTAGACAAGTTCTGCCTTAAGAAGGCTAGCACAAACAGCGACACTAGATCGAAAGGCGTTGGCCTCCTGCCTGGGAGCCTCCGATCCTACTCCTGGTCAGCTGGCTCGATCCAGTAGTACGTGCCCTCTGGACCCGCCTGGTAGTAGGCTCCGGTGGTGGCGTCTGGCTCCTGGACTCCATCGTCTGGTGTATCATCAAGGTGGGGGGGTATATGGGGGAAAAGAGAAAATAAAGCAACCGTGAGTACTCATCCGAAGTACTCAGCAAGCAAGGATCTATACTACATATGCAACATTATCAATGGAGAAAAGGCTGTATATGTGGACTGGGCTGCAGAAATGCCAGAATAGAGAGAAAGGCCTAGTCCTATCGAAGACTAGCATCTTCAAACATCTTCTCAAAGCCATCATCTTGCAGCAGTAGAAGAGAGTAGAATAGCATTTTATTTAGCAAACATGTTGAAGTACAGCTCAAAGATCCTTCCTCGACTCCCAGCGAGAAAGTAATCCCGAAGCTTCAATTAAGTAACAATTATCCAGTTTAAGTAGTAGATCGGGATACACAAACTGAGCGTCCTTTACCGTAGGACCGGCTATCGATAGAAGATTCATCCCTGCAGGGGTGCACTACTGTTACCCAACACGCTCGATCAACTCTGGCCGGACATACTTGCTGGGTAATGCCCGTCCTCGGAAGATCAACACGAAGCAGCGCTCTACCTAGGCTCAGCAGAGAGGTCAGCACGCCGGACTAACCTATGCACCCAGGGGTCTCGGGCCATCGCCCTGGGCACCCTGCGCGTTGCGTGGCTGGCCGGGGTGCAGGCGCGACACAGAACTCGTCAGTGAAGTATCCAGCCCAATCCCGACGATCAGCCCGCACGGTGAATCGTGACGTCTGATAAGCTTTCGGAGAAACGTACATCGCAGAGGGCCCCATAACCATAATCCCGCGTGGTGGTAGTGCGTATAGGGCACGTCGGCCCACTCAGATCACACACCCAAATCCAATAGGCTCAATTAGTATCAAGCGGAGACAATCAGAGTCTCTGATGCTCCGCCACAATGTCACACTCGAGTGCCCTTCCGGCACACCCGAAATCATAGATCCCCAGCGGGTACCCACCAGGGTGGACCCGCCTGTGCAAAAGGTCAAGTAACCGTGTGGTCATATTCATCAGGGTGAACGTATGAGGTATCACCCTCGAGGTTCACACTGAGGGGTTGCACGACAGAGTCGTATCGGACATGGAGAAGGAGGAATCACCCTCGATGACCACGACCGAACAGCTATACTGCAGAGTATTCATCGTGAGTGCGTTACGAGGTATCACCCTCGGCACTAGATAGTTACTACGCAGAGTCGTACAACTAAGGGGGGATGTGAAGTGAGGCGTCTGTCTCTGATCGACGATCACGTTGATCGAGTCGTCGATGAACAAGCAGGGGCGACAAAGTAAGGTGGTGGGGTCACAGATGGTTCATACCAACCTATACTAAACAGTTTATCATAGGCAGGTAAGGTAGCAATGAACAGGTTACAACAGCAGGCTATGCATCAGAATAGGAGCATACATTAACAGTAGCGAAATTCTAATGCAAGCAGGAGAATAGAATGGGCGATATCTGGAATGCTCAAGGGGGGGGGGGGCTTGCCTGGTTGCTCTGGCAAGAGAGGGAGGTCGTCAACGGGCTGCTCGTCGATAGAGTAGTCGTAACCTGGTGCAGCGTCGTCGGTCTCAGCGTCTATCGAGAGAAAGAAGGAGGGGGAGAGAAACAATAAATTCACGGCAATAATGCAAACAACATGTATGACATGTCTAAATGATATGCCGGGGTGTTCTACTGCCTAACTAAATGATTTAGTTAATTTAGGAATTTATTCGGATTTATTTAATTAAAGTTGGACACTATTCATTTATCAAAATCGGTCTAATTGTTCAACGTTCTTATAGTTGCGGGCGTCTGACGGGAATACAGAGGGCGTATCCGGGTTCGTATCGTCGTTCTGAGCAAGTTTCATGTATAAAATATTTTCATCGGAGTTACGGTTTATTTAATATGATTTTCTAAAGTTTTTATTAATTTCTGAAATTTAATTAATTATTTAATTCAACATTATCCGAAACAGTGCTGATGATGACATCAGCATGACCTCATGTTGATGTCAGCGGTTAATTAAGTTAATTACTAATTACTGTTTAATTAACACTAATTAGTTAATTAGATTAACCTAATCAGGATTAATTAACTAATTAATTAATTAATTATTTTAATTATTTATTTTTATTTCTTTCTAAAACATTTTTGGGGGTGGGCCCCCTTTGTCATAGGCCCAGAGGGGCGGGGCCCACTCGTCAGTGGCCCATACGGCCACACGGGGCGGCGTGGGCGCAGCCCGAGCGGGCGCGTCCCCGGGACGCTGGGCACGCCCGACGCACGCTGGCGCCGGCGGCCAAGGCCAAGGGAGGCGGCGGGGTGAAGGTGCGGGCGAGCGCGGAGCTCCAGAGGCGCGGGCGCGCATGGAGCTGGCGAGCCCGGGCGCGATGCGGTGGACGCAGAGGCGGGGCCGCGGTGCGAGGCTCGGGCGCGGCGAACGGGACAGCGCGGGAGGCGGGATGGCGCGACGCGGCGGCTCCGACGAGTGGTAGCGAGGGAGGCGAGGCCTAGCAGGGCAGCAGCAGCAGCAGCGAGGAGCATGGGGGGGGGGCGCGGCGAGGCGCCGTAGCAGCAGCTGCAGCAGAGCACCGGGGGGGGAAGGAGAAGCGCGGGGTGAGGGGAACCGTAGCGGGGCGAGGACAGGGGCCGGGCGCGGTGAGCGTGGCCAGGTCGTGGCGGCGCGCGCGGGGCGTGGTGCGCGCGGCGAGTGCGGGAGCAGAGAGGGGGAGGCCTGGGGCCTCACCGTGATCGTAGGGACGGGGCAGCGGGGGGGGGGGTCGGGCGTCGACGGGGACGACGGCGACGGAGACGAGGTGCAGGCCGGCGGGGAGGCGCGGGCTCCGGGCTGCGGCGAGGTCGTCGCGGCGACGGGCGACGGGATCGGGGTTTGCCCCGATCCAGATCCAGTCGAGGGAGGGGGCGACCGAGCGCTAGGCTGCTGGTCGGGGAAGAGGAGAGGACGGGGCGACGTCGGTGTGGCGGCGCGGCGGCGCTGGCCGATCGGCGCGGGAGTGGGGCGGCGTCGCGCGTCGGCCCGATCCAGTTTCTGGATCGGGGGGGGGGGGGCGAACGAGTGGAGGGGGGGGGGGAGTGGGGTGGTCGGTGAGGCTAGGGTTGGGCCGGGGGGGCCTTATAGCCAGGGGGCGCAGGTGGGCCGGCCGGCTGGGCTTCGGCCCAGTTGGGCCGGGGGGGGGGGGGGGTGTTCCTCTTTTTTCCTTTTCTGTTTCTTTTTCCTTTTCTTTATTCTCTTTTCTAATCTAGTAAACAGCTAGGCCTCAAAATGGTTTTTTGTAAAACATGAGACCTAGTTCATAAATACCAGTGCATTATTCCTTAACACCTAAAATTAGTTTGGACAAAACATAATTCCATATTTATTTCAGATTTAATAAATGGTTATTAAATATTATCTTTATCCACTGTTTGAGGTTGTTCGAGTCACTTATCCAATTCCAATGATGTTGGTTTCAATTTTAGAATAGCCTCTGGAATATTTGTTATTTATCTGACATTTTAGCTCCTATGTTGGACAACTTTCATATTCCACTTTCATTTAAACTTGAATTTGACTTAGGAGTTGAAATGCAATGTGATGCTAATGATGATTATGCACTGTTGATCATGCTAACATGTCATTATCAAAAGTGATTACTGTTGCTAATCACCGGGGGTGTTACATGTTCACACAATCTTCTTCTTCAAGACATGCTTGCAATAGGCTCAACTCTCACATGACCAATCTTTGAATAATTCCTTGAATAACACCTTGGTCAACACATAATCTCCATCTTATAACCTTGAAACCAACAAATGATCTTCAAGCAAAGCCTATGGACACACCCTTCAAATATAACTCAAGGCAACCATTAGTCCATAGGGATTGTCATCAATTACCAAAACCAAACATGGGGGCACCATATGTTCTTTCACACACTTCAATACCCCTCGCCCGGCAGAAGTAAGACCTTGCCAATGTGAAAGGACGTGGATGTCGCCTAGAGGGGGGTGAATAGGTGGTTTAAAAAACAATTATGGTTTTGGCTTGAATAAATGTAGAATAAAACTAGCGTTTAATTTATGAAGCACAAAGCCTAAATAATCTAGGCTCAACTATATGCACCAACAAATTATGCGAAACAAGATAAACAACTATGTGATAGCAAGATATATAACTTGAACCACGATGGCTATCACAAAGTAAGTGCATAAGTAAAGGGCTCGGGTAAGAGATAACCGAGACATGCGGAGACAACGATGTATCCCGAAGTTCACACCCTTGTGGATGCTAATCTCCGGTGGAGCGGTGTGGAGGCACAATGCTCCCCAAATGCCACAATGGCTCACCGTATTCTCCTCACGCCACCACACAATGCAAGGTGTTGTGACTCCATTAAGTGACCTTTAAGGGCGGTCACTGAACCCGTACAATTGGAGACCCTTGAGGGCAGTCACCAAACCCGTACAATTGCCCGGGGCAATCTCCACAACTTAATTTGAGGCTCCCAAAGCTTGCCAAAAGCTTTACACCACAATGATTGAGCTCCGCGACAACACCAACCGTTTAGGGTGCCCAAGCACCCAAGAGGAACAAGCTCTAGTGTATCAAGCACCCAAGAGTAATAAGCTTCTCAACTTTCACTTCCACGAATCCTCGTGGAGATCTCAAACCTATTCACCAAATGCCATGGCAAGAGCACAGGGAGTGCTTAAGTCCTTCTCTCCCAAATCCCATCACAACAACTAATGCTATGGAGGAATATGAGAGGAAGAACAAAAGAGGAGAGCACCAAAGAACTCCAAGATCTAGATCCAAAGGGTTCCCCTTCATTTATAGGAGAGATGGATTGGTGGAATTGTAGATCTAGATCTCCTCTCTTGTTCCCTCAAATAGATGCAAGAATCATGGGAGGAATATAGAGAAAGCAAGCCTCAAAAAGTCAACAATGGTGGGGATAACTTGCTCAAGATCCGTCCCTGCCATTGGGAAGAAGACCCTCTTTTATAGGACCCCTCAAATCTAACCATTATAGTACAAAAAAACACTAGAGCGATACAGCCGCTTGCATGAGTGGTACAACCGCTGCAAGCAGTAAACTAAGGCTGTTGTGGCCTGGCTACAGGCGTGGCCATGGCATTCAAAGCGGTAGAACCGCTCAGTTGCCCTATTGTACTAGTAGTAGTAAAACGAGCCAGGCGCATTCATAGTAGTAAAATGAGCTACCAGTTAAAAAAGATAGTATGATCATCTTGAATGGTCAAAACTTGGCCAGCAACATCATCCATCTTTGCCTCCATTTATTTAGCAATCACCAGTCATTTGCCTCCAATTCTCAAGGCAAAACTTCCAGCAAGACATTCAAAACACTATACATCGCAGTCGGTGTGACGCTACTAACAATAGTTCCTATCCTATGACAGCCTGCACACTGCACTTCAAACTAGAAGTACCTTCTTTAGAGGCTATGCTGCGGTTTTAGTAACATTTGGAACAAATGTGTCGACGGTCATTTCCTGCAAAGCATGTCTAAATTGTTGTTGGAATAAGTTCAATACCTTGAACCATAAGATTGTTAGTAATACCCAACTAACATGTAACATGAGAATAAAAAAATGAATAAATACTAACCTTCCATTCTGTATCTCAAGTATGGAATCCTCAGTTAAGATGGGCCTCACATAATTGTTTTCGCGCGCAACAATTGCCAACGATAAAATACTAATGTAACAGTAACAAGAAGAGCTCATTAGATTGCCATATTGTCAGTAAGTTGAATGCGTGTAACAAATGTGTGCATACCAATCAAGTTCCGCTGCAAAGTTAACTGCTTTTGTCAGTTGAGGTGGAAACTGAAGAACACGGCATACTAAATCCCTTATGATTGCTCTTTCCATGTCTGTTAGCACAACAACGCCAAAGTCAAATATCCGCTTGCAGATTTGCTTATCCTAAACATGCAAAATATCACAAAAAGTCCCAAAACTGGTATAATAGTCCAGAGATCAAATAGAAGATCGACTTAATTTTGAAAATACAAAAAGGGTACCCATTACATGGAAAGTTCAATAAGACACGCGTTTAGACCCATATTTGAAAAAAAAAGTTACATGCAAACTTGAACTACAGAAATTTCTGCAACAAAATATAAGACAGCAAGACATTGGTTGATGAATATAAAGTTGCATTTCGAAATCTGCAGGCATGTAATATCTGGAGATGATGGCAAGATAAACTTGTTAAGGTGAAATGCTCAGTGTTTGCTTATTCATGGACTGTAACTTTAAAGGTAAAGTACAATCTAACACTAAGTTCAAAATAAACTAATTTGTAAGCGTAGCTCTCTATCTTCATCATCAGGGAAAATATGATTATTGCAACAACAATATATGTAATTTGATAAGAAATCACAGAATTGGGGCAGAATTAAATAAGTAAATAGATTACTTAAGCTTCTTCTTTTGATGTATGCTTCATCATCATCGTCATCTTCCCTCATCGGGTCGCCTTACTGGTCGTACTCTTCCTCGTTGGCGACTCCATCCATTCCGATGATGCTCCTTTTTCCTCTCCTCACGACAACACGACTGGGATTGCTCGGGTCAGTTATGAAGAAGCATTGTGTCATGTGCATAGCATGTACCCATTGCTCATTTGGTTGTGACGTTCACGGTAGTGCTCTTGGCGTCGGGTATAGACATGGTAGTGAAATACCAATTTTCTCTATGGACGGCCTTAGCCCATCTGACACGGAACATCGTCGCGTTGTGCAATCCAGAGTAGTCATGCTCCCAGATCTCTTTGATCCTTCCATAGTATCTTTCAGTTACGTTGTCGTCGCCGGTCATGGATTCCATCGTCACCCCTAAGGTCTGGTAATCACTGTTTTTATCTTTGGCCTCCGTGTAGAACATGTATCCATTGATATCGTATGCCTGATAAGTCACTAGGTTGACCACGAGGCCATGTGCTAAGGCATATATGAGCTTCCCGTCCGTACATCCCTCTTTCGGGGGATTAGCCATAACTCGCTCTTTGAACCAACGCAAGAAAGAGGAGCTGTGCTCTTTAATAACTTCGGCGTCCGTCTTGCGCAGCCCCCGATCACGGTACTTCTTTGCGATGGTGTCTTTGTGCAGTGTCATGAAAGGTTCTAGCACATGTAGGTGTTGTAGCACTACTAAGTTTGTTCTGTCAAAGTCGCTGCGTCGACCCGAGTGGTCCACATGCAATTCCCTCCGGCCGTTGGTGTGACCTTCTCCTCCGAGCCTGCCAAGGTGCTTGTTGACAGGAAAACCAACAACAGGGTTTCCGTCCCCTAGATAATTCTTGCAGAAGGAGATGCACTCTTGGGTCAGATAGCCCTGGACGATGCTTCCATCCGGACAGGACATGTTACGAATGAATCCTTTGATGGCCCCATTCATCCCCTCGAACGGCATCATGTTATGCAGGAATGTCGGCCCGAGGTCGATGATGTCGTCCACAATGTGGACACACAAATGCACCATGACGTCAAAGAACACCGGGGGGGGGGGGGAGTACATCTCAAGCTCATTTAGTATGACAACGATCTCTTCCTGTAGCCTTCAGAGCTACATCACACTGATCGACTTTTGAGAGATAACGTCAAAAAAGTTGCAGAGACCAGTAAGCGTGTCATGGACATGCTTGTCCATTATCCCTCTAAGTGCAACTGGTAGTATCTGCGTCATCATCACGTGACAGTCGTGAGACTTCATCCCACTAAACCTTTTCTTCTTGGTGTCTAGAAATCTGCTTATCTTCCCACAGTAACTGGAACTAACTTTGATTCTGGTAAGGCACTTGAAGAATTGATCGATCTCCTTCGGACTTAAGGTGAAGCAAGATGAGGGGCAATAATGTTCTTCCTTCTTGTTAACTTTTTTGCCCCTGTCCTCCATCTCCGTCTCCGTCTCCCCGATGACTTAGGGGTCGTCCTACGTGGAGATCTTCCCTGATACCTAAAAATTCCAAGTCTCTTCTTGCCTTCGGCCCATCCTTGGTCTTCTCCGGCATGTTCATCAGTGTGCCAAGCAAGCTCTCGAGGACATTCTTCGTGATATGCATTTGATCAAGGCTATGAGGCGTGTCGAGTTTGGGCCAGTACGACAAGTCCTAGAAAACGGACCACGTTTTCCATACCTTCAGCAGTGGCTTCGGCGCCTTTTTATTCTTTCCCGGTGTGGGGCACTCTTCCCAATTTTTCAACAACTCATCAATTTCGACGCCGCTCCTCTTACGTGGAGGTCCTCGATGCTCAACCTTACCATTGAACATATCTCCATGGTTTCTCCATGGGTCATCCTTCTCGAGCCATCTTCGATGCCCCGTGTACACGGTTTTTGAAGACCCGCCCTCTTTCGGTAGCTGTAGAGACATTGTATCATCCATGCACCTCATGCATCCGCAATGTCCGTGGCACACCTGACCTGAGACATATCCGTATCCGAGATAGTCATGCACCATCATGATCAACGCGGCTCTCATAGGGAAATAATCTCCTGCGCAGGCGTCACATGTCCTGACCCCTGGTGTCCATAACATGTGTAGCTCCTCTTTCAGTAGCTCGAGATACAGATTAATATCATTTCCCGGTTGTTTCGGCCCTTGAATCAGCATACTCATGTGTATGTACTTTGTCTTCATGCACTTTCGGGGGGGGGGAGGTTGTACATCCATACAAACATGGGCCATGTGCTATGGTTGGTGTTCTGGTTGCCAAACGGATTCATGCCATCAGTACTCGTGCCAAGCACAATGTTCCTTGGATCATTTGCGAAATATGGATATTCACCGTTTAATGCTCTCCACTGGCTAGCATCTGCGATGTGTCTCAGCTTCAGATCATCTCCATCATCTCGCTTCACCCTGTTCGCGTGACAGCGCATGAGCTTTGCTTCCTTAGGATCTACAAAATACTCCTGCAGATGGGAGTGATCGGAAAGTACCATATAACTTTCTGAGGAGCTTTCTTTCCAGCCTTCTTGTATCGAGAAGTATTGCACACTAAACAGCTGGTTTTTTCCGCGTGCTCGTTCCGATAAATGATGCAATCATTAATGCATGCGTGATATCTAATGTGCGTCAGATCAAGAGGGCACACGATTTCTTGGCCTCCTCAACACTAGTAGGACACAGGCTCCCCGCTGGAAGAACTTTATTCTTTAGATACTTCAAATGCTCATCGAGGCTTGCGTCGGTCCATTTGTTTTTTGCCTTCATCTTTAGAAGTTCGAGCATGAAACTCAAGTGGGTCACCTCGGGATCACAACCATCATACAATGGAGTCTTCGAGTCTAGCTCTAATTGCGCTAGCTTGGCCTCCTCTCTAGAAGCAGCTCTATCGCTAGTCGTCTTCTTGCGAAGCAGGTCTCGAACATGAGGGTCCTGCATGACTGAACTTAGCGACAAAGATTGTGGCGCATTCGCATCTTCTCCATGTATGGACTCTTCTTCGCCATGTCCGGCGCCCTCTTCTTCGAGTCCATCGGTCATCTCTTCGTTTGGCCCCATGTCGTTATTGGCTGCCCCAGCGACGTCCTCATCATCATCTTCAGTTATCCCCCGAGTATAGCCATCCATGAAACCATGCATGAGTAGGTGCGCCTTCAAACGACCACCCGTAAAGGGGTCGAGCCAGACTCCTTCTTTGCATCTTCGACACGGACATAAAATCGCCTTGCGGTTATTTTGAAACATGTTGTCCACCGCGGCTCGCAAGTATCTAGCCACCATCCTTCCACTGATCTTCATGATCGCCTGTGTGGTATAAGCAAAAGAATTATAACCACGCATGCATGCATCAATGTCATACAAAAATTCGGCATGACCTTCCCTAAAAATAGGACATATCGAGTTTGCCCAAAATTCGCCGAAACAGAAATAAATCGACATTTCGGCAAAACATAGGCAACTCATGTCATGCACAATTCGGCAAATACACATAGGCAACTCATGACACGCATAATTCGATCATATCGCACAATTCGGTCATATCGCACACACACAAATTCCATTCTTGCACAACAATACTTTTTACTCACGTATCTAGATAGGGAGCACGGTGATGAGGCCGGTGTCGCTTTTGGGATCGAAGTGGACAAAGATATTTAAATCTCCTTCATTAATGATAGGGAGGTACCTAGCTTACTTCATTTAATGAGTATATCTACTTGGGGAGGAGATGAATCTAACTAGTGGAGAGGGAGAGCGAGCTAGTGAGTGAATGGAGTGGAGGGGCAAGAGATATGGGAAGAAGGGAGAGGGAGAAGAAAAGCAAGTGAGGAAGGTGAGCCATTAATGGAGGGGCAAAGGAGAGAGAGGGAAGAGGGGGAGAAGGAAGAGAGTAGAGAGCAAGTGGAGAGGAAAGCAACCTATGGGAGAAGGAAGGGGGAGGGAGAGGGAGGAGGGGAAAAAGGTGGCTGTATGGCTGGTGCGGCTTACCAGTAGCGCGGGACAAGTGGCCCGCGCTACTGCTATGCCTATTACTTGTAGCGCTGGGTGAGAGGCCCGCGCTACTGCTAAGTGGGGCCCACCAGCTGGCCCCGTGTACCAATAGTGGTAGCGCCGGGTATAAAACCCATGCTACAGCTACCAAGTTAGTTGTAGCGCGGGTGATATACCCCACGCTACTACTATGGCTCGACCTGGGGGGTACCGTGGGGCCCACTTAGCAGCAGCGCTGGGTACATCTACCCGCGCTACTACTACGATGTACCTGTAGCGTGGGGTCCTGACCGGCACTACTACTACTTAACAGTAGCGTGGGCCTCTTACCCCACGCCACTGTTACTTGTCTGCCTATAGGGGTTTCCCTAGTAGTGGCACATATAAATTTAAGAGCCCCCAATTAACTTGGGTAGAGGAGGCATTTTTAACAAACACCTTTTTTGTTTAACAAAAATATAATGGTTGGTTGAACCGAACAAAAATTAAAAAACTAAGAAAATTTGAGCATGAAAGCGACTTAGCTGGTTAATGTACTCGGTGTTGATGACGCGGTCCGGTCTTGTAGTGGGACGAGGACGCCCCTCGAACTTTGACATATCCGACATGGTGTGTAGTCCTCGGCTTAACCGAGGTCCCAGCCCCCAAGCCCGTCCCTAGGAGGCCGAGTGAGGAGCTCGACTTGACGAAGTAGCGACGCAGCACGGTCGATGTGGTGAAGCGAAGCCCATGGTCCAGCTAAGGTAATAGAGCTGGTCGGTGGGGTGATGATGAAGCCCCCGGAGCATGTCGATGAAGCGATGGTGAAGCCCCCAGTCTAGCCGAGGTGATGGAGCAGGTCGGTAAGGTGATGTCAGAGCCCCCATGCCAACTGAGGTGTCGAAGCAGGTCAGCGTGGTGGACGTCGGCTTAAAGAAGCAACGGCACGGCGATGTTGGCGTGCCCTACCCGCTCAGTCCATAGGGCGATGATGTGGTCTTGACGGTGATTTGGCCTTCACGATGCCGAACTCTTGCTCGGCTCGCTGAGGTGATAATCCGAGGTGGTTGTCGTCGGCTCAATGGAGCGACGGTGTAGTCGATGCTGGCGTAGGTCGTCATCCATGGAGCAACAAGGTCGGGCTAGTTTGACACCGGCGCGACGGTGAAGATCGCCTCGAAAAAGACTCAAAATTTGTGGGCATGTGTTTGAAAACAACACACAATACCCTAGAAAAAATTTACTCCAAAAAGGATGTCCAATATCTCGTTCATGAAGAAAGATGAACTCGGGTCGGATTCGTTTTCGAGCAGAAAACAGATCAGAAAATTAATGCACTCCTCGGACTCGCCCGAAAGTTTGAATGGTCGGATCAAGCTGAAATTTTGAGGGGTTGTCGGCATAGGAATTCCGCAGCCGATCAACGGTTGGATCTTACAAAGGATGTCCGAGCTGGATGCTGGACTCCTCGCTCCAAACTCATCCAGATTTTGTCCAGATCCGATAGGGCTCCGGTATATCAGAGATTGCAGGAGATTACTCCATCGGAATATGAGATTCTCAATGTAATAAAGCATGTGATTGAACTTTGATATATACATTGATGTAATGTGTGTGCTAGCATGATCCAGGGATAGCACAGATACATAGAGACTTGACCGTTTTGGGTCAGGTCGCTACATAGGACTTGGTGGTGCAACGGACCTAATCTGGACCGAGTGGGCCGTGGCTTGGCGGCGGGGCAGGAGCTAACGACGAACAACATTGGTTGTTGGACAACCTCAACAAAGAGTACACACGCAACTGCTAGGACGAGGTTCCTAGGTCGAGGCGGGGACGACCCTCTTCTTTTCATGGGTGTGACGGTTGTCGGTGGCAATTGGAGGAGGTCGTGCATGATGGATCTAGATTCCCACGCAGATCTAGCGGCGACATGTTACAACATGTAACGGCGTGAGTTTTGGAACCACTACTAGGAAAAGGCTTATACGTGGCCTCAAATTAGTGGCGGGCGCGACGAGTTACCCACCACAACTATTTTGGAAAAGTAGCAGTGGCGGGTAACAAAAGGAACCCGCCACTGCTATGGAAGTAGCAGTGGCGGGCGGAAATACATGCCCGCCACACATAAACTATTCCAAATTTGCCCGCGTGATGAAATCTAACAGTGAAGGGCAGTTACTAGTGCCCGCCACTGCTTCTTAAGGCAACATTGGAGGGCAAACCTTTTGCCCGCCACAGCTAAATTGTGGTAACCATCAACAACAAACATGGAGGAGGTCGATAGTATACTGTCTTAGCAGTGGCGGGTGTTCGATAGTGCCCGTAAACACTTCTCCCCTTTCGGGTGGCGGGCAGTATCCTGCGCCCGTCACTCGTACACCCATGACGCTGGCGGTTCAATTTTCACCCAAAAACCGATTCCCCACCAAAACTTCCCATTTCTCCCCGCCCCCCGCACCTCCCCCCAAAATCTCACCCGACTCGCCGCCGCTCCCCTCGTCGCCGCCGCTCCTCGCCGCCACGCCCCTCGTCGCCGCCGCTTCTCACCGCCGCGCCCCTCATTACCGCCTCTCCTCGCCGCTGTGCCCCTCGTCGATGCCGCGTCGTGGCCTCCTTGCCGCCGTGGGCATGCCCTCCTCCTCCAACACCAGAGGCATCTCACTGCCGCCGCCACCACCGAGCTCCTTCCCGATGGTTAGCCCTATGGCCATGGCGTCCTCCTCCGCCAACATCGGAGACCTCGTGCCGCCTTCGAATGCTAAGCGCGCCACCTCTCCGGTATGGTCAGTTTTGTGTTTAGGGTAAATAAGTAGTTTAGAAATACATGCCAATGTTTCTTGCAGTTATTTGTCTTTAGGGTAAATAGAAGTACATATTTGATCGATGTTTAGCATGGATTAAATTTGAGTAGTGTGTCTTAGTGTTCTTTGTGCTTAGGGTAACTACGAGTAGATTAGGAATATTTTGTATAAGATCTATTGTAGTATCGTTGGCATATGTTTGGAGGTATTAACATGAGTGCCAATGTTTTGGCGAAACGTTGATTCATTTCCGTTTCACCGAATTTCTGGCACTCGTTATGTCTTCTTTTTAGCAAATATCATGTCGAATTATTTCTTTCATATTTAGCCTAGGATCCATTCTAGTGTGGTTGGCTTATATTTGTAGGTATTGACATGAGTGCCAATGTTTTCGCGAAACGTCAATTCATTTCCGTTGAGCCAAATTTCTGGCACTCGTTATGTCCACTTTTTAGCAAAGGCCGTGTCGAATTTTTTCTTTCATATTTTGCATAGGATCCTGTTGGAAATATGCCGTAGAAGCAATAATAAAGATGTTATTATCATATTTCCTTGTTCATGATAAATGTTTATTATCCATGCTATAATTGTATGACCGGAAACTTAAATACATGTGTGGATACATAAACGAATACCGTGTCCCTAGTAACTGTTCCTTAGACCATGAGATGATGCCACTCCTGAATACCGAAAGAATACTTTGTGGGTTATCAAACGTCACTTCATAACTGGGTGATCATAAAGGTGCTCTTCAGGTATCTCAGAAAGTATTTGTTGGGTTGCATGGATCGAGACTGGGTTTGTCGCTCTGTTTGATGGAGAGATATCTCCAGGCCCTCTCAGTAATACAACATCATGAATAGCTTGCAAGCATGTGACTAATGAGTTTAGTCATAGGATCTTGTATTATGGAACGAGTAAAGAGACTTGCCGGTAACGAGATTGAACTAGGTATGGCGATACCGATGATCGAATCTCTGGCAAGTAACATATCGCCGGACAAAGGGAATTGTATATGGGATTAACTGAATCCTCGACATCATGGTTCAAACCGATAAAGATCTTCGTTGAATATGTAGGAGTCAATATGGGCATCCAGGTCCTGCTATTGATTATTGATCGGAGAGGTTCTCGGTCATGTCTGCATGATTCTCAAACCCGTAGGGTCACACACTTAACGTTCGGTAACTCTAGGATAATATTGGGATATTCATAGTGGTAAGTCCGAAGGTTGTTCGGATTCTCGACTGGGATCCGGGACATCATGAGGAGCTCCGGAATGGTTCGGAGGTAAAGATTTATATATGGAAAGTGGTTTTCAGGGTTCCGGAAAAGTTCAGGAATTTACCGGCAGTGTACCGGGAAGGTTCTAGAAGGTTTCAGAGTGGGGCCCACCTGCGTGGAGGGACCCACATGAACGTGGGTATTGGGTCAAGGCCCCACACACCTGGTCCAGGCACACCAAGATCCCCCCTAAAAGGAATAAGATCATATCCCGAAGGGATAAGATCAAGATCCCTAAAAAAGGGGGATAGCGATCGGTGGGGAAGCAAAGGAGGGATTTCCTTGCTCCCCCCTTGGCCAACGACCCTAGGGGCTTGGAGGGTAAGCCACCAGCTCCCCATGCCTATATAAAGGTGGGGAGGCGCAAGGGGCAGCATCCTTCCACCCCTTGTCACCTCTCCCTCCCATTACTCCTCCTGTTCCGCGTAGCGCTTGGCGAAGCCCTACCGGTGTTCCGCTGCCACCACCACCACCACCACGCCATCATGCTGGCCTAGATACCATCTACCTCTCCACCCTCCATTGCTGGATCAAGGAGGCAGAGAAGTCACCGAGCCGTACGTGTGCGCATCTCGGAGGTGCCGTCCGTTCGACGCTGGATCGGATTGGATCGCAAAGGGAGTACGACTACGCCAACCATGATCTTTAGATCGTTAACGCTTTCAGTCTACAAGGGTATGTAGACACTCCCCCTCTCATTGCTAGCATCTCCATAGAATAGATCTCGGGTGTTTCATAGGAAAAAAAAATTGTTTTCCATGCAACGTTCCCATCAGTGGCACCATGAGCTAGGTCTATGCGTAGATGTTATGCACGAGTAGAACACAAATTGGTTGTGGGTGTTGATGTTCAGATTGCTTACCTCCTTTGTTATTTTGGATTTGGCGGTATTGTAGGATGAAGCGGCCCAGACCAACTTTACTTGTCCTCGCACAAGAGACCGGTTCCACGACTGACATGCAACTTGTATTGCATAAAATGGCTAGTGGGTGTCTATATCTCTCCTACTTTAGTTGAATCTAATTTGACAATGGCAGTCCTTGTAGAAGGTTAAAAGGCAACTTGTATATCACTGTTGTGGCTTTGGGTAGATGAGAACGGTTCTTATGAGTTACCCCTAGAAGCCACGTAAAAATTGCAACAAAGTAGAGGACGTCTAACTTGTTTTTGCAGGGCGTGTGATGTGATGTGGTATGGTCAAGATGTGATTTGATATATGTTGATGTATGATATGATCATGTTTTGTAATAGGTTCATGACTTGCATGTCGATGAGTACGGCAACCGGTAGGAGCCATAGGGTTGTCTCAATTTATTGTATGACTTGCGTGTCAATCATTAAATGCCATGTAATTTCTTTACTTTATCGCTATGAGTTAGCAATAGTTGTAGAAGCAATAGTTGGTGGAGAAAACCACATGATGGCACCTTGGAGATGATGGAGATCATGCTGTCATGCCGGTGATGATGGAGATCATGCTGGTGCTTTGGAGATGGAGATCAAAAGCACAAGAAGATAAATGACCATATCATGTCACATATTGATTGCATGTGATGTTTATCTTTTTATGCATCTTATTTTGCTTAGATCGCGACGGTAGCATTATAAGATGATCCCTCACAATTAATATCAAGATAAAAGGTGTTCTCCCATAGTATGCACCGTTGCAAGAGTTCGTCGTTTCGAAGCACCTCGTGATGTTCGGGTGTGATAGACTCTATGTTCGCATACAACGGGTGTAAGACAATTTTACACATGTGGAAATACTTTGGTTAACTTGACGAGCCTAGCATGTACAAACATGGCCTCGGAACACGAAGAACCAAAAGGTTAAACATGAGTCATATAGAAGATATGATCAACATGGAGATGTTCACCATTGATAACTACCCCATCTCATGCGATGATCGGACTTGGGTTAGTGGATTTGGATCATGTATGACGTAACAACCTGAGGGATGTTGATTTAAGTGGGAGTTCATTAGTAATTTGATTAATTGAACCAATTATCATGAACATAGTCTAAATGTCTTTGCAAATTATGTTGTAGATCAATGGCTCATGCTATAGCTCCCCTGAATTTTAATGCGTTCCTAGAGAAAGATAAGTTGAAAGATGATGGAAGCAACTATGTGGACTGGGTCCGTAATCTAAGGATTATCCTCACTACTGCATAGAAGGCTTATGTTCTTGATGCACCGCTCGGTGTGGCACCGGCCCCTACAAACTTGGACGCTATGAACGTCTGGCAAGCATGTTATGATGACTACTCGATAGGTCAGTGCGCCATGCTTTATGGCTTAGAACCTGGGCTCCAAAAGCGTTTTGAGCACCACGGGGCATATGAGATGTTTGAGGAACTAAAATTGGAATTTCAGGCTCATGCCTGTGTGAAGAGGTATGACACCTTAGACAAGTTCTTTAGCTGTAAGATGGAGGAGAACAACTCCGTTAGCGAGCACGTACTCATGATGTCTGGGTACTTCAATCGCCTGAATCAGTTGGGAGTTAACCTGCCCGATGACGTAGCGATTGACAAGGTTCTTCAGTCACTGCCACCAAGCTACAAGAGTTTCGTGATGAACTATAACATGAAAGGGATGGAGAAGATGATCCGTGAGCTTTTTTGCGATGCTTAAGGCCGCGAAAGTAGAAATCAAGAAAGAGCATCAAGTGTTGATGGTCAAGAAGACCACCAGTTTCAAGAAGGGTAAGGGAAAGAAAGGGAACTTCAAGAAGAATGGCAAGCCAGTTGCTGCTCCCGTGAAGAAACCCAAGGCTGGACCCAAACCTGAGACTGAGTGTTTCTATTGCAAGGGGAATGGCCACTAGAAGCGAAACTGCCCTAAATATTTGGCAGATAAGAAGGCTGGCAATGTTAATAAAGGTATATTTGATATACATGTTATTGATGTGTACCTTACTAGTGCTCGTAGTAGCGCCTGGGTATTTGATACTGGTTCAGTTGCTAATATTTGTAAGTCAAAACAGGAGCTGCAGAATAAACGAAGGCTAGCTAAGGATGAGGTGACGATGCGCGTTGGAAATGGCTCCAAGGTTGATGTGATCGCCGTTGGCACGCACCCTCTATGTCTACCTTCGGGATTAGTTTTAAACCTGAATAATTGTTATTTGGTGCCTGCGTTAAGCATGAACATTATATCTGGATCTTGTTTATTGAGAGGCAGTTATTCATTTAAGTCAAAGAATTAAGGTTGTTCTATTTATATGAATAATATCTTTTATGGTCATGCACCCATGGTGAATGGCTTATTCTTGTTGAATCTCGATAGTAGTGATACACATGTTCATAATATTGATGCCAAAAAATGCAAAGTGAATGATGATAGCACCACATACTTGTGGCACTGCCGCTTAGGTCATATTGGTGTAAAGCGCATGAAGAAACTCCATACCGATGGACTTTTGGAATCACTTGACTTTGAATCATTTGATACATGTGAACCATGCCTCATGGGCAAGATGACTAAAACCCCGTTTTCCGGTACGATGGAGCGGGCAAGTGACTTGTTGGAAATAATACATACCGATGTATGCGGTCCAATGAGTGTTGAAGCATGCAGTGGATATCGTTATTTCCTAACCTTCATAGATGATTTAATTAGATATGGGTATATTTACTTAATGAAACACAAGTCTGAAACATTTGAAAAGTTCAAGGAGTTTTAGAGTGAAGTAGAAAATCATTGCAATAAGAACATAAAATTTCTATGATCTGATCATGGAGGCTAATATCTAAGTTACTAGTTTGGTATGCATTTAAGACAATGTGGATTTTTTTTCACAACTCATGCCACCTGGAACACCACAGCGTAATGGTGTGTCCGAATGTCGTAATCGTACTCTATTGGATATGGTGCATTCTATGATGTCTCTTACCGATTTGCCACTATCGTTTTGGGGTTATGCATTAGAGACAGCTACATTCACTTTACATAGGGCACCGTCTAAATTCATTGAGACGACACCGTATGAATTATGGTTTGGCAAGAAACCTAAGTTGTCATTTCTTAAAGTTTGGAGATGCAGCGCTTATGTCAAGAGGCTTCAGCCTGATAAGCTCGAACCTAAAGCGGAGAAGTTCGTCTTCATAGGATACCCTAAAGAGACAATTGGGTATACCTTCTATCATAGATCTGAGGGCAAGATCTTTGTTGCCAAGAATGGATCCTTTCTAGAGGAGTTTCTCTCAAAAGAAGTGAGTGGGAGGAAGGTAGAGCTTGATGAGGTAATCATACCATCTCTCGAATTGGAAAGTAGCGCAACACAGAAAGATGTTCCTGTGATGCCTACACCAACTGGAGAGGAAGCTAATGATGATGATCATGGAACTTCGAATCAAGCTACTACCAAACTTCATAGGTTGACCAGGACACGTACCGCCCCTAAATGGTAGGGTAATCCTGTATTGGAAGTCATGTTGTTGGACAACGATGAACCTACAAACTATGAGGAGGCGATGAAGAGCCCAGATTCCAACAAATGGCTAGAGGCCATGAAATTTGAGATAGGATCCATGTACAAAAACAAAGTGTGGACTTTGGTGGACCTACCTAATGACCGAAAAGGCCATTGAGAACAAGTGGATCTTTAAGAAGAAGATGGACGCTGATGATAATGTCACCGTCTATAAAGCTTGACTTGTCGCAAAGGGGTTTTGACAAGTTCAAGGGGTTGACTACGATGAGACTTTCTCACCCGTAACGATGCTAAAGTTTGTTAGGATTATGTTAGCAATTGCTGCATTTTTTGATTATGAAATCTGGCAGATGGATGTGAAAACCGCGTTCCTTAATGGTTTCCTTAAGGAAGAGTTGTATATGATGTAGCCCGAAGGTTTTGTGGATCCTAAGGATGCTAAAAAGGTATGCAAGCTCTAGCGATCCATTTATGGACTGGTGCAAGCATCTTGGAGTAGGAATATTCAATTTTATGTGGTGATCAAAGCTTTTGATTTTATCCAAGCTTATGGAGAAGCTTGTATTTACAAGAAAGTGAGTGGGAGCTCTGTAGCATTTCTAATACTGTATGTGGATGACATATTATTGATTGGAAATGATATAGAATTTCTGGAAAGCATAAAGGGTTATTTGAACAAGAGTTTTTCAATGAAAGACCTGGGTGAGGCTACTTACAAACTCGGTATCAAGATCTATAGAGATAGATCAATACACCTGATAGGACTTTCACAAAGGACATACCTTGACAAGATTTTGAAGAAGTTCAAAATGGACCAGTCGAAGAAGGGGTTCTTGCTTGTGTTGCAAGGTATGAAGTTGAGTAAGACTCAAAGCCCGACCATGGCAGAAGAGCGAGAAAGGATGAAAGTCGTCCCCTATGCCTCAGCCATAGGCTCTATTATGTATGCCATGCTATGTACCAGACCTGATGTGTGCCTTGCCATAAGTTTGGCTGGGAGGTACCAGAGTGATCCAGGAGTGGATCACTGGACAGCGGTCAAAAATATCCTTAAGTACCTAAAGAGGACTAATCAAATGTTTCTCTTTTATGGCGGTGAAGAAGAGCTCGTCATAAAGGGTTACGTCGATGCTAGCTTCGACACTGATTCGGATGACTCAAAGTCTCAACCGAATACATGTTTATTTTGAATGGTGGAGCAGTCAGTTGGAGTAGCTCCAAGCAGAGAGGGGTAGCAGCATCTACATGTGACATAGAGATTTGCGAAGTACATACGGATCTGAATGTGGCAGACCCATTGACTAAACCTCTTCCACGAGCAAAACATGATCAACACCAGAACTCGAAGGGTGTTAGATTCATAACTATGTAAACTAGATTATTGACTCTAGTGCAAGTGGGAGACTATTGGAAATATGCCCTAGAGGCAATAATAAAGATTTTATTATCATATTTCCTTGTTCATGATAAATGTTTATTATCCATGCTATAATTGTATGACCGGAAACTTAAATACATGTGTGGATACATAAATGAATACCGTGTCCCTAGTATGCCTCTACTAGACTAGCTCATTGATTAAATATGGTTAAGGTTTCCTAACCATAGACATGAGTTGTCATTTAATAACGGGATCACATCATTAGGAGAATGATGTGATGGACAAACCCAACCGTAAGCTTAGCATCTGATCGTGTCACCAAGTTCAATTTGCCATATCTTTCCTAATGTCAAGTAACTGTTCCTTAGACCATGAGATCATGCCACTCCTGAATACTGAAAGAATACTTTGTGGGTTATCAAACGTCACTTCATAACTAGGTGATCATAACGGTGCTCTTTAGGTATCTCGAAAAGTATTTCTTGGGTTGCATGGATCGAGACTAGGATTTGTCACTCCGTGTGACGGAGAGATATCTCTGGGCCCTCTTGGTAATACAACATCATGAATAGCTTGCAAGCATGTGACTAATGAGTTTAGTCATGGGATCTTGTATTACAGAACGAGTAAAGAGACTTGCCGGTAAAGAGATTGAACTAGGTATGGCGATACCGACGATCGAATCTCAGGCAAGTAACATATTGCCGGACAAAGGGAATTGTATACGGGATTAACTGAATCCTCGACATTGTGGTTCAAACTGATCAATATCTTTGTTGAATATGTAGGAGTCAATATGGGCATCCAGGTCCCACTATTGATTATTGATCGGAGAGGTGTCTCGGCATGTCTGCATGATTCTCGAACCCGTCGGGTCACACACTTAACGTTCGGTAACACTAGGGTAATATTGGGATATTCATAGTGGTAAGTCTGAAGATTGTTCAAAGTCCTGAATGGGATCCGGGACATCATGAGGAGCTCCTAAATGGTCTGTAGGTAAAGATTTATATATGGAAAGTGGTTTTCAGGGTTCCGGAAAAGTTCAGGAATTTACCGGCAGTGTACCGAGAAGGTTCTAGAAGGTTCCGAAGTGGGGCCCATCTGCATGGAGGGACCCACATGGACGTGGGTATTGGGGCAAGGCCCCACACACCTGGTCAAGGTGCACCAAGATCCCCCCCTAACAGGAATAAGATCATATCCCGAAGGGATAAGATCAAGATCCCTAAAAAAGGGGGATAGCTATCGGTGGGGAAGAAAAGGAGGTATTTCCTCCCCCCCTTGGCCAACGATCCTAGGGGCTTGGAGGGCAAGCCACCAGCCCCCACATGCCTATATAAAGGTGGGGAGGCGCAGGGGGCAGCACGCTTCCACCCCTTGGCGCCTCTCCCTCCCGTTACTCCTCCTCCTCCACGTAGCGCTTGGCGAAGCCCTGTTGGTGTTTCGCTACCACCACCACCACCACGCCGTTGTGCTAGCCTAGATCCCATCTACCTCTCCACCCTCCCTTGCTGGATCAACAAGGTAGAGAAGTCATCGAGCCATACGTGTGCACATCTCGGAGGTGCCGTCCGTTCGGCGCTGGATCCGATTGGATCATGAAGGGAGTACGACTACGCCAACAACGATCTTTAGATCGTTAACGCTTTCGGTCTACAAGGGTATGTAGACACTCCCCCTCTCATTGCTAGCATCTCCATAGAATAGATCTTGGGTGTTTCATTGGAAAAAAAATATTGTTTTACATGCAACATTCCCCATCAGATCCATTCTAGTGTGGTTGGCATATATTTGTAGGTATTGACATGAGTGCCAATGTTTTCGCGAAATGTTGATTCATTTATGTTTTGCCGAATTTTGGCACTCGTTATGTCCTCCTGTTGGTGCAATAGATTGCCCCATTGTGTTTTGGATATTGTTATCAGAAACATGCATGTACTGATTTGTTTGCTAGTGCATACAGAGAGACATAGTCCATGCAAGCCCGAGAAGAATGCTATATTCGGTGCTAAAGTTCGAAGAACTTCACCGAAGATTATCT
The DNA here is from genome assembly GCA_011799875.1 of Thinopyrum elongatum. Classification (NCBI taxonomy): domain Eukaryota; kingdom Viridiplantae; phylum Streptophyta; class Magnoliopsida; order Poales; family Poaceae; genus Thinopyrum; species Thinopyrum elongatum. The sequence continues at coordinate 59,870,518 of CM022301.1, read as the reverse complement.
GTGTGGCAGAGAAGGAAGAGTTACATTTCGATAAGAAATGTATGCGAGAAGATTGCGTTGAAGGAAATGACCCCTCAAAATTATTGCTGACGCAAAGCAATATTCGGTCAGTGTGTCCGAGGAAAAATGACTACAGTCATGAAGATTGAAGACGAAGTTAAGACGTAGCATTCCTTTCGTTGTTCTTATTTCTCTTTTTTGAGTCGTAGGACCTCTTTACTATTAAGAGAGGTATAGGTTCTCGAAGCTTAGGTCCGCTGTGATGCTTAGCCGAAACCTAAGAAAGACTAAGAGAAATCTCTTTGTGCTTCGAATGATTACCTGTCTACAGAAGACGTTGTTCTTCAATCTTGGAGGAGATATATTTCAGACCGAGGAATTAGCATTTCTTGCTCCACAAGGAATGTGACCATTGCGCTCAAAGTCCGACCGTTGGAAATGTGTCATTTGGCCATTGGCTGTTTCGCACGTCCAATTTGGTCTTTTTTCGTCAGGGAAGGCTGCAGCTATAAATAGCCACCCCGCTCCAATGTTGTCTGTTGGCTACTCCACTTAAGATTCTGGGAAGATTGATTGAGCGTCCCCTCTCAAGAGATTTGAGTTTAAGATCCACTAAGAGAAAATCAAGAGCCAAAACTTAGACAGTGGTTAAGCATCACAGTAGTTCTGAGTTAGAGTTCTTGTACCTATTACTCTTGAGAGCTGCGCACTCTCTAGACAGATAGGAGTCAGCTTGAGTGACGAAGAGTAATTGTCTTCACCAAGCAAAGTCTTCAGCAACCAAGAGTAATTGTGGTTCGCGAAAAAGTATGTCAAAGGTTTGGAGATCGCCAACAAGTATCTACCCTGAGTGAAATCAACCGAAGTCTGATCAGCTTCGCGTTGAAGGAGCATAGGACGAAGAGAGGTTTGCTCCTGTGTTCAATCACAAGTCCCTCCAACCAGACGTAGTCCTTTGGCAGAAGGGTGAACTGGTCTACCAAATTCAGCTGTGGCTATCGAGCACCACTGGTTCCCTCTACCCTACTGCAATTCTTTAAGTAGCTTATTTCTGTGTGCCCTGTGGTTCGATATCTATCATGATCATGTGTTCGATGCAGTAGCTTGTTTTCCCTCATATTATCTTTCCATCTACATATCGTTATCTGGCTCCCTCATCCATTCGTCATCACCATTTCATTCATTGCACCCATATTCATTCACTCACCATTTCGTTCGCAAGCATCCTAACTCATATTGTTCGCTATAGCATGCCATTTCATCTGTTAGCATACAGTGTTACCATCGTGATCGTTAAGACTGTGAGATATTATGCTCTTACAATTATAGCATCTTTCTTTGAAAGATTTGCTTAGATCTCTGTCGCTATATCACATTCGGTCTAGCTTGGCCTTTACTCTCGTCAGTTCTAGATCTACTCATTCTATTCAGCTGCAGGGTTTCGGTTTCGTTCAAAGTTTTGCAAGAAATTTGGAATCTCCCATTCATCCCCTGTCTGGTCGATATACTCTCGGTCCTAACAATTGGTATCAGAGCAAGGTATCCTTGTCTCTATTTATTAAAGGTCTAACTACCATGGAGTTTTGAGTATGTCGTACACAGGTAGATCCACGCGCTCTGAAAGATTTCCAGTCTTTGATGGAAATGACTATCTCTACTGGCAAGGCAGAATGAGAATTAGACTTCAAGCTATCAGTGGGGATCTATGGTAGATTGTGGAAAATGGATATACCATTCATCATCCTAAAACCCCCAATCCTGAAGATGAAGCAAACATTCGGTTGAATGCTCAAGCGAAGGATATCATTTGTGACAGCATCTCCAGAAACATTTTCATTTGGTTCAGAAACCTCGAGACTGCCAAGCAAATCTGGGGTGCTATCAAGGATGTTGATAACCCACAAGTATAGGGGATCAATTGTAGCTTTTTCGATAAATAAGAGTGTCGAACCCAACGAGGAGCTAAAGGTAGAATTAATATTCCCTTCAAGTTCTATCGACCACCGATACAACTCTACGCACACTTAACGTTCGCTTTACCTAGAACAAGTATGAAACTGTTTTGTAGTTGATAGGATAGGTTTGCAAGGATAAAACTAGAAGTAATTTGCGAGAATAAAACTATGAGTAATTTGCAAGATAATAATAGTTAGTTATTTAGTAGAATGTTTTTTGTAACACAAGAAAGTTATTTGTCCCTAGGCAATCGATAACTAGATCGGTAATCATTATTGCAATTTTATATGAGGGAGAGGCATGAGCTAAGATACTTTCCGTACTTGGATCATATGCACTTATGATTGGACCCCTATCAAGCATCCGCAACTACTAGAAATCATTAAGGTAAAACCCAACCATAGCATTAAGTATCAAGTCCCCTTTACTCCCATACGCAACAACCCCCTTACTCAGGTGTAAGCTTCTGTCACTCTAGCCGCCCACCATAAGAGAATTATGAACGTATTGCAAACCCTACAGCGGGTACCCGTCACGCTTGCGCAACACGGAGGGCACCATAGGACAACACCAAAATAAAACATACAGCTCAAACCAATCACGATCATCAATCAACCCATAGGACAAAACGAATCTACTCAAATATCATAGGATAGCCATACATCATTGGATAATAATATATAGCGTTAAGCACCATGTTTAAGTAGAGATTTACAGCGAGAAAAGAGGTGTTACACCGCTGCATAGAGGGGGAGAAAGTTGGTGTTGATGGTAGCGAGGTTGTTAATGTAGATCGCCGTCATGATCGTTGCCCCGGCGGCACTTCGGCGCCACCGGGAGAGAGGGGGAGAGAGCCCCCCTCCTTCTTCTTCTTCCTTGGACTCCCCCCTAGATGGGAGGAGAGTTTCCCCTCTGGTCCATGGCTGCCATGGCGGTGGAGGGGCAGGAGCCCGTCCTAGAGTGGATCTCTCTCTCTGTTCTCTTCTGTTTCGCGTTCCTGTTTTCTGGCCCTTCACCGTTTCTTAAATTCCAGGAGATCCGTAACTCTGATCGGGCTGAAATTTTAACATGATTTTTTCCAGATATTTTCTTTCTTGCGGTGAAAGAAGGGGGTCAACCGACTTACGAGGGGCTCACGAGGCACCACGGCACGCCATCCCCCCAGGCGCGCCCTGGTGCCTCGTGGGGCCCATGAGCACCGTCTTGCGTTGATTCTTCTTCCCAAAAATCACATATATTCCAAAATAAATCTCCGTAAATTTTTATCGCGTTTGGACTTCATTTGATATGGATATTCTGTGAAACAAAAACATGCAACAAACAGGAACTGGCACTGGGCACTGGATCAATATGTTAGTCCCAAAAAATAATATAAAATATTGCCAGATGTATGTGGAAATTGTAGGATATTGGCATGAAACAATCAAAAATTATAGATACGACGGAGACGTATCCGCATCTCCAAGCTTAATTCCTGCTCGTCCTCGAGTATGTAAATGATAAAAAGATAATTTTTGATGTGGAATGCTACCTAGCATAATCTTGATCATATAATTTAATTATGGCATGAATATTAAGACACGAGTGATTCAAAGCAATAGTCTATAATTTGATATAAAGACATCAATACTCAGGCATCCCAACAAACAATCATGTCTTTCAAAATAAAAATGCTAAAGAAAGTTATCCCTACAAAATCATATAATCCTGTCATGCTCCATCTTCTTAACACAAAATATTTATCATGAACAATCCCGGTTTTAGCCAAGCAATTGGTTCATACTTTTTAACGGGCTTCAGTTTTTTCAACCCCCACGCAATACATGAGCGCAATCCATGGATATAGCACTATAAGTGGAATAGAATGATGATAGGGATTGATAAGAAGAAGTCAAAAAGAAAGATAGTCTCACATCGACGAGGCAGATCAATGGGCTATGGAGATGCCCATCAATTGATATCAATGCGAGGAGTAGGGATTGCCATGCAACGGATGCACTAAGAGCTATAAGTGTATGAAAGCTCAAACTGAAAACTAAGTGGGTGTGCATCCAACTTGCTTGCTCATGAAGACCTCGGGCATTTGAGGAAGCCCATCATCGGAATATACAAGCCAAGTTCTATAATGAAAAATTCCCACTAGTATATGAAAGTGACAACATAGGAGACTCTCTATTTGAAAAACATGGTGCTACTCTGAAGCACAAGTGTGGTAAAGGATAGTAATATTGCCCCTTCTCTCTTTTTCTCTCATTTCATATTTTTTGTTTTCTCCTTTTTTTTTCTTTTTTTTCTCCTTTTTTTCTTGGGCTCTTTTTGGCCTCGCTTTTTTTCTTCTCTTTTTTTTGTCCGAAGTCTCATCCCTACTTGTGGGGGAATCATAGTCTCCATCATCCTTTCCTCACTGGGACAATGCTCTAATAATGAATAATGATGATCATCACACTTCTATTTACTTACAACTCAAAAAATTACAACTCGATAAAAAAAACCTATACAAAATGACTATATGAATGCCTCTGGCAGTGTACCCGGATGTGCAATGATCTAGCATAGCAAAGATATCAAAAAAAGGACAAGCCATGAAAATATCATGCTAGCTATCTTACGAACATGCAAAGCAATATGACAATGAATGCTCAAGTCATGTATATGATGATGATGGAAGTTGCATGGCAATATATCTCGGAATGGCTATGGAAATGTCATAATAGGTAGGTATGGTGGCTGTTTTGAGGAAGATATAAGGAGGCTTATGTGTGATAGAGCGTATCATATCACGGGGCTTGGATGCACCGGCGAAGTTTGCACCGACTCTCGATGTAAGAAAGGGCAATGCATGGTACCGAAGAGGCTAGCAAATTGCGGAAGGGTGAGGGTGCGTATAATCCATGGACTCACATTAGTCATAAAGAACTCACATACTTATTGCGAAAGTTTATTAGCCCTCAAAGCAAAGTACTACTATGCATGCCCCTAGGGGGGAGGTTGGTAGGAGTTAACCATCGCGCGCCCCCGACCGCCACACAAAGGAAGACAATCAAGAATAAATCATGCTCCAATTTCTTAGCATAACGACAGACCATACGTGCATGCTTCGGGAATCACAAACCTTAACACCAATATTCTTACTAAACCACAATCATTCACTAGTACCTCCCACATATCACCATCTTAATATCGCAAAACTATTGCAAGGAATCAAACTTATCATATTCAGTGATCTACAAGTTTTATGTAGGATTTTATGACTAACCATGTGAATGACCAATTCCTGTTGACTCTCTAAATAGATATAAGTGAAGCATGAGAGTTTAATTATTTCTACAAAAGACTTGCCCACACTCTAACAAATATAAGTGAAGCAAAAGAGCATTCTACAAATAACGGTTTTCCTATGTGTAGAGAAACAGGCATCCAAACTTCAAATGATATAAGTGAGGCACATGAAGCATTCTATAAAGCCATACTCAAAAGATATAAGTGAAGTGCATGAAGCATTCTATAAATCAACCAAGGACTATCTCATACCAGCATGGTGCATTTATTAAAAGAAAAAGAAAAAGCACACAACGCTCCTAGTAAAACACATATCATGTGATGAATAAAAATATAGCTCCAAGTGATATACCGATAGATTGTAGATGAAAGAGGGGATGCCATCCGGGGCATCCCCAAGCTTAGATGCTTGTGTCTTCCTTGAATATTAGCTTGGGGTGCCTTGGGAATCCCCAAGCTTAGGCTCTTGCCTCTCCTTATTCCTTTATCCATCGTAGTCTCACCCAAAACTTGAAAACTTCAATCACACAAAACTCAACAAAACCTTCGTGAGATCCGTTAGTATAATAAAGCAAATCACTACTTTAAGTACTATTGCAAATCCATTCATATTTTATTTTTGCATTATACATACTATATTCTAACTTCTCCATGGCTTATACCCCCTGATATAATCCATAGTTTCATCAAAACAAGCAAAACAATGCATCAAAAACAGAATCTGTCAAAAACAGAACAGTCTGTAGCAATCTGAATATTGACCATACTTCTGTAACTCCAAAAATTCTGAAAAATTAGGAAAACGTGGGAAATTTGTATATCAATCATGTGCAAAGAAATTCAGTAGCTTTTGACGCTCTGGTGATTTTTAAAAATTTCTGCACTGGACGCAAAAGTTTCTGTTTTTGCATAGAATCAAGTCAACTATCATCCCAATCATCCCAAAGGCTTTACTTGGCACATTATTTTTATAATACAATGGATTTGTACAAGGGGATAATTAATTTTTTTGAAAATTTTCTGTAATTCAAGATTTGCAAAGTTTCCATGGGCATGAACAAGTTCAAGGAGCTCCCCCACTTCAACGGTGCTCATCTTTCTTACTTTCACTTTCCTTTTTGAAAAGTTTTAGGTTCCCCTCTATATTTTTTTGTTTTTAAACTTTTTTAAAAGCACACAACAGAATAAAATGACTCTCTAAAACTTCCGGGTTATCTCCCTGACAACGCTTTCTTTAAAGCCATTAAGCTAGGCATAAAGTGCTCAAGTATTCGATCCACCCGGATCCCAAGGTATATCAAAGCCAATTTTAATTAACAATGATTTGTAATTTAGTAGTGAGAACAAAGCAACATATATAGTGCAATGACGAAGTCTAACTCTCTTCCTATGCATCGGCATGTCATAAGAGAACAATTCATGCACATCAAGTAAAGGCCAATGCATAGTATAAATAGTTTCTTGCAATTTTATCATATTGGAAACATAGAGAGGCGAAGATGTAGTTCCTCTCTAATAATAATTGCAATTAGGAGCAGCAAGCACATGCATATTATATTCATCAAAATCATCATGTATAGTAGTAAAACGCAACCCATCAATGTAATCCTTAATAAGCACAAACTTCTCCGATATAGTGTAGTTTGGAGAATTCAAAAAGATAATAGGACTATCATGTGTGGGTGCAATAGCAACAATTTCATTCTTAACATAAGGAACTATAGCAAGTTCATCTCCATAAGCATAATTCATATTGGCATCATGGCCACAAGCATAGCAAGCATCAATTTCATCAAAAAGGGATATTGCAAACGAATCAAAGGGATCATAGCAATCATCATAGCATTCATCCTTCGGTAAGCACGAAGGGAAATTAAACAATGTATGAGTTGAAGAGTTACTCTCATTAGAAGGTGGGCACGGGTAGCTAGTCCGCTCTTCCTCCTTTTGTTCTTCGCTCTCCTCGTCATCTTTTTCATCTAATGAGCTCACAGTTTCATCAATTTCTTCTTCAACAGGTTCCTGCAAAATATTAGTCTCTTCTTGGAGCGGAGACTTTCTCAATAAATTCATCAATATAGGAATTATATTCATAATTCTCATAGCAATATTTAAGTATAGCAAAATTTTCAGATCGGTAAACAGTATCATCATAATTTTCATACTTTTCAAACAAAGATTCAATTTCATAAGCACCCTTAAAAGCAACAAATTCTTCTATTTGTTCCACATCATAGTAATCATATACACCATTAGCATAAGAAGCCAAGGTTTCATTATCATTAAATTTACATGAAAAGGGAAGGTGTGGAGCCTTCATCTTAGAGCAACAAGTATAATCATATCTTAAGCATAAATTCTGAGCATACCAATGCAAATAATAAATTTGATCCCATAAGAGTTTCCCTTTTTGAGACAAGCGATAATCCCTAAAGTATTCCCGTTGATCCAAAGTATATCCCATTATCAAGTTGAATGGAGATTTATCAGGATTATCAAAGTAGTGTTTAATGTTTTCCACATAACAAGCATCGAGGGTTTTAGGAGGTTCCCCATCTCCATGAGTAGCAAGTACAACTATTTTTTTGGTATTTCGTGTTCCATATCCATAACTAAAGATAAAGAACAACTTAGAACAGAAAATAAAAACTACTTAGTGGAACAGAAAATAAAAATTACTTAGTGATAAAGCAAACAAGCACACATGAGAATATCAACCCCACGCTATTGCTCCCCGGCAACGGCGCCAGAAAAAGGTCTTGATAACCCACAAGTATAGGGGATCAATTGTAGCTTTTTCGATAAATAAGAGTGTCGAACCCAATGAGGAGCTAAAGGTAGAATTAATATTCTCTTCAAGTTCTATCGACCACCGATACAACTCTACGCACACTTAACGTTCGCTTTACCTAGAACAAGTATGAAACTATTTTGTAGTTGATAGGATAGGTTTGCAAGGATAAAACTAGAAGTAATTTGCGAGAATAAAACTGTGAGTAATTTGCAAGATAATAATAGTTAGTTATTTAATAGAAAGCTTTTTGTAACACAAGAAAGTTATTTGTCCCTAGGCAATCGATAACTAGACCGGTAACCATTATTGCAATTTTATATGAGGGAGAGGCATGAGCTAAGTTACTTTCCGTACTTGGATCATATGCACTTATGATTGGACCCCTAGCAAGCATCCCCAACTACTAGAAATAATTAAGGTAAAACCCAACCATAGTATTAAGTATCAAGTCCCCTTTACTCCCATACGCAACAACCCCCTTACTCGGGTGTAAGCTTCTGTCACTCTAGCCGCCCACCATAAGAGAATTATGAATGTATTGCAAACCCTACAGCAGGTACCCCTCATGCTTGCGCGACATGGAGGGCACCATAGGACAGTACCAAAATAAAACATACAACTCAAACCAATCACGATCATCAATCAACCCATAGGACAAAACGAATCTACTCAAACATCATAGGATAGCCATACATCATTGGATAATAATATATAGCATTAAGCACCATGTTTAAGTAGAGATTTACAATGGGAAAAGAGGTGTTACACCGCTGCATAGAGGGGGAGAAAGTTGGTGTTGACGGTAGCGAGGTTGTTGATGTAGATCGCCGTCATGATCCTTGCCCCGGCGGCACTCCGGCTCCACCGGGAGAGAGGGGGAGAGAGCCCCCCTCCTTCTTCTTCTTCCTTGGCCTCCCCCCTAGATGGGAGGAGAGTTTCCCCTCTGGTCCATGGCTGCCATGGTGGCGGAGGGGCAGGAGCCCCTCCTAGATTGGATCTATCTCTCTATTCTCTTCTGTTTCGCGTTCCTGTTTTCAGGCCCTTCACCTTTTCTTAAATTCTCGGAGATCCGTAACTCCGATCGGGCTGAAATTTTAACATGATTTTTTCCGGATATTTTCTTTCTTGCAGCGAAAGAAGGAGGTCAACCGACTTACAAGGGGCTCACGAGGCACCACGGCGTGCCTGCCCCCCCAGGCGCGCCCTGGTGCCTTGTGGGGCCCATGAGTACCATCTTGTGTTGATTCTTCTTCCCAAAAATCACATATATTCCAAAATAAATCTTCGTAAATTTTTATCGCGTTTGGACTTCAGTTGATATGGATATTCTGCGAAACAAAAACATGCAACAAACAGGAACTGGCACTGGGCACTGGATCAATATGTTAGTCCCAAAAAATAATGTAAAATGTTGCCAAAAGTATGTGGAAATTGTAGGATATTCTCATGAAACAATAAAAAATTATAGATACGATGGAGACGTATCTTATGTTCATGAAGGTTTTATCGCCAGAATGGATGCTCACACTGATATGCTTCATGCTATGTTTGCACACTTCCAAAGCCTTTGAAGAGAAAGTGGCATGGAGCTCACTGATCGCCCGAGTAGCATTGTTGAATGATTACACCAACGAGGAGTTGAGGATATCACCGGTCAAGATGTGATCAACAAACTGTTCAGTTCTCTCGATGTGTCCTTTGATCCTATTGTTGCTGAGATCAAGGACAGACCTGACTATGAAGAGCTTCATTTTGTTGAAATCATGAAGCTGTTAACCATACATGAAGAAAAGGTGGAGAAAGAAAATGAACAACCAGAATCTTCCTCTGAAGAGGAAGGAGAAATCTTTTCTGACTATGGCAGCGGATACGAAGAAGAAGAAGATGTAGAAAATCAACACTCCATCACAAGAGAACTTGAAGTGCTCACAGAATGCCTCAATAACCTCAGAAGATAGAATCCGTGTCTATCTAATGCACCCAAAGATGAACCATCAGGATCTTCAAGAAGATTACCTCCAATGAATATGAAATGCTTCAAGTGCAAACTTTTTGGTCACTTCATTGCTGACTATCCTAACTTGGAATTGGATGTTAAGCCTAGTAGAAGATGGCATGCTCTCCACTGCTCTGGATTCGTGCGCACAAATCGTCACACTAAGCTCGCGAAGAAGAAAGAACCATCTTCATCTTCTTCAAAGAGACAAGTCACTGACGTTAATGCTAAAGCTATGATCGAGTCCAACATGAAGAGGATATCTCAGCTGGCTGGTGTATATGCTGGAATGACGATGGACTCCGAAGGTGAAGTGTCAGAGTCCAAATCAGATGAAGAAGATTTCTACAGAAGCCTAGGCAGAGGTAATGCTTTCGTGGCATATGAGTCACATGAATCGTCAAGCCATTCAGAATTCAATGATAATGCATCAAGTGACGACGAGCCAAATGCTCTCTGTCTCATGGCAAAAGATTCAAGAGATCGGGTATCGTCAAAACGCCAAAAATCTATAAATGAATTCTCTTCGGAGAACATAGCCTATGCTAAACTCGTTAAGATGGCTAAATCTCAACAAGATGCTCTTGAATGACTTGAGAAAAACCTTAGGAAATCTGAAGGATTGTTGGTCGAAGAGATGGAGAAAAATCAGGAGTGGACCGAAGAGCATGAAGCTCTTTCTTCAACCCTTGATGATCTTTCCAACCGTTATAATTCTCTTTCAGTTGATTATGAAAGTTTATCAGATGATCTCATGTCCAGGAATCAAGAACTTGAATCACTCAAAGTTTCTTATGAAGAGCTTGCGAAAGAAAAAGGTTCTCTCTTCGCTGAACAAACTGAAAAACTTCATGATGATTTTGTGCCTCCATGCCTAAAGTGCCTAGAACGCAGCAACACTGACTCCACTACTAAAACATCTGATGCTGCCACCAAGAGAATTGCAGATGTCATGATTGCTGAAACTAACCCCTCCACAGAGGAATTTGTTGCAATCTCTGAAGAAAATTCCAGGTTAAAGGAAAAGTGATACGTCCATTTTGCATCATATTTTCCTACTGTTATTTATAATGTTTTTAATCAATATAACACTTTGTGGAGCAATTCTAAATCCTTTTCTCTCTTAATTTGCAAGATTTACATAAGGAGGGAGATTGCCGGTACCTAGAATTCTGGACCTAAAAAAGCTATGTCAGAGATACCTATTCTGCACATCTCCAAATGAGCTGAAATTTCACGGAGATTTATTTTGGAATAAATAAAAAATACTAGAAAGAAGAAGCCCTGGTGGCTCGTGGGGCCCCTGGCCAGCCTCCGGCCCCCATTTTCTGGTATATAAGCCCATTTGCCCTAGAAAAAATAGGGAGAAGACTTTTGGGACGGAGCACCGCCGTCTCGAGGTAGAACTTGGGCATGAGCACTTTTGCTCTCCGACGAAAAGATTCTGCCGGGGATACTTCCCTTCGGGAGGGGGAAATCGAAGCCATCGACATCACCAACGATCCTCTCATCGTGGGAGGACCAATCTACATCAACATCTTCAACAACACCATATCATCTCAAACCCTAGTTCATCTCTTGTATTCAATCTTTGTCTCAAAACCTCAGATTGGTACCTGTGGATTGCTAGTAGTGTTGATTACATCTTATAGTTGTTACTAGTTGGTTTAATCGGTGGAAGATTATATGTTCAGATCTATTATGGTATTCAATACCCCTCTGATCTTGGGCATGAACATGATGTGTGAGTAGTTAGTTTTGTTCTCGAGGACATGGGAGAAGTCTTGTCATAAGTAAGCATGTGAATTTGGTATTCGTTCGATATTTTGATGATATGTATGTTGTTGATTCTCTTAGTGGTGTCATGTGAACGTCGACTACATGACACTTCACCATCTTTGGGCCTAAGGGAATGCATTGTAGAGTAGTAATTAGATGATGGGTTGCTAGAGTGACAGAAGCTTAAACCCTTGTTTATGTGCTATTCCGTAAGGGGCTGATTTGGATCCATATGTTTAATGCTATGGTTAGATTTATCTTAATTCTTCTTTCGTAGTTGCGGATGCTTGCGAGAGGGGTTAATCATAAGTGGGAGGCTTGTTCAAGTAAGAACAGCACCCAAGCACCGGTTCACCCACCTATCAAATTATCAAAGTAGCGAACGCGAATCAAACAAACATGATAAAAGTGACTAGATGAAATTCCCATGTGCCCTCAAGAACGTTTGGCTTATTATAAGAAACCGTTCCGGCCTGTCCTTTGCAATAATAGGATTGGGCTACCTTGCTGCACTCTTAGTTACTATTGTTACTTGTCACTTGTTACAAATTATCTTTCTATCAAACTACTCATTACCGGTAATTTCAGTGCTTGCAGAAAATACCTTGCTAAAAACCGCTTGTCATTTCCTTCTGCTCCTCGTTGGGTTCGACACTCTTACTTATCGAAAGGACTACGATTGATCCCCTATACTTGCAGGTCATCAAAAAGCCTCAAGGGACATCAAACACTATGCGATGTGCTCAAGAAGTCGACACTCTTTTCTGGCGCCGTTGCCGGGGAGTGAAGCGCCTTTGGTGAGTGGAATTTGATAAGGAAACATTTATATTATGTGCTGAAATTTACTGTCACTTGTCACTATGCTTTGAGGGGCTTGTTCGGGGTATCTTCACCTCGACCGGAAGCAATAAGAGTTGCTCCTCAACCTATTGAACCTACTAAAAATATTTATTATGAGATTCCTTTGGGTATGATAGATAAACTACTAGCTAATCCTTATGTAGGAGATGGAACGGTACATCCCGAAATGCACTTGATCTATGTGGATGAAATTTGTGGATAGTTTATGCTTGGAGGTTTATCCGGAGATGGTGTTAAGAAGAAAGTATTCCCTTTATCTTTGGAGGGAAAGACATTGACATGGTATAGGCTATGTGATGATACTGACACATGGGATTGGAACCGGTTGAAGCTGGAATTCCATCAGAAGTTTTATCCTATGCATTTAGTTCATCATGATCGGAATTATATATATAATTCTTGGCCTCGTGAAGGAGAAAGTATCGCTCAAGCTTGGGGGAGGCTTAAGTATATGTTGCATACATGCCCCAATCATGAGCTCTCAAGAGAAATAATTCTTCAAAACTTTTATGCTCGGCTTTCTCATAATGATCGATCCATGCTCGATACTTCTTCTACTGGTTCCTTTATGAAGAAAACTATTGAATCCAAATGGGATCTTCTTGAAAGAATTAAACACAATTATGAAGATTGGGAAATCGACAAAGGTAATGAGTCAGGTATAACTCTTGAGTTTGATTGTGCTAAATCTTTTATGGAAACTGATGCTTTTCGAAAGTTTAGCACTAAATATGGACTCGACTCTAAGATAGTAGCTTCCTTTTGTGAATCATTTGCTACTCATGTTGATCTCCCTAAGGAGAAATGGTTCAAATATCATCCACCTATCGAAAAGATAGAAGAACATGTTATTGTTAAAGAAGAAACAATTGTTTACCATGTTGATCCAGTTGTGCCTACTACTTATATCGAGAAACCACCTTTTCCTGTTAGGATTAAGGAACATGCTAAAGCTTCAACTGTGGTTAATAAGAGTAATATTAGAGCACCTAGACCTTCTGAACAAATTAAAGTTGAACCTAGTGTTGCAATGGTTAAAGATCTTTTGGTTGATAATATTGATGGACATGTCATATATTTCTGTGATGAAGCAACTAGAATTGCTAAGCCAGACACGAAAGATAAGAACAAACCTGTAATTGGCATGCCTGTTATTTCTGTTAAAATTGGAGATCATTGCTATCATGGTTTATGTGATGTTGGTGCTAGTGTGAGTGCTATTCCGTTTACTCTCTATCAAGAAGTTATGAATGATATTGCACCTGTTGAGATTGAAGATATTGATGTTACTATTAAGCTTGCAAACAGAGATACTATTTCACCACTTGGGATTGTTAGAGATGTTGAAGTCTTGTGTGGTAAGATCAAATACCATACTGATTTTCTTGTTCTTGGATCTCCACAAGATGATTTTTGTCCCATTATATTTGGTAGACCTTTCTTGAATACTGTTAATGCTAAGATTGATTGCACTAAAGAAATTGTTAGTGTTAATTTTGGTGAGATGTCTCATAAGTTTAATTTCTCTAAGTTTCGTAAACAACCTCATGATAAAGAATTGCCTAGCAAAGATAAAATTATTGGTCTTGCTTCTATTGCCGTACCTCCTACTGATCCGTTAGAACAATATTTGCTAAACCATGAAAATGATATGCACTTGAACGAAAGAAATGAAATAGATAAGATGTTCTTTGATCAACCACCTATCCTTATGCACAATTTGCCTATTGAACTCTTGGAGGTCCTCCTTCACCTAAGGGAGACCCCGTATTTGAATTGAAACAATTGCCTGATACATTGAAATATGCTTATCTAGATGAAAAGAAGATATATCCTATTATTATTAGTGCTAACCTTTCAGAGCATGAAGAAAAGAGATTACTAAAAACTCCGAGGAAGCACCGTGCTGCTATTGGATATACTCTTGATGATCTTGAGGGCATTAGTCCCACTCTATGTCAGCACAAAATTAATATGGAGCCTGATGCTAAACCAGTTGTCGACCACCAACGACGATTAAATCCTAAGATGAAGGAGGTGGTAAGAACTGAAATATTAAAGCTTCTGGAAGCAGGTATAATTTATCCCATAGCTGATAGTAGATGGGTAAGTCCTGTTCATTGTGTCCCTAAGAAAGGAGGTATTACCGTTGTTCCTAACGATAAAAATGAACTCATTCCACAAAGAATTGTAACTAGTTATAGGATGGTAATTGATTTTAGAAAATTAAATAAAGCAACTAGAAAAGATCATTACCCCTTACCTTTTATTGATCAAATGTTAGAAAGATTGTCTAAGCATACACACTTTTGCTTTCTTGATGGATATTCTGGTTTCTCTCAAATACCTGTATCACAAGCCGACCAAGAGAAATCCACGTTTACTTATCCTTTTGGAACTTATGCTTATAGACGTATGCCTTTTGGTTTATGCAATGCACCTGCTACCTTTCAAAGATGTATGACTGCTATATTCTCTGATTTTTGTGAAAAGATTGTTGAGGTTTTCATGGATGATTTCTCCATTTACAGAACTTCTTTTGATGAGTGCTTAAGCAACCTTGATCGAGTTTTGCAGAGATGTGAACAAACTAATCTTGTCTTGAATTGGGAGAAGTGCCACTTTATGGTGAATGAAGGTATTGTCTTGGGGCATAAAATTTCTGAACGAGGTATTGAAGTTGATAAGGCTAAAGTTGATGGAATGTAGAAAATGCCATGTCGTAAAGATATTAAAGGTATAAGAAGTTTCCTTGGTCATGCTGGTTTCTATAGAAGGTTTATTAAAGACTTTTCTAAAATTTCTAGGCCTCTAACTAATCTCTTGCAAAAAGATGTTCCATTTGTTTTCGATGATGATTGTGTAGCAGCCTTTGAAATACTTAAGAAAGCCTTAACCTCTGCACCTATTGTTCAACCACCTAATTGGAACTTGCCTTTTGAAATTATGTGTGATGCTCATGATTATGCTGTTGGTGCTGTTCTAGGACAGAGAGTTGATAAGAAATTAAATGTTATCCATTATGCTAGTAAAACTCTAGATAGTGCTCAAAGAAATTATGCTTCTAGTGAGAAAGAATTTCTAGCAGTTGTGTTTGCATGTGATAAATTCAGATCCTACATAGTCAATTCTAAAGTAATTGTTCACACCGATCATGCTGCTATTAAATATCTTATGGAGAAGAAAGACGCTAAACCTAGACTCATTAGGTGGGTTCTATTGCTACAAGAATTTGACTTACATATTACTGATAGAAAGGGAGCTGAGAACCCCGTGGCTAATAACTTGTCTAGGTTGGAAAATATTATTGATGACCCACTGCCTATTAATGATGATTTTCCTGATGAGCAATTAGCTGTCATAAATGTTTCTCATAATACTCCTTGGTATGCAGACTATGCTAATTATATTGTTGCTAAATTTATACCACCTAGTTTCACACACCAACAAAAGAAAAAGTTTTTCTTTGATTTAAGACATTACTTCTGGGATGACCCACATCTTTATAAAGAAGGAGTAGATGGTATTATTAGACGTTGTATACCTGAGCATGAATAGGAACAAATCCTACGGAAGTGTCATTCCGAGGCTTACGGAGGACACCATGCAGGAGACAGAACTGCACATAAGGTACTACAATCTGGTTTTTATTGGCCTACATTTTTAAAGAATGCTCATAAGTTTGTCTTATCTTGTGATGAGTGTCAAAGAATTGGTAATATTAGTAGACATCAGGAAATGCCTATGAATTATTCACTTGTTATTGAACCATATGATGTTTGGGGATTTGATTATATGGGACCTTTTCCTTCCTCTAATGGGTATACACATATTTTAGTCGATGTTGATTACGTTACTAAGTGGGTAGAAGCTATTCCAACTAGTAGTGCTGATCATAACACTTCTATTAAAATGCTTAAAGAAGTTATTTTCCCGAGGTTCGGAGTCCCTAGATATTTAATGACTGATGGTGGTTCACATTTTATTCATGGTGCATTCCGTAAATTGCTTGCTAAATATGATGTCAACCCTAGAATTGCATCTCCCAATCACCCTCAATCTAGTGGTCAAGTTGAATTGAGCAATAGAGAAATAAAGTTAACTTTGCAAAAGACCGTCAATAGATCTAGAAAGAATTGGTCTAAGAAACTTGATGATGCATTATGGGCTTATAGAACTGCTTATAAAAATCCTATGGGTATGTCTCCTTATAAAATAGTCTATGGAAAAGCATGCCATTTACCTCTTGAGTTAGAACATAAAGCATACTGGGTAATTAAAGAACTCAATTATGATTTTAAACTTGCTGGTGAAAAGAGGTTATTTGATATTAGCTCGCTAGATGAATGGACAACCCATGCTTATGAAAATGCCAAATTGTTTAAAGAAAAAGTTAAAAGATGGCATGATAGAAGAATTCAAAAATGGGAATTCAAAGTGGGTGAGTATGTTCTATTGTACAATTCTCGTTTTAGATTCTTTGTAGGAAAACTTCTCTCTAAATGGGAAGCACCGTATATCATCGAGGAAGTTTATCGCTCTGGAGCCATTAAGATCAATAACGCCGAAGGCACAGATCCGAGAGTGGTGAATGGGCAAAGAATTAAGCATTATATTTCAGGTACTCCCATTAATGTTGAAACTAATATTGTTGAAACAATTACACTGGAAGAGCACATCAAAGAGTCCTTCCGGAACGCTCCAGAACCCTAAAAAGGAGGAGGTATGTGATACGGTAAGTAAACCAACTCCAAAAATTCTATACAAATATTTTCTGTCAGTTTTGGAATATTAGAAAAAATACAAAAATAAGAAACAGCCGAGGGGACCCACGAGGTGCACATGAGGCACCAGGGCGCGCCACCCCCCCAGGCGCGCCCTGGTGGCTCGTGGGCCCCTCGTGAGCCTTCCCGACTTCGGTTTCTTCTGGAATACTTGTTTTGCAAGATAAAAATTCTTTATATATACTCCCAGACATTTTGACCACCGTATCACAGAAATCTCCTCTGTTATTGTTTCGTGCTATTTTTCTGATAGATCTAGATTGCTATGGCTCCACCAAGCTCTTCCAAGGAGAAGTTCTATGAGAAGGTCATCAAACCCTACCTGCCGGAGGTGATGAAGCACCCTCAAGCCATTGAGATGTGTGAGGGGGTGCTCCACATCTGGGACGTTCAAGGACCCAAGAAGACCGGGAGCGTGGAGGCCAGGCTCGAAGCGGTGGAGCAGGAGATTTTCAAGTGCCAAGGGATGGTAGAACATGGACTCAGCGCCAACCACTCCATGATCACGGAATTCACCCATGATCACAAGGTGGATGGCCAATCGATGGGGGACATCATCTTTGTCGGGCCCATTTCTGAGAATAATTCCCAGAATAGCCCTAAGTCACACCAGCCCCAAGATCAACACAAATGGTGGACTTCCTTGATACAGATAACCAGTACAAGATAAAATTACACAGGGTTGAGTCTGAGGGCTCAACAAAGTTTATTACAAACTTGCCAATAGATGGTAGTGGCGGAATATGACAGTGGTGTGGTGGTGGTACAATACTAGTACAATAACATAGAGCCAAGCGTCAGTGTGAGGCTTGACTATTTTATTTGTGTAGCGGAAGCTTAGTGGATGATACAAGTGGTAGACTCCTATCTCACAGGTTGACTGACTGGGACTCCTCTAAGCATCAGGCTCGCTAGCGCAATCCTCCTTCACAAGCTCGTCCTCCTCCAAGTCTGGCCAAGTAAATAGCCAGGGACAAGCCAGTGAGTACATTGGAATGTACTCGCAAACATTATGAACAAAAGATATAATGGATGCATATGCTCGTGCTAACTGAAAGTGAAATCATGACAAATAAATGATATGAACATGAACATAGCATGTTAGTCATAATCAAACTTATCAGAAATTAAACCAATGAATGCCACGGGTAGTCTAGCCAGCCCAAGTGACAATCAGCAAAATAAAAGAAATGCCAGTCGGGTGTCAAGTGACGCCACGGTCGGACTTGAAGAGAAATGCCAGTCTGGTGTCAAGTGACGCCACGGTCGGACTTGAAGAGGAATGCCAATCGGGTGTCCACAAGGGTAGTGGCGGAACCGCCTGTTAACTCGAGGGACGCCACGAGAGGTCTTGAAAATTAAATTGAGTGCCCGGGGTAGTCTGGCCAGCCCCTGAGACACTCAGGAAAAAAAAATAGAGAAACGGGTTAGTCTTCAATAATATGCATAACCATAATAATATTTAACATGCATAAAATATTCATGGTAACATCAGGGTGTCAATAATTATCCTGCAAAATATTTCAGGCATATTAAAATTATTTCCTCCGGAGACCGACACCGGGGCTGATACTTGACCCACCCAGCTAACGCCCTTGACCGTGGACAACGGCTATCCGCATAGGTTTAAACTCTGCAGAGGGTGTACTATTTACCCACAAGTAAAGGATTTCTTTAGTCAGCACCATGACACTGACTAATTCCCATTACGGTCTTTGGGTTGAAAACACACCTGACCAGCACACACCAGATTAACTTTCCGGATGCCAGGAATCACCCAAAGCATCGTTCAAGAAAAACTCTATGACGGAGAGACCAACGTCCTGCATGGGATCACTATTAATACGCGCGGATTCCAAGGGGTGCCCCCTCTCGTTTACAACCGGAACACCCATGCCCCCTGACCTGATGACATGATTTAGTCCAAGGCCCTGGAAACCCTCATCGTGGCCCTCTATATGGTGTGTACCTGGACAGGGGTTAACAACTTACTCAGCCGTACCTTCCTTGCGAAAGGACTCGTGGCAGCACGGTATCAAGCTAGGTGCAACGGAACAAGACTCGATCTAGGTCGACTCAGGAGGTGTTAATTGTGACGCCTCGGCTCAATCGTGCACTAATCATACACGCAAATGCACACGATCAAGCCTAAGGACTCACGGGGAGATATCACAACACAACTCTAAAACATAAATAAAGTCATACAAGCTTTATATTACAAGCCAGGGGCCTCGAGGGCTCGAATACATAAGCTTGCGAACAAGCGTCAGCGGAAGCATCAGGTATCTGAGTACAGATATGAAACAGAAACAGAAGGGCCTTTAGAAAGGCGGGGCAAAATAAAACACTACGATCGAAAGGCGTAGGCCTCCTGCCTGGGACCCTCCGATCCTACTCCTGGTCGTCAGTCAACTCGTAGAAGTATCCATCCTCTGGGTAGTAGTAGTAGCGATCGTCGGCAGGGCAGCTGTCTCAGGGGCTCCGTCATCTTGTTACGACAAACTGATATGGGGAGAAAAGGAAAACAAAGCAACCGTGAGTACTCAGAAGTACTCAGCAAGCAAGGATCTACACTACATATGCAACATTTTCAAGGGGAGGCTGTATATGTGGACTGGGCTGCAGAAATGCCAGAATAGAGAGAAGGCCTAGTCCTATCGAAGACTAGCATCTTCAGCGGTCTTGCAGCAGTAGAAGAGAGTAGAACAGTACAATATAATGTAGCAGTATCATTAAGTCTCAACCTCACCCAGAGATCCTTTCTCGACTCCCTGCGAGAAAGCAATCCCAGAGCCATACAGTCATCAACCTCGCCTGAGATCCCTTCTCGACTCCCTGCGAGAAGCAATCCCAGAGCCTCATATCCAGGTCTCATCTCAAGTTCTAGCTGTATCGATCGGGATACAACTCCGAGTGTCCGTTACCGTAGGACAGGCTATCGATAGAAGTGTTCTTCCCTGCAGGGGTGCACCAACTTACCCAACACGCTCGATTAACTCCGGCCGGACACACTTTCCTGGGTCATGCCCGGCCTCGGCCAAACGACACATCGCAACCCTACCTACAGCTCAGCAGAGAGGTCCCCGCTGGTCTACATCCTAAGCGCAAGGGGGTCTTGGCCATCGCCCCTCGCCCTCCGGGTCGTTGCGCACACGGTGAAGCCAGGCACCAACACTACAGGAAGGCGCCGGGCCGTCCGTGCCGCCATGCTGAACTAGACGTCTGACAGAGCTTTCGGCTGATGCATACGATGCAGAACGCCCATACTATGCCCACGTGATGGTTAGTGCTATCAGGCCAGAGGCCTGCTCGGCTCAAATATGCAAATCGTTAGTACCTTGGGCTTGCGGTAACGAGCAGAGACTCACGAAAGATGTGACCCCGTCGCCCCGTCTCAAGGACTTGCTGCAAGGGTTAAGAATGCCCGGCCGCGCCTCGTATTCTCACTCGGGCACCACACAGGCACCCGTCTTCACAACACTCACCTCTCAGGTGCACGCGGGTACCCACTCAGGGTCGACCCGCCTATCCAAGTAACAGTGTAAAGTCCAAGTATCCGTGTGTCCATAACATCAGGGGAATCTGAGGTATCACCCTCGTTGGATTCCTACTCAATGTCTCCGTCAAGGTGAACTCAGAGGAATCACCCTCACTGGGTTCACACTTGATGTGTTGCACGACAGCGTCGTTATCGGAAGCGGGGAAGGAGGAATCACCCTCGATGACCACGACCGAATAGCTACTCTACAGAGTTAACATCAGAAGTGCTACACGAGGTATCACCCTCGGCACTCGATAGTAACGCTGCATTGTCGTTACAACTCAGGGGGGGTGATGTGTGGTGTCGGGGCCTGGTCTTCAATCCCGTTGATCGGGTCTTCAGATTATCCAGCGGGGCAGTCAGGATAAGTGGGGTCACTGATAGGTCTCTACCCAGCCTATACTAAGCAGTTTAGGATATGCAGGTAATTATCAACAGCAGGCTACAGTAAATAGGCTATGCATCAGAACAGGTAAAGCAGTAGCAGCAGCAATTCTAATGCAAGCATGGGAAATTAGAATGGGCGATATCGGTATGCTCAAGGGGGGGGGCTTGCCTGGTTGCTCGGCGGCAAGGGCAAGGTTGTTAATGGTGTCTTCGGGCTCCGGAGCTGCGTCGGCCTCGGGGACGACGTGGTGTCGGGGGCTACCGAGAGAGAAGAGGGGGAGGAAACAGTATAAATACACAGCGAACAAGTGCAGCACAAAGCATAACATGGCAATACGCGGTGACGGAGGTGATCTAACGTAGTGCCGGGTGATACTGGCGAAGGTGGGATTCATCCGGGAATGTTTTCCCGGTTCCGGACATTTGTCAGACAGATGACCGGAGGGGGAACGGTTGCATGTTCGGATAGTTAGGGACGTGTGACGGACGAATGGACCGCGTATTCGGATTCGTCTCATCGTTCTGAGCAACTTTCATGTACAAAGTTTTTTTGATCTGAGCTACGGTTTATTTTATATGATTTTCTAAAGCTTTTATTAATTTCTGGAATTTAATTATTTATTTAAATCAAACATTATCCAGAACAGTGTTTGCTGAGGTCAGCATGACGCCAGGACCAGTGGGTCCCACCTGTCATACTCTGTTAGGTTTAATTAGGGTTTAGCTAATTAATTACTGTTTAATTAAACAAACTAATTAATCAGACTAATTAAGTAGGATTAATTAAATTAATTAATTCACTAACTAATTAATTAATTAACTAATTATTATATTTATTAATTATTATATATTATTATTATTATTATATATTATTATTATTATTTATTTATTTATTTATTTATTTAATTATTTTTATTACACATTTTTTTTCGCTTCTGGGGCTGGGCCCGCGTGTAAGTGGCCCAGGGGGGGCCGGGCCCATACATCAGTGGCCCACAGGCCACTGCGGGCACGCGGGCGCGCGGGCGTCAGGCGCCGAGCGGGCGCTCGCCCAGCAGGGGCGGCGAGGCCACGGCCAAGGCGCGGCCGGCCGGTCGGCCGACGCTGGCCTGGTCGGGGCAAGGTGACGGCGGCGAACGGGGACGCAGGGAAGGGGCGGTGGCCGCGAGGGCGAGCAGCAGCGCGCGGGCAGCTGCAGGCGGCAGCGAGGCGAGCGGGACCAGCGCGGCGTGGGAGGCGCGAGGCATGCGAGGCCGGGGCACGGGCGCACGCGGGGTTGGTCGGGCGCGGCGAGCGCTAGGCGGAGCAGGAGGGCGCGAGGGAGCACGGGCGGGCGCGGTCGGCGCGCGGCGAGCGCGAGTGCGTGTGCGCAGAGGGGAGGAGAGGAGAGGGGTGGCGGCTCACAAGCGAAGAAGAGGCGAGGGCGGCGAGCGTGTGGAGCCGTTGGGGGGGGGGGGAGTCGGGGACGGCGCCGGCGACGTGCGGCGTGGCGGCGGGCGGCGACGAGGGAGCTCCTCCCTCCCGATCCGATCTGGATCGGGCTGGGGGGGAAGTGGGGATCGAGGTGGGGGTGGGCTAGGTCACGGGGGGGGGGGGGGGGGGGCGGGGGGGGGGGGGGGGGGGGGGGTGGGGGGGGGTGGGGGTTATGGGGATGGGGTTGGCCGGCCTGGGGGTCCAGCGTGGCCACGGCCCAGTTGGGGGGGGGTCCTTTTTTCTTTACTTTGTTTTTTCTTTTTCTTTATTCATTTCTTTCTGTTTTGCAAAAAAAATGTCTAGGCTACTTCTGGACTTTTGTAAAATATGAGACTGGCCCAAACAAACATGGTGGATTATATGCCACTGCAATAAAATGGTTTTGAGCACAAAGGTTTTCATTTGGGATTTTATTTAATTAAAAAGGTATTAAATAATGCTGTTTTGCTACTGTTAGGGTCTCTTAATTAATTTATTATTTTTTGGTTACAATTTTAGAATGGTCTCTGGAATATTTGCTATTTAATGAACATTTTATTTTTTATGTTGGACAACTTTTATTTTCCACTTTCATTTAAATTTGGATTTTGACTTAGGAGTTGAAATGCAATATGATGCTAATGATGATCATGCACTGTTAAACATGATGACAAGGCATAATCAAAAGGTTGATTACTGTAGTTAACCACCGGGGGTGTTACAAATCTCCTCCACTAACAAGAATTCTCGTCCCGAGAATTAAGAGGTAGAAGGAAAAATTTCGGGGTATTCCGCACGAAGATTATCCTCGCGTTCCCAAGTGGCTTCATCTTCAGTATGATTTGACCACTGCACTTTGAGGAACTTGGTAACCTTTTGACGGGTCTGACGTTCAGCTTCATCGAGAATGCGGATTGGATGCTCCTTATAAGATAGGTCATCTTGCAATTCGAGCACCTCGTGATCCACAGCTCGGTGCGGAGATTCCTTGAAGCATTGACGAAGTTGCGACACATGGAAGACGTCGTGGATATGAGAGAATTGCGGTGGCAACTCCAATTTATATGCCACCTGACCACATCTAGCAATTATGCGGAAAGGACCAATGTAGCGCGGAGCTAGCTTGCCCTTGATTCCAAAACGGTGAGTGCCCTTCATAGGGGTGACACGTAGATAAGCTTGATCACCAGGTTGATAAGTCAAACCCCATCGTTTGCGATCATAGTTGCTCTTCTGGCGGTCCTGAGCCGCCTTGAGATTTTCCCGGACAATACGAACTTGTTCTTCGGCGTGTTGAATAATATCCGGACCCACGAGCGGTCGTTCCCCAGTTTCTGACCAATTCAGAGGGGTTCGACACTTACGTCCATATAGAACTTTGAAGGGGGCCATTTTCAAGTTGGCTTGATAGCTGTTGTTATATGAGAACTCGGCATACGGAAGAGATTCTTCCCACTTCTTGCCGAACGATATAACACAAGCCCGCAACATGTCTTCAAGCACTTGATTGACTCGTTCGACTTGGCCTTGGGATTGGGGGTGATAAGCTGAACTCCAGGTAATATGAGTTCCCATAGCTGTTTGGAAACTTTCCCAGAATTTGGAAGTGAAAAGGCCGCCACGGTCCGAACTGATCTCCTTCGGAATACCGTGGAGTGATACAATTCTGCTAACTGACTAGCAGTGATAGTCTCTTTGATAGGCAGAAAGTGTGCAACTTTAGAGAGTTGGTCGACGACTACAAGAATAGCATCGGGACCCTTCTGTGACCTGGGGAGTCCTGTAACGAAATCCATCTAAACCTTATCCCATTTCCATAGAGGAATAGGAAGTGGTTGCAGAATTCCAGCTAGTTTCTGATGTTTTGCTTTAACGCGACGACACACATCACATTCAGCAACATAACGAGCAATGTCCTGCTTCATTCTAGACCACCAGTACCTTTGACGGAGATCACGATACATCTTGGTGCTACCCGGATGAATAGACAGCGGGGTATCATGTGCCTCCTTCATGACCTTGTCGGTCATAAGCTCGAAGCGAGGTACGACAATGTGGTTTCTGAAATACATGGTTCCATCTTCAGACAGCGAGAAATCCCTGTACTTTACAAGGTGAAGGTCCTTCTTCATCAGATCAATTTCAGCATCTTTAGCTTGCGCATTCTTAACAGCTTTCTCAAGATCTGGTTGTATCACAAGGTTATTTAGAGAGCCCTATGGAACAATACGCAGATTCAGCTTGCACAGTTCTTCAAAAAGACAAGGTTGAGCTCGCCTAACCATGAGGTTATCGCAATAGGACTTGCGGCTTAAGGCATCAGCCATCACGTTAGCCTTGCCAGGGGTATAGGAAATACCCAAATCATAGTCCGCAATGGCCTCCATCCATCTTTGCTGACGGAGGTTTAGAGATGGCTGAGTGAACAAATACTTCAGACTTTTATGATCCGTGTAGATCTCGCAACGATTACCAAGAAGGTAATGTCACCACAACTGCAATGCATATATGACAGCAGCTAGTTCTAGATCATGTACCGGATAATTCTCTTCATGTGGGCGCAACTGACGAGAGCCGTAAGCAATCACTTTACGCTCTTGCATTAGGACACAGCCCAATCCTTCACGGGATGCGTCACAATAAATCACAAAGTCTTTGCGGGTATCTGGAGGAGATAGTACTGGGGCAGAAGTCAGCTTGTCTTTGAGTGCTTGAAAACTTTCCTGACATTTTTCTGTCCATTCAAATTTAACGCCCTTGTGAAGCAGATCAGTCAGGGGCTTAGCAATCTTGGAAAAGTTCTCGACAAATCGACGGCAATAGCTTGCAAGGCCAAGAAAACTTCTCACTTGCTTGACGTTCTTTGGAGGAGTCCAGTCCAGAATAGCCTGAACTCGTTCTGGGTTAACAGCAATTCCATCCTTGGAAATCACATGACCAAGGTAAGTTACTTCAGAAAGTCAGAATTCACATTTGGAATACTTGGCATACAACTGGTGTTCTCGGAGCCTTTCCAGTACAAGACGGAGGTGTTCGGCATGTTCTTCCTTATTCTTCGAATATACCAGAATATCATCTAGATATACCACGACGAACTTGTCGAGATAATCTATGAATATATAATTCATCAGACGGGAGAATGTGGCTAGAGCATTTGTTAAGCCAAATGACATGACGGTGTACTCGTAGGAGCCATAACGAGTAACAAATGTAGTCTTGGGAATATCCTCTTCACGAACACGGATCTGATGATAACACAATCTCAAATCAAGCTTAGAGAATACTGAGGAACCGGCAAGTTGATCATACAAATCATTGATCCGAGGAAGCAGATATTTGTTTTGGATTGTTGCTTGGTTGATAGGTCGGTAATCCTGAACCAATCGGTTAGTTCCATCCTTCTTCTTAACGAAGAGTGAAGGTGCTCCCCAAGCAGAGGAACTGGGGCGGATGAAACCTTTCTTAAGTGACGTGTCGATTTCTTCCTTAAGCTCGAGAATATGATGCGGAGGCATCTTATAAGGACGCTTCGCAATAGGAGTTGTGCCAGGTTTCAAGTCGATGACAAACTCGACAGCTCTAGCAGGGGGTATTCCTGGAAGTTCTTCTGGAAAGACATCTTGAAATTCACAAACAACTGGGACGTTCTCGGTGCCTTCAAGAGGTGAGGCATTCAATGCATTCAGAACATATATTTGAGTTTCGGCGTCCTGCACTGTACGAGCTGAGTATCTGACAGTCTGACCGGAAGGGTGTGTGAGGCGGACTGTTTCAGTGGCACAGTCAATCAAAGCTTTATGAGGCTTTAACCAGTCCATACCCAGAATAATGTCTATGTTGGAGGTCTTGAGAGCAATGAGTGAAACGGGGAACATCAATCGTCCGAGCACAATGTGGTTACCGTGGCTTACCATGGTAGTTTGCCAATTAGCCCCAGGTGACTGGATTACTAATGGGGTGGACATCAACTCGAAAGGTATATCATGGCTTCGCGCAAAACTTTCGGACATGAAGGAGTGCGATGCTCCAGAATCAAAGAGGACTGAAGCTGGGATTGAATTCACTAGAAGGGTGCCCATCACAATTTTGGGGTCCTGTCGAGCTTCTTCCATGTTGACCTGGTTGACATGAACAAGCTGATTAGCAGGTAGTCTGGCACTACGATTTCTGGAATGATGGGTCCGATGGCCCTTCCTACGAACAACAGGATGACGTGATGCATTTTGAGGCTGACCCTAATGACAGTTAAAAGCATGGTGCCCTGGCTGTCCACACTGGTGGCACATACCATCATTATGGGGAGAAACACCAACATTGGGCTGTCCACTTGAAATGTTCAGTTGCCTTGGTGGTGGAGGCAGACGAGGTGCAGCATATGACGGCCTTGGTTTTGGAGCAGGTCAATGATGAACATTGTGAGGGATCCAGACTCGACATTTCTGAGTAGGTCGACCGGAAGACGAGCCGATATCTCGAGTACGCTTGAGCGACTCCTGGTACTCAGCCAGAGCTGTTTCAACTTGGAAAGATTTGCTGACAAATGTTGCGAAGTCGTTGAAATCATGGGCAGCAAGTGCAAGGTTTATATCGGTACACAGTCCTTCACGGAATTTCTCCTGCTTGCGAGTGTCGGTGTCGACGTCATCCACAGCATATCGGGATAATTCAAGGAATTTCCTTTGATATTCATCCACAGTCATTTTGCCCTGTGAGAGTTTGCGGAACTCCTGCTTCTTCTGGTCCATCAGACCTTGATGAATGTACCGTGCATGAAAAGCTGACTGAAATTCCTGCCAAGTGGTTACAGTTTCAGCAGGCAACATAGCCTTGTGGCTTTCCCACCATTGAGCAGCTGATCCCCTCAGGTGATACGTCGCATAGGTGACGTAACTGTCAGGGATAACATTGGCTGACTTCATCTAGAAGGCAATGTCACGGAACCAATCATCAGCATCCATTGGATCAGTCGAGCTGCGAAAAGTGGACGGATTGAGGCGCACGAATTCTGACAGTGTTATTGGTGTAGGCTGCTGATGAGCATTCTGGTTTGGGAACTGAGCCAATATCCCGGTCATAACCTGACGGTTCAGTTCAAACTGCTGCATCATTGCGGCAATGTAAGGTTGAGGTGGAGGATCGTCAGCCATCCTGCCAAATCAACAGGGGCAGTTTAGCAAGAAAAACTGCAGGTGTATGGAATAATTCATGAAGTAACACGCACAACAGAAGGAAGTGCAATAGATACTTCATCATATTCGCACCAGACATTCGAATCCGCACATAACCTCAGTTAGTATCCGGCATTTACGACAGCTGAAAGGGGAAGGCTAGACATCTAGGCGGCGCGCAGGCACGCGGCAAGGAAGTACACAACGAGACATAGCAAAGGCTACATCAACGTCGGAGAAAACTATTGGAGCGAGGAATCTGCAAGTGACAACACAGGGTGTCCTCGATAAGAGGATACTGCAAGCAGAACCTGACCCACAATCTTGGAGCAAGGGGGGATATTTTCAGAACACCGGGTGGATGTGATCACGAGAACCTAATGTTGGAGTTAGTAAAATTTTAACCCGAATAGAAGAGAGGTCAGAGTCCCAGAGTATAGGTCGAGGAGTAAAAGATCCTAATACCACCCAATTGGCGACGTGGGCCCGTAAGCCACACAGCCAAGTTAGTAAAACAGTTTTGGACCACTAGACTCAACTTCGGCCAAGGAGTTGGAAAGGGGGTTCCTACAGGCAGTCGGCTCTGATACCAACTTGTGACGCCCCCGGCTCAATCATGCAATAATCATACACACAAATGCACACGATCAAGCCTAAGGACTCACGGGAAGATATCACAACACAACTCTAAAACATAAATAAAGTCATACAAGCTTTATATTACAAGCCAGGGGCCTCGAGGGCTCGAATACATAAGCTTGCGAACAAGCGTCAGCGGAAGCATCAGGTATCTGAGTACAGATATGAAACAGAAACAGAAGGGCCTTTAGAAAGGCGGGGCAAAATAAAACACTACGATCGAAAGGCGTAGGCCTCCTGCCTGGGACCCTCCGATCCTACTCCTGGTCGTCAGTCAACTCGTAGAAGTATCCATCCTCTGGGTAGTAGTAGTAGCGATCGTCGGCAGGGCAGCTGTCTCAGGGGCTCCGTCATCTTGTTACGACAAACTGATATGGGGAGAAAAGGAAAACAAAGCAACCATGAGTACTCAGAAGTACTCAGCAAGTAAGGATCTACACTACATATGCAACATTTTCAAGGGGAGGCTGTATATGTGGACTGGGCTGCAGAAATGCCAGAATAGAGAGAAGGCCTAGTCCTATCGAAGACTAGCATCTTCAGCGGTCTTGCAGCAGTAGAGGAGAGTAGAACAGTACAATATAATGTAGGAGTATCATTAAGTCTCAACCTCACCTAGAGATCCTTTCTCGACTCCCTGCGAGAAAGCAATCCCAGAGCCATACAGTCATCAACCTCGTCCTGAGATCCCTTCTCGACTCCCTGCAAGAAGCAATCCCAGAGCCTCATATCCAGGTCTCATCTCAAGTTCTAGCTGTATCGATCTGGATACAACTCCGAGTGTCCGTTACCGTAGGACAGGCTATCGTTAGAAGTGTTCTTCCCTGCAGGGGTGCACCAACTTACCCAACACGCTCGATTAACTTCGGCCGGACACACTTTCCTGGGTCATGCCCGGCCTCGGCCAAACGACACATCGCAACCCTACCTACAGCTCAGCAGAGAGGTCCCCGCCGGTCTACATCCTAAGCGCAAGGGGGTCTTGGCCATCGCCCCTCGCCCTCCGGGTCGTTGCGCACACGGTGAAGCCAGGCACCAACATTACAGGAAGGCGCCGGTCCGTCCGTGCCGCCATGCTGAACTAGATGTCTGACAGAGCTTTCGGCTGATGCATACGATGCAGAACGCCCATACTATGCCCACGTGATGGTTAGTGCAATCAGGCCAGAGGCCTGCTCGGATCAAATATCCAAATCGTTAGTACCTTGGGCTTGCGGTAACGAGCAGAGACTCACGAAAGATGTGACCCCGTTGCCCCATCTCGAGGACTTGCTGCAAGGGTTAAGAATGCCCGGCCGCGCCTCATATTCTCACTCGGGCACCACACAGGCACCCGTCTTCACAACACTCGCCTCTCAGGCGCACGCGGGTACCCCTCAGGGTCGACCTGCCTATCCAAGTAACAGTGTAAAGTCCAAGTATCCATGTGTCCATAACATCAGGGGAATCCGAGGTATCACCCTTGTTGGATTCCTACTCGATGTCTCCGTCAAGGTGAACTCGGAGGAATCACCCTCACTGGGTTCACACTTGATGTGTTGCACGACAGCGTCATTATCGGAAGCGGTGAAGGAGGAATCACCCTCGATGACCACGACCGAATAGCTACTCTACAGAGTTAACATCAGAAGTGCTACATGAGGTATCACCCTCGACACTCGATAGTAATGCTGCAGTGTCGTTACAACTAAGGGGGGGGGGGGGTGATGTGCGGTGTCGGGGCCTGGTCTTCAATCCCGTTGATCGGGTCTTCAGATTATCCAGCGGGGCAGTCAGGATAAGTGGGGTCACTGATAGGTCTCTACCCAGCCTATACTAAGCAGTTTAGGATATGCAGGTAATTATCAATATAGGCTACAGTAAACAGGCTATGCATCAGAACAGGTAAAGCAGTAGCAGCAGCAATTCTAATGCAAGCATGGGAAATTAGAATGGGCGATATCGGTATGCTCAAGGGGGGGGGGGCTTGCCTGGTTTCTCAGCGGCAAGGGCAAGGTTGTTAATGGTGTCTTCGGGCTCCGGAGCTGTGTCGGCCTCGGGGACGACGTCGGTGTAGGGGGCTACCGAGAGAGAAGAGGGGGAGGAAATAGTACAAATACACAGCGAACAAGTGCCTCCGTCATCTAACGCAGTGCCGGGTGATACTAGCGAATGTGGGATTCATCCGGGAATGTTTTCCCGGTTCCGGACATTTGTCAGACAGATGACCGGAGGGGAACGGTTGCATGTTCGGATAGTTAGGGACGTGTGATGGACAAACGGACAGCGTATTCGGATTCGTCTCGTCGTTCTGAGCAACTTTCATGTACAAAGTTTTTTGATCTGAGCTACGGATTATTTTATATGATTTTCTAAAGCTTTTATTAATTTCTGGAATTTAATTATTTATTTAAATCAAACATTATCCAGAACAGTGTTTGCTGACGTCAGCATGACGTCAGGACCAGTGGGTCCCACCTGTCATACTCTGTTAGGTTTAATTAGGGTTTAGCTAATTAATTACTGTTTAATTAAACTAACTAATTAATTAGACTAATTAAGCAGGATTAATTAAATTAATTAATTCACTAACTACATAATTAATTAACTAATTATTATTTTTATTAATTATTATATATATATTTTTATTATTATTTTTTTATTTAATTATTTTTATTACACATTTTTTTTTCGCTTCTAGGGGCTGGGCCCCGCGTGTAAGTGGCCCAGGGGGGGCCGGGCCCATACGTCAGTGGCCCACAGGCCACTGCGGGCACGCGGGCGCGCGGGCGTCAGGCGCCGAGCGGGCGCTCGCCCAGCAGGGGCGGCGAGGCCACGGCCAAGGCGCGGCCGGCCGGTCGGCTGGCGCTGGCCCGGTCGGGGCAAGGCGACGGCGGCGAACGGGGATGCAGGGAAGGGGCGGTGGCCGCGAGGGCGAGCAGCAGCGCGCGGGCAGCTGCAGGCGGCAACGAGGCGAGCGGCGAGCGGGACCAGTGCGGCGTGGGAGGCGCGAGCCACCTGTAATTGGCATGCCTGTTATTTCTGTTAAAATTGGAGATCATTGCTATCATGGTTTATGTGATGTTGGTGCTAGTGTGAGTGCTATTCCGTTTACTCTCTATCAAGAAGTTATGAATGATATTGCACCTGTTGAGATTGAAGATATTGATGTTACTATTAAGCTTGCAAACAGAGATACTATTTCACCACTTGGGATTGTTAGAGATGTTGAAGTCTTGTGTGGTAAGATCAAATACCATACTGATTTTCTTGTTCTTGGATCTCCACAAGATGATTTTTGTCCCATTATATTTGGTAGACCTTTCTTGAATACTGTTAATGCTAAGATTGATTGCACTAAAGAAATTGTTAGTGTTAATTTTGGTGAGATGTCTCATAAGTTTAATTTCTCTAAGTTTCGTAAACAACCTCATGATAAAGAATTGCCTAGCAAAGATAAAATTATTGGTCTTGCTTCTATTGCCGTACCTCCTACTGATCCGTTAGAACAATATTTGCTAAACCATGAAAATGATATGCACTTGAACGAAAGAAATGAAATAGCTAAGATGTTCTTTGATCAACCACCTATCCTTATGCACAATTTGCCTATTGAAACTCTTGGAGGTCCTCCTTCACCTAAGGGAGACCCCGTATTTGAATTGAAACAATTGCCTGATACATTGAAATATGCTTATCTAGATGAAAAGAAGATATATCCTATTATTATTAGTGCTAACCTTTCAGAGCATGAAGAAGAGAGATTACTAAAAACTCCGAGGAAGCACCGTGCTGCTATTGGATATACTCTTGATGATCTTGAGGGCATTAGTCCCACTCTATGTCAGCACAAAATTAATATGGAGCCTGATGCTAAACCAGTTGTCGACCACCAACGACGATTAAATCCTGAGATGAAGGAGGTGGTAAGAACTGAAATATTAAAGCTTCTAGAAGCAGGTATAATTTATCCCATAACTGATAGTAGATGGGTAAGTCCTGTTCATTGTGTCCCTAAGAAAGGAGGTATTACCGTTGTTCCTAACAATAAAAATGAACTCATTCCACAAAGAATTGTAACTAGTTATAGGATGGTAATTGATTTTAGAAAATTAAATAAAGCAACTAGAAAAGATCATTACCCCTTACCTTTTATTGATCAAATGTTAGAAAGATTGTCTAAGCATACACACTTTTGCTTTCTTGATGGATATTCTGGTTTCTCTCAAATACCTGTATCACAAGCCGACCAAGAGAAATCCACGTTTACTTATCCTTTTGGAACTTATGCTTATAGACGTATGCCTTTTGGTTTATGCAATGCACCTGCTACCTTTCAAAGATGTATGACTGCTATATTCTCTGATTTTTGTGAAAAGATTGTTGAGGTTTTCATGGATGATTTCTCCATTTACAGAACTTCTTTTGATGAGTGCTTAAGCAACCTTGATCGAGTTTTGCAGAGATGTGAACAAACTAATCTTGTCTTGAATTGGGAGAAGTGCCACTTTATGGTGAATGAAGGTATTGTCTTGGGGCATAAAATTTCTGAACGAGGTATTGAAGTTGATAAGGCTAAAGTTGATGGAATGTAGAAAATGCCATGTCGTAAAGATATTAAAGGTATAAGAAGTTTCCTTGGTCATGCTGGTTTCTATAGAAGGTTTATTAAAGACTTTTCTAAAATTTCTAGGCCTCTAACTAATCTCTTGCAAAAAGATGTTCCATTTGTTTTCGATGATGATTGTGTAGCAGCCTTTGAAATACTTAAGAAAGCCTTAACCTCTGCACCTATTGTTCAACCACCTGATTGGAACTTGCCTTTTGAAATTATGTGTGATGCTCATGATTATGCTGTTGGTGCTGTTCTAGGACAGAGAGTTGATAAGAAATTAAATGTTATCCATTATGCTAGTAAAACTCTAGATAGTGCTCAAAGAAATTATGCTTCTAGTGAGAAAGAATTTCTAGCAGTTGTGTTTGCATGTGATAAATTCAGATCCTACATAGTCAATTCTAAAGTAATTGTTCACACCGATCATGCTGCTATTAAATATCTTATGGAGAAGAAAGACGCTAAACCTAGACTCATTAGGTGGGTTCTATTGCTACAAGAATTTGACTTACATATTACTGATAGAAAGGGAGCTGAGAACCCCGTGGCTAATAACTTGTCTAGGTTGGAAAATATTATTGATGACCCACTGCCTATTAATGATGATTTTCCTGATGAGCAATTAGCTGTCATAAATGTTTCTCATAATACTCCTTGGTATGCAGACTATGCTAATTATATTGTTGCTAAATTTATACCACCTAGTTTCACACACCAACAAAAGAAAAAGTTTTTCTTTGATTTAAGACATTACTTCTGGGATGACCCACATCTTTATAAAGAAGGAGTAGATGGTATTATTAGACGTTGTATACCTGAGAATGAATAGGAACAAATCCTACGGAAGTGTCATTCCGAGGCTTACGGAGGACACCATGCAGGAGACAGAACTGCACATAAGGTACTACAATCTGGTTTTTATTGGCCTACATTTTTAAAGAATGCTCATAAGTTTGTCTTATCTTGTGATGAGTGTCAAAGAATTGGTAATATTAGTAGACATCAGGAAATGCCTATGAATTATTCACTTGTTATTGAACCATATGATGTTTGGGGATTTGATTATATGGGACCTTTTCCTTCCTCTAATGGGTATACACATATTTTAGTCGATGTTGATTACGTTACTAAGTGGGTAGAAGCTATTCCAACTAGTAGTGCTGATCATAACACTTCTATTAAAATGCTTAAAGAAGTTATTTTCCCGAGGTTCGGAGTCCCTAGATATTTAATGACTGATGGTGGTTCACATTTTATTCATGGTGCATTCCGTAAATTGCTTGCTAAATATGATGTCAACCCTAGAATTGCATCTCCCAATCACCCTCAATCTAGTGGTCAAGTTGAATTGAGCAATAGAGAAATAAAGTTAACTTTGCAAAAGACCGTCAATAGATCTAGAAAGAATTGGTCTAAGAAACTTGATGATGCATTATGGGCTTATAGAACTGCTTATAAAAATCCTATGGGTATGTCTCCTTATAAAATGGTCTATGGAAAAGCATGTCATTTACCTCTTGAGTTAGAACATAAAGCATACTGGGTAATTAAAGAACTCAATTATGATTTTAAACTTGCCGGTGAAAAGAGGTTATTTGATATTAGCTCGCTAGATGAATGGAGAACCCATGCTTATGAAAATGCCAAATTGTTTAAAGAAAAAGTTAAAAGATGGCATGATAGAAGAATTCAAAAATGGGAATTCAAAGTGGGTGAGTATGTTCTATTGTACAATTCTCGTTTTAGATTCTTTGTAGGAAAACTTTTCTCTAAATGGGAAGCACCGTATATCATCGAGGAAGTGTATCGCTCTGGAGCCATTAAGATCAATAACGCCGAAGGCACAGATCCGAGAGTGGTGAATGGGCAAAGAATTAAGCATTATATTTCAGGTACTCCCATTAATGTTGAAACTAATATTGTTGAAACAATTACACCGGAAGAGCACATCAAAGAGTCCTTCCGGAACGCTCCAGAACCCTAAAAAGGAGGAGGTATGGGATACGGTAAGTAAACCAACTCCAAAAATTCTATACAAATATTTTCTGTCAGTTTTGGAATATTAGAAAAAATACAAAAATAAGAAACAGCCGAGGGGACCCACGAGGTGCACATGAGGCACCAGGGCGCGCCACCCCCCCAGGCGCGCCCTGGTGGCTCGTGGGCCCCTCGTGAGCCTTCCCGACTTCGGTTTCTTCTGGAATACTTGTTTTGCAAGATAAAAATTCTTTATATATACTCTTGGACATTTTGACCACCGTATCACACAAATCTCCTCTGTTATTGTTTCGTGCTATTTTTCTGATAGATCTAGATTGCTATGGCTCCACCAAGCTCTTCCAAGGAGAAGTTCTATGAGAAGGTCATCAACCCCTACCTGCCGGAGGTGATGAAGCACCCTCAAGCCATTGAGATGTGTGAGGGGGTGCTCCACATCTGGGGCGTTCAAGGACCCAAGAAGACCGGGAGCGTGGAGGCCAGGCTCGAAGCGGTGGAGCAGGAGATTTTCAAGTGCCAAGGGATGGTAGAACATGGACTCAGCGCCAACCACTCCATGATCATGGAATTCACCCGTGATCACAAGGTCGATGGCCAATCGATGGGGGACATCATCTTTGTCGGGCCCATTTCTGAGAATAATTCCCAGAATAGCCCTAAGTCACACCAGCCCCAAGATCAACACAACTGGTGGACTTCCTTGATACAGATAACCAGTACAAGATAAAATTACACAGGGTTGAGTCTGAGGGCTCAACAAAGTTTATTACAAACTTGCCAATAGATGGCAGTGGCGGAATATGACAGTGGTGTGGTGGTGGTACAATACTAGTACAATAACATAGAGCCAAGCGTCAGTGTGAGGCTTGACTATTTTATTTGTGTAGCGGAAGCTTAGTGGATGATACAAGTGGTAGACTCCTATCTCACAGGTTGACTGACTGGGACTCCTCTAAGCGTCAGGCTCGCTAGCGCAATCCTCCTTCACAAGTTCGTCCTCCTCCAAGTCTGGCCAAGTAAATAGCCAGGGACAAGCCAGTGAGTACGTTGGAATGTACTCGCAAACATTATGAACAAAAGATATAATGGATGCATATGCTCGTGCTAACTGAAAGTGAAATCATGACAAATAAATGATATGAACGTGAACATAGCATGTTAGTCATAATCAAACTTATCAGAAATTAAAGCAATGAATGCCACGGGTAGTCTAGCCAGCCCAAGTTACACTCAGCAAAATAAAAGAAATGCCAGTCGGGTGTCAAGTGACGCAACGGTCGGATTTGAAGAGAAATGCTAGTCGGGTGTCAAGTGACGCCACGGTCGGACTTGAAGAGGAATGCCAATCGAGTGTCCACAAGGGTAGTGGCGGAACCGCCTGTTAACTCGAGGGACGCCACGAGAGGTCTTGAAAATTAAATTGAGTGCCCGGGGTAGTCTGGCCAGCCCCTGAGACACTCAGGAAATAAAAAAAAAGAGAAACGGGTTAGTCTTCAATAATATGCATAACCATAATAATATTTAACATGCATAAAATATTCATGGTAACATCAGGGTGTCAATAATTATCCTGCAAAATATTTCAGGCATATTAAAATTATTTCCTCTGGAGACCGACACCGGGACCGATACTTGACCCACCCAGCTAACGCCCTTGACCGTGGACAACGGCTATCCGAATAGGTTTAAACTCTGCAGAGGGTGTACTCTTTACCCACAAGTAAAGGATTTCTTTAGTCAGCACCGTGACACTGACTAATTCCCATTACGGTCTTTGGGTTGAAAACACACCTGACCAGCACACACCAGATTAACTTTCCGGATGCCAGGAATCACCCAAAGCATCGTTCAAGAAAAACTCTAAGACGGAGAGACCAACGTCCTGCATGGGATCACTATTAATACGTGCGGATTCCAAGGGGTGCCCCCCTCTCGTTTACAACCGGAACACCCATGCCCCCTGACCCGATGACAGGATTTAGTCCAAGGCCTTGGAAACCCTCATTGTGGCCCTCTGTATGGTGTGTACCTGGACAGGGGTTAACAACTTACTCAGCCGTACCTTCCTTTCGAAAGGACTCGTGGCAGCACGGTATCCAGCTAGGTGCAACGGAACAAGACTCGATCTAGGTCGACTCAGGAGGTGTTAATTGTGACGCCCCCGGCTCAATCGTGCACTAATCATGCACGCAAATGCACACGATCAAGCCTAAGGACTCACGGGAAGATATCACAACACAACTCTAAAACATAAATAAAGTCATACAAGCTTTATATTACAAGCCAGGGGCCTCGAGGGCTCGAATACATAAGCTTGGGAACAAGCGTCAGCGGAAGCATCAGGTATCTGAGTACAGATATGAAACAGAAACAGAAGGGCCTTTAGAAAGGCGGGGCAAAATAAAACACTACGATCGAAAGGCGTAGGCCTCCTGCCTGGGACCCTCCGATCCTACTCCTGGTTGTCAGTCAACTCGTAGAAGTATCCATCCTCTGGGTAGTAGTAGTAGCGATCGTCGGCAGGGCAGCTGTCTTAGGGGCTCCGTCATCTTGTTACGATAAACTAATATGGGGAGAAAAGGAAAACAAAGCAACCGTGAGTACTCAGAAGTACTCAGCAAGTAAGGATCTACACTACATATGCAACATTTTCATGGGGAGGCTGTATATGTGGACTGGGCTGCAGAAATGCCAGAATAGAGAGAAGGCCTAGTCCTATCGAAGACTAGCATCTTCAGCGGTCTTGCAGCAGTAGAAGAGAGTAGAACAGTACAATATAATGTAGCAGTATCATTAAGTCTCAACCTCAACCAGAGATCCTTTCTCGACTCCCTGCGAGAAAGCAATCCCAGAGCCATACAGTCATCAACCTCGTCCTGAGATCCCTTCTCGACTCCCTGCGAGAAGCAATCCCAGAGCCTCATATCCAGGTCTCATCTCAAGTTCTAGCTGTATCGATCAGGATACAACTCCGAGTGTCCGTTACCGTAGGACAGGCTATCGATAGAAGTGTTCTTCCCTGCAGGGGTGCACCAACTTACCCAACACGCTTGATTAACTCCGGCCCGACACACTTTCCTGGGTCATGCCCGGCCTCGGCCAAACGACACATCGCAACCCTACCTACAGCTCAGCAGAGAGGTCCCCGCCGGTCTACATCCTAAGCGCAAGGGGGTCTTGGCCATCGCCCCTCGCCCTCCGGGTCGTTGCGCACACGGTGAAGCCAGGCACCAACACTACAGGAAGGCACCGGTCCGTCCGTGCCACCATGCTGAACTAGACGTCTGACAGAGCTTTCGGCTGATGAATACGATGCAGAACGCCCATACTATGCCCACGTGATGGTTAGTGCTATCAGGCCAGAGGCCTGCTCGGATCAAATATCCAAATCGTTAGTACCTTGGGCTTGCGGTAACGAGCAGAGACTCACGAAAGATGTGACCCCGTCGCCCCGTCTCGAGGACTTGCTGCAAGGGTTAAGAATGCCCGGCCGCGCCTCGTATTCTCACTCGGGCACCACACAGGCACCCGTCTTCATAACACTCGCCTCTCAGGCGCACGCGGGTACTCCTCAGGGTCGACTCGCCTATCCAAGTAACAGTGTAAAGTCCAAGTATCCGTGTGTCCATAACATCAGGGGAATCCGAGGTATCACCCTCGTTGGATTCCTACTCGATGTCTCCGTCAAGGTGAACTCGGAGGAATCACCCTCACTGGGTTCACACTTGATGTGTTGCACGACAGCGTCGTTATCGGAAGCGGTGAAGGAGGAATCACCCTCGATGACCACGACCGAATGGCTACTCTACAGAGTTAACATCAGAAGTGCTACACGAGGTATCACCCTCGGCACTCGATAGTAAC
The DNA here is from genome assembly GCA_011799875.1 of Thinopyrum elongatum. Classification (NCBI taxonomy): domain Eukaryota; kingdom Viridiplantae; phylum Streptophyta; class Magnoliopsida; order Poales; family Poaceae; genus Thinopyrum; species Thinopyrum elongatum. Next base: position 59,831,426 of record CM022301.1, on the reverse strand, counting down.
GCTACAGTGTCATTACAACTAAGGGGGGGGGGTGATGTGCGGTTTTGGGGCCTGGTCTTCAATCCCGTTGATCGGGTCTTCAGATTATCCAGCGGGGCAGTCAGGATAAGTGGGGTCACTGATAGGTCTCTACCCAGCCTATACTAAGCAGTTTAGGATATGCAGGTAATTATCAACAGCAGGCTACAGTAAACAGGCTATGCATAAGAACAGGTAAAGCAGTAGCAGCAGCAATTCTAATGCAAGCATGGGAAATTAGAATGGGCGATATCGGTATGCTCAAGGGGGGGGGGGCTTGCCTGGTGCTCGGCGGCAAGGGCAAGGTTGTTAATGGTGACTTCGGGCTCCGGAGCTGCGTCGACCTCGGGGACGACGTCGGTGTCGGGGGCTACCGAGAGAGAAGAGGGGGAGGAAACAGTGTAAATACACAATGAACAAGTGCAGCACAAAGCATAACATGGCAATACACGATGACGGAGGTGATCTAACGCAGTGCCGGGTGATACTGGCGAAGGTGGGATTCATCCGGGAATGTTTTCCCGGTTCCGGACATTTGTCAGACAGATGACCGGAGGGGAATGGTTGCATGTTCGGATAGTTAGGGACGTGTGACGGAAGAACGGACCACGTATTCGGATTCGTCTCGTTGTTCTGAGCAACTTTCATGTACAAAGTTTTTTGATCTGAGCTACGGATTATTTTATATGATTTTCTAAAGCTTTTATTAATTTCTGGAATTTAATTATTTATTTAAATCAAACATTATCCAGAACAGTGTTTGCTGACATCAGCATGACGTCAGCATGACATCAGGACCAGTGGGTCCCACCTGTCATACTCTGTTAGGTTTAATTAGGGTTTAGCTAATTAATTACTGTTTAATTAAACTAACTAATTAATTAGACTAATTAAGCAGGATTAATTAAATTAATTAATTCACTAACTAATTAATTAATTAACTAAATATTATTTTTATTAATTATTATATATATATATATTATTTATTTATTTAATTATTTTTATTACACATTATTTTTCGCTTCTGGGGCTGGGCCCCGGGTGTAAGTGGCCCAGGGGGGGCTGGGCCCATACGTCAGTGGCCCACAGGCCACTGCGGGCACGTGGGCGCGCGGGCGTCAGGCGCCGAGCGGGCGCTCGGCCAGCAGGGGTGGCGAGGCCACGGCCAAGGCGCGGCCGGCCGGTCGGCCGGCGCTGGCCCGGTCGAGGCAAGGCGACGGCGGCGAACGGGGACGCAGGGAAGGGGCGGTGGCCGCGAGGTCGAGCAGCAGCGTGCGGGCAGCTGTAGGCGGCAGCGAGGCGAGCGGCGAGCGGGACCAGCGCGGCGTGGGAGGTGCGAGGCAGGCGAGGCCGGGGCACGGGCGCGCGCGGGGTTGGTCGGGCGCGGCGAGCGCTAGGCGGAGCAGGAGGGCGCGAGGGAGCACGGGCGGGCGCGGTCGGCGCGCGGCGAGCGCGAGCGCGCGTGGGCAGAGGGGAGGAGAGGAAGGTGTCGGCGGCTCACAGCGAAGAAGAGCGAGGGGCGCGGGCGTGATGGAGCCGTTGGGGGGGGGGGGGAGTCGGGGACGGGCGCCGGCGACGTGCGGCGTGGCGGCGGGCGACGACGAGGGAGCTCCTCCCTCCCATCCAATCTGGATCGGGCTGGGGGGGAATGGGGATCGAGGTGGGGGTGGGCTAGGTCACGGGGGGGGGGGGGGGGGGGAGTGGGGGGTTAGGGGAATGTGGTGGGCGGGCCTGGGGGTCCAGCTGGGCCACGGCCCAGTTGGGGGGGGTCCTTTTTCTTTTACTTTGTTTTTTCTTTTTCTTTATTCATTTCTTTTCTGTTTTGCAAAAAAAATGTCTAGGCTACTTCTGGACTTTTGTAAAATATGAGACTGGCCCAAACAAACATGGTGCATTATATGCCACTGCAATAAAATGGTTTTGAGCACAAAGTTTTTCATTTGGGATTTTATTTAATTAAAAATGTATTAAATAATGCTGTTTTGCTACTGTTAGGGTCTCTTAATTAATTTATTATTTTTTGGTTACAATTTTAGAATGGTCTCTGGAATATTTGCTATTTAATGAACATTTTATTTTTTATGTTGGACAACTTTTATTTTACACTTTCATTTAAATTTGGATTTTGACTTAGGAGTTGAAATGCAATATGATGCTAATGATGATCATGCACTTTTAAACATGATGACAAGGCATAATCAAAAGGTTGATTACTGTAGTTAACCACCAGGGGTGTTACATTAATTATCATCACCGGTATGACACCACCGTGTCAAAATAATGACCCATGCCCACCAGCACGTCCAAGGCAGGAGACACTCTCCTGAATATCTCACAGCTATACCAAGTCAATAAGTTACCTAGTTTGAGTGAAGTGCAAGACAAGCACAAGAAGTGATATGACCAAACATGCATGCACTTGTGATATATGTGGTGCAACTAAACCGATGCAAACATGCAAATGCAAAAGCAATCACCATATCCTAAGTTCAGTAATGCTTGCCTTGTCCAAAGTAGTCAGGTGAAAACCCTTCAAAATTCTCGGCAAGGTTTCCCTCTTCTTTTTCTGAAAATTTTCAAATTAGACCCGAATTAAAAATTTGTCAACAGTGCAAAAAGTTGTCTCAAAACATTTTCAAATAAATACTAAAAAAACTAGAGAGAAAAATAAGAATTTCAAAACAAAGTTCAACTCAATCAGAGTTGTGGTTTAAAAGTTATTAAACTTTCAAAACCAGGGGCTTTTCTATAAAACAGCAGTCCCTGCACAGTTTAACAGAAAACGCTTCGGCTGAAATACGTTTTCCAACGGAGAAGGCATAAAAAGCAGAATACGTCTTCGTTTTAAACAGAGAAAAAAAAGAAAGGACAGCGCGGGGTGGGGGCCCACCCATCAGGTTCAAATTTGAACCCGATCGTGCACGAGGAAGAGAAGTGACGGCGGTCGCCGGTGGCGATCACCGGGGTTCCTGCAGCTGGCGATGGTCGGAACATGACCAGGGCGGAGTGCCGCGTCGGAGGGAAGTGGTGGTGGTCGCCGGAGAGCAACTGAACGCCGGCGAGGTCGACGGCGGCGGACGGTGGCTCGGTGGTTTTGGAACTCGCCGAAGAGGGCTCGGGCAGTGAAATTGGAGTGCGGAATTGATGGTTTGGTGGATAATATGGCTACTGGCAAGATCTGAGTGGTGGTGGTGGCATAATGACGTCGAACCGAACGGGGACAGAGGCGGCGGAGTGGTGGTCGGGGAGGAAGAAGAAGACCTCTCCGAGGTCAGGTGAGTGCGTGGGAGGGCGATTGGGAGGTGGTGGAGGCGATGGGTGAGGAGATTGGAGCTCGGGAGGGCCTTTTATAGGCGATCTGAGGCGGTCCGGCGAGGTTCGGATCATGCCGGAGTTACGGTGGTCGGCGAGGTAGGTTTGGGCGGTGGTCAGGGACAGTGAGGGGTTAATGAGGGCGGCTGAGTCTTCTGGAGACGCCAGTGCGATCGAGGTCGAGCGCTTCGGCCTCATCCACGGGACGAGTCCCGTACGGGTGCGGCGGCGAGGACAACTTCGGCGACTACCAGGAGGGGTCCAGAGGTTTGGGGCGATGCGACGATGGCGCAGAGAGGGGCGACGCGTGGAGCTTTGTAGGTGGAGAGGCGTTGACGGCAGTGTTGGTGGCCGGTGGTCGTGGCAGCTCTATTCGGCCCGCCGTGGATGAGCTCGGTGGTTGTTACACCGACCTGCCGACAGCTCACCGACGAGGAGAGGCTGGGGAGTGGACCAGGGGTCGGGGTATTGATGAGCTATGGCGACGCTGTGCAGGAGAAGGAAGATGAGGAGCGCACGACACCGTTTCCCCTCTGCTGCCTGACGAAATTCAGTTAACTGAATTTTATTCAGTGATGAATAGTAGGCAAGCTAGGTGTTTGATGAAATGACAGAGGGGTCTAGATATTTTTGGAATTTCTGAGAATTTTTGTGGAGATGTGTTGATGCATATGAGAGGGCCTGGCAAAGTTTGGGAATTTTTGGAGCATTTAAAAATTTGTTTGGATCCGAAATATTGAATCTGGTCCAAATTTGAATTGAGTGGAATTTGAAAATTTTGAACTGTGGCACCCCATGTTTTTGGAGAAATGGGTTGTGGGTACTATATATTTGCTGAGATAATTTTGGGTGGAGGTAGAAACCTTGTGGAAATTGTGGTTCCTTTGTAAACCAAAGGAATGATGGATAATATGAATTCCAACTTTGGAATTTATTTGGATTGTGAAAAATATTTTTGTGGGGTAGGAGAGAGTTGGATTCTATCCTAGATGATGTGAGTGACTTGTGGGATAAAGTTGGAGTGGAAGAAAATTGTTGGATGGATTTTAGAAGGGTTAGAGAGAAGTGAAAAGAGCCATTCCTTTTGAAAAAAGATATTTAAGTCACTCCCAAAAACTTTTGTTTTTGAATGAAACTATCTAAAAACCTCCAAATAAATTTTAAACCTTTGAAAACAGAACCTCTAAAGAGAATTTGAAAACCCATTAAAGTTGAGAATAATTTTCAAAATAAAAGGGCTATGAAGAGAAAAATAGCAAGAATAATTCAAAAATATTTTATTTTAAGGAAAGGTTTTGGAAGTCCAAAAAGAAATATTTTTGGTGTGTTACAACACCTACCCCCCTTATGAAAAATCTCGTCCCTGAGATTTCAGCTGTCCCTCAAACAGGTACGGATATTCAGTCCTCAGGTGATCCTCTCTTTCCCATGTTGCTTCTTCCTCGGTGTGATTACTCCACTGAACTTTGTAAAATTTTATCACATTTTGCCGGGTTCTCCGTTCAAACTCCTCCAAAATCTTTATAGGACGTTCCCTATAGGTAAGATCTGGTTGGATATCCAGGTCCTGATGCTGGACTTGCTTTTCTGGGTTACTGACACATGTCCTTAGCTGTCACACGTGAAACACATCATGAACATCTGATAACTCTGCCGGTAGCTCTAGTTGATAAGCAACCTTGCCTCTTCTTGCGATCACTCTAAATGGTCCAATAAACCTCGGTGCCAATTTTCCTTTGACTTTAAATCTCTGTAGTCCTCTTGTTGGAGATACTCTGAGATACACATATTCATCGGGCTCAAAACTGATTTTGCGGTGCTTTTGATCATAGTAACTCTTTTGACGGCTCTGAGTTGCTTTCAGTTTGTCCTGAATAAGCTTCACTTTTGTTTCTGCTTCTTTAAGAACTTCGGGACCGAAAATTCGACTGTCTCCGGTTTCAGACCAATTGAGTGGGGTACGACACCTTTGTCCGTATAGGGCTTCAAAAGGTGACATTTTCAAACTAGCTTGATAACTGTTGTTATATGAGAACTCCGCGTATGGTAAACTATCTTCCTAGCTAATTCCGTAAGTGAGCACACATGCTCTCAGCATGTCTTCTAATATTTGATTTACCCGCTCAGTTTGTCCTCCGGTATGTGGGTGGTAAGCTGTGCTGAACATCAGTGGAGTCCCTAGGGCTTGCTGTAGGTGCTCCCAAAATCTAGAGACAAATTGGGTGCCTCTATCAGAGACTATGGTCTTGGGTACTCCGTGTAGGCAAACGATCCGAGAGAGGTATAATCTGGCAAGCCTCTGTGTGGAGTATGTGGTTTTTACCGGGATGAAATGTGCCACCTTGGTTAAATAATCTGTTATAACCCAGATAGCATCATTTCCGTGTCGTGACCTTGGCAATCCGACGATAAAATCCATTCCTATTACATCCCATTTCCATTCAGGTACTCTGAGTGGCTGCAATAGTCCTGCTGGCCTCTGGTGTTCTGCCTTTACACGCTGGCATGAATCACAACGTGCAACATATACGGCTATATCTCTCTTCATCCCGTGCCACCAATAATTTTCTTGTAGATCCTTGTACATTTTTGTCCCTCCTGGATGAATAGAATATGGAGTGGTATGGGCTTCTGCCAAAATTTGTTACTTTAAATCTTCCTTATTAGGCACGCACAATCTTCTTCCGAACCATAAAATTCCCTGACTGTCTATGGTAAATTCAGTCGCCTTGCCCAATTTTATTTTCCTCTTAATCCCTTCAATACTTGGGTGTCCTTTTTGGGCTTCTTTGATCTGATCGTCTAATGTTGGTTTTATTTCCAGTTGGGCAACGGTTCCTTCTGTGACTAGGACCATATTGAGTTTGGCAAATTCCTGATTAAACTCATGCTGTAAGAATTGCGCACTATTATTGTTGGTGCAGGGATTTCGGCTGAGGGTGTCTGCCACATCATTTGCTTTACCCGGATGGTAATGAATTCCGATGTCGTAATCCTTTATTAACTCAAGCCAGCGACGCTGTCTCAAGTTTAATTCTGGCTGGGTGAAAATATACTTAAGACTTTTGTGGTCCGTGTACATTTCACATCGTTCACCGAGAAGAAAGTGTCGCCATTCTTTGAGTGCATGTATTACCGCAGCAAGCTCCAAATCATGAGTAGGATAATTCTCCTCGTGTCGTCGTAGCTGTCTTGAGGCATAAGCCACGACTTTTCCTTCTTGCATCAATACACATCGAAGGCCTTTCCTGGACGCGTCATAGTATATCTCAAACTTTTTGTGCACATCGGGTACGACCAGAACGGGTGCCGTTGTTAATCTTTTCTTCAATTCTTGGAAACTTTTCTCACAGGCTTCAGTCCATTCAAACCTCTTATCCTTCTTAAGCAATTGGGTCATGGGTTTAGCTATGGTGGAGAATCCTTCAATAAATCTCCGGTAATAACCTGCCAGACCAAGAAAACTCCTGACCTCAGTCACGTTGGTGGGTTGTTTCCATTCTTGGACAGCCTTTACCTTGCTTGGGTCCACTGCTATCCCATCTTGTGTCAGTACGTGTCCCAGAAAACCAACTTCTTGCAACCAAAATTCACATTTACTGAATTTGGCATATAGTTGATTTTTCCTCAATTCCTCCAGGACTATTCGTAGGTGTTGCTCATGTTCCTCGGGTGTCTTGGAATAAATAAGTATATCATCGATAAATACGACCACGAACTTGTCCAAATATTTCATGAAGACCTTGTTCATGAGATGCACAAAATAAGCAGGAGCATTGGTTAAGCCAAAAGGCATCATTGTGAACTCGTATAATCCATATCTGGTAGTAAAGGCAGTCTTGGGTATATCTGCCGATCTGATTTTTACTTGATGGTAGCCGGATCTCAAATCTATTTTTGAGAAAACCTTGGCTTCTGCTAGCTGTTCAAACAAGTCATTTATCCTGGGCAGCGGGTATTTATTTTTAATGGTGACCATATTGAGTGCCCTGTAATCAATACATAGCCTTAGGGTACCATCCTTTTTCTTAGCAAATAAAACTGGCGATCCCCATGGTGATGAGCTGGGTCGAACATAACCCTTTTCCATCAGTTCCTTAATCTGTTTCTTCAACTCAGCCAATTCCGCCGGAGCCATTCGGTACGGCTTCTTATAAATGGGTGTCGTTCCAGGTGCCAATTCAATAACAAATTCAATTTCACGGTCCGGGGGCATTCCTGGTAGCTCTTCAGGAAATACATCGGGGTATTCGCAGACTACAGGAACCTTACTTAATTCTGCCGCATCCACTTGATTTAATTTTCCTTGTGATGCGGAAATTCTCCTTGTGCCAAATTTTATTGTATCTCCTTGGCAGCTTGTAAGAGTCACTGTGTGGTTGTAGCAGTCTATGAAACCTTTATTTTTGGTTAACCAGTCCATTCCCAGTATAACATCCAGTTCAACTGCTTCCAGAACGATAAGGTTGGCTAAAAATACCATTCCTTTGATCTCAATATTCACATCCTTGCAGTACCATTGTGTGCTTTGCTTCGATCCCGGGGACTGAATAACCATGAAATTTTGCAAAGGCGAAAAAGAAAATCGATTCTTCGAGGCGAATCTTTTTGAGATACATGAATGGGAAGCTCCGGAATCAAATAAGACGGTAGCATTAATTGAGTTGACAGGAAACGTACCAAACACAATATCTGGTGCATTTTGTGCCTCCTCAAAGGTCACGTGGTTGACCTGTCCCTTCCTCTGGTTGTTATTGGGGTTGAAGTTGTTGCGTTTGGGGGCTGTGCTTGTACCACGGCCATTGTTGTTGGGCTTGGTTGTATTATTTCCCTGCTTTGGGCATTGCTTGGAGTAATGCCCTTCTCCTCCATAGGCATAACAGGTGATGCCTGGATAGAATGTTGTATCTTTGGTCCTGTTATTGAAAGCATTGTGGTTCTGTTGTGGTGCTACCGCTGCTGGTCGGGGTAGCGGAGTTGCTGGTCGGGGTGTTGTAGGCTTCTAAAATTCATTCTTGGGCCTGTTGTTGCGAACCTGGGATGACTGGTTCATATGGCGCTTGCGTATTTCATTCATGTTGCGGTGTTCGTTCTCCAGTATAATGGCCTTGTCCACCAGTGTTTTGAAATCAGGAAAGGTGTGGACTACCAGTTGGCACTTTAAAGATGGGATAAGTCCGTCGAGAAAATTTTCCATCTTTTTGTCTTCTGTCATGTATTCGTCATTGGCGTACCGGGCCAACTGAGTAAATTGATCCAGATACTGGGCTACCGTGGTGCCTCGCTGCTTGAGATCCTCAAATTCTCTTTTCTTCAATTTCATGATACTGTTAGGAATGTGTGCTCCCCGAAAGTTTTCCTTGAATTGTTCCCATGTCATATTGGCTCCGTTGGGATGAGTGTGGCATAAGTTTTCCCACCATGATGCTGCTGTACCAGAAAAATAGTATGGGGTATAAAGCACTTTTTCCTGGTCCGTACACTGGGCAATAACCAATTTTCTTTCAATATCACGTAGCCAATCATCTGCCTCCAATGGTTTGTCGGTGTGAGAAAACACATTAGGATTGGTCTTCTGGAGCTCAGATAATTTGGACCTATTCTAATTTTGTCCTTGGTGATTTCCCATACTGATTAAATGCTGCATCATCTCTTGGTGCTGTAGCTGGCTTTGTTCATACAGATGGCACACTTGTGAAAATGCTGAGTCACTGCCCTGTTGACTAGTCTGTCCTTGTGTAAAATTATTTCCCATTTGTCCATGGTTGCTCTCTGGCGGACTTGGCATAGAACGGGTCCAGGCGCGATGCATTTTCTTTCTAGGGTATTTGTGTAACTCCGATGAGAAAAGAAATTATAAAGGTAGCAATTTTTTTTAAGAGACTGAAAATCTTCCCCCCCCCCCCAGGACGCAAGTACAACAGGTTATATCATACATGCAGGATTTAATTATACAAGCATAACTTAATTATACAAGATGCTTGTAGAAACTGTATACTACATGACCACTTATTCAACTAGCGTACTACCTCGTCCTCTCAATGTGCTGTGGTCCGAGTTTGTTACTCGCCATCTTACAAAAAGAAGAAGATACAGAAAATAAATATCTTACAACCACGTCTCATAAAAGACTAATGCGGTGCTGACGCTTGATCTGTCCTCACGGGGTATCCGAGACACTGTAGGCTCCGCTGAGGGTAAGTCCCAGCTAAGGTGATAGAGACTCAACCTCCTCCTCCTCTGGAATGGTCTCCAGTCGGGTAGAGGTCGATGCTACGCCTGTCTGAGGTGGCACCGTGTGCGTCGGCAGTGGAGCTCTGATAGGAGCAGCCAAGCGACTAGCCTCATCACTCGGGGATGAGTGCTGAACCGCGGGCTGAGCAGGAGAATAGTGTGGTGGGGTCGGAATACGAGGGGCACATGGTGAAGGTGAACGGAACTCACTCCTGCGAGTGATCCTCGCATGAGCCAAGTCCATTCGTGCAGCAAGATGGTCGTCCACCAGTGTGGTGAAGACCGACTCTAGTGCCATGATATACTGGACAAGGGGCTCGATCGCCTCATCCCTTTCTTCTGCGATGCAGGAAAAAGCATAATGGTTCGTATAAGGAACATGGCACGGGAGGTAGTGATAGGGACGGGTCTGCATAACAGGCTGGATGTCCCTGAGACGAGCAGTAGCCTCACGGGCGGCCATCTGGATAGCATGCCTCTCAGAGGGCATGACTCTCCCCATAAAATGGTAGTTGCGGAAAGACAAGGTACTTCCACCCCGAATATATACCGAAGCCTGGTACATAGTCAGAGTGTCCGTGATCCTGTCAGGAAAAACGGTGTACTCTGGACGGCTCGGAGATCTCATCGCATCTCTAGCGATGATGGTTAGAAGACGGGAAAATCCCGCAGGCTCGTTGGCGAAAATCTGGGATGGGCAGTTGCCGCCAGACATCTACATCAGTAGACAAAAATCCAAATAGTCATATCATGTGTATATGATGACCATGGGAAAAAATGCTACAATGCATGAGATGCATGCTAAAAATGTTAGTACTGACTCGAGTGCTAGCGATCGTGCCTAGGGCTTCCTACAGTCAGCCTGGCTCTGATACCAAGTCCTGTCGGGCCCATTTCTAAGAGTAATTCCTAGAATAGCCCTAAGTCACACCAGCCCCAAGATCAACACAACTGGTGGACTTCCTTGATACAGATAACCAGTACAAGATAAAATTACACAGGGTTGAGTCTGAGGGCTCAACAAAGTTTATTACAAACTTGCCAATAGATGGCAGTGGCGGAATATGACAGTGGTGTGGTGGTGGTACAATACTAGTACAATAACATAGAGCCAAGCGTCAGTGTGAGGCTTGACTATTTTATTTGTGTAGCGGAAGCTTAGCGGATGATACTAGTGGTAGACTCCTATCTCACAGGTTACTGACTGGGACTCCTCTAAGCGTCAGGCTCGCTAGCGCAATCCTCCTCCACAAGTTCGTCCTCCTCCAAGTCTGGCCAAGTAAATAGCCAGGGACAAGCCAGTGAGTATGTTGGAATGTACTCGCAAACATTATGAAAAAAAGATATAATGGATGCATATGCTCGTGCTAACTGAAAGTGAAATCATGACAAATAAATGATATGAACATGAACATAGCATGTTAGTCATAATCAAACTTATCAGAAATTAAACCAATGAATGCCACGGGTAGTCTAGCCAGCCCAAGTGACACTCAGCAAAATAAAAGAAATGCCAGTCGGGTGTCAAGTGACGCCACGGTCGGACTTGAAGAGAAATGCCAGTCGGGTGTCCAGTGACGCCACGGTCGGACTTGAAGAGGAATGCCAATCGGGTGTCCACAAGGGTAGTGGCGGAACCGCCTGTTAACTCGAGGGACGCCACGAGAGGTCTTGAAAATTAAATTGAGTGCCCGGGGTAGTCTGGCCAGCCCCTGAGACACTCAAGAAAAAAAAAGAGAAACGGGTTAGTCTTCAATAATATGCATAACCATAATAATATTTAACATGCATAAAATATTCATGGTAACATCAGGGTGTCAATAATTATCCTGCAAAATATTTCAGGCATATTAAAATTATTTCCTCTGGAGACCGACACCGGGACCGATACTTGACCCACCCAGCTAACGCCCTTGACCGTGGACAACGGCTATCCGAATAGGTTTAAACTCTGCAGAGGGTGTACTCTTTACCCACAAGTAAAGGATTTCTTTAGTCAGCACCGTGACACTGACTAATTCCCATTACGGTCTTTGGGTTGAAAACACACCTGACCAGCACACACCAGATTAACTTTCCGGATGCCAGGAATCACCCAAAGCATCGTTCAAGAAAAACTCTAAGACGAAGATACCAACGTCCTGCATGGGATCACTATTAATACGCGTGGATTCCAAGGGGTGCCCCCCTCTCGTTTACAACCGGAACACCCATGCCCCCTGACCCGATGACAGGATTTAGTCCAAGGCCCTGGAAACCCTCATCATGGCCCTCTGTACGGTGTGTACCTGGACAGGGGTTAACAACTTACTCAGCCATACCTTCCTTGCGAAAGGACTCGTGGCAGCACGATATCCAGCTAGGTGTTACGGAACAAGACTCGATCTAGGTCGACTCAGGAGGTGTTAATTATCATCACCGGTATGACACCACCGTGTCAAAATAATGACCCGTGCCCACCAGCACGTCCAAGGCAGGAGACACTCTCCTGAATATCTCACAGCTATACCAAGTCAGTAAGTTACCTAGTTTGAGTGAAGTGCAAGACAAGCACAAGAAGTGATATGACCAAACATGCATGCACTTGTGATATATGTGGTGCAACACCAACCGATGCAAACATGCAAATGCAAAAGCAATCACCATATCCTAAGTTCAATAATGCTTGCCTTGTCCAAAGTAGTCAGGTGAAAGCCCTTCGAAATTCTCGGCAAGGTTTCCCTCATTTTTTTTTAAATATTCAAATTCGATCCGAATTAAAAATTTGTCAACAGTGCAAAAAGTTGTCTCAAAACATTTTCAAATAAATACTAAAACAACTAGAGAGAAAAATAAGAATTTCAAAAAAAAGTTCAACTCAATCAGAGTTGTGGTTTAAAAGTTATTAAACTTTCAAAACCAGGGGCTTTTCTGTAAAACAGCAGTCCCTGCACAGTTTAACAGAAAACGCTTCGGCTGAAATACGTTTTCCAACGGAGAAGGCGTAAAAAGCAGAATACGTCTTCGTTTCAAACAGAGAAAAAAAATAAAAGGACCGCGCTGGGTGGGGGCCCACCCGTCAGGTTCAAATTTGAACCCGATCGCTCGCGAGGCAGAGAAGTGACGGCGGTCGCCGGCGGCGATCGCCGGGGTTCCTGCAGCTGGCGATGGTTGGAACGTGATCAGGGCGGAGTGCAGCGTCGGAGGGAAGTGGTGGTGGTCGCCGGAGAGCACCTGAACGCCGGCGAGGTCGACGGCGGCGGACGGTGGCTCGGTGGTTTTGGAACTCGCCGGAGAGGGCTCGGGCAGTGAAATTGGAGCGCGGGATTGATGGTTTGGTGGATAATATGGCTACTGGCAAGATCTGAGTGGTGGTGGTGGCATAATGACGTCGAACCGAACGGGGACAGAGGCGGCGGAGTGGTGGTCGGAGGGGAAGAAGAAGACCTCCCCGAGGTCAGGTGAGTGCGTGGGAGGGCGATTGGGAGGTGGTGGAGGTGATGGGTGAGGAGATTGGAGCTCGGGAGGGCCTTTTATAGGCGATCTGAGGCGGTCCGGCGAGGTTAGGATCACGCCGGAGTTACGGTGGTCGGCGAGGTAGGTTTGGGCGGTGCTCAGGGACGGTGAGGGGTTAATGAGGGCGGCAGAGTCTTCTGGAGACGCCAGCGCGATCGAGGTCGAGCGCTTCGGCCTCATCCACGGGACGAGTCCCGTACGGGTGCGGCGGTGAGGACAACTCCGGCGACTGCCAGGAGGGGTCCAGAGGTTTCGGGCGGTGCGGCGATGGCGCAGAGAGGGGCGACGCGTGGAGCTGGTAGGTGGAGAGGCGTTGACGGCAGTGATGGTGGCCGATGGTCGTGGCAGCTCTGTTCGGCCCGCCGTGGATGAGCTCGGTGGTTGTTACACCGGCCTGCCAACAGCTCACCGACGAGGAGAGGCTGGGGAGTGGACCAGGGGTCGGGGTATTGATGAGCTATGGCGACGCCGTGCAGGAGAAGGAAGATGAGGAGCGCACGACACCGTTTCCCCTCTGCTGCCTGACGAAATTCAGTTAACTGAATTTATTCAGTGATGAATAGTAGGCAAGCTAGGTGTTTGATGAAATGACAGAGGGGTCTAGATATTTTTGGAATTTCTGAGAATTTTTGTGGAGATGTGTTGATGCATATGAGAGGGCCTGGCAAAGTTTGGGAATTTTTGGAGCATTTAAAAATATGTTTGGATCCAAAATATTGAATCTGGTCCAAATTTGAATTGAGTGGAATTTGAAAATTTTGAACTGTGGCACCCCATGTTTTTGGAGAAATGGGTTGTGGGTACTATATATTTGCTGAGATAATTTTGGGTGGAGGTAGAAACCTTGTGGAAATTGTGGTTCCTTTGTAAACCAAAGGAATGATGGATAATATGAATTCCAACTTTGGAATTTATTTGGATTGTGAAAAATATTTTTGTGGGGTAGGAGAGAGTTGGATTTTGTCCTAGATAATGTGAGTGACTTGTGGGATAAAGTTGTAGTGGAAGAAAATTGTTGGATGGATTTTAGAATGGTTAGAGAGAAGTGAAAAGAGCCATTCCTTTTGAAAAAAGATATTTAAGTCACTCCCAAAAACTTTTTTTTTGAATGAAACTATTTAAAAACCTCCAAATAAATTTTAAACCTTTGAAAACAGAACCTCTAAAGAGAATTTGAAAACCCATTAAAGTTGAGAATAATTTTCAAAATAAAAGGGCTATGAAGAGAAAAATAGCAAGAATAATTCAAAAATAATTTATTTTAAGGAAAGGTTTTGGAAGTCCAAAAAGAAATATTTTTGGGGTGTTACAATCTTCAAGGTCAACGAACGAATTGACTATCTTTAAGGCCAAATCTATGATCTTCAAAACCAAAATTTTGAGTATGAGGCAAGATTCAAAGATATGAGTTTAGCTGCAAGTTTCAGGACTTTGGAAACTCGTTCATCCTTTTATGATGGGGAACCCACGCCATGGAAGCCGGAGGACAAGCCCACCACTTCATCACCACCATCATCACTAAAGAAAGAAACTTGAGTACATGGGTATGGGCACTCCCCTTGGCTTGTGCCAAGCTTGGGGGAGGTGCCCCGGTATCGTATCACCATCACTTTTATTATCTTTACCAATTTTTAGTTTGATCCTTATTTATTTCGTGATTTAGTTAAATAAAAGTTTAGTATGATCTATTTTCGAGTGCTAGTTTCGTGATCTATCTATCTATGTAATCGAGTTGAGAGTTATATAATAAAGTGTAGTTTGAGTTTTTTTTTGCTTCTTTACGTTTATGTTTCAATCCTAGCAATGAAAATAATGAAAAATGTCATATGCTAATCTTATGGAAAGAAATGACATTACATAAAGAAAAGTGTAAGTGGTAAAATTTATTGAAAGCTAACAAGCATAGCATTGGTCAATGATGCAATTCATGAAAAAATTAATAAGGGAAGAGAAGATTCACATGCAAATACACTATCTTGGACATCTTTTATGATTGTGAGCCCCCATTAAGTATTTTATGTCAAATTGTTACCGTTGGACAAGGAAGACAACGTAATGGGTTATGTTTGCTTATATTCACATAGATGTTATATTGTCATAGATCCTCCAACATGTGGTGCTTGCTCAATATCTTTGCTAACCAAAAATCCGCACCAAGTAGAGATACTACTTGTGCACCCAAAACCCTTAAACCCAGTTTCATGTCATGAGAGTCGACTATATCTACCTATGGATTGAATAAGATCCTTCAAGTAAGTTGTCATCGGTGCAAAAAGCAATAAAAATTGCTCTAAAATATGTATGAACTTTTATTGTAAGGCAAAATAAGCTTTGTACGAACTTGTGATGGTAAAGAAATAAAAGCGACAGACTGCATAATAAAGGTTGCTATCACAAGGGGCAATATAAAGTGACATTCCTTTGCATTAAGAGCTTGTGCTTCCAAAAACAAAAAGCGCATGACAACCTCTGCTTCCCTCTGTGAAGGGCCTATCTTTTACTTTTATGTATTTACTTTTTATGCAAGAGTCTATAGTGTTCTCCTCTATTCCTTTTTATTTTTCTCTTTTGCAAGCATCATGTGGTGGGGAAAGATCTAGGCACATATATCCAGTTGGATATGAGTGATCATGAGTTATTATTGTTGACATTACCCTTGAGGTGAATAAGTTGGTAGGCGAAATTATAAGCCCCTATCTTTCTATGTGTATGCTAAAACTTTTTGCTCCATATATATATGTTGTGAGTGTTAGCAATCATAGAAGACTAAATGATGGTTGAGTATGTGGACTTGCTAAAGAGGTCCTACATGAGACCCTTCCTAAAAATATGATGAATTGCAATTGCATTGTTGACTGAGAACATAGTTTGTTAGTTTTCAAGAAAGTTTATGTCTTATATTTCATTGTTGTGATGAATTGTTACTTGCTCATGAGAAGTTCTATGATAATAAATATTGTTGTTATAATAATGATCATGATGCTACTATGTCCGTATTCTGGACCTGAAAAAGCTATGCCAGAGATACCTATTCTGCACATCTCCAAATGAGCTGAAATTTCACAGAGATTTATTTTGGAATAAATAAAAAATACTAGAAAGAAGAAGTACCAGAGGGGGCCACCCAGGTGCCCACGAGGCACCAGGGCGCGCCACCCCCCCAGGCACGCCCTTGTGGCTCGTGGGGCCCCTAGCCAGCCTCCGGCCCCCATTTTCTGGTATATAAGCCCATTCGCCCTAGAAAAAATAGGGAGAAGACTTTTGGGATGGAGCGCCGCCGTCTCGAGGCAGAACTTGGGCAGGAGCACTTTTGCTCTCCGGCAGAGAGATTCTACCAGGGATACTTCCCTCCGGGAGGGGGAAATCGAAGCCATCGACATCACCAACGATCCTCTCATCATGGGAGGACCAATCTACATCAACATCTTCAACATCACCATCTCATCTCAAACCCTAGTTCATCTCTTGTATTCAATCTTTGTCTCAAAACCTCAGATTGGTACCTGTGGGTTGCTAGTAGTGTTGATTACATCTTGTAGTTGATGCTAGTTGGTTTAATTGGTGGAAGATTATATGTTTAGATCTATTATGCTATTCAATACCCCTCTGATCTTGGGCATGAACATGATGTGTGAGTAGTTACTTTTGTTCTTGAGGACATGGGAGAAGTCTTGTCATAAGTAATCATGTGAATTTGGTATTCATTTGATATTTTAATGATATGTATGTTGTTGATTCTCTTAGTGGTGTCATGTGAACGTTGACTACATGACACTTCACCATCTTTGGGCCTAAGGGAATGCATTGTGAAGTAGTAATTAGATGATGGGTTGCTAGAGTGACAGAAGCTTAAATCCTAGTTTATGCGCTATTCCGTAAGAGGCTGATTTGGATCCAAATGTTTAATGCTATGGTTAGATTTATCTTAATTCTTCTTTCGTAGTTGTGGATGCTTGCGAGAGGGGTTAATCATAAGTGGGAGGCTTGTTCAAGTAAGATCAGCACCCAAGCACCGGTCCACCCACATATCAAATTATCAAAGTAGCGAACGCGAATCAAACAAACATGATGAAAGTGACTAGATGAAATTCCCATGTGTCCTCGAGAACGTTTGGCTTATTATAAGAAACCGTTTTGGCCTGTCCTCTGCAATAAAAGGATTGGGCTACATTGCTGCACTCTTAGTTACTATTATTACTTGTCACTTGTTACAAATTATCTTGCTATCAAACTACTCGTTACCAATAATTTCAGTGCTTGCAGAAAATACCTTGCTGAAAACCGCTTGTCATTTCCTTCTGCTCCTCGTTGGGTTTGACACTCTTACTTATCAAAAGGACTATGATTGATCCCCTATACTTGTGGGTCATCAAAAAGACTCAAGGGACATCAAACACTATGTGATGTGCTCAAGATGTCGATTCTGCACAAAAATCCCAGGAAAGAAGGATTGGGCTACGAAAGAAAACTCAATGCAGACGGAACATACTGGACTCCCGAGCAATATCCTCAAACCAGTTGTGTTCTTGCCAAAAGCAAAACTCTTGAACCTGCATTCCTCTCGGGATATAACTGTCCCATTCCTATTGACACTAATGAGTCTGATGACTCTCACTACAAGTTCTTCAAGCAACAGAATGGTAAGGTTTTCGCTCTGTATGTAGGGATAAACTGCAGAACAGGTTCATCGAAGAAGCAAGGCTGGGTGAAGATATCCATCATTGAAAATCTCTCTATTTCTGCTAACCTAAACCTGCAGGGAAATTCTCTTCGAAGTGATGAATATAACTTGCAAAGTAAAGCCAGATTTCCTTCAAAAGGAAACTGGCTGAACTCTTGTCAGAAGGAGTACATGCGTACTTCTTCAAATCACTATGTTCTTGTCTTTGGAAACAATTTCAATGCATATTCATATGATTAAACTTGTACTACCTAGGTGAACTCTAGATGTTATCTAAGTAAAGCCTTTCCTGCTCAACCAAAACAATTGAGGTCTCCACCTCCCACAAAAGTGTGGGTGGTGAAATCCAACTAATCCTTTCGTGCAGGAACTGTCTCAGGGTCATCTCAACGCCTATCTTAAGCCCCAAGACATATTAGTTGGTGCTTGATTTTATTCATTTCTTTTATCTCTCATTGTGTTAGTTTGTTTTTGCTCGCGTCTTTCTTCTCTATTTCCCTTTCTTGCCTCTCTCTAGTTTTTGTGTTTTGTCCTTGAACATTTCACTCAGAGCTATTTGTTCGCTCTTGTTTTCTGGCTGAGTGAATTTGTTTCGGACCCTGTTTCCTCTCTATTCTCTCTCATCTAAATCTATGTTGTCCATCATAAGTATGCAACTTGATCTGAAGAACATTTCTTTTTGACATCCTTGGTCGTGAACGAAATGCTCTTCGAACGTTTATCTGTTTTGGCGTAAGCCGTTCAAACCTTTTGGTGTCCCGCTCGATTCCCAAGATTTTCACAGAAAACGGTTGCCACGTGCCCCATGATCTCCATGATCAGGATTGTGCCCGTTTAATGTGGAATGTCCAGTTGCTGTGGACCGTCGATTTCAATGAGGTGGTTCAGCGCTCCCGCTATAAATACCCCTTATTCATCGTCTTCCTTCGGTCTCTCCTCCGCCATTTCCCTCGACCCGCTTCCCACTCAACAGTCCGAGCCCGCGCTCGAAGCAAGTCTGGCAAGGAGCTCCGTCGTGCAACTCCGGCAGGAACCCATCGCATTTGGTCCACGCCGGTGCGGTAATCCCTCTCACTGCATCGCCGTAGTTGATATCTATTGCCAAGTTAGGGTGTAGAGATCTGAACCAACCCTCTCCTCTCCTGTGTTCATAGGGTTTGTTCTTACCAGAGCTATTTCTTGCTTATTTATTTTGCAGCCGTAGATCTTTAGGATTCACTAGGATAAAACTTTTTATGGTTTGTAGACTTACCTCGTACAAATTTCTTAGATCTAGGGTTCCCGAGTAGTTCTTCGAAGATTAGATAAATCTTAATCTAGCGAAAAACTTATTCTTGCTAGATTGAAAGCTATCGAGGATATCATCATTAACTACTGTGGATCTCATTCCTTCGAAAAAATTATTTCCTCAAAAATTTCTATGCATGCGTATGACCCCACCTATTTTTTTCCTCTCATCTTTTCTTCTTCATAGGTGGCTCACAGCTTCTAATTCGAAAGATCACTCTGAGTCAGATAAAGAGCAACTGCCGCAGATTTCTCCTGATGAAGGAACCAACAAAAAGCATATGAGAGGATCCACAATTCCTTCGAAGCCACCCAGGGCTTCGAAGAAGAAGGCAATTACAACTGAAGAAATTGTAGAAGATATTCCTGCCGCAGTCAGTCAGCCAGAAGAGGAAGAAGAAACATGCACTAATGCTCAAGGCCTGCTGTCCGATGGCAAACCAAGGAAAGGTGGTCGTGGCCTAGAGCCAAACACCACTGATGAAATGTCTGATCTAGATCCATACAGAACACCATCGGGTGGCGAAACCACCCTCGAAAGAAATACCAGGACTCAGAAGATAAAGAGGCACTGGGCTGGTAAATGGTACCGATATGAAATGTCTGTGAGAAATATCAGATCTTGTTCGCTTTCAACCCTCCTTGGAATGATTGTATAGCCGAGGGGTGCATCCAAGCTGGTGATGAGAGAGTAAGGCCACCATAGCCTCCAAATGCTCACCCAACCTCTTTGAAAACTGTCGCTGATTTCCCTTAGGAAGCAGCAAAAAGAGCCAAGGCGAAGGCAAAGTGTGAAGCAAAAGAAGCCAAGGCCAGACAAACTAAGGCCGAAAATGTTGCCTTGACCAAGCAAGACATGCAGAAGAAGAAGGAGCATGCCTCTGCTTCCAAAGCAAGCCGCTCAAAGAAAGCTAAACCTTCAAGTGCTTCATAGCCGCGAAGGAAAACTATTTCAAACAGAGTCAAGAAGGCCACATCTGATTCATCTGAGGACTCGTCCAGCGATGAAGAAATTGCTAATGAAAAACTGCAGTATGATAGGTTGGCCATCCTCGACAAACCATCTCAGAGCCCTTCCCCAGTGAAAGTTTTGTCATCCCCAAGAAGATCTCCAAGACATGCATTGGAGTCAGCTGCTGATAAACCTCCGGGATCTGCTCCTCCGAAGAGTTTGACCAAAACCACTGCGAAGAGAAAGCTATAGGCTACCGAAGTAGATGAAGCTGCTGGCAAGAAAGCAAAATCTGAGTTTCCTGCTACCACAGAGGAATCAAAGAAATATGATTTCAAATACTTTAGTGACATTATTGATAGTGTAGCCTATGATACTAAGTCTGAAGAGCTGAGCAGTCTTGGTCTGCCTGAAGATGTTGCTGAGCTGGTAGCCAAACATTTTGATGAGCTGAGGAAAATCTCAAAAGAGCTCAATAAAGCTGTGAAGGATAAGCAGGCTCTAAAGAAGATGAAGCGAGAGGCCAAGTCTGAATATGAACTGAAGGGCCTGAACAAAGAAATTGTGAATGTTACAAAAGCTCTCAGTGTTATTCGAAATAACAAGGTTGACTGGCACTCTAGAATGCAAATGGACATCTCTCAGCTGTGTGATAGGAGGAATGATGAGATTGAGCGTAAAGCTTGTCTTGCCAGAAGAAGAATCGCTGAAGAGAAGCTCCAGAAGTCAAGGGCGAGGGCTAGCAAGCCGAAAGAGAATAAAGATCGTCACCTGATGACTATTGCCACTGAGGTCGTGCCTCTAAGTTCAAGTGCTTCGTTGCAGCAAGTTCCACCTTCACCCGCTCACGAGGAAGAAGCTGAAAAACAAGCTGGTGCTGAGGAAGTTATTATTCCAGGGCCAGAGGCCCAAGAACAAAAACTTGATGATGCTGAGGTCTTCCTGGAGAAGCCAGCTAAAGGAAATGTGCCACCAGAGCAGCAGGCTCCAGTAGAAGAAATAGAGGCTGAGAAAGCAGTTCCATCGCCTCCGAAGTCTTTGCCAGTTGAGCCCTCCGTACCAAGTAAGGAGGAGAAAGAACAGGTTGAGGGGGAGCAAAATGCTTCCCGAGAGAAAACACCCCCGGTCACATCATCTAGAGTTCCCACTCAGATGGATGTTGATCCTACTCCTCGTTCCACTGCATTTCAGTCGGAAGAGGAAGAAAAGAAACAAGATGACTCAATGGCTCAAGATGTTGCACCACCAGTTGTTTCCCACCACTCCGAGCAAGAGGTCGTTGTGCCTCCATCTACTGAGAAGAAAGTGGAAGAAAAGGCCCTAGAGCCAGATGACCAGAAAGCTGTTGAAGGAGTTCCAGCAAGCAAGAATGATGGCACCTCAAGTTCTTCGAAGCCATGAGTGAAGGGAAAATCAAGGAAGGCATGTGCTCCTCTCACACCTATCGATGAAGATATGCCTATGCCAGATGATGTTCGCACTCGGCGCATGGATGAAGAAGAATCTCTGCCGAATCCATTAGAAACTTTCCCTCTGTTTCCAGTCGAGACCGGCCTGAATGGACTAGCTTTCAACGAGCAGTTTCATCACTCGAAACTTGCACTCTTTGGAACAAGTCCATATGAAGAGGATAGAACTTCTCTGTCACTAGATTCTGGACTCAGGAACAGGCCGTATGTTATGCTCACATTCTGTACTTCAAAATCGCAATTCAAGCACAAGATTTTCAACTTCGCAGAACTTGAAGAACTGCCCTACTTCCACCGAACCATTGAACAGATTGAGCAAGCTTTTCTGAAGGGATTTTAGCACTTCAACCATGGCTGGAACCAAGAAATTATTCTTCAATTTTATGCCACCTTATATATCTCAGGAAACTTGGATGACTGCATCACTTGGGTCCTCGAATGGATGACTGAGGAAGAGAAGATCGCATGCACTGTTGATCAAATCACTGCATTGCTGAATTTCTCTCGCTTCAAATTTGATGAAGCTCATGAACACCGACTACATTTTTGGGAAACCACTAAAGCTCAACTGCATCTGCTAATGGATCCAGAGGTTGTTGGAGATGCTTGCACCAAGGTAAATCCAAAGAATTTGTCATATGAGAACAAGGTGATGTTCCACATCCTATGCAATTCCATCACTCCAATGAACAAGCCCAAAACCATTGGTGGGATCATGGCAAATGTTCTTCAAGCTATATCTCTTGGCATCTGGTTTAATCTGCCCGACCTTTTCATTCAAAATTTGGCATACGCTGCTGATAATGCTCAAGCTTTGAAGCCATATGATCCATGGGTAATGCATGCCATCGAGAAAATCACGGGGAATAAATTCTTCTATCCGAATGTGCCAAAAGTTTTCACTCCACCCGTCCTCGACACTCTTCGGATTGTCAAAGACATCGGTAAAGGAAAGACACATGTTGATTCTACAGGATCTGTTGCAGTGCACATTGTTAAGAAGGCCATAGTTGAAATTCCTGAGGATGAAAATCTTTCATTTTATGAGATTTGCCTTCACACTCAGCAGGCACTTGAGAGTCAAATCAAGCTGGACAGAAAAAAAAGTGCACATGATGACTGAGATCAACATCCTTCACAATTATGATCGGCAAGCTCTCTTGATGGAAAAGGAATAGAAGAAGCGTTCCTGGACTCTGTTGCTTAAGCACTACTCTTGAGATCAACTTCATGCCAAGGGTATTGATAAAGACGACGATTATCTTGAACTATTTGAAGTTCCTCACATTTGAAGACAAACTCCTGTGCTGCCCCAGAGATCCTTTTCAACTGATATGTTGTTTGTTGAACCTGATGATGAAATCAAAGACACTGCATGCACCCTGGTATTTAAACCTGATGCTCCTCGCTCTGAAGATCCAGAAGCCACTTCCGAAGCAAAAGATGGAAGCCCTGCTGCTGCTCAAGCCTTGGCCTCCACCATCGGTTGTTCTGGTTTGCCGAACAGTTCGAGCTCTGAGGCTTCTTCGGACGAGTAGTTCCTCATGTGCATATCTTCCTTTTTGCCTCATGTTGACAAAAAGGGGGAGAAGAACATCGAGAGGATTGATGTGCGGGTTATTTGCAGGGGATTTCCATTTGCCATTTGCTTTTCCTCCAAACAATTTGGCTTGCCATGTTCTATTGAAATATTTGGTTTCAAGTGGTCATTAAAACTTTAATAGCACCGCATGTGGTGTTGGTGAACTTCGTCGTCATGTAACATTAAAGCTATTTTCTCTTATATCTTTGTTTGCAGGTGATACCGATGGTTTACTCTCTTGCAATAATTATATTCATATATCCAACCTGCAGGAGAAAAATTCCTCAAAGAAGATTTGAAAATCTTCATTTCTCTGAAGAGAAATTGATCGATACACTATGATATTATTTCTCTCTGCATAGTTTCTACTCGTTATCTAACATGCAGGAGAATATCTTCAGAAACATATCGATCTCGAGCAAAATTCTTTCACGGCCCTGTCCTGATATTATTCAATATTCTAACTTGCAGGGAGCTCATATGTCTCGATTGGATCTAAAAACTATGTTCTGAGAAAATCTTCATGGCTTATTTCTACCACAAATCATTTCAAAGTATTTGTACACTATAACAAATCTTCTTCAAAGATTTTGTGTTGCAGGAAAATATCTCAGACATCTCCGAGTGCATTGATCGAACCTTCGTGTTACATCATCTCTCAATGCCACTCATCCGAAGATTCACATCGCCCCTCCCATACACATATCATCCAAGCAAAACCTTAGATGTCAAAAGCTTTAGTAAGATGCATACATTTAGGGGGAGTGTGCTTTATCTTCGGATATTCTCTCAGTTAATTAATTCCATTCACACCTCCATTTGTTATCATTTCATCTATCTTTTGATGTGCTTTGTTTTGTTAACAATCACCCAAAAAGGGGGAGATTGTTGGTGCAATAGCTTGCCCCTTGTGTTTTGGAGATTGTTGTCAGAAACAAGCATGGACTGATTTGGTTGCTAGTGCATACAGAGAAAAATAATCCATGCAAGACCGAGGAGAATGCTATATTCGGTGCTGAAGTTCGAAGAACTTCACCAAAGATTATCTGTTTGGCAGAGAAGGAAGAGTTACATTTTGAGAAGAAATGTATGCGAGAAGATTGTGTTGAAGGAAATGACCCCTCAAAATTATTGCTGACGCAAAGCAATATTCGGTCGGCGTGTCCGAGGAAAAATGACTGCAATCATGAAGATTGAAGACGAAGTGAAGATGTGGCATTCTTTTTGTTGTTCTTCTTTCTCTTATTTTAGTCATAAGACCTCCGTACTATTAATAGGGGTATAGGTTCTCAAAGCTTAGGTCCGCTGTGATGCTTAGCCGGAACCTATGAAAGACTGAGAGAAATCTCTTTGTGCTCCGAATGATTACCTGTCAACAGAAGATGTTGTTCTTCAATGTTGGAGGAGATATCTTTTGGACCAAGGAGTTAGCATTTCTTGCTCCGCAAGGAATGTTACCATTGCGCTCAAAATCCAACCGTTGGAAATGTGTCATTCGGCCATTGGTTGTTTCGCATGTCCAATTTGGTCTTTTCCCATCAGGGAAGTGTTGGAAATATGCCCTAGAGGCAATAATATTGTATTATTATATTTCCATGCTCATAATATTGTATTATTATATTTCTAGACTCCACCAGTGCTTGGCAAGTGCACGCGCAGCCATGCATGTTAGCCTGCTCAGCTTGTAGCCCCAGTACCTAATTTCTCCACTCGACATATGACGAGAAGCTGTGCAAAGTTGACGGGTTACAAACCAACCTTTGCAATCCCAGTGAAGCCATTCTCCCTTCGTCGTCCACGCGCTAAGAAGCCCCGCTTGCCGGTAGAGCTGGCCCATGAGAAGGAGGAAGCCCATGAGCTGCCGCCGCCCAGGCCCATCCAGACCATGAAGGACCTAGGCGCATCGTTGCAAATCACACCGGAGGAGCTCACTGTAGCAAAGCTTATGGCTTGCTCAGAGTCTGAAGAAGAAAACAAGTGCCCCGATGACAAGTGATCCAACTTTGTTTAATCTGTGCTGGTGTCATATGTGTCTGCAAACTTGGTTGTGGTTGGTTGGTTTTCTTTGGTCTTTTGTTTTGGTCTCGCTTGATGAACTCTAGGTTATGTTAGAACTGCTAGAACTTTGTTACTCTTTCGGTTATGTAGTTAAGAGTTTATGGTATCCTTATATCAGTTTCTATGGGTAGTACAACTTTCCGTAATTGGCATGTATTGTGCTGGAATGTTAGAGGCTTAAATTCTAAAGATAGGCAATGCAATGTTAGAGCTAAGATTGAGGAGAGCCAATGTTCTATCATCTATCTGCAAGAGACTAAATGCGAGCAGTTTGACATAAGATGTATACATAAATTCTGCCCACATCGTTTTGATAATTTTGCTTTCGCGCCGTCGGTTGATGCCTCGGGGGGTATTCTAGTTATATGGAATTCTGCAGTTTTCAATGGTACCTTGGTTGAAATTTAGCGATATGGGGTTATTGTTTCTTTTAAGTCAGTGCACAATTCTGAGGCATGGACTATGGTCTCAGTTTATGGGCCCCTGTCAAGGTGCCCTAAGAGATTGTCGGGGGGATCACCCCTGGGTAGGCCACGGAGCCCCAAGCCCCTTTTTAAAACATCAGGGCGGCTGGCGCCCCTCAATCCGGTTGGCCCGGCGACCAGGTTCCCAGTACGTGCTGGCTGGCCATGGCGCTCCGCCGGGCCGGCTGGCCGCTGGTCACCGGCCGTCCCATCCGCCTGTATGACAAGATGGCTCCCCACGATGGGAGAGCGTGGCTACAGTGCGGCCGTACCCGCTGACCCGGGCGACCGACGTCAGCACGGCCCGCCACTGTAGCCCCCATGACGCCATCCACTCCGTGATGCACGACGCGATGGGCCATAGTGCCATGCAGCTGGCAGGCTCCACTGCCGGCTCCAGACGATGATAGCCGAGTCTCGCCCATATGTAGATTTACCTATGTAACCCTGGGGGGTCGAGCTATAAGACCCCCCAGGAGCCCTCAGTGCAGGGAGGACGCACTCTTCCGGACCGAGACTCTCAACACACACACACACACATCCGCAGGAGAGGTAGAGCGGAGGTCTAGCCCCTTCTTCCTCCTCCGCCCAAACAGCTCCAGGAGCAACCTTGCAGCCCTTGTGCATATCATACTACATCCGGTAGGATTAGGGGTGTTACCTCTCCGGAGGGCCCTGAACTTGGGTACACCTTGTGTCCCGCACTCGCGTGTGCCAACCTCTCTTCCGGAACCCACTGGCGTCCTCTCGCAGCCCCCCACTTTAAGCCATCTCATGGCATCTGCCATGACGAAACCACGACAGTTGGCGCCCACCGTGGGGCTGCTCGCAGCGTCAGCCGGAGTCAAGTTCCAAACGAGGCCCTTCACAAGCTCCGGCAAGCGCATTGCGCATGGTTTGGTCCGCGTGCCTCGCGCGGCCAACCCGGCTGGCTGCGACACAGTGCCAGGTGCGGACGTCGCCCGCCTTGCTGGCTGCTCCGTCATCCCCTTCGGTGCGCTGCGCGTCTTCATCGTGCTCACCCCCGACGAGTACCCTAGCAAGGTACACGACTTCGCCGACAAGCCCGTTCCCGTTGGCCGGGTCGTCTCCGACGACGTTGCGGATCTCTGCGCCCGCGCGGAGGTGATGACCATCGGTGCTAGCTCCAGCTCCTCGCACAGCAAGGAGAAGGCCGCCATGGCCGCTGCCGCTGCGGCTCAAACCAGGCGGGCTGACCGGCTGCGTGTGACGATCCAGAACCTGCGCACCCTCATCACTCCCAATGCCGATCCGGCCTCCACCACGGGTCAGCTCAATGAAGACCGTCGGCACCTGCTGGACGAGGCCACGGTGCTCGCTGCGGCGCATCGCCGGATGAAGTCTGCCTAGCGGGAATACGACACCGTCCACGGCCTTACGCCGGCTGGCGCTGAGCCCAGCCGGGTCGCCAAGGTACGGATCCGTGGAGGCGCCATTGGCCGAGCGCTAGGCACGAGCCGGCCCGTCTATGAGACCCCCGTCAAGAACATGCTCGCAGCGTAGGCAGCCATGGCGGATCTTGAGTTTCTGGAGGGTGAGGAGCTGCTGCAACAGCAGCAGCGCATTCGTGACCTCATCACTGCGGCGAACGAGCAGCAGAAGCGGTTCGAGCCAACCCGCCCCGCCGCCTCTGTCTCTGGGAACACCGTGGACCTGGAGAGGGCCCTATGGGACGCGCAGCAGGCGTCTTCCCCCGCCACTAGTGCAAGCCGGTCTGGCCAGCACCGGGCAAGCCGGAGCCGGCGCAACCGCGCTGCAATGGCCGATGACAGCATTATCGATGAGACGGCCGGGTCCAGCAGCCGGAGCACCTTGTGCGGCTGCCTTGGCGTCCCCAGCCGGCTCCCGCTGGCGCGGTGCCACGTGGCCCCGTCGCCAACCATCTGGGTCCCCACGAGCCCTATGATGACGCTGACGCTCGCCATCGCATCGATCGGCTGGCGCGGTCCACGGTCCTCGAGGAGGAGAGCTCCGTTGGCCCAGCCTGCCTCGGGCCACGCATCCATGAGGAGCCCTTCCCCAAAGGCTTCACGCTGGCCCGCAACACCTCCAAGTATAGTGGAGTCACCAAGCCAGAGGACTGGCTGGTCGACTACACCACCGCCATCAGCATAGCTGGCGGCAACAGGCATGTGGCGGTCCGCTACGTCCCCCTCATGCTGCTAGGCTCGGCCCGGACATGGCTTAACAGCCTGCAAGCCGGCTGCGTGAACTCCTGGCTAGACTTTGAGGAGGCATTTGTCCGCAACTTCACCAGCACGTACTAGCGTCCGGGCTGGCCTCGCTAGCTCTCCAGGTGCGTCCAGGGCCCGGACAAGGCCCTCCGCGACTTCCTCACGCAGTGGACGGAGCTGTGCAACTCCTGCGAAGGGGTCCGCGAGGTGTAGGCCATCCAATACTCTGTTGACGGGTGCCAAGACGGCACCCTCCTCAAGCACCAACTGAAGTGTGACGAGCCGGACACCCTGGCGGAGCTCATGGCCACGGCGGACAAGTACGCCACGGCCAACTCTGCCATGCACGTCAAAGTCTTGGTTGACGCAGCCGGCAAGCCTGTCCAGGTTCAGCCGGCCAATCCCCGGCCGGCTGGCGACAATAGCCAGCGCCGGCAAGACAACATCAACAACAAGCAGAAGGGCAAGCAGCCGGCCCCCGCTACGACAATCGGCAAGTCGCAGCCATCACGCAAGAGCAGCCGGCTACCGACCAGGGCGGCAGCCGACGACAGCGAACCGACAAAGCCATCTGGCAGCCCAGTCTCACCTTCGAGCAAATGCTCGACACCCCCTGCAAGCACCACAGCGGCACTAAGCTGTCGACGCACATGCTCTAGCACTGCAGCATCACCCAGCGCCTGATGTGAGGCAACCTCCCGCCTCCGCCACCCGGCCCCGGCCCACAGCTTCTGCTACCTCCACCGACTCCGCCGGCACCCGGCATACTCGCCAACAATGCCTTCCCGTGCCAGGACGCGGCCTACATTATCTTCACCAGGCGACGACAAGCACAGCAAGTGCAAGTACCAGCAGGAGGTGAACTCCACTGTCCCCCCAGTTCCTCAGTACATGCACTGGTCTGACCGGCCGGTTAGCTGGACCCGGGAGGACCACCCGGCCGTCATGCCCATGCTGGGCGGCTATGCCCTCGTCCTCGATCCCACCTTCATCTCCGAGAGGCGCACCTGCCATTTCTCGCTAGTGCTGATCGACGGCGGCGGCAGCATCAATATCCTCTACCACAACACCATGCTCAAGCTGGGCCTCGAGGAGAGGGGCGTGCAGCCCAGCCGGACGGTGTTCCACGGCATCGTGCCTGGCCACTCCTGCTCCCCGGTCGGCAGGGTCCGGCTGGACGTGCTATTCGGCACCAGCACCCTCTTCCACCGCGAGCCTATCTGGTTCGAGGTGGTCGACTTGGCCAGCCCCTACCACGGGCTTTTGGGCCGGCCCACCCTGGCCAAGTTCATGGCGGTCCCCCACTATGCCTACTTAAAGATGAAGCCGCCGGGCCCTTAGGGCATCATCACTATCGCCGACGACTACAAGAAATCTATTGAGTGCGCTCAAGCCGGCTCCAAGCTGGCCAAGTCGCTAGTCATCACCGAAGAGAGGCGCCAGCTGGACCATCTTGTGGCGCTGGCTGGCAAGCAGCCGGCTCCGCTCAAACAGCCGGCCAATGAAGCGTCCTTCAAACTGGCCAGGGACACGAATAGGGTCTTGCTCAACCCGGCTGACCCCAACTCCAGTGAGTACGTTGTCATGGGCACCCACCTCGACAGCAAATAGGAAGGCGAGCTCATCGACTTCCTCCGTGAGAATCGTGACATCTTCGCATGGTCCCCCAAAGACATGCCGGGTGTCCAAAGGAGGTTTGCCGAGCACAAACTCCACGTCCGGCAGGATGCCAAGCCGGTCCGGCAGCCGCTACGCCGCTTCTCCGAGGAGAAGCGAAGAACCATTGGTGAAGAGATTGCCTAGATGCTCAAAGCCGGCTTCATCATGGAAGTTTTTCACCCCGAGTGGCTGGCCAACCCGGTCCTCGTCCTGAAGAAGAACGGTACTTGGCGCATGTGTATCGACTACACGAGCCTGAACAAGGTGTGCCCCAAGGACCCGTTTCCCTGCCACGGATAGATCAGGTGATCGTCTCCATGGCCGGCTGCGAGCTCTTGTCCTTCCTCGACGCCTACTCCGGCTACCACCAGATCAAGCTGGACCCGGCTGACGCCCTCAAGACGTCCTTCATCACGCCCTTCGGGGTGTATTGCTACATCACCATGTCCTTCGGCCTGAAGAATGTCGGCGCCACCTTCTAGCGCTGCATGCAAAGGTGCCTCATGCCACAGATCGGCAGGAACGTGCACGTCTACGTCGACGACATTGTGGTGAAGACCAAGTAGCACCTCACTCTCCTGGACGATCTCAAGGAGACGTTCGCCAACCTGCACCGGTTCCAGATCAAGCTCAACCCAGAGAAATGCATCTTCGGCATGCCGGCTGGCCAGCTCCTGGGGTTCGTCGTCTCGGAGCGCAGCATTGAGGCCAACCCAGAGAAGATCAAGGCGATCGAGCGCATGCGCAAGCCGTCTCGGCTGCGCGATGTCCAGAAGTTCACCGGCTGCTTGGCCTCTCTTAGCCGGTTTGTCAGCCAGCTGGGGGAGAGGGCCCTGCCCCTCTATCAGCTGATGAAGAAGACAACGCCATTCGAGTGGTCCGATTAGGTGGACGAGGCCTTTCGTGACCTCAAGCGCATGCTCTCCACCGCACTCGTCCTGGCCGCGCCGGCTGAGAAGGAGCCCTTGCTGATGTACATCGCGGCGACCTCCCGCGTGGTCAGTGTGGTGCTGGTGGTCAAGCGCCCTAAGGAGGGCAAGGCACAGCCGGTCCACCGCCCTGTGTACTACATGAGCGAGGTCCTCTCCCTCTCGAAGCAGAACTACCCCCACTACCAGAAGATGTGCTATGGCGTGTACTTGGCCGCCAAGAAGCTGAAGCAGTACTTCCAGGAGCCCACCATCACTGTGGTGTGCACGGCCCCCCTCGGCGAGATCATGGGCTGCCGTGATGCTTCCGGCTGGGTGGCCAAGTGGGCCATCGAGCTAGCCGGCCATACAATCCTCCATGAGCCCTCCACCGCATCAAGTCCCAGGCCCTGGCCGACTTCTTCGTCGACTGGGCGGAGACCCAGTATTTGTCTCCGGCTCCTGACTCGACGCACTAGCGCATGCACTTTGACGGCTCGAAGATGCTCCCTAGCTTGGGAGCCGGCATCGTGCTCTCCTCCCCCAAAGGCGACCGGCTACGGTACGTGTTGCAGATCCACTTCGCCCCCTCCAACAACATGGCTGAGTACTAAGCCCTTGTCCACGCCCTTCGGCTGGCCAAGGAAATCGGCATCCGGCACGTCCTTTGCTACGATGACTCCGACTTGGTGATCCAGCAGGTCTCCGGCGAGTGGGACGCCAGGGACGCCAACATGGCCAGCTATCGCAACCTGGTCCAGCAGATGACTGGCGGCTTCAACGACTGCGAGTTCCTTCACGTCCCTCGAGCCAAGAATGAGGCGGCTGACACGTTAGCCAAGATCGGCTCCAGCCGGCAGGGACATGACATGTATGTATCATTGCTATTAAGGATAAAAAATTGGGGTTTATTCATGCGTGAGTTTACTTTGTCTACATAATGTCATCTTGCTTAAGGCGTTACTCCGTTCTTTATGAACTTAATATTCTAGATGCATGCTGGATAGCGGTCGATGGGTGGAGTAATAGTAGTTGATGCAGGCAGGAGTCGGTCTACTTGTCTCGGACATGATGCATATATACATGATAATTGCCTTGGATATCGTCATGATTATTTGCTTTTCTATCAATTGCCCAACAGTAATTTGTTTACCCACCGTATGCTATTTTCAAGAGAGAAGCCTCTAGTGAAACCTATAGCCCCTGGGTCTACTTAATCATAATACCTTGCTGCACTTTTTCTTTATTTATTTTATTTTATATTTTTGTTTGATCTATCTATCTATCACCATACAATTTAATCTTGCAATTAACCGCCAAGGGATTGACAACCCCTTGTTTGCGTTGGGTGCAAGGATTTGTTGTTTTGTGTGCAGGTACTGCTAACGAGTTGTTGCGTGATTCTCCTACTGGATTGATAACCTTGGTTTCATAACTGAGGGAAATACTTATCTCTACTGTACTGCATCATCCTCTCCTCTTCGGGGAAAAACCAACGCAGATCACAAGTAGCAGCGGTGATCTCCCCAGCGACAAGGTCGAGGCCCGGCAGGTGCAGCGCCGGGCCTCCGCCTACAACATCATCAACCACGAGCTCATCAAGCGCAGCACCACCGGCGTGTTCTAGCGCTGCGTCGAGCCGGCCAAAGGGCTCAAGGTCCTACGCAACATCCACCAGGGTGAATGCGGGCACCACGCCGCCTCCAGGTCCCTCATGGCCAAAGCATTCCGCCACAGCTTATATTGGCCGACTGCCTTGAAGGATGCCAAGCGGCTGGTCCTTAAGTGCAAGGGCAGCCAGCACTTCAGCACCCAGAGCCACCAGCCGGCTTCGGCTCTCCAAACCATCCCCATCACATGGCCCTTTGCCGTCTGGGGCCTTGACATGGTGGGGCCATTCAAGATCACTCGAGGAGGCATGACGCACCTATTGGTGGCCGTCGACAAATTCACCAAGTGGATCGAGGCAAGGCCGATCAAGAAGCTTGACGGGCCCACGGCTGTCAAGTTCATCAAAGACATCGTAGTCTGCTACGGCGTCCCCAATAGCATCATCACCGACAATGGCACCAACTTCGCCAAGGGCGCCTTGGCTCGTTACTGCTCTGTCTCCGGCATCCGGCTCGACCTGGCCTCCGTTGCGCACCCCCAGTCGAACGGCCAGGCGGAGCGGGCAAACAGCCTCATCCTAGCTGGCATCAAGCACCGGCTCGTCGAGCTACTCATACGTTCACCCGGCAGCTAGATCGACGAGCTGCCGGCTATCCTATGGAGTCTCCGGACCATGCCGAACCAGTCAACCGACTTCACCCCTTTCTTCCTCGTCTATGGGGCCGAGGCGGTCATCCCCATGGACATCGAGTTCGACTCACCTCGGATCACCCTGTACACGGAGGCAGAAGCAAAAGCCGCTCATGAAGACAGCATCGACCTCCTTGAGGAGGAGCGCCTGCTGGCCCTTAGCCGGTCGGCCATCTACCAGCAAAACCTGTGCCACTACCACAGCAAGAAGATCAAGCCCCTCGCATTCTGCGAGGGTGACCTCATGCTCCAGCTGGTCCAGCGGTCAGCCGGCCAGCACAAGCTATCCTCTCCACGGGAGGGCCCCTTCATCATCAGCAAGGCTTTGCGCAACAACACATATTACCTCATCGACGCGCAGAAGGCAAACAAGCGCAAGAGAGATGCCTCCGGCGAGGAGATAGAACACCCCTGGAACATGGAGCTCCTCCGCCCATTTTACAGCTAGACCAGTGTACATACGTATCGCCATCTTTTGAAGTTAATGAAAGCAGCAGTCCCCCTGAACGACACTCGGGGGCTACCTTTTCATGTCTATCAAGACATTCACATTGTGCACTTTACCGCATTTGCCTCCCTACTGCCGCGTCGGCACGTCCGGCTCGGGGGCACGGAGGCTCGCCGGCTAGCCCGCGCCTTGCTCTTCTGCAACCGGTCCAATAGCGTGCACACCGCCCAAGCCTTCTCTCCGCCACAACCAACAGACCGGCCCCCGGCTGTCCGGCTGGCAAGAGCCAAAGGCCGAAAGCATTCGCATGCAAAAGGAGGCTAAGGATGAGCGTCCGGCTTGGTCAACCTGGCCCTCACTTCCACTCACCGGCAAGCCCACGCCTTGCTCTTCTACAGCCGGTCCAATAGCATGCGCAACGCCTAAGCCTTCTCTCCTCCACAAGCCACAGACCGGCCCCCGGCTGTCCGGCTGGCAAGAGCCAAAGGCCAAAAGCATCCGCATGTGAAAGGATGCTAAGGAGGAGCGTCCGGATCGGTTAACCCGACCCTCACTTCCACTCGCCGGCTAGCCCATGCCTTGCTCTTCTATAGCCGGTCCAATAGCGTGCGCACCGCCCAAGCCCTCTCTCTGCCGCAAGCCATAGACCGGCTCCCGGCTGTCCGGCTGGCAAGAGCCAAAGGCCGAAAGCATCCGCACGTGAAAGGAGGCTAAGGACGAGCATCCAGCTTGGTCAACCCAGCCCCCATTTCTCCACCTGTCGCCGCACGGCCGGCTGCGCTCCAGCCGGCTTCGCCACCTGCTGCCAGCCGGCCTAGTGGGTGGTTCGCTTGCGCTCACGTCCTGAGAACTGAAGTACTGCTCACTCTCTGTCCCAGCTACAGACCAGCTCCCGGCTGTCCGGCTGGCAGGGGAAAGTTGAGAAGGGAGGGGGCACAAGAAAAAGGTCGAAGGAAAAAAAATCAAAGGCGAGCCGCCAGCCGGCAATAAGCACACATAGATGGAAACATGCATATACATACATAGCAAAGGGCCCCACGGCCGAGAGTTCATTACATAAACTTACACCCCAATGGGTGGACTTGCCAGCGCAAAAACAAAAAATAGGAAAGATGAAGACCCTACGCGACGGCCGCCTAGGCGTCAGGCTGTGCCGGCTCCTTCGAAGCGCCGGTGTCGTCCAAGCCGGTGGCATCATCATCCGCCCCGGCCCCCGTCTCGGCCTCGCTGCCCTCCGGGTCCTCGAGGGCCAGGCCGAAGTCGTCGGCAGGGAGCACCTCGCCGTCTGATGCCCACTCCAAGACGAACTCATCATGGGAGTGAACGACGTGATGTCGCTGGCCCGCACGGCAATCGGCATCGCCTGCTGCACCAAGTCGTCTTCGGCCCCGGCCCGCCATGCGGCCAGCTGGCTCAGATCGACGCTCGGATACCACGACAGCATAAAGCTGAGCACCATCTCCGCTGAGGCCCGGGCCGCTGAGGCCCTCCATGCGTGAAGCCGCGCTGCACCGGCTTCAAGCCACCGCGCCAGCCGACTGACGGTGGTTGGCACCACCGCGTTCGGCCACAGGGCGCCCACCATCGACAAGCCGGCTTCAAAGAGCCGGTTCATGTCATGCTCCACCGCCTCCAGGCGAGCCTTAGCGGCGACGGTGATCTCCGCCACCGTCCAGGCGGCGTACCCCTCGACGTCGGCCCCCTCCGCCCTCTGCTTCTGCCGATGGGCGTCCACGGCCACCTCGGCTGGCGCTTGGGCCTCGGGAAAGACCCCTAGGAAAGAAGGATAGAAGATCGATCAAAGAGCCAAGGACCCGGCCGACCACGTCGCCGGCCGGAGGCAGAAAGACAGAAAAACAAGCAATGCACTTACGGGTGAGAAGCTCGTCGATGTACAGCGCCTCCCCCAGTAGCTGCCGCTCCTTAGCCGCCCACGCACCGGTGCTGCGGTAGCGGTCCACCTTGAGCTGGGTGACCACCTCGGCGGCCTTCTTCACTGCCTCGTCCTTCGTGCTCGCCGCCCACTGGTGCTCCCCCGCCAGCCGGTCCAGCTCGGCTTTGTGGGCGGCGGCCGCCTCATCCCTCTCGCGGACCAGCTAGCCCGCCTCCTCCCGCAGCCGGTCGCGCTCGGTGGCTTCCTCGTCGCGTAACCGGCCGGCCTCCGTCAGCTGGCGCCAGAGCTCTTGCACCTCGGCCGAGTCGATGGCGGCGGCTGCGCAGCCGGACAGAAGCCTCGGTTAGCAGCCGGACCGGAAAGAAAGAAAGAAGCAAGTAGATTCGACCCGGCTGCTATGCAGCCTGCCCGAATCTCAGGGGCTACAACCAGTGGGTGCGCTGGCGCGCCCCCACTGGAGAAAGCACAGGACGTACCTTCGGCCTGGCGGAGCTCCTCCTCCTTGGCCTCTAGCTGGTCTTCACACCGCGGTACGCGCCGAGGAGGTGGTTGTACGCCACCGCGTGCCGGTCGTTGGCGGCCTGCGTAGAAGAAAAATCAATAAAACAAACACCTGAGAAGGCCCGGCCCGCCTGCTGCGCAGCCGGCCTGGTCCTTGGGGCTACACCCAATGGGTGCGCTAGCGCGTCCCCACTCGAGAGTGACCGAGCTGGTCAAGAGAAAGAGAAGAATGAGGAAGAAAAGCAAGTTTCGGAAAAATATAAGGTACTCACCGCGATGGCCGACTCCATGTGCCGCAGCTGGTCCAGCTCTACCTGGGCGTTGCTCCGCAACTGACGGCTATGCTCGGCGAACTGCTGGCACAAGGCTTTCACCATCGCGACCATGATGTCTGGCTGTCCTTCGTTGGTGGCCGCGCTGGCGCTCGCCCAGTCCAGCTGCAGATGCAGCGCGGAGTCGGAGCTGGTCCCGTTGCCAGACGGCCCTGTGGCCTGTGGCCGCGCAACCACCATGGCGCCGGATCCCCTGGGCGCGGCCTCCATGCTTGGTGGTGGCATTTCCCCTCTGGCTGGCGCGCATCCTCCGTCGGCCGGGTCGCCATGCTCGACCTCGTCGGCTGGGTCGGCAGCCGGTGGCATTCCCGGATTGGCCGTATGGTCGGTGGCCGGCTCGCGGTCCTTCGCACCTCTGCTGGCGGCCACCTCAGCGGTGGCCCGGGCGTCGGCCTCCACCTAGCTGGCCGGGACGTGCACCAGCTTGGAGCGGTGCTCCATAACTAGCGATGGCGGTGGCGAGGTTGTCGGCCAAGCCGGCGATCCAGACTCCTCCTCGTTGGTGCTCCTCCGCCTCGTCAAGGTTTTAGTCACGACTGCGGCCCATGCCTTGGCCGAGGCCACCCGCATCTCCTTCTCCGTCTTAGCCATCGCCTTCCATGCATCGCGCTCCACCTCCGACAGCGTCCTGCCGGCCTGCCGGGCCGCGACCTCCTCGGCGGCCTCCGCCAGCTCACGCCCGCTGTTTTGGCCCTTCTGCTGGTCTACTTCCTCCATGGCCGTAGCCGCCGTGGCCGCTTCCGCCAGCTCGAGCGCGTTCCTGGTTGGCGTGCGAAGAAAGCAGAAACAACACAAAAAGAAATACTCACACGATCACCGTGGGGACCGCCCGCTTCGGGCCTGCCGACGTGGGCAGCTGGCGCACCTTCTTGATGGTCTTCTATGCACCTGCTGGCTGCACCCCGACCGGTCGCTTTGCAGCCGGCCTCGTGGTGACTGGCCCCTTCCCGTGCGGCCGCCCCGTGGCCGCCGGCCCCGCGGACGAGGAGGCTTCACCCCTCTTCCGCAGCCATCCCCGGGGGATGGCGTTAGTTTCCGCCTCCGCGCTCAGACGCACTGCACCATGCGCATCGCTCGGATCATTCACGTCGTCGTCGGACCATTCACACAAAGGATTCGATGTCGGAAACTCACCAGCTTGGCTGGACCCGCCGGCTCTGGCACCCTCGTGGCGCTCGCCACCTCCGTCGACCGCCCTCTCCTCGCCTTCCTCCTCCTCGTCGGAGCCATCATGATCCGGCTGCAAGTTCTGCAGATTCAGCCTGTCGTCGGTCTGCTGGCTGGAGAAGCGCTGCAGCCGGCCCGGCATGTCAGGCCGCAAGAAGAGGGATGAGGTTGCGATGTAAAGGGACCAGGGACTCACTGCAGGCGCGGGAGCCGTCCGGCTGTAAGGCTCCTTGCTGAAGCCCCACTGCGCCGCGTCCAGCCCGGCGTTGGAGATACCGTTGACGCGGCCGACGATCTCGGCCATCGTGAAGTCCCGCATCGACATCCGGCTGGGGTCGTGCTGGCCGTTCATGTCGCGAATTCGATGCGGCCGGCGCTGCAGTGGCAGCACCCGACGGGCGATGAAGGCGGCGATGAGGTCAGAGGGCATGAGCCCCTCAAGGTCGGCGAGCTCCTTCAGCCGGGTGCAGATGCTCAGAACCTCCCCGGACGGCTGCCTGGCGTTGCAGCCCCAGTTCGGCTTCTCCAGCGGTGGCATGTCGATGAACGGAGGCAGATTGATGCAGTCCACCTCTGGCTTGATGTTCTTCACATAGAAGAATGACCGCTGTCATTTCTTGGCCAAGTCCTCGAGGGGCACCTTGGGGTAGACTCCACCCGGCCTTGCGGAGATCACCGCCGCCCCATAGGGGGACATGATGCCGGCTGCCGGCCCCTGCTGCTTGAGTTAGAAGAATCGACACCAGAGGTCGATGTAGGGGAGCAGGCCAAGGTAGCCCTTGTAGCAAGCCACGAAGGCTGAGAGTTGCATGATGGCATTGGCCCCGAGGTGATGCGACTGCAACCCAAAGAAATCCAAGAATTGGCAGAAGAACTCATTGGCGGGGAGCCCGAATCCTCGGACGAAGTGGGAGTAGAAGATGATGGCCTCGCCCGCCCGTGGTGCCGGGACGTGCTCTCCGGCAGGCATGCGCGTCTCCACCTCGCTCACCGGCAGCAGCCTCCTTGTGCGGTGGAGGTACGCGACATCCTCTTCCGTCACGTCTGAGCCTTCCCACGACCCCTTTGGCCAGGCCTTCGTGCGGGTGTGGGAACGGCGGCGGTGCTGCTAAGGAGGACGAGGGCCGCTCCTAGCTAGTCGTTGGCACAATGCGGTGGTGGCTCGGGCGAGGGCTGCTGCAGCGGCACGCAGCATGGGCAGGAGCGTGGAAGAGGAAACACAGAGCAGGAGAAGACGAAGGGAGGAGCGGGGGTGAGAGTGCGAATGCCTCGGCCTCTTTCCCTCCCCCCTTGCCATTTAAACCCACGTCGGATCATGGAGGGAGTGGGATCGTTCGCGCCCACGATCCCCACTCCCCCGCAATGCGCGGGCACACTACACGCGCGCGTTTACTGCATCGAGAAACTCAACTGACGGGTGCAGCCACAGTAAATCCCTTGTGCGGGCCGAGGCACGAGGCTCGGTCCACTGTCGCATCCCATCGCGCGTGTGGCCTGGCAGGCCCTCGCCCATCGCTGGACTGCACGTGGCGGAACCCCGCCGGGCGGTTGGCGCGTTCCCCCATGACCGGCTAGGCTCTGACTGGCCGGACCGCTCGGTTTCCCACTCCGCTGGGCGCCGCGGTCCAGCTCCCGACGACCGGCGTTTCTTCATCAACAACTCCTTGGGGGGGGGGGGGGGGCGTTGGGAGCCGGCGGGCCTTCAGAGCTTTGCGGACTACTGTCGAGGGGATCACCCCCGGGTAGGCCCTCAGTGGCGGGCCGTTGGTCAGGGGCCGTCCCATCCGCCTGTATGACAAGACGGCTCCCCACGATGGGAGAGCGTGGCTACAGTGCGGCCGTACCCACTGACCCGGGCGACCGACGTCAACACGGCCTGCCAGTGTAGCCCCACGACCCCATCCACTCCGTGACGCATGACGCGATGGGCCACAGTATCGTACAGCCAGCGGGTCCCGTGGCCGGCGGGCCCCACCAGCCGGAGGGCTCCACTACCGGCTCCAGACGATGACAGCCGGGTCCTGCCCATATGTAGATTTACCTATGTAACCCTGGGGGGTCGAGCTATAAGACCCCCCAGGAGCCCTCCGTGCAGGGAGGACGCACTCTTCCAGATTGAGACTCTCAACACACACACACACACACACCCACACACACACACACACACACACACACACACACACATCCAGAGGAGAGGTAGAACAGAGTTCTAGCCCCTTCTTCCTCCTCCGCCCAAACAGCTCCAGGAGCAACCTTGTAGCCCTTGTGCATATCATACTACATCCAGCAGGATTAGGGGTGTTACCTCTCCGGAGGGCCCCAAACCTAGGTACGCCTTGTGTCCCACACTCGCGTGTGCCAACCTCGCTTCCGGAACCCACCGGCATCCTCTTGCAGCCCCCCATTTTAAGCCATCTCATGGCATCTGCCGTGATGAAACCACGACAGAGATGAATTTGTTAGTTGGTTATATAACTTGCAGATTCCGCAGGATGACAATTGCCTTTTGCTGGGGGATTTTAACTTCATCAGATCCTTGGATAATAGGAACCTGCCAGGAGGTGATGTTAATAAAAAAATTATGTTCAATAAGATCATCGACCACCTTGGTTTGCTTGAATTGCCTCTAAAGGGTAGGGCTTATACCTGGTCCAACATGTAGGAGCAGCCTCTCTTAGAGCAGCTAGATTGGTTTTTCACAATTGCAGACAGGATTACTGCATACCCTAACACTGTGGTGCTCCCAATGGCCAAAACTTTGTCTGATCATGTGCCATGTGTGGTCTCCATTGACACAACTATCCCAAAATCCAAGGTTTTTCGATTTGAGAACTTCTGGGTGGACATGCCAGGGTTTATGGACTGTGTTAGGTTATCCTGGGAAGCACCTATACCTGCCAATCTCTCTGCCTCTGCCACCTTGTCTAGAAAGTTCAAGAGGTTAAGATATGATCTCAAACGTTGGAGCACTAACCTATCCTCTCTTAAGCGGCTGGCTAATCAATGCTCTCAGGTGATACTAGCCTTTGACACTTTGGAGGAACTGAGGCCTCTAACCAGACCAGAGTTTAATTTCAGGATGATAGTGAAGTTACATCATGAGAAGCTTCTCAAACTCCACTATATTTACTGGAAACATAGGTGCACCATTAGATATATAAAGGTTGGAGAAGAGAACTCCGAATTTTTTCATGCAATGGCCTCAGAAAGGATGAGGGGTAACTCCATCTCTTGCCTGTAGAGGGAGGATGGCTCTACTGTCCATGATCATGCTCAAATGGCAGGAATTTGGTGGAATTCCTTAAAAAATCGCATGGGCCAGGCTCATGGTATCAATATGGGCTTTCATTTGCCCTCTCTGCTCCAACCCATTAATGAGCTGGATGATCTGGTTGCTCCCCTCTCGGATGAGGAAATTCACACTGTGTTGAAGGATCTACCACCTGATAGGGCGCCAGGGCCTGATGGTTTTAATGGTATGTTTGTTAAAAGATGCTGGAAAATAATTGAAAAGGATTTCAAGCGGCTTGTCCATGATTTCTATGTGGGCAAGCTTAGTTTGGAGAACATAAATGCCTCATTGATTACTCTCATCCCTAAAATGTTGGCTCCTTTGTGTCCTAATGATTTCAGGCCCATTTCCTTGACCAACACCTATCTTAAATTCCAGACTAAACTATTGGCAAATAGGCTGTAGAAGGTCATTCTCAAATGCATACACAAGAATCAGTATGGCTTCCTAAAATGCAGATCTATCCAAGACTGTCTAGTGTGGGCTTTTGAATATATATTTTAGTGTAAGCAGTCCAAAAAGCCAATCCTCATTCTTAAGCTGGATTTTGCCAAGGCCTTTGATACGGTTGAGCATGATGCTGTTCTTGCAATACTCAAGTATAAGGGATTCCCTGCTAAGTGGATTAGCTGGGTCAAGGAAATTCTATCCTCTGGAGACTCTCAGGTGCTTTTAAATGGACTCCCCGGCAACCATTTTAGATGCAAACGTGGTGTGCACCAAGGACATCCTTTTTCACCTCTCTTATTTGTTCTAACAGCAGACCTTCTCCAATCGGTGGTCAATAAGATGCTGTAGGATGGCCAACTGACCCAACCAATTGCTTCACATGACCCTGATTTCCCAATCATATAGTATGCAGACGACACAATCCTGATACTGCCTGCTGTTGAGGAACAGCTAGTTGCTCTGAGAAACATGTTGCACACTTTTGCTGAATGAACTGGGCTTAGGTTTAATTTTGCCAAATCACTGATGATCCCTCTCAATGTTCCTGAGGAGGAAGCCAACAGACTTGCTGGAATCTTTCAATGTGCTTTGGGAAATCTACCCTTTACATATCTTGGCCTTCCAATGGGAACTACAAGACCCACAATCCAGGATTTAATGCCTTTCATTGATTCTGTGGAGAGAAGGTTGTCAGCTAGCTCTTCCATGCTTAACCAAGGTTCTAGGCTCCAGCTTTTAAACTCTGTACTGTCTTCCATGCCAATATACTTCCTCTGCACCATGCACATCCCACCTGGTATCATCAAGCAGTTAGAGAGGATTGAAAGGCAATGTCTATAGAGGGGAAATTCTGGTACACCAAGACAGTCTTTAGCTGCATGGGATTTGGTCTGTAGACCCAAGGATAAAGGTGGTCTGGGCATAATGAACCTCAAACTGCAGAACCAGGGGTTATTGATCAAACACCTGCATAAATTCTACAACAAGGCTGATATACCTTGGGTGTCTCTGGTGTGGAACTCATAATATGATGGTGTTGTACCACATGCCACTATATTATGTGGTTCTTTCTGGTGGAAGGATGTGTTCAAACTCAATGATAACTACTCCCTCCGTCCCATAATATAAGAACGTTTTTGACACTAGTGTAGTGTCAAAAACGTTCTTATATTATGGGACAGAGGGAGTATAATGCACTGGCATCTGCAGTAGTCAACATAGGGGACTCAGTGCTCTTTTTGTCAGATGCCTGGCAGGTTGGGGGCTCTTCCATGCCATTGAGATAGAGGCTGCCTGGATTATTCTCTTTTGTCAATGATGATAAAATTTCCGTCTCTGGTTTCTACAATGCCTAGATAGGTCCACCTATTCTCAACTTCCAATATCTCAGCAAGCTGTCATAGAGCTTGACATGCTGACTGCTTGGCTGGACTGTGTTCAGAGAGATCCCAATGTTTCTGATCTTTGGTCTTGGACAGGATCTTCTGGAAGCTATTTGGCCAAGAGCTACTACACGAATATGCACTCTCACCTGCCCACAATTGAGCCATGCAGGTGGCTTTGGGGTAGTAGTTGTACCCTTAAGATCAAAGTTTTTGCTTGGTTGCTATTCTTTGACGGGCTGAACAATAAGGACCTACTTGTGAGAAGGCATTGGAGGACCATGCAGGAGGATAATCTTTGTGTCCTTTGTTGTTAACACACTTATGAGGATAGGTTGCACCTATTCTTCTCTTGCAATTTCAGTGTCAAAACATGGAATTATCTTCAAATTGACTGGTCTTATGGCATAGATGTTCAACACTGCATTGCTCTAGCCAAGAGGAGGTTTTGCCAGCCTTTCCTCTTTGAAGTGGTGTTCACAGCAGCATGGAACATCTGGATTCTTAGGAATGGAAAGACTTTCAGAGGTGAATGTGCCACATTTGGAGTTTGGCAATGTAAATTTGTACATGACCTGTCCTTGCTAGCCCATAGGGTTAAAGCTTCTATTAGACCCAAGCTATTAGCCTGCCTAGCTGGCCTCCCCTGAGCCTTGTAATAGATAGGTGTAGTTAGTTTCCTTTTCCCTCTTTTGTACATAGGTTATTTTTCTATTTCTCTGTACAGTTGGACTTTGTTGGTTTTTTGCAATAAAGGACTGTGGGGCTTTGCCCTGCAGTAGTTAGTCAAATTTTTTTAAGAGTTTATATTCTATGCTATAACTGTTATGATCCTGGAATATGCGATTCAGTGGAAAACTCATATGCACGTGTGGAATGATAAATGGTAAAATAAGGTTCCTAGTCTCGCCTCTAAGACTAGCTCAAGTGTTGTTAATGATCATGTTTTCTAGATCTTAGGATATCTTTAAGAGTAACGATAGTCCTAAAAACAACATTTGAGAGTATGACGTTAGAAGAACAGTCATATTGAATCGACCCAAACTTGTTTGTTATACTTTGAGATAATACCGTCAGAAGTCAATTCTTATAACTTGAAGTGTTAACGTGTGATTTAGTTCCCTAGACCATGAGACTATCGTAGTCACTTCTTACCGTACGATGTACTTTGGGGTTGCTCAAACATCATCTGTACCATGATGATCATAACGGCAACTTACAGGTTCATCAGAAAGTTTGACAAGGGACTAGATAGCTCGAGAGTGGGATTTGCTCCTCCGATGATGGAGAGATATTCTTAGGTCCCTCTCGGTGTGATGGCATCCATCATCGTCCAGCCAGACATAGGTGACTATGTCACGGGGATGCCAGAACATGCCAACGAGAAAGAAGAACAAAACTGGTAACGAGGAGACTGGTATAGTGAGCATGTGTATGACTCAAGAGGATACCGATATATCTCACCCAAGGTTTTGTAAAGTATCACGAAGCAAAGGGAATAGCACATGATAAATAAAGGTTCACTTGAATGTCATTCGTGTATTCATAGGGATCGATATGGATGTCCATGATTCCGCTATCGGTCATTGAACAAAGGGGTTTTGTTCATGTCTATGTTTTACCGAACCTACAGGGTCACAAGTTTAAGGTAATCATGATCTGTTGAGTGTTAGTAGGATGGGATTAATGAGGAAATATTTATGAAATTGTTTCATTAATATTCAAAATAGTTTCGAGAGGAACCGGAAGCGTTTCGGGGTCACCGGAAGGGTTTCGGAGTTTATCGGGCAATACCGGGTATTACCGATAAAATATATATTGGTGGAAATAGTTTCTGGTGATGTTAAATTAATATTAAAAGGTTCTAAATATGTTTAGGAGGCTTTTATATTTAATTAAATATCATCGGGCCTTAAAAGTCAAAGAGGTGGAAGGCAACTTGGGCCACAAGGGGCCAAAAGGGGTGGCGCCCCCTTCTCCCCATGGAAAGGGGAAGCGGAGGCCGAATTGGAGGGGGACTCCCCCTCCTCTTGGCCGCCACAAAGGGGGGAGCTCCTTCTCCCTTTGTGGCGCCCCTCCTCTCCCCTCTAACCTATATATACTACAGACTTGAGGCACTTTGGAATACACAAGTTTTGGAGCCTCATCTAGTTCTCGAGTTCTAGTTCTAGTTGGTCCTAGTTGATCAATTAGAGCTTGACCTAGATCCTCTAATCCTCATAATTAGAAGCCCAAT
The DNA here is from genome assembly GCA_011799875.1 of Thinopyrum elongatum. Classification (NCBI taxonomy): domain Eukaryota; kingdom Viridiplantae; phylum Streptophyta; class Magnoliopsida; order Poales; family Poaceae; genus Thinopyrum; species Thinopyrum elongatum. Next base: position 59,787,109 of record CM022301.1, on the reverse strand, counting down.
GTGGTTCTAATCTCCTCCCTCTAATTCTCCAGCAACGATTAGCTCTGGATGGCGAAGCGCTGCCGGATCGTGAAGACCGTACACTTGCAACTCGTAGAGACGTGCTTACGGTCTTTTGTTCGAGGGACTATTCATGGGTAGTTCACGGGATCATTCATCTACGGTTTGAGGGACTACAAGTATGATCTACATCGACTCATCTTCTTCCACTGCAACTCGGAGTCGGTAATGATCTGATCCAAACCGTTCATCACATCTTCATAGTGTTCCTGGGTGTTCGTAGGGCGATTTTTTTGTTTTCTACTACATTTCCCAATAGTGGCATCATGAGCGTTTCTATCAGTAGATGCAGGTTTTGATCTAGATCACATGTGGATGTGAGGGTTTGTTGTTCTTGCTATGCTTCCCTCGAGTGTTGCTTCGGTTCAGTTCATTGACAACATGATGTAGCTTTGTACAAAGTTCTAACAATCGATTGGATCTAGCCGTCGACGAACTGCTAACAATTCTTTGGGCTTCATCATAGTCAACAATAGTGAACTATCACAAACACAAGACGGTGATGAAGATGTTTGATCTTCTAGGGGTCACGCGTATTGACGAAGTTTAGTGTGGGGCTAGAGATTTTTAATTAAGTCTCTTCCCTCACACACCCCAAAAGTTAAACTAGCAATAAGAATTATCGCCTTGATGGTGGACGTAGGTAGCTAGAGTTATCCAGAAACCCTAGAAGCCATGTAATTAAAATTTTCCAAACCGATTAGAGGACGTCTAACTTGGTTTTGTAGGTTGCATGTGATGTGGTATAGCCTTCGTCATGATAATGAGTTTATGTATGAGATGGTTATATGTTGTAATGTTAAGTGGCCTGCGCGTCACAGTACGACATGATGGCTAGAGCCACGAGATTGTCACTTTAATGTAATAGATGTAGAGATAGCCTACATGCTACAGGTGATGGTGACAAGCTTTCACGAAGGACCCCGGCGTGAGGCGGCTATACCAGGCGAAGGGAGGAGGGGATGAAAATTTTCATGCCATGGCAGTGCTTTCTAAAATTGGTGCCACGGCAACGTTTTTGAAACGGTCGCCACGGCAACGATTTCTGAAATTGCTACCATGGCAGCGTTTTTTTGAAATGGCTGCCACGACAATGATTTTTCGGCTGCCACGGCAACGTTTTGACTAAAGATTCAAGAAGACCATGAAGACTTCCCGGCGCCCAGGGTTATACCATATCATGCTATTATAAATTACCTGAGATGTTTATCCCTTTGTTGTTTGCAACCTTTGATTGTGCAGTAGTCAATTATTAGGGTGATCTCTCACATGAAAATAAAAAGTCAAAAGATGCTCTTCCTAGTGTAGCAACCGTCTATAACATGTGGCCTTTTGGAGTGCTACATGCTACCATGAGTACAAACGGAAGGTGAAGTGTAAGGCAGGTGAAGGTAGGACCTCACAGTAGAAACACTCTGTTGTCTTGAAGTTCTGGCAGAAAGGTTCTAAGCTCGGAGCACAAAGCATGAAAAGATGAACAAGAGTCATATGGAGATATGATCGGCAAGTTTGCCCACCGGTTGAAGTTCACGTCAATTGAGATGGTACCATCCATGGCTATGAATAAGATCAGGATCTTGAATCACTTAAAAACAATTATGAGAGATATTGATTTGAGTGGGAGCACAATAATATAATAATTTAGTTTAATCACTAGTGCAAATTAATTATGAACAATATCTATGTGTAGTTTGCATTATAGTTGTAGAATTATGGCTCACGGTTCCACCTTTGCTGTTGAAATTGATTAGCTGTTATTTATCTGGTTGAATCTTTATGATTGAAAGGATCATCCTCTAAATTTCCAAGAAGGATTTTGTCCTACTGCATGCTTACAATACTCTCCTGCTGATGCTATGGATGACGAGACTCACGTTTTTCGATCCAAAAGGCTAAGAATTACATTACGGTCTGCTTGCTTTTGAGAAACCCGAACTTCAAAAGTTTGGGATAGTTATGTGATATTCTTGGAACTAAAAAATGTTTTTAGAAACAAACAAAGGCTGAAAGATATGTGATATCTAAAGAAAGTGTTTTGTTTACAAGTTCTAGTGAAGCGTTCAACTATGTTTAAGACTTAAATGCATAAGATCCGGAAGAACACCAGTCATGAGTTGATAGTGAGAACTTGAAGAGAAAGAACAAAACCAAAGGATGTAATGAGACTTACATACCTAGGGAAATTCAGTGCTCATACCACTCTTAAAGTTGGATGTTTCTTCTATGAGTAGGAGAAATAGTGAAGTAAAACTATAAGAAGTAAAAAGGCAAAAGGAAGAAGACTGGAATGTCCAGCCCAGGTATGAATGTCATACTAGTTATAAGATGTAGAGAAAGTTGGTTAAGTAAGTGTAATTCTTGGAATTATGATTAAATTGTTGATCACTAATTTCTTGAGATTGTGGTTAAAACTTGATCACAAGGATACCGACTCGATTGCATGTTGTTGCAAATCGATGCAAGAATTACTACGGCCTAATGACCAACAAATTAATGAGGTTAAAATATATAATGAAAACTTTGAAAAACTTATGATACTTTTTTGTCAACATATTACCTCTGTATTTATTGTCATAATTCATTTTAGAGTTTTGTACACCCTAGCCCATTGTATAGAAGTTGCAAGGAGGTTGTTCATGAGAGAACAATAGTTGTTCGATGTAATGAACAAAAGGCAATACTCCTATTGTGAATAGGATGTAAGTTATGAATATTCATGATAAAATTGAACATCCACAACACTGACGTTAAATGTCCCAAGATTAAAAGAATACCACATATATATGGCGCTGCATTTAGTCACATTGGAGAAACCCGCATGGAGAAATTCCATAGTGATGGATTTTGAAGTCATTTGATTATGAATCATCTGACACTTGAAACTTTCATCTAGTTAGTGAAGTAAACTAAAATACAGTTCACAAGCCGTAAAGAACGAGCAGCAAAATAAATGGAAATATGCATATTGATGTATGTAGTCCAATAAGTGTTGTTGCAAGCAGTGGATTTATCTATCTTCAAGGATGACTCAAGTAGATATTTATATTTACTTATTGAGACATAAATATGGATCCTTTGAAATAGTTCAAAAGGTTTTTCAGAATGCAGTAGAAATTAGTAACAAGAAAATTATGTTTCTACAATTAGATTGCAGAAAGGAATATTTGAGTTACAAGTTTAGCGAATGTCTGATGAGCTGTGAAAATAATTTTATAGCTTGCACTTCCCAGAACATCACTAAGAGTAGAATGTTTTGAGTAGATGTAATCAAACTATGTATGACATGGTGAGATCAAAGATGACATTAATCAATTTGCCAATATACTTTTAATATGATGCTTTCACTAGTGCAGGCGGGTCCTATACAAACGGTTTTAACCCCCTTTCCGTGACATAGTTTTAAATCGTCGCCTTGCCTGTGTGAGCGATGGGGAGGGGGGTCCATCCCACACGGCTCAAAAATCATCGGTGATAGCTCCTGCGGTCACACATGCAGGGCAAAAAGAGCTCGTGTGCGATCGGGTGATCCATCGCAAACAATTATATGAGACAAATCGTGTGAGATGTTCTTAGCATCCCACACAGTGAATCCCGAACAAACGATTCCGTTCATATGGTACATCACACACAATTGTCCGCATGACATCTTCTGTGATAGGGGTGGCCATCATAGACGATACTTATAATTTTATCGTTTATCACACACACACTTTATGTGGAAACATTTGTACCTAGAAGAATCTGTATGGCATGGGCTGTCCATCACACACACACTTTATGTGGAAACGTTTATGCAAGGTGGACTAACGCAAACAGTTGTCGGGTGGAAGTCATGTGTGATTGTTCATTGATCCAACACGCCTACTTTCTAGAAACTATGTGGGTTGTTTGAGATCATCGCCCACGGTGTTGTCTCAATAACTGTCTGCAATAGAAAAACCCAATAAGCAGGCTAATTGGCCTATTATTTTTAATCCATTTAGTAATCAAATTGACATTTCATATCAAACACACAGTATATTTCATATTCATATTACGGCAACAAGGATTTCATAATTGAAATACATCAGAGTACAACATCATATAGCTTCAGCACTCAGTTACAACATATAGGCATATAGCTAGCTACCTCATTACACAATAGCACCAAGTTTCACATGCAACATCTAAAACCTTTGGAAATTAGCATCATAGATGGTAAATAGACAGATGAATCTCATCTAAAAAACTGCTGAAGCGAAAGGCGAATATTGAGCCTTCAATGATGTTGAAGGTCCTTGCAACTTTAGGCCAGTGTCTGTGGATGATTGACCGCCCATCCTTTGTCCTCTTGAGGAAGACTTCAATATTTTACCGTGGGTGTTGTATGAATACCTTCCTCGCCTCTTGACCATACAGGTGGTTTGAGAGGTAATCATCGGTGAACTACTTTGGAAAGGCCTGAAAACAAACATATGCAGAAATATCTTCTCTAAATTTTGAAATGGCGCAAAGAAAAAAAACAAGGTACAATAGTTAGTACCATCCTTTAGTTGATTGATGTCTTCTTCATTGTGCAGACAAATATCTTATTGTTTCTCGTCGCTAGTTTCTTTATCCTAACAATCTTTCTGAGTTTCTTGACTTGACTGATATTCATGGGCATCTCATTTCCCCATATGCAAAATGGGCGAACAGTGGGTCTAAACCTCTTACAGTAGGACCTACATGTGTAAGACCAAATTGTTAAAAACCTAAATATTAGAATGGTTCCTGCAATTGCACAATAATGTGCTATTAGCCAAAGGACCATGCATGTGCAAACCTCAATGGTAAACCTCAGTGTCTCCCATTGTTTCCCTGCAACACATATAAGGTAGTTATTGATCAGGTTAAGTGAGAGTTGGCATACTATCCGTAAAATATGTTGATGAAAAATAAACACATTGCAGATCCGGCAGATTAATTCAAGCCACATGGAAAAGCCAGTTATCCAAATCAAGCATGCTTAAGAACTAGGAAATATAGCAATTGTATATATTTCTCATGTATTTAGTACAGCCAAATTCGATTTATTTCTCACATGCATAACAATACAAAATTGTACCCACAACAATTAAACATCACATTGTAGAATTGAACCAAACAGTTAACTGAACACCACAACAAATGAACCAAACAGTTAACTGAGCACCACATTGCATAATAGAACATACTAGAAGATCAGACAGTGAACCAAACCAAGCATGCTTAAGAACTAGGAAATATAGCAATTGTATATGTTTCTCATGTATTTAGTATAGCCAAATTTAATTTATTTCTCACATGCATAACAATACAAAATTGTACCCACAAGAATTGAACATCACATTGCAGAATTGAACCAAACAGTTAACTGGACATCACAACAAATGAACCAAACAGTTAACTGAGCACCACATTGCACAATATATAGAACATATATACTATAAGATCAGATTGCATAGTAACATTACATACGGATAATTCACTAGAATTTATAAAGGAAAGGCAGGAGCAACACATGCAACAGGTAAACCGAACATGCTTAACCGGCACAGCTAGCTGAACATAGGTCCTTATAGTAAGCTAAAAAAACAAGCTACTCCTCATCGTCGGAGATATCGATGACGATGGGCTCCTTAAACTTGGAATAGGGCGAGGCCTCCACATCGTGGGTGCCCTCCTCATAGTGGTGAGTCACCTGAGCCGCTCCAGGCACCAACCTACTGGCTCTGGAGTTGAGGTAAGCACGGGCACGCTGAGAAAACACCTCATAGTCTTCGTCGAATGTACCGGCGGTGGCCTCGAGAAAACACCACGAACTGTCGTTTAAAGCAGCCAACCATGTGGCGACGGCCGCGTGTGAGGTGTTGACGGTGGCCTTGACGGCAAGGTGCTCCTCCAAGATCTGGGAGTCAGCACGCATGGCAGCCATCGTGACCTCATCCGTGCTCGTGGTCGCGATTTGCTTCTCCAGTACCAAATGCTCCATGAGCTCCTGGCTATACTGCGTGCACCATGGCTTTGGGTGGCACTTATTTGGAAGATGGGGTGGTGAGTTGGGTGGAAGGTGTCACGCCGGTGGTCGGGGCATGTGGGATGGAGAAGCACGAGGAGGATGGGGGTGGGGTGTGGATTACCTGACTAGATCGACGAGGCCGAGCAGCAAGAAGGAGCGTCGCCGGCGAGGAGGCGGCACTGCAAGCAAGCAGCGAAGGTTTGAACTTGGAAATAAAGGAGGAACCAGGGGAAATATGGCTTTTGGTCAGGAGAAGGGGGAGGTAGATATTTCTGCGGTTGCCAAATTTTTTCGCTCGGTGCAGCAAAAAACTGGCGCGCAAAGTGTCATCGGACATGGTCCCTTATTCAGCACTGTGTGTGATATCTGAACAGCACTGTGTGTGATGAGTTTGAACGTGAAAATTTTGGTCCAAATTTCCCTGGTTACAGTGGTCATCCACATCATTGCATAATTTCACATCACTTGCTAATTTGGGTACACAAAAGAGCCTACAGCACACAGCCCACACTTACTTAATCGAGAAATTTTAGCAATTGAACAGAGTTGGTTGACCTAAACATTACTCTAACAAAAGACCAATGCTCTAAACAAAGACTAATATTCTGCCTGGTGCTCGTTGATCTCCACCACCTCCTCCATGTCTAGCTCACGCTCGACGACCTCCTGGGAAAGGGGCTCCATGGCATCCATCGCCACATACTCGGCAAGCATCTCGCTGTCTGCGTCCACCATCTCTTTGGAAAAGGCCGCCATGAGGCGAGCGTGGGCGGCTATGGTCCAGGCGTGGACGGCCTCCATCTTGGCTAGGGAGGCCGCCGATGAACGGATGGCTGCTCGAGCGCTCTCGGCGATTGCCAACTCTTTGCCGACCGGTGTCGGAGAAGGCCGCTGCGATTTGTGCGGTGACCGACATGAGCTGGGCATGGGTGGCCTCGACATGGGCGTGGGTGGCCTCGATCAGGGCTACGGCGGCTGCTGAGGAACGGACAGCTGCTGTGCCATTCTCGCCATTTGCTATCCCCATCACAGATGTTGCTACCGCCATCTCAGTTGCAGTAGCTGCCCTTTTGGCTGCCGCAGCCGCCCTGTCAAAGATTGTGGCCACGCTCATGGAGGTTGTGAGCGCTCTCATGCCGGATGCGGCCACGCTTGGGCCGGAGTGGGCCACCGAAGTTGCCCTCATGACGCAGATCCACGTCCCCATCTTTCACCAGCGATGATTGAACAGTAAAATGGGATTGGGGAGCAAGTGTCGTTGACGCACCGGTGGTGGACTGTAGCCGACGAAGCTTCTGACATAAGCCATATATGAGGGTGCCCCAAGATATTTTGTACTGCATCGCACATGATTTGTGCTAATAAACTATTTGTTATATACTTGATTTTCATTTTGATTTGAAAGACAAAATGGGGTTACATCGGCAAAGCACGGTGTTTCAATTGCTAGAACATTTATCTACAGTGAACATGCAACTATACGAGTGTCGTGTTAAAATATGAAATAATTCAGGGTTCGTTTGGCCTTATTATACATTATAATTGAGTTTTCTAGGCATTTAATGTGCATAATTCAAATTTGAACTACAAGAACATGCTCCAGTGAACCAAAATGGATTGAAAAATCATATATGTATCCTTGGGTGCATGTTTAGGTCCCATGCAAGAAATGGGAATGAATTTCAAACATCTCGGCGTCATGGCTTTGCCGGAAACATTGAGAATCTTGGTTTTTAAATTCCCGTAAATCTAAAACTTGCCTGAAATTCATGAAACTTGGCATGGTGTCATGACATGGCACCTATATTCTGTGGTATTTTTTTTTCCAATTTGGGACAAGTTTTGGTACATGCTTCGTACAAACCGGAGCTTCTCACAAGAAGTCTCGTGGTTCCGATAGGGAACGTGAGACCTTTGTGGGCGAAACGACATTTGCTGCCTCTTCTCACCTTGATTTTTTTTTCTAAAGGCAACATAGACCAATAGGAGTGTCGTGCTAAAATATGAATTTATTCAGGGTTCGTTTGGCTTTTTTATACATTAATTGAGTTTTCTAGGCATTTAATGTGCATAATTCAAATTTGAACTACAGGCACATGCTTCAGTGCACCAAAATGGGTTGAAAAATCATATATGTGTCCTTGGGTGCATGTTTAGGTCCCATGCAAGAAATGGGAATGAATTTCAAACATTTCGGCATCGTGCCTCGGCCGCAGACATTGAGAATCTTGATTTCTAAATTCCCATAAATCCAAAGCTCGCCTGAAATTTATGAAACTTGGCATGGTGTAATGACATGGCACATATATGCCGTGGTAATTTTTTTGTCCAATTTGGGATAAGTTTTGGTACAGGCTTCTTACAAAACCAACGCTTCTCACAAGAAGCCTCGTGGTTTCGATAGGGAACGTGTGTCACCTTCGTGGGCGATACGACATTTGATGCCTCTTCTCGCCTTGAACTTTTTTTGTAGACGCAACATAGACCAATAGGAGTGTCGTGTTAAAATTTGGAATTATTCAGGATTTGTTTGGCCTTTTTTATACTTTAACTGAGTTTTCTAGGCATTTAATGTGCATAATTCAAATTTGAACTACAAGCACATGTTCCAGTGCACCAAAATGGGTTGAAAATTCATATATGTGTCCTTGGGTGCATGCTTAGGTCCCATGCAAGAATTGGGAATGAATTTTAAACATCTCGGCATCGTGGCTCGGTCGCAAACATTGAGAAACTTGGGTTTTTAATGGGATAATTAATTTTATGCCCCTAGTTGGGTCCCACTCATCTGTTTTACCCCTAATTTCAGAAACTCACCTGTTCTGTCCAAGCCACTTTGCAATTCTTATGCTTTTGCCCTTTGACCCTTTGACCATCACTTTGAAAAATTCATAACAAATTCATACTAACTCAGAAAAATGCAAATAAGATATTAAAATGTTCAGAAAAACATCACCTATATGTTCATGTCATTTGCATTCTTGACAAAACTATTGGAAAGTCCCCATCTCAGTTTTACCTCATATGATCTTAGATTGAACAGTATAATCTAAAAAAATTCAAAAAATCCTAATTTTTTTTGGTGGCAAACATTGACCAATGTTTTGAGTGCTTGCCAAGTTTCATAAAGGAATGACATTCGTGGAAGTCGTGGCAAAATAAAATAAAATTTGGAGCATTGATTTTTTTTGCCACGACTTCCACGAATGTCATTCCCTTATGAAACTTGGCATGCACTCAAAAAATTGGTCAATGTTTGCCACCAAAAAAATTAGAATTTTTTGAATTTTTTAGATTATACTGTTCATGCTAAGATCATATGAGCTAAAACTGATATGGGACTTTCCAATACTTTTTTCAAGAATGCAAATGAAATGAACATATAGGTGATGTTTTTCTGAACATTTTGATATCTTATTTGCATTTTTCTGAGTTAGTATGAATTTGTTATGAATTTTTCAAAGTAACGGTCAAAGGGTCAAAGGGCAAAAGCAAAAGAATTGCAAAGTGGCTTGGACAAAACAGGTGAGTTTATGAAATTAGGGGTAAAACAGACGAGTGGGACCCAACTAGGGGCATAAAACTAATTATCCCATTTTTAATCTAACACCAAGGAAAGTACTAACGATCGTGGTTGGCGTAGTGGACACCCACATCAGGAACACGGACCTCTCGGTGGTGTACACCAACAACCCAGTCGTGGTGGAGAACTCCATCAACACTATGGAGCAGTGGGTTGCTGAGGATGACAAGTACAAAGTGGTCGGCTTCGACCTCGAGTACACCGGCGGTCGTGCCGGGTATGATCAGAAGGTTGCCATCGCCCAGTTGTGCGTGCGCCATCACATCCTCATCTACCACTACTGCCTGGCCACAAGGCCTTGCGAGCATTTCGCCAGGTTTGTCAACATCCCCGACTACAGGTTCGCTACAGTGGACACCATCAACGATCTAAAGGTGCCCAAGACTTTGGGCTTGGCCTGCCAGAAGCTTGTCAACATCCAAGGCTAGTACATGGTCTGGGGCAGCGAGAAGCAGAAGGACTCCCTGGTTGACCTTGCCGTAGCCATCATCGACCCCTACTATAGAGACATGAAGGATGAGTGCAACAGGAACAAGGCTGCATGGCACAAGGCCTGGGTGCAGAGATTGGATGAAGAACACGTCAAGTACACGACCAAGGACGCGTACACAAGCTATGAGATGTACATGCGGGTCGTTGACATGAGGAAGTGCCTTCGTCCTACCCCAGGCAAGGGATCGAGCCACAAGCAGAGCAGTGGTGGCAAGCGTCACAAGAAGTAGATGATTTGATGATCGTTTCTTCTAGTTTAGTATGCATGTAATTGTTTATTGAGGTGTGTGCAAATGTTATGTGTAGTCACTTATGTAATTGGATGTTTAATTTGGTTGTGCAATCATGTTCTTATAAGTATATATGTTGTTGTTCAGTAGACAGAGCATAGATATTGTGCAGACAGAGAAAATCACATCGCATATGATTAAACTAGGGAACACATCGGTGATGATTTCATGGATCACAGACAATTTTTTACCAGCAAGCGTTTGCCAACAGCACACACAGCTTGTTAGCAGGAATCGTCTGTGTTATTATCGGTCATCCCACACAATTCTAATGACTGACCTGTTTGCCGGGTATCACAGACATCTTGTTAAGCCAAATAATTTATGTTCTTCTGGATCATCACAAACAGTTCATCCGTGTGACCTGTATGCTGTCAATCGCACACATCTTATCCTGGGTAATCATTTGTGTTACTTTGGCTCATCGCAAACAATTCATCTGAGTGACCTGTATGCCTTCTATCGCACACATCTTGATCTGGGTAACCGTTTGTGTTTTTTGGCTCGTCGCAAACAGTTCATATGAATCAACTGTATGCCACGATTCGCACACGCAACTCTAATATGAATCGTGCTTGATGGATCAGCAATTGCACATAGTTCATTTTATTGGTGATGGTTTTATTACAGTACCATTTGCGATTAATGCATCTCACACAGTTTGGTCGATTGGTCTCCTATACATGTGTCGTCTTAGGACCTTCCTGCAGTAGTGTTTAGAGACTACAGCTTTTACACTGAAAAGGAGAGCCATCAAATCTGTTCAAATGACAACATATAAGTGAGGGAATGGCATGAGTGCTACTCTGTTGGTTATCCCAAATAGTTGGGTATTCCTCTATCACTATGCCAAGGCAAAGTGTTTTGCAAAAGAGTGCGGTAAATTTTAAAGAAATATTTTCTGTAAAAGAGTGAGTGGGAGGACAGTGCAACTCGATGAGATTACAGAATCTTCGTAATCTGGTAAAAGATAAGAAACGCTAGAAATGATTCTAGAATTTCCTACCATGAGTGATACGGAAGAATCTACATGAGATATAGAGACTTCAGTCGAACTTGCAGCTGAACTATATAGGGTGGGGAAATTCATACATACCTTCGTGGTGTGCAGACAAAATATTGTTGAACAAACAAGGAACCTATAATACACAGAGAAGCGTTGATGGGCCCTGACTCCGGAATTGGCTATATGCCAAAATAATTCGAGATAGTGTCCATATACATAATTCAAGTTTAGAACTTGATGGACCCTCTAAAAGACTGAGTCTAAAGTATAGTAATGGATCTATAGACTGACAAAGATAAAAATGTTTTATATTGTTTGACTTGTTTATGACAAGATCAAGGAGCTGATTATGACGAGATTGTCTCATCATAGCAATACTTAAAGTCAGTTTAGGTTAAACTAGTAATTACTAAATATTTAAATTATAAGATATACTAGATGGATGTCAAAATGATGGAAATAGAACCAAGGTTGTATGTGTGATACGGTCCAAGGTAATTTTGTTGCTAGTAAATGTGCAAACTTCAAGAGATCCTATAATGGACTGAAGGAAGCATAATGGAGTTGGAATTTTTGTTCTGGTGAAATGATCAAATAATTTGATTTCATCAAGGAAAGTAAAGATGCTTGTATTTACAAGAAAGTAGGTGGGAGTATGATAATATTTCTAAAACACTGTGTGTGCATGACACATTGTTGATTGGAAATAATATTCTTGACACAAATTAGGCTTCATTAAATAGTTTTCAGTGAAGTGCTTAGGCAATATAGCCTTGGTATTAGGCATTATGATCTATGGAGATAGTAGTGCATAATCGGGCTTAGCCAAAATACATATTGACAAGATAATAAAAGCAGTTTAGTATGAAAACGGCAAGAAGAGTTTCTTGTCGAAGCCACATGGAAGGAGTTTTAAGCAACAATCAGTATCCTGAAATACCGATGAGAGAAATACATGATTTCAATCACACTTGTGGTAATTCTATTCCATGGTATATAAACAACCAGATATGTCCAGTACTCCAAGTAAGTTGTGAGTAAAGTTACCAAAATGGTCAAATTGTTGATCATAGGACAACAGTAAAATGTCGTTGAGTACTGACGACATGTTTCTTGCATACGGAGAAAATGAAGAGATTGTTGTAAGGAATTACATCAATACATGCTCGTTGTAAGTAGTACATCAAAAAAATCTTCATTGATGACCCAAGCAATTTTTGATTTCAATTAAATGATTTATGGTGGCACAGTAAGTTGGAATTGGTCCAAGAAAGTTACTGTGGTGAATTCTATAACAGAAGGCTGAGTATATTGTCGCTTTAGAAGCAACAATGCAGGGTCATGAATCAAAAGTTCATTTATGAGCTTGGTATGGTTTCTAGATGATTGTACAAATGGAACGTTGTTCTTAATAGTGGTTCCATAGCTCAGCCTAAGGAATCATAGGTCCTGCCAGTGATTCGAAACATACAAAGCCAGTTTCACACAAATTATGAATTCATGTGAAAGCATGATAGATGCATTAAAATGCAAATGATACACGCGGATCTGAAGTTGTCAAGATCAGATAGGATGATGGCTATACCACAGCAGAGCATGGACAAACACCGGATTGCCATTGGTGTAAATGAAAATATGCTAACTAGATTATCGACTCTAGTGCAAGTGGGAGTCTATTGGAAATATGCCCTAGAGGCAATAATATTGTATTATTATATTTCCATGTTCATAATTAAGAGTCTATATTCTATGCTATGACCAAACTTCAAAATATCGGATATCAAGTTCGTATCGGTTTGGCTTTGACATATCGGATGTCGGATATCGGGTGATATATCGGACAATATGTAGATATATCAAAGAAAACATGTCTAGTTTTTTTCATTATTCTTGTTCAAAACATTTATTTTTAGTAAAACAAAATGTATGATGTCAATGCTTTAATATAACACTTTTAGATTCCTAGTTTATTAATTTATTGATTAAGCAACTACATTAAGGATAGATTCACAAAATCCTTACTCTATTATTAAAAACAATACGATATATATGCATTTGTATGAAACATTGTGCATGACTTCGATAATATATAATGAAGTTGTAAATGCATAATCTTATTTCACTGCTTTCTAATAACGAATTGTTGTCATCTACGTACCATTCTATATCAGTGGACATATCGGGCTAGATATCGGTTATATCAGTCGATATTTTGGTCCATATTGGATGATATGTTGGAAAGTGATATTTACAAAAGGATATGTTATGTTTATATCGGTAGGGCCCCAAAAGTGATATATCGGTCGTATCGGCCTAGATTTAAAAGCTTGGCTATAACTGCTATGATCCTGGAATATGTGATTGCTACTTGTGAGCTGCGTTGGGATTTTCCCCAAAGAGGAAGGGTGAAGCAATGTAGTAGCGGATAAGTATTTCCCTCAGTGAGAACCAAGGTTATCGAACCATGCAAATGCCCAGTAATCAGCACCTACACACACAAGAGCAAATACTTGCACCCAACGCGGGCAATAGGGTTGTCAATCCCCTTGAACTCATTACTTGCAAGGATTAAATCTGATAATGGTAGATAGATAAATTGCAAAGTAAAATAAAAGAAGTAAAATTGCAGCAAGGTAATTTTGGTTTCGTAATATGATAAAAGTAGACCCAGGGGCCATAGTTTTCACTAGAGGCTTCTCTCTCGTAAAGATAGCATAGGGTGGGTAGACAAATTACAGTTGGGCAATTGATAGAAAAGCGCATAGTTATGATGTTATTCATGGCAATGATCATGTATATAGGTATTACGTTTGTGACAAGTAGACTGGCTCCTGCCTGCATCTACTACTATTACTCCACTTCAAGAGCGCTTCTATGCTTGCTTCTCTACGTATTAAGTTCATAACAAACAGAGTAATGCATGAAGGATGATGACCTAATGTAGACAGAATAAAACCAAGCAATATGATTGAACCCCGTCGTTTTACCCTTAATGGCAATAATACAAATACATGCCTCGCTACCCCTGTTGTCACTGGGTGAGGATACCGCAAGATTGAACCCAGTAAAAAGCACATCTCCCACTGAAGATAAATCAATCTAGTTGGCCAAACCAAACGGATAGATCGGAGAGAAATACAAAGCTATAATAATCATGCATAATAAAGTTCAGAAAAGACTCAATTACTTTCAATGAATAATCTAATCATAAACCCACAATTCATCGGATCCCAACAAAAACACCGCGAAAGAAGATTACATCGAATAGAACTCCGAGAGGATCAAGGAGAACATTGTATTGAAGATCTGAGAGAAAGAAGAAGCCATCTAGCTAATTACTATGGACCCGTAGGTCTATGGTAGACTGCTCACACATCATTGGAAGGGCAGCAAGGTTGATGTAGAAGCCGTCCGTGATCGATTCCCCCTCCGGCAGATTACCAAAAAAAACCTCCAGATGGGATCGCGGAAGAACAGAGACTTGCGGTGGCGGAAAAATTGTTTCGGGTGGCTCTCTGTTGGTTTGGGGATTTATGGGAATTTATAGAAGTGGAATTAGGTCAAACGGAGCTGCATGGGACCCATGAGCTCTGGTGGCGTGCCCCTCCCCCCTAGGGGCGCGCCGTGTGAGCTCGGCACTCTCCCGTAGATCTTCTGGCCTCCTCCCGAACATTCTAGGGTCTCTTATGGTCCAGAAAAAATCATCGTAAAGTTTCATCGTGTTTGGACTTCGTTTGGTACTGATTTTCTGAAAAGCCAAAAACAAGCAAAAAACAGCAACTGGCACTGGGCACTGAATTAATAGGTAAGTCCCAAAAATGATATAAAATTGCATATAAAGTATCTAAGATTGATAATATAATAGCATGAAACCATCAAAAATTATAGATACGTTGGAGACGCATCAGCATCCCCAAGCTTAATTCCTGCTCGTGCTCGAGTGGGTAAATGATAAAAATAGAATTTTTGATGTTGAATGCTACCTAGCATGTTTATCATGCAATCTCTTTTACATTATAAATATTGAGAAACGATGAAGCAATTGATATCAACATAATAATATTCATGAATACAAGAACATAATCATTGCTTCTTCGAAATATACGATGCTCAACGAATGTTATCCCTACTCATTGAATTATGTAAGCATGGCATGACTCTGCCTTCACCGCATAAATATAAATCATGAGCACCACGGTGTCAAACCAGGCAATTGGATCATACTTTTTAACGCGCTTCAGCATTTTGAACTCCACTCAATACATGAGCGTGAGTCATGGACATTAGCACTATGGGTGGAATAGAATGCGGTGGTAGAGATACATAGGATAAGTCAAAAAGGAAGAAAGGCTTGCATCAACTCGGGGGATCAATAGGCAATGGAGAGGCCCATCAATCGATATCAATGCGAGGAGTAGGGATTGCCATGCAACAGATGCATTAGAGCTATAAGTGTATGAAAGCTCAACTGAAACTAAGTGGGTGTGCATCCAACTTGCTTGCTCATGAAGACCTCGGGTATTTGAGGAAGCCCATCATTGGAATATACAAGCCAAGTTCTATAATGAAAAATTCCCACTAGTATATGAAAGTGATAACTCAGGAGACTCTCTATATGAAGAACATGGTGCTACTTTGAAGCACTAGTGTGGTAAAAGGATAGTAGCATTGCCCCTTCTCTCCTGTAAAATGATTGTGGCAAAGTAACAAGCAAACAAAATAAAACTATGGCACAAGACGCTCCAAGTAAAACTCATATCATGTGATGAAAAAAAATTTAGCTCCAAGTAACATACCGAAGAATTGTGGACGAAAGAGGGGATGCCATCCGGGGCATCCCCAAGCTTAGATGCTTGGGTCTTCCTTGACTATTACCTTGAGGTGCCTTGGGCATCCCCAAGCTTAGGGTCTTGCCGCTCCTTATTCCTTCATCCATCGTGATCTCACACAAAACTTGAAAACTTCAGCACACAAAACTCAACAAAAACTTCGTGAGATCCGTTAGTATAATAAATCAATCATCCACTTTAGGTACTGTTGTAAACTCATTAATAATTATTCTTGCATAATACCTACTATATTATAACTTCTCCATGATTTATACCCATCGATATAATCCATAGCATCATTAAAATAAGCACACTATCCAATAAGAAACAGAATCTGTCTAAAAGAGAACAGTACATAATAACAGAATATTTATCAATGCTTCGGTAACTCCAAAAATTCTGAAAAATTAGGAAAGCATGGGAAATTTGTATATAAATCATCTGTTAAAATTTGAGAATTTTATCATGTTCCAGTACAAAATTTAAATTCCAGCACTATAAGCAAAACATTCTATTTTTAAACAGAATCAAGTCAACTATCATCCAAATCATCCCAAAGGCTTTACTTGGCACAAACACTAATTAAAATATAAAAACACAATAATTACAGTAGAAATAATTATGTCATCACACAAAACAGAAATAAAAGCAAAAATTTAAGATAACTATTGGGTTGCCTCCCAACAAGCGCTATTGTTTTATGCCCCTAGCTAGGCATAATGCATCGTTTCAAGTATTGTCATCCTTCAAATTAATTTCGTAGGTGGCCCTCATAATAGATTCATATGGTGTTTTAATTATTTTCCTTTGGAAGTGTTCCATCCCTTTCTTTAATGGAAATTGAAACCTTATATTTCCTTCTTTCATATCAATAATCGCACCTATGGTTCGTAGGAAAGGCCTACCAAGTATTATAGGACAAGACGGATTGCATTCAATATCTAGCACAATAAAATCCATGGGCACATAATTTCTATTTGCAATAATAAGAACATCATTTATTCTACCCAATGGTTTCTTAATAGTTGAATCCGCTAAATGCAAGTTAAGGGAACATTCATTCATATCAGTGAGACCTAGCACGTCACATAAGGATTTTGGTATAGTAGAGACGCTAGCACCTAGATCACACAAAGCATTACATTCATAATATTTAATATTTACTTTATTAGTAGGTTCCCATTCATCTTGTAATTTTCTAGGTATTGAAACCTCTAATTCTAGCTTTTCTTCATGAGCTTTAATCATTGCTTCAACGATATGTTTAGTAAAGGCTTTATTTTGTTCGAAGGCATTAGTTGAATTCATCATGGATTGCAACAAGGAAATACATTCAATCATAGAGCAATTATCATAATTAAAGTCCTTATAATCCAAGGTAGTGGGCACATCACTATTTAAAGTCTTGACCTCTTCAAACCCACTTTTATTGTTTTTATCATTAAGATCATCACTCTCCGAACAATTGAGAAGCCTTCTAGATAAAGTTGACTCATATCCAATCCCCTTTTCATCAAGTTTTATATTACTAAACAAAGTTTCAATAGGTGTCACACCTATCATTTTAATATCTTCATCATAATTGCGATAAAAACCGGGTGTAATCGCTTTTTCTAGGAATACTCGCTTTGCTCTTATCCTAGCAATTCTTTCTCTACTTTCATTCATGGAGACTTGGATAGACTTTAGAGATTCAGTAATATCATTTTTATGTGGCATAATTTTAGCTTTAAGAGTTTCCACATCATGAGCAATTCTATCCATGTTTCTAGCCATATCATCAACTTTATGTAATTTTTCTTCTACCATGGCATTGAAAATCTTTTGAGAACTAATAAATTCTTTAATGTTGTTCTCAATTTCAGTAGGTATCTTTATTATTATATGAATTACCATAGGAATTACCATAATTATTAGAGGGATTACCGGGGTACGGTCTAGGATTGAAATTCCCTCTATAAGCATTGTTGTTGAAATTATTTCTAGCAATAAAATTCACATCAATAGCATCATTATTTTGCTCAATCAAAGTAGATAGTAGCACATCATTTGGATCAACATGAGTATTTTTATTAGCAAGCATATTCATAAGAGCATCCATTTTATCGTTCAAAGTAGCAACTTCTTCGACAGAGTTTACCTTCTTACTAGTTGGAGCTCGTTCGGTGTGCCATTGAGAATAATTTGTAGTCATATTATTGAGAAGCTTTGTGGCTTCTCCCAATGTAATTCCCATGAAGGTGCCACCTGCAGTAGAGTCTACAAGATTTCTCGAGACAAAGTTTAGTCCCGCATAAAAGTTTTGTATAATCATCCATAAATTTAATCCATGAGTGAGACAATTCTTAATCATTAATTTCATTCTCTCTCAAGATTGTGCAACATGTTCTTGCTCAAGTTGCTTAAAGTTCATAATTTGATATCTAAGAGAAATAATCTTAGCGGGAGGAAAATACTTGGAAATAAAAGCATCCTTACACTTATCCCATGAATCAATACTATTGCGAGGTAAGGATGAAAACCAAGTTTTAGCACGGTCTCTTAGCGAGAAAGGAAATAATTTCAACTTAACAATATCATTATCCACATCTTTTTTTTTGCATATCACATAATTCAACGAAGGTATTAAGATGGGATCCAACATCTTCATTAGGAGCTCCAGCAAATTGTTCTTTCATAATAAGATTTAGCAATGCAGCATTAATATCATATGACTCTGCACTAGTGGTGGGAGGAGCAATTGGAGTACTAATAAAATCATTGTTATTAGTATTCGAGAAGTCACACAACTTAGTATTTTCTTGAGACATAGTGGCAAAGCAAACATGATAGCAAACTAGCAAAATAAAATATTTTTGTGTTTTTGGTTTTTTATAATGAGACTAATAAAAGCAATTAAAGGAAAATAAAAAGTAGAGTAAGTAAATGATAATTTGTGTGAAGGAACCTCTAGGTATTTGATGATGTTTCCTCGGCAACGGCGCCAGAAATTCTTTCTGCTACTTGTGAGCTGCGTTGGGATTTTCCCCGAAGAAGAAGGGTGAAGCAATGTAGTAGCAGATAAGTATTTCCCTCAGTGAGAACCAAGGTTATCGAACCAATAGGAGAACCACGCAAATGCCCAGTAATCATCACCTACACACACAAGAGCAAATACTTGCACCTAACGCGGGCAAGAGGGTTGTCAATCCCCTTGAACTCGTTACTTGCAAGGATTAAATCTGATAATGGTAGATAGATAAATTGCAAAGTAAAATAAAAGAAGTAAAATTGCAGCAAGGTAATTTTGGTTTTTGTAATATGATAAAAATAGACCCGGGGGGCCATAGTTTTCACTAGAGGCTTCTCTCTCGTAAAGATAGCATACGGTGGGTAGACAAATTACTGTTGGGCAATTGATAGAAAAGCGCATTGTTATGATGTTATTCATGGCAATGATCATGTATATAGGCATTACGTCCGTGGCAAGTAGAGTGAGTCCTGCCTGCATCTACTACTATTACTCCACTTCGAGAGCGCTTCTATGCTTGCCTCTCTACGTATTAAGTTCATAACAAACAGAGTAATGCATGAAGGATGATCACATAATGTAGACAGAATAAAACCAAGCAATATGATTGAACTCCGTCATTTTACCCTAAATGGCAACAATACAAATACGTGCCTCGCTACCCCTGCTGTCACTGGGTGAATACAGCACAAGATTGAACCCATTACAAAGCACCTCTCCCACTGAAGATAAATCAATCTAGTTGGCCAAACCAAACGGATAGATTAGAGAGAAATACAAAGCTATAATAATCATGTATAATAAAGTTCAGAAAAGACTCAATTACTTTCAATGAATAATCTGATCATAAACCCACAATTCATCGGATCCCAACAAACACACCGCAAAAGAAGATTACATTGGATAGAACTCTGAGAGGATCAAGGAGAACATTGTATTAAAGATTGGAGAGAGAAAATAAGCCATCTAGCTAATTACTATGGACCCATAGGTCTATGGTAGACTACTCACACATCATCGAAAGGGCAGCAAGGTTGATGTAGAAGCCCTCCGTGATCGATTCCCCCTCCGGCAGATTTCCGAAAAAGGCCTCCAAATGGGATCGCGGAAGAATAGAGACTTGCGGCGGCAGAAAAATTGTTTCATGTGGCTCTCTGTTGGTTTGGGGATTTATGGGAATTTATAGAAGTGGAATTAGGTCAAACGGAGCTGCCTGGGACCCACGAGCTCAGGTGGCGCGCCTCCCTAGGGGCGCGCCATGTGAGCTCGTCGCTCTCCCGTAAATCTTCTGGCCTCCTCCCGAACATTCTAGGGTCTCTTATGGTCCCGAAAAAAATCACCGTAAAGTTTCATCGTGTTTGGATTTTGTTTGGTATTGATTTTCTGAAAAGCCAAAAAATAGCAACTGGCACTGGGCACTAAGTTAATAGGATAGTCCCTAAAAATGATATAAAATTGCATATAAAGTATCTAAGATTGATAATATAATAGCATGAAACCATCAAAAATTATAGATATGTTGGATACGTATCAGCGATTCAGTGGAAAACTCATATGCACATGTGGAATGATAAACGGTAAAATAAGGTTCCTAGTCTCGCCTCTAACACTAGCTCAAGTGTTGTTGGTGATAATGTTTTTTGGATCTTAGGATATCGTTAAGAGTAACGATAGTCCTAAAAATAGCTTTGAGAATATGACGTTAGAAGAACGATCATATTGAATCGATCCAAACTTGTTTGTTATACTTTGAGATAATATCGTCAGAAGTCAATTGTTATAACACAGAGTGTTAACGTGTGATTTAGTTCCCTAGACCATGAGATTGTCATAGTCACTTCTTACCGTACGATGTACTTTGGGGTTGCTCAAACATCATCTGTAACACGGTGATCATAATGATAACTTAGAGGTTCATCGGAAAGTTTGACAACGGACTAGATAGCTTGAGAGTGGGGTTTTCTCCTCCGACGATGGAGAGATATTCTTAGGGCCCATTCGGTGTGACGGCATCCATCATTGTCTTGCCAAACACAGGTGACAATGTCACGGGGATGCCGGAACATGTCAACGAGAAAGAAGAACAAAACCGGTAACGAGGAGACCGGTATAGTGAGCATGTGTATGACTAATGAGGATATCGATATAACTCACCTCAGGTTTTGTAAAGTATCATGAAGTAAAGGTAATAGAACATGATAACCAAAGGTTCACTCGAATGTTATTCATGTATTCATAGGGATCGATATGGATGTCCACGGTTCCGCTATCGGTCATTGAACAAGGGGGTTTTGTTCATGTCTATGTTTTATCGAACCTACAGGGTCACAGGCTAAAGGTAATCATGATCTGCTAAGTGTTAGTAGGACGGTAGTAACATGGAAATATTTATGAAATTGTTTCATTAATATTTGAAATAGTTTCGAGAGGAACCAGAAGCGTTTTGGGGTCACCGGAAGGGTTTCGGAGTTTACCGGGCAATACCGGGTATTACCGACAAAATATATATATGTGGAAATAGTTTTTGGTGATGCTAAATTAATATTAAAAGGTTCTAAATATGTTTAGGAGCCTTTTATATTTAATTAAATATCAACGGGCCTTAAAAGGTCAAGTGGTGGAAGGCAACTTGGGCCACAAGGGCGCCTCCTTGTCCCCATGGAAAGGGGAAGGGGAGGCCGATTGGAGGGGGATTCCCCCTCCTCTTGGCCAACGCAAAGGGGGGAGCCCCTTCCCCTATGTAGCGCCCCTCCTCTCCCCTCTAACCTATATATACTAGAGACTTGAGGAACTTCTGAATACACAAGTTTTGGAGCCTCCTCTAGTTCTCTAGTTCTAGTTCTAGTTGGTCTTAGTTGATCAATTAGAGCTTGACCTAGATCCTCTAATCCTCATAATTAGAACCCCAGTGTGGTTCTAATTAATCTCCTCCCTCTAATTCTCCGGCAACGGTTAGCTCTGGACGGCGAAGCGTTGCCGGATCGTGAAGACCGTACACTTGCAACTCGTAGAGAGGCCGTGCTTTCGGTCTTCTGTTCGAGGGACTGTTCGTGGGCGGTTGACGGGATTGTTCATCTACGGTTCGAGGGACTCCAAGTACGATCTACATCAACTCGCCTTCTTCCACTGCAACTCGGAGTTGGTAACGATTTGATCCAAACCGTTCATCGCATCTTCATAGTGTTCCTAGGTGTTGGTAGGGTAATTTTTTTTGTTTTCTACTACGTTTCCCAATAGGAAGGTTGTGGCTATAAATAGCCACCCCGCTCCAACATTGTTCGTTGGCTGCTCCGCTTAAGATTTTGAGAAGATTGATTGAGTGTCCCCTCTCGAGAGATTTTAGTTTAAGATCCACTAAGAGAAAATCAATGGCCAAAACTTCGATAGTGGTTGAGCATCACAGTAGTTCTGAGTTAGAGTTCTTGTACCTATTACTCTTGAGAGCTACGCACACTCTAGACGGATAGGAGTCGGCTTGAGTGATGAAGAGTAATTGTCTTCACCAAGCAAAGTCTTCACCAACCAAGAGTAATTGTGGTTCGCGAAGAAGTCTGTCGAAGGTTTGGAGATCGCCAACAAGTATCTACCCCGAGTGAAATCAACCGAAGTCTGGTCAGCTTTGCGTTGAAGGAGAATAGGACGGAGAGAGGTTTGCTCCTGTGTTCAATCACAAGTCCCTCCAACTAGACGTAGTCCTTTGGCAGAAGGGCGAACTGGTCTACCAAATTCATCTGTCGCCATCGAGCATGTGACGCCCCCGGCCCGATCGTGCACTAATCATACACGCAAATGCACACAATCAAGCCTAAGGACTCACGGGAAGATATCACAACACAACTCTAAAACATAAATAAAGTCATACAAGCTTTATATTACAAGCCAGGGGCCTCGAGGGCTCGAATACATAAGCTTGCGAACAAGCGTCAGCGGAAGCATCAGATATCTGAGTACAGATATGAAATAGAAACAGAAAGGCCTTTAGGAAGGCGGGGCAAAATAAAACACTACGATCGAAAGGCGAAGGCCTCCTGCCTGGGACCCTCCGATCCTACTCCTGGTCGTCAGTCAACTCGTAGAAGTATCCATCCTCTGGGTAGTAGTAGTAGCGATCGTCGGGGCATCTGTCTCAGGGGGCTCCGTCCTCTGGTCACGTCAAACTGATATGGGGAGAAAAGGTAAACAAAGCAACCGTGAGTACTCAGAAGTACTCAGCAAGCAAGGATCTACACTACATATGCAACATTTTCAAAGGGAGGCTGTATATGTGGACTGGGCTGCAGAAATGCCAGAATAGAGAGAAGGCCTAGTCCTATCGAAGACTAGCATCTTCAGCGGTCTTGCAGCAGTAGAAGAGAGTAGAACAATACCATATAATGTAGCAGTAATAATATCAACCTCACCCAGAGATCCTTTCTCGACTCCCTGCGAGAAAGCAATCCCAGAGCCATAAAGTCATCAAACCTCGTCCTGAGATCCCTTCTCGACTCCCTGCGAGAAGCAATCCCAGAGCCATATATACAGGTCTCATCACAGGTATCCAGTTCTAAATTGTATCAATCAGGATACAACTCCGAGTGTCCTTTACCGTAGGACCGGCTATCGATAGAAATGTTCTTCCCTGCAGGGGTGCACCAACTTACCCAACACGCTCGATTAACTTCGGCCGGACACACTTTCCTGGGTCATGCCCGGCCTTGGCCAAACGACACATCGCAACCCTACCTACAGCTCAGCAGAGAGGTCCCCGTCGGTCTACATCCTAAGCGCTCAGAGGTCTTGGGCCATCGCCCTGTGCACTCCGAGTCGTTGCGCGCAGGGAGAAGCCTGGCACCAGGAGGGCGCCGGTCCGTCCGTGCCGCCATGCTGAACTGGACGTCTGACAGAGCTTTCGGCTGATGCTACGATGCAGAACGCCCATACTATGCCCACGTGATGGTTAGTGCTATCAGACCAGAGGCCTGCTCGGATCAAATATCCAAATCGCTAGGACTAGGGGCTTGCGGTAACGAGCAGAGACTCACGAAAGATGTGACCCCGTCGCCCCGTCTCGAGGACTTGCGGCAAGGGTTAAGAATGCCCGGCCGCGCCTCGTATTCACCACTCGGGCACCACACTGGCAACCCGCCTTCACATCACACGCGGGTACCCCTCAGGGTTGACCCGCCTTTCCAAGTAACATTGTAAAGTCCAAGTATCCGTGTGTCCATAACATCAGGGAATCCGAGGTATCACCCTCGTTGAATTCCCACTCGATGTATCCGTCAAGGTGAACTAGGAGGAATCACCCTCACTGGGTCCACACTTGAGGTGTTGTACGACAGCGTCGTTATCGGAAGCGGTGAAGGAGGAATCACCCTCGATGACCATGACCGAATAGCTACTCTACAGAGTTAACATCAGAAGTGCTACAAGAGGTTTCACCCTCGGCACTCGATAGTAACGCTGCAGTGTCGTTACAACTAAGGGGGGGTGATGTGCGGTGTCGGGTCCTGGTCTTCAATCCCATTGATCGGGTCTTCTGACGATCCAGCGCGGCAGTCGGGATAAGTGGGGTCACTGATAGGTCTCTACCCAGCCTAGACTAAACAGTTTAGGATATGTAGGTAATTATCAACAGCAGGTTACAATGAACAGGCTATGCATCAGAATAGGTAAAGCAGCAGCAGCAGCAACAATTCTAATGCAAGCATGGGAAATTAGAATGGGCGATATCGGTATGCTCAAGGGAGGGGCTTGCCTGGTTGCTCGGCGGCAAGGGCAAGGTCGTCTATGGTGTCTTCGGGATCCGGAGCTGCGTCGGTCTCGGGGACGACGTCAGGGTCGGGGGTATCAAGAGAGAAGAGGGGGAGGAAACAGTATAAATATATAGCAAACATGAGCATGACAAATACGATACACGGTGCTAGGGGTAGTCTAACGCAGCATCACACGTAACAGACGGAGCGGGAGAATATCTGACGATATTTCCCGGGTCTTTGGAATTATCGGACAGAGGATAAGAGGGGAACGGTTGCAAGTTCGGATAGTTAGGGACGCGTGACGGACGAACGGACCGCGTATTCAGATTCGTCTCGTCGTTCTGAGCAAATTTCATGTACAAAGTATTTTCATCTGAGCTACGGATTATTTTATATGATTTTCTAAAGTTTTTATTAATTTCTGGAATTTAATTAATTATTTAAATTAACATTATCCGAAACAGTGTCTTGCTGACGTCAGCATGACGTCAGGACCAGTGGGTCCCACCTGTCATAGGCTGTTAGGTTAATTAGTGATTAACTAATTAAATTACTCTTTAATTAACACTAACTACTTAATTAAATTAACCTAATCAGGATTAATTACCTAATTAATTAATTAATTAGTTTAATTTTTTTTTTAAACGTTTTACTGGGGCTGGGCCCCAGCAGTCAGTGGGTCAGGGGGCTGGGCCCATCGGTCAGCGGCACAGGGGGCCGACCAGGGGGGTGCGTGCGCGCGGGCGCTGCGGGCGAGCAGGGGGCACCAGCGCGGCGCTGGGCAGGGCGCGTGCGCGGGCACCAGACACGGGCGCGGACGGCGATGCGCGAGCGCGCGCAGGGGCGGCGGCGGCGGGGCCGCGGGCAGCGCGCGCGGGGCGCGGCTGCGGCCGGAGGGGACGCGCGGCCAGGAGCGGTGCAGGGCCCCGGGGGCGCGCATGGGGAACGACGGGTGAGCGCGACGCGGTGAGGCCACGGCTCGCGAGTGCGCGAGCGTCGAGCGGCGTGGTGGAAGAGAGGAGAGGGGGGGCGCAGCGGCCGGGGCTCACATCGAGGGGGGGGAGAGGCTGGCCGGCGACGGTGTGGTGGTAGGGTGAGGAGGCGACAGGGTCGACGGAGAGGCGACGGGCGGCGCCGACGAGGCGACACGACGACGGCGTCGGGCGCTCGGGCCGCGGCGTCTGTGGCGACCGGCCCCGATCCACCCTGGATCGGGGGGGGAACGGGGATGGTGAGGTGGCCTCGACGAGAGCGCCGGCGTGGCGCGGGGACGAAGGCGGCGGCGGCGGCGGCGGTTAGCGACGGCGTCGGCGCGAGGGCGAGGCGGCAACGGGGCGCGTCGGGCGACGCGGGCGGCGGTCGGGAGCTCCCCCGATCCGGTTCTGGATCGGGCGGGGGGGGGGAATGAGCGAGGGGGTGGGGGTAGCGGCTAGGGTTTCGGGTGGGGGTGGGATATGGGGATGGGGTGGGCCGGCCAGGGGGGAATGGGCCGGCCTGGGTGGTGGCCTGGTGGCCAGCTGGGCCACGGCCCAGTTGTCCGGGGGGGGCTTTTCCTTTTACTTTTTTCTAATATTATTTATTTTCCTTTTCTGTTTTCTCTTTTATTTTATTCCAAAAACTGTTGTAAAATATGAGACTTGCTCCATTATTTACAGTGCATTATCTGTCACTGCTAGAAATTGGTTTGGGGTCCATATCTTTTTGTTTGGATTTTATTTAAATTGAAAAAGGATTGAATAGTGCTATGTTGCTGCTGTTTCTAGTTGTTCGAGTCCTTTTACAATTTCAACTAATGTTGCAATCATTTTTACAAATGCTATGGGAATATTTGCAACATGAGGCACATTTTGGTTTTCCAGTTTGAACAACTTTTATTTCCCACTTTAGTTTAAATCTGAATTTTGACTTAGGAGTTGAAATGCAATATGATGCTACTGATGATCATGCACTGTTAAGCTTGCTGACATGTCATTATCAAAAGTGATTACTGTAGTTAACCACCGGGGGTGTTACAAATCTCCTCTACTAACAAGAATTCTCGTCCCCAGAATTAAGAAGTAGCAGGAAAAAGTTCGGGGTATTCCGCACGAAGATTATCCTCGCGTTCCCAAGTGGCTTCATTTTCAGTATGATTTGACCACTGCACTTTGAGGAACTTGGTAACCTTCTGACGGGTTCGACGTTCAGCTTCATCGAGAATGCGGATCGGATGCTCCTTATAAGATAGATCATCTTGCAATTCGAGCATCTCGTGATCCACTGCTCGGTGCGGAGATTCCTTGAAGCATTGACGAAGCTGCGACACGTGGAAGACGTCGTGGATATGAGAGAATTGCGGCGGCAATTCCAATTTATATGCCACCTGACCACGTCTAGCAACAATGCGGAAAGGACCAATGTAGCGTGGAGCTAGCTTGCCCTTGATTCCCAAATGGTGAGTGCCCTTCATAGGAGTGACACGTAGATAAACTTGATCACCAGGTTGATAAGTCAAACCCCATCGTTTGCGATCATAGTTGCTCTTCTGGCGGTCCTGAGCCGCCTTGAGATTTTCCCGGACAATACGGACTTGTTCTTCGGCGTGTTGAATAATATCCGGTCCAACAAGAGGTCGTTCCCCAGTTTCTGACCAATTCAGAGGGGTTCGACACTTACGTCCATAGAGTACTTCGAAGGGAGCCATTTTCAGGCTGGCTTGATAGCTGTTGTTATAGGAGAACTCGGCATATGGAAGAGATTCTTCCCACTTCTTGCCAAATGAAATAACACAAGCCCGAAGCATGTCTTCAAGCACTTGATTGACTCGTTCAACTTGGCCTTGGGATTGGGGGTGATAAGCTGAACTCCAGGTAATATGAGTTCCCATAGCTGTTTGGAAACTTTCCCAGAATTTTGAGGTGAAAAGACCGCCACGGTCCGAACTGATCTCCTTCGGAATACCGTGGAGTGATACAATTCTGGAGATATACAACTCTACTAACTGACTAGCAATGATCGTCTCCTTGACAGGCAGAAAGTGTGCAACTTTAGAGAGTTGGTCGACAACGACAAGAATAGCATCGTGACCCTTCTGTGACCTGGGAAGTCCTGTAACGAAATCCATCTGAACCTTATCCCATTTCCATAAAGGAATAGGAAGTGGTTGCAGAATTCCAGCAGGCTTCTGATGTTCTGCTTTAACGCGTCGACACACATCACATTCAGCAACATATCGAGCAATGTCTTGCTTCATTTTAGACCACCAGTACCTTTGACGGAGATCACGATACATCTTGGTGCTACCCGGATGAATAGACAACGGGGTATCATGTGCCTCCTTCATGACTTTGTCAGTCATAAGCTCGAAGCGAGGTACGACAATGCGGTCTTTGAAATACAAGGTTCCATCTTCAGACAGCGAGAAATCCCTATACTTTTCAAGGTGAAGATCTTTCTTCATCAGATCAACTTCAGCATCTTTAGTTTGCGCATTCTTAACAGCTTTCTCAAGATCTGGTTCAACAACCAAGGTTTTTAGGTATCCTTGAGGAACTATCTCGATATTTAGCTTTCGAAGCTCTTCATACAGAAGTGGTTGCTGTAGCTGAACCTCAAGTTCGCAGCAATAGGATTTGCGGCTCAACGCATCAGCCATTACATTAGCCTTGCCAGGGGTATAAGAAATACCTAAGTCATAGTCCGCAATGGTCTCCATCCATCTTTGCTGACGGAGGTTTAGAGATGGCTGAGTGAACAAGTACTTCAGACTTTTATGATCCGTGTATATCTCGCAACGATTACCGAGAAGGTAATGTCGCCATAACTGCAATGCATAGATCACAGCAGCTAGTTCTAGATCATGTACCGGATAATTCTCTTCATGTGGGCGCAACTGGCGAGAGCCATAGGCAATCACTTTACGCTCTTGCATTAGGACACAGCCTAATCCTTCACGGGATGCGTCACAATAGATCACAAAGTCTTTGCAGGTATCTGGAGGAGAAGTACTGGGGTATTGTAACGGATTGACATCTGCCCCAGTGGATAAAGAATGTACTCTGGATGTATCCCTGCTCGAACAGCTGGTAGCTGCGTCGCAGGGTGTGGTGGAAACAAACGATCCATCTGAAACAGAGGAAACTCATGATTGTCAAAATACAAGGAGAAGTATAACCGATCTCGGAGAGAAAGGTTAAACAAAACAATGGAAAGGAAAATGATTATCAGACTAATCAGATCAATGTCAGGGAAATCGCACATATATCCAGCTCTCCGGGTGGACGAGAATTACGAGATCCTAAGTGTCGGCGTTAGTAAACTTTAGTTAACCCGAAAGGAAGAGAGGTCAGAGTCCCAGAGTAAAGATGAGGAATAAAAGATACTAATACCTCCCAATTGGCGACGTGGGCCCGTAAGCCACACAGCCAAGTTAGTAAAACAGTTTTGGACCACTAGACTCAACTTCGGCCAAGGAGTTGGAAAGGGGGTTCCTACAGGCAGTCGGCTCTGATACCAACTTGTGACGCCCCCGGCCCGATCGTGCACTAATCATACACGCAAATGCACACGATCAAGCCTAAGGACTCACGGGAAGATATCACAACACAACTCTAAAACATAAATAAAGTCATACAAGCTTTATATTACAAGCCAGGGGCCTCGAGGGCTCGAATACATAAGCTTGCGAACAAGCGTCAGCGGAAGCATCAGATATCTGAGTACAGATATGAAATAGAAACAGAAAGGCCTTTAGGAAGGCGGGGCAAAATAAAACACTACGATCGAAAGGCGAAGGCCTCCTGCCTGGGACCCTCCGATCCTACTCCTGGTCGTCAGTCAACTCGTAGAAGTATCCATCCTCTGGGTAGTAGTAGTAGCGATCGTCGGGGCATCTGTCTCAGGGGGCTCCGTCCTCTGGTCACGTCAAACTGATATGGGGAGAAAAGGTAAACAAAGCAACCGTGAGTACTCAGAAGTACTCAGCAAGCAAGGATCTACACTACATATGCAACATTTTCAAAGGGAGGCTGTATATGTGGACTGGGCTGCAGAAATGCCAGAATAGAGAGAAGGCCTAGTCCTATCGAAGACTAGCATCTTCAGCGGTCTTGCAGCAGTAGAAGAGAGTAGAACAATACCATATAATGTAGCAGTAATAATATCAACCTCACCCAGAGATCCTTTCTCGACTCCCTGCGAGAAAGCAATCCCAGAGCCATAAAGTCATCAAACCTCGTCCTGAGATCCCTTCTCGACTCCCTGCGAGAAGCAATCCCAGAGCCATATATACAGGTCTCATCACAGGTATCCAGTTCTAAATTGTATCAATCAGGATACAACTCCGAGTGTCCTTTACCGTAGGACCGGCTATCGATAGAAATGTTCTTCCCTGCAGGGGTGCACCAACTTACCCAACACGCTCGATTAACTTTGGCCGGACACACTTTCCTGGGTCATGCCCGGCCTTGGCCAAACGACACATCGCAACCCTACCTACAGCTCAGCAGAGAGGTCCCCGTCGGTCTACATCCTAAGCGCTCAGAGGTCTTGGGCCATCGCCCTGTGCACTCCGAGTCGTTGCGCGCAGGGAGAAGCCTGGCACCAGGAGGGCGCCGGTCCGTCCGTGCCGCCATGCTGAACTGGACGTCTGACAGAGCTTTCGGCTGATGCTACGATGCAGAACGCCCATACTATGCCCACGTGATGGTTAGTGCTATCAGACCAGAGGCCTGCTCGGATCAAATATCCAAATCGCTAGGACTAGGGGCTTGCGGTAACGAGCAGAGACTCACGAAAGATGTGACCCCGTCGCCCCGTCTCGAGGACTTGCGGCAAGGGTTAAGAATGCCCGGCCGCGCCTCGTATTCACCACTCGGGCACCACACTGGCAACCCGCCTTCACATCACACGCGGGTACCCCTCAGGGTCGACCCGCCTTTCCAAGTAACATTGAAAAGTCCAAGTATCCGTGTGTCCATAACATCAGGGAATCCGAGGTATCACCCTCATTGAATTCCCACTCGATGTATCCGTCAAGGTGAACTAGGAGGAATCACCCTCACTGGGTCCACACTTGAGGTGTTGTACGACAGCGTCGTTATCGGAAGCGGTGAAGGAGGAATCACCCTCGATGACCACGACCGAATAACTACTCTACAGAGTTAACATCAGAAGTGCTACATGAGGTTTCACCCTCGACACTCGATAGTAACACTGCAGTGTCGTTACAACTAAGGGGGGTGATGTGCGGTGTCGGGTCCTGGTCTTCAATCCCATTGATCGGGTCTTCTGACGATCCAGCGCGGCAGTCGGGATAAGTGGGGTCACTGATAGGTCTCTACCCAGCCTAGACTAAACAGTTTAGGATATGTAGGTAATTATCAACAGCAGGTTACAATGAACAGGCTATGCATCAGAATAGGTAAAGCAGCAGCAGCAGCAATTCTAATGCAAGCATGGGAAATTAGAATGGGCGATATCGGTATGCTCAAGGGAGGGGCTTGCCTGGTTGCTCGGCGGCAAGGGCAAGGTCGTCTATGGTGTCTTCGGGATCCGGAGCTGCGTCGGTCTCGGGGACGACGTCAGGGTCGGGGGCTATCGAGAGAGAAGAGGGGGAGGAAACAGTATAAATATATAGCAAACATGAGCATGACAAATACGATACACGGTGCTAGGGGTAGTCTAACGCAGCATCACACGTAACAGACGGAGCGGGAGAATATCTGACGATATTTCCCGGGTCTTTGGAATTATCGGACAGAGGATAAGAGGGGAACGGTTGCAAGTTCGGATAGTTAGGGACGCGTGACGGACGAACGGACTGCCTATTCAGATTCGTCTCGTCGTTCTGAGCAAATTTCATGTACAAAGTATTTTCATCTGAGCTACGGATTATTTTATATGATTTTCTAAAGTTTTTATTAATTTCTGGAATTTAATTAATTATTTAAATTAACATTATCCGAAACAGTGTCTTGCTGACGTCAGCATGACGTCAGCATGACGTCAGGACCAGTGGGTCCCACCTGTCATAGGCTGTTAGGTTAATTAGTGATTAACTAATTAAATTACTGTTTAATTAACACTAACTACTTAATTAAATTAACCTAATCAGGATTAATTAACTAATTAATTAATTAATTAGTTTAATTATTTTTATTTTTATTTTTTTTTAAACGTTTTACTGGGTCTGGGCCCCAGCAGTCAGTGGGTCAGGGGGCTGGGCCCATCGGTCAGCGGCACAGGGGGCCGACCGGGGGGGTGCGTGCGCGCGGGCGCTGCGGGCGCGGCGCGGCGGGCGAGCAGGGGGCACCAGCGCGGCGCTGGGCAGGGCGCGTGCGCGGGCACCAGACGCGGGCGCGGACGGCGATGCGCGAGCGCGCGCAGGGGCGGCGGCGGCGGGGCCGCGGGCAGCGCGCGCGGGGCGCGGCTGCGGCCGGAGGGGAGGCGCGGCCAGGAGCGGTGCAGGGCCCCGGGGGCGCGCATGGGGAACGACGGGTGAGCGCGACGCGGTGAGGCCACGTCTCGCGAGTGCGCGAGCGTCGAGCGGCGTGTGGAAAGAGGAGAGGGGGGGGCGCAGCGGCCGGGGCTCACATCGAGGGGGGGGAGGCTGGCCGGCGACGGTGTGGTGGTAGTGGAGGAGGCGACAGGGTCGACGGAGAGGCGACGGGCGCGCCGACGAGGCGAACACGACGACGGCGTCGGGCGCTCGGGCGCGGCGTCTGTGGCGACCGGCCCCGATCCACCCTGGATCGGGGGGGGAACGGGGATGGTGAGGTGGCCTCGACGAGAGCGCCGGCGTGGCGCGGGGACGAAGGCGGCGGCGGCGGCGGCGGTTAGCGACGGCGTCGGCGCGAGGGCGAGCGGCAACGGGGCGCGTCGGGCGACGCGGGCGGCGGTTCGGACGTCTCCCCGATCCGTTCTGGATCGGGCGGGGGGGGGGAATGACGAGGGGGTGGGGGTAGCGGCTAGGGTTTCGGGTGGGGGGTGGGATATGGGGATGGGGTGGCCGGCCAGGGGGAATGGGCCGGCCTGGTGGTGGCCTGGTGGCCAGCTGGGCCACGGCCCAGTTGTCCGGGGGGGGCTTTTCCTTTTACTTTTTTCTAATATTATTTATTTTCCTTTTCTGTTTTCTCTTTTATTTTATTCCAAAAGACTTTGTAAATATGAGACTTGCTCCATTATTTACAGTGCATTATCTGTCACGGCTAGAAATTGGTTTGGGGTCCTATCTTTGTTGGATTTTATTTAAATTGAAAAAGGATTGAATAGTGCTATGTTGCTGCTGTTTCTAGTTTTCGAGTCCTTTTACAATTTCAACTAATGTTGCAATCATTTTTACAAATGCTATGGGATATTTGCAACATAGGCACATTTTGGTTTTCCAGTTTGAACAACTTTTATTTCCACTTTATTTAAATCTGAATTTTACTTAGGAGTTGAAATGCAATATGATGCTACTGATGATCATGCACTGTTAAGCTTGCTGACATGTCATTATCAAAAGTGATTACTGTAGTTAACCACCGGGGTGTTACAAATCTCCTCTACTAACAAAATATCTCGTCCCCAAGAATTAAGAAGTAGCAGAAAAAGTTCGGGTATTCCGCACACGAAGATTATCCTCGCGTTCCCAAGTGGCTTCATTTTCAGTATGATTTGACCACTGCACTTTGAGGAACTTGGTACCTTCTGACGGGTTCGACTTTCAGCTTCATCGAGAATGCGGATCGATGCTCCTTATAAGATAGATCATCTTGCAATTCGAGCATCTCGTGATCCACTGCTCGGTGCGGAGATTCCTTGAAGCATTGACGAAGCTGGCACACGTGGAAGACGTCGTGGATATGAGAATGCGCGCGGCAATTCCAATTTATATCCACCTGACCACGTCTAGCAACAATGCGAAAGACCAATGTAGCGTGGAGCTAGCTTGCCCTTGATTCCCAAATGGTGAGTGCCCTTCATAGGATGACACGTAGATAAACTTGATCACCAGGTTGATAAGTCAAACCCCATCGTTTGCGATCATAGTTGCTCTTCTTCTGGCGGTCCTGAGCCGCCTTGAGATTTCCCGGACAATACGGACTTGTTCTTCGGCGTGTTGAATAATTCCGGTCCCAAAGAGGTCGTTCCCCATTTCTGACCAATTCAGAGGGGTTCGACACTTACGTCCATAGAGTACTTCGAAGGGAGCCATTTTCAGCTGGTCTTGATAGCTGTTTTATAAGAACTCGGCATATGGAAGAGATTCTTCCCACTTCTTGCCAAATGAAATAACACAAGCCGAAGCATGTCTTCAAGCACTTGATTGACTCGTTCAACTTGGCCTTGGATTGGGGGGTGAATAGCTGAACTCCAGGTAATATGAGTTCCCATAGCTGTTTGGAAACTTTCCCCAGAATTTTGAGGTGAAAGACCGCCACGGTCGAACTGATCTCCTTCGGAATACCGTGGAGTGATACAATTCTGGAGATATACAACTCTACTAACTGACTGCATGATCGTCTCCTTGACAGGCAGAAGTGTGCAACTTTAGAGAGTTGGTCGACAACACAAGAATAGCATCGTGACCCTTCTGTGACCTGGGAAGTCCTGTAACGAAATCCATCGAACCTTATCCTTTCCATAAAGGAATAGGAAGTGTTGCAGAATTCCAGCAGGCTTCTGATGTTCTGCTTTAACCGTCGACACACATCACATTCAGCAACATATCGACAATGTCTTGCTTCATTTTAGACCACCAGTACCTTGACGGAGATCACGATACATCTTGGTGCTACCCGGATGAATAGACAACGGGTATCATGTGCCTCCTTCATGACTTTGTCAGTCTAAGCTCGAAGCGAGGTACGACAATGCGGTCTTTGAAATACAAGGTTCCATCTTCAGACAGCGAGAAATCCCTATACTTTCAAGGTGAAGATCTTTCTTCATCAGATCAACTTCAGCATCTTTAGTTTGCGCATTCTTAACAGCTTTCTCAAGATCTGGTTCAACACCAAGGTTTTTAGGTATCCTTGAGGAACTATCTCGATATTTAGCTTCGAAGCTCTTCATCAAAGTGGTTGCTGTAGCTGAACCTCAAGTTCGCAGCAATAGGATTTGCGGCTCAACGCATCAGCCATTACATTAGCCTTGCCAGGGGTATAAGAAATACCTAAGTCATAGTCCGCAATGGTCTCCATCCATCTTTGCTGACGGAGGTTTAGAGATGGTGAGTGAACAAGTACTTCAGACTTTTATATCCGTTGTATATCTCGCAACGATTACCGAGAAGGTATGTCGCCATAACTGCAATGCATAATCACAAGCAGCTAGTTCTAGATCATGTACCGGATAATTCTCTTCATGTGGCGCAACTGGCGGAGCCATAGGCAATCACTTTACGCTCTTGCATTAGGACACAGCCTAATCCTTCACGGGATGCGTCACAATAGATCACAAAGTCTTTGCAGGTACTGGAGGAGAAGACTGGGGTATTGTAACGATTACATCTGCCCCAGGGATAAAGAATGTACTCTGGATGTACCCTGCTCGACAGCTGGTAGCTGCGTCGCAGGGTGTGGTGGAAACAAACGACCATCTGAAACAGAGGAAACTCATGATTGTCAAAATACAAGGAGAAGTATAAACCGATCTCGGAGAGAAAGGTTAACAAAACAATGGAAAGGAAAATGATTATCAGACTAATCAGATCAATGTCAGGGTCGCGCACATATATCCAGCTCTCCGGTGGACGAGAATTACGAGATCCTAAGTGTCGGCGTTAGTAAACTTTAGTTAACCCGAAAGGAAGAGAGGTCAGAGTCCCAGAGTAAAGATGAGGAATAAAAAGATACTAATACCTCCCAATTGGCGACGTGGGCCCGTAAGCCACACAGCCAAGTTAGTAAAACAGTTTTGGACCACTAGACTCAACTTCGCCAAGGAGTTGGAAAGGGGGTTCCTACAGGCAGTCGGCTCTGATACCAACTTGTGACGCCCCCGGCCCGATCGGCACTAATCATACACGCAAATGCACACGATCAAGCCTAAGGACTCACGGGAAGTATCACAACACAACTCTAAACATAAATAAAGTCATACAAGCTTTATATTACAAGCCAGGGGCCTCGAGGGCTCGAATACATAAGCTTGCGAACAAGCGTCAGCGGAAGCATCAGATATCTGAGTACAGATATGAAATAGAAACGAAAGGCCTTAGGAAGGCGGGGCAAAATAAAACACTACGATCGAAAGGCGAAGGCCTCCTGCCTGGGACCCTCCGATCCTCTCCTGGTCGTCAGTCAACTCGTAGAAGTATCCATCCTCTGGGTAGTAGTAGTAGCGATCGTCGGGGCTCTGTCTCAGGGGGCTCCTCTCGGTCACGTCAAACTATATGGGGAGAAAAGGTAAACAAAAACGTAGTACTCAGAAGTACTCAGCAGCAGATCTACACTACATATGCAACATTTCAAAGGGGAGCTGTATATGTGGACTGGGCTGCAGGAAATGCCAAATGAGAGAAGCCTACCTAGAGACTAGCATCTCACCTTGAGCGTAGAACGAATAGAGTAGGCGCATAAATGTAGCATAATAATATCAACTCACCCAGAGATGTCTTTGTCTCGACTCCTGCAGAAAGCATCCCAGAGCCATATAGTCACAAACCCTCGTCCTGAGATCCCCTCGTCTCTGTGTGCGCGTCGGCAGAAGCAACCCCCATAGCCAGAGTAGACAGTTCACACAGGTTATCCAGTTCGCTAATGTTATCATCAGATACAACTCCGAGTGTCCTTTACCTAGGACGGCTATCGATGAGAGGAAGTCTTCCCTGCAGGGGTGCACCCTTACCCACACGCTCGATAACGGCCGGACACACTTCCTGGGTCGCCCGGCCTTGGCCAAACGTACATCCGCAACCCTACCTACAGCGCACATCAGAGAGGGCCCCGTCGGTCTACATCCAAGCGCGTCAGAGGTCTTGGGCCATCGCCCGTGCACTCCGAGTCGTTGCGCGCAGGGAAGCTGGCACCAGGAGGGCCCGGTCCGTCCGTGCCGCCAGCTGAACTGGACGCTGACAGAGCTTCGCGGCTGACGAGCAGACACCGCCCATACTATGCCCACGTGATGTGTAGTGCTATACAGACCAGGCGCTCGGATCAAAATCCAATCGTAGGACTAGGGGCTGCGGTAACGACAGAGACTACGAAAGAGTGTACCCCGTCGCCCCGTCTCGAGGACTTGGCGCAGGGGTTAAGATATCCCGCGCGCCTCGTATCACCACTCGGGCACCACCACGGCAACCCGCCTTCACTCACACGCGGGTACCCCTCAGGTCGACCCCGCCTTTCAAGTAACATTGTAAAGTCCAAGTATCCGTGTGTTCCATAACATCAGGGAATCCGAGGTATCACCTCATTGATCCCACTCGATGTATCCGTCAAGGTGAACTAGGAGGAATCACCCTCACTGGGTCCACACTTGAGGTGTTGTACGACACGTCGTTATCGGTGAATCGGTGAAGGAGGAATCACCCTCGTGACCATGACCGAAAGCTCTCTACAGAGTTAACATCAGAAGTGCTACAAGAGGTTTCACCCTCGGCACTCGATAGTAACGCTGCAGTGGTCGTTACAACTAAGGGGGGGTGATGTGCGGTGTCGGGTCCTGGTCTTCAATCCCATTGATCGGGTTTCTGACGATCGAGCCAGCGGCGGCAGTCGGGATAATGGGGTCACTGATGGCTCTACCCGCCTAGACTAAACAGTTTAGGATATGTAGGTAATTATCAACAGCAGGTTACAATGAACAGGCTATGCATCAGAATAGGTAAAGCAGCAGCAGCAGCAATTCTAATGCAAGCATGGGAAATAGAATGGGCGATATCGGTATGCTCAAGGGAGGGGCTTGCCTGGTTGCTCGGCGGCAAGGGCAAGGTCGTCTATGGTGTCTCGGGATCCGGAGCTGCGTCGGTCTCGGGGACGACGTCAGTCGGGGGCTATCGAGAGAGAAGAGGGGGGAAACAGTATAAATATATAGCAACATGAGCATGACAAATACGATACACGGTGCTAGGGGTAGTCTAACGCAGCATCACACGTAACAGACGAGCGGGAAATATCTGACGATATTTCCCGGGTCTTGGAATTATCGGACAGAGATAAGAGGGGAACGGTTGCAAGTTCGGATAGTTAGGGACGCGTGACGGACGAACGGACTGCCTATTAGATTCGTCTCGTCGTTCTGAGCAAATTTCATGTACAAATATTTTCATCTGAGCTACGGATTATTTTATATGATTTTCTAAAGTTTTATTAATTTCTGGAATTTAATTAATTATTTAAATTAACATTATCCGAAACAGTGTCTTGCTGACGTCAGCATGACGTCAGCATGACGTCAGGACCAGTGGGTCCCACCTGTCATAGGCTGTTAGGTAATTAGTGATTAACTAATTAAATACTGTTTAATTAACACTAACTACTTAATTAAATTAACCTAATCGATTAATTAACTAATTAATTAATTAATTAGTTTTATTATTTTATTTTTATTTTTTTTTAAACGTTTTACTGGGTCTGGGCCCCAGCAGTCAGTGGGTCAGGGGGCTGGGCCCATCGGTCGCGGCACAGGGGGCCGACCGGGGGGGTGCGTGCGCGCGGCGCGGGCGCGGCGGGGGGAGCAGGGGCACAGCGGGGCTGGGCAGGGCGCGTGCGCGGGCACAGACGCGGGCGCGACGGCGATGCGCGAGCGCGCAGGGGGCGGCGGCGGCGGGCGGGGCAGCCGCGGGGCGCGGCTGCGGCCGGAGGGGAGGCGCGGCCAGGAGCGTGGCAGGGCCCCGGGGGCGCGCATGGGGAACGACGGGCGAGCGCGACGCGGTGAGGCCGCGGCTCGCAGTGCGCGAGCGTCGAGCGACATGGTGGAAGAGAGGAGAGGGGGGGGGGGCGCAGCGGCCGGGCTCACATCGAGGGGGGGGGGAGAGGCTGGCCGGCGACGGTGTGGTGGTAGGGTGAGGAGCGACAGGTCGACGGAGAGGCGACGGGCGGCGCCGACGAGGCGACACGAGACGAGGCGTCGGGCGCTCGGGCGCGGCGTCTGTGGCGACGCGGCCCCGATCCACTCCTGGATCGGGAGGGGGGAACGGGGACGGTGAGGTGGCCTCGACGAGGAGCGCCGGCGTGGCGGCGGGACGAAGGCGGTGGCGGCGGCGGCGGTTAGCGACAGCGTCGCGCGAGGGTGAGGTGGCGACGGGGCGCGTCGGGGCGACGCGGGCGGCGGTGCGGGAGCTCCCCCGATCCGGTTCTGGATCGGGCGGGGGGGGGAATGAGCGAGGGGGTGGGGGTAGCGGCTAGGGTTTCGGGTGGGGGTGGGATATGGGATGGGGTGGGCCGGCCAGGGGGAATGGGCCGGCCTGGGTGGTGGCCTGGTGGCCAGCTGGGCCACGGCCCGTTTGTCCGGGGGGGGGGGCTTTCCTTTTACTTTTTTTTATATTATTTATTCTCCTTTCTGTTTTCTCTTTATTTTTATCCAAAAGACTTTTGTAAAATATGAGACTTGCTCCATTATTTACAGTGCATTATCTGTCCGGCTAGAAATTGGTTTGGGGTCCATATCTTTTTGTTTGGATTTTATTTAAATTGAAAAAGGATTGAATAGTGCTATGTTGCTGCTGTTTCTAGTTGTTCGAGTCCTTTTACAATTTCAACTAATGTTGCAATCATTTTTACAAATGCTATGGGAATATTTGCAACATGAGGCACATTTTGGTTTTCCAGTTTGAACAACTTTTATTTCCCACTTTAGTTTAAATCTGAATTTTGACTTAGGAGTTGAAATGCAATATGATGCTACTGATGATCATGCACTGTTAAGCTTGCTGACATGTCATTATCAAAAGTGATTACTGTAGTTAACCACCGGGGGTGTTACAGAGCACCACTGGTTCCCTCTACC
Source organism: Thinopyrum elongatum (assembly GCA_011799875.1). Classification (NCBI taxonomy): domain Eukaryota; kingdom Viridiplantae; phylum Streptophyta; class Magnoliopsida; order Poales; family Poaceae; genus Thinopyrum; species Thinopyrum elongatum. The sequence continues at coordinate 59,747,166 of CM022301.1, read as the reverse complement.
CTACTGCAATTCTTTCAGTAGCTTATTTCTGTGTGCTTTGTTGTTTGATATCTATCATGATCATGTGTTCGATGCAGTAGATTGTTTTCCCTTGTATTATCTTTCGCTCTGCATATCGTTATATGGCTCCCTCATCCATTCGTCATCACCATTTCATTCGCTGCACCCATATTCATTCACTCACCATTTCGTTCGCAAGCATCCTCGCTCATATTGTTCGCTATAGCATGCCATTTCATCTGTTAGCATACAGTGTTACCATCGTGATTGTTAAGACTGTGAGATATTATGCTCTTACAATTATAGCATCTTTCTTTGAAAGATTTGCTTAGATCTCTGTCGCTATATCACATTCGGTCTAGTTCAGCCTTTACTTTCGTCAGTTCTAGATCTACTCATTCTATTCCACTGCAGGGTTTGGATTTTGTTCAAAGTTTCGCAAGAAATTTTGAATCTCCCATTCACCCCCCCCTCTGGTCGATATACTCTCAGTCCAGGCATTGACATGAGTGTCAATGTTTTCACGAAACGTCGATTCATTTCCGTTTCACCGAATTTCTGGCACTCGTTATGTCCTCTTTTTAGCAAAGGTCATGTCAATTTTTTTCTTTGAAATTTGCCTAGGATCCATTCTAGTGTGGTTGGCTTATATTTCTAGGTATTGACATGAGTGCCAATGTTTTCACGAAACGTCGATTCATTTCCGTTTCGTTGAATTTTTGGCACTCGTTATGTCCTCTTTTTAGCAAAGGCACCAGAAGAAAATTTGGTGAATGTTTATACCAGTTCACGCATATGGCGAATGTTTGAGCCCGGTAAACCGATGTTACCACAACACAAGTTGAGTGCACTAAGCATTGAAATTCAACTTCTACACGAAGACGTAGTAGCTAGGTCAGGAAAGGGTGAGATGTATTACACCGCCAATGTTAAAGACGGTCTTGGATTTGTCGACGCATACCCTGGTAATAAAATATATCTCGGGTTTGAGAGTATGGTCAACGACAATATTTTCTACGTGGACGTAGTCAGGTACATGTCTGGCTACTATGCCATGGTCTTGATGGACGACTATGTGCGCGCATGACCACTTTTGAGAAGTGATTCAATGTTGGAGAAATGGTCCGAAGAGGATGAGAAGGAAGTTAAGCTAGCTCACATTTGGACAGAGCATGAGCGTCTTCAGAGGGTGCTCACGAATATCATTAATCGCCATGTAGCGAGGGATGAGGGGATGTTCTACTGCGGGGCAGAGAGGCAAGAAGAATGAGAGTTGAGAATGAAACATCAAAATGTCGACGGATGTTATCGCTAAAGGATATATATAATATATATATATATATATATATATATATATATATATATATATATATATATATATATATATATATATGCACTACTCTATTAATTACCTTGTGATCTTTAGTTTATATGTACGTGTGTCATATCTTTATATATTTACCTTGTGATCTTTTATATATGTATATATTTTGAATGTTATTTTGTGCTAAAAATAACAGAGGGGCCGCGAGAAGAATTGTGGGAGGGGGTCTCTGCGGCGGACATGGAGAAGCACTATCTATGGATGCGAGACAAGCATCGGGCAGAGCACCTCAGGGAGGTGATGTTAGCTTGGGTCAGAAGTGTTCCAATGGCCCAGTGTTCTCTCCCAGCGATGGAGAAGAGAGCAGAGAGGTGGTTCAATGACCTCGCGGTGTGCATCCTGACGGAGGTGACCTTGAATGAGAGGCTGAGGATCTGGCCAGGTCTGAGTCCAACCACCATACCCACATCGGGTGAGGTAGTTCAATGGGCTCTTCGAGAGGCCAAATCTCCGATTCCAGAGCAAGTAGGCCGTTGGTCCCCGTTCGTTCCATCCACTAGTAATTCATGTAGTATGTGTGGCTTCTACTAACGCTCTACGTGTTGAACATCGCCCGACACTCATTTCACTCCTAAACAACTCGTCAAACCATTAATTATGTGTGATGAGCGACATATATATGTTTATTATTAATGCACTTGTTATATTTGCTTTATAACTACTACTTTTCATTAATCTGACATCATTGTAATGTGGTGCATGTATGTGGATCAATGTTAAAACCAGAATTTATGTATCTCACACAATCTGATGATCTGATCCATGTGCAATATGATGCAATAGCATCAATTCGGCATGGATTAATAGCAGTTGCGGGCACAAAATTCTGTGGCGGGCGGTACAAAGGGCCGGCCATTGCTACATAAAATTCCTGTGGTGGACAAGGACAACCGCCCACCACTATTGATGGGCTACCACTGGCGGGCGGGCGCCCGCCACTGATGGTATGTTAGTAGTGGTGGAAGGTCAGTGGCGGGTGCCCCTGAGAGCCTTGCCCGCAACTACTAGGCTTTTTACCACCCGCCACTGCTAGGCATTCCTGCAGTAGTGAACTATGGAGGTGGGGCTCAACGGTCGGCGTGTCAATGGTCGTCATGGGGTTGCATCGTTGGTGTTGCCTCTGTGGCGGTGCCGGATCCTATGGCGAGGCTAGTATCCTTGGTATTGTGGCGTGTGTGGCCCTATGAAGAGGCATTGTAGTGGTGCTACGTTCTCAAATCTAGCTAGCATGGTTTGCCACTTGTGTCCCAGGCTTGGTCAAGCTGGTGGGTCAGCTTTGTTCTCGTTGGTTTCTAAGCCTCCTCCCAAGAGGCTCATCGAGATGTTTGGAAACTGGTCTCTGGGTGAACGCCTTGCCCCACAGGGGCGGATTCCCTTGACAATGGTATCAATGTACGTTTTCCTCTTCTTTTGAAGCGTCGTCAAAGAGTTCACAACAAAACTAGACCATGGTTGTTGGATTTAGGTTGCACAACCACTGTATTGGTCGGACCCCCTCCATTGGGGTTCGGTGGGTGTTAAGATAGGTCTAGCGTGTCGTGTACACGTACCTTGTACGTATGTAATTGTATATGCTGATTGTTATATATAGAAAGATGTGGAGAGGCTTTGCCCCACGGGAAACCCTAAAAACCTATTCTCTCAAACTTGGTATCAGAGCCTACCCTAGCCGCCGCCTCTCCTCCCGCCGCCGCCATTGCCGCCGCTGCAGTTTTCTCGCGGCCGCCGCGATGTCCACTGCGCCGGCAGCCACGATGACCCCCTCCTCCGCGCTCACGCTCTCCACCCTCTCCGTGCCCGCCCCGGTCGCCCCGGTCATCGCCCCACCCTCCGTATCAGCTCCCACCCCCGTCATTCCGCCCATCGCGGTCTCGCTCGACCGCAGCAACTTCATGCTGTGGAGGGCCCTTGCCCTTCCCAACTTCGCCGGAGTTCGCCTCCATGGCTTCCTCGATGGCTCGGCCAGGGCGCCGGCGCCGACCGTGACAACCGGCACCGGCGAGGCCGCCCGCACCGTGTCCAACCATGAGTACGAGCAGTGGTGGACGCTGGATCAGAAGGTCCTCGGGCATCTCCTCGGATCGATAAACATGGAGATCTCTGCGCAGCTCATCGGCTGTAAGATGGCGGCCACCGCCTTGGCGGCCGTGCACACCATGTTCGCCGCCGAGAACAGCGCCGGCGTGCGTAACCTCCGGCGCCAGATCCAGGCGCTGAGGAAGGGAGATCGCCCCGCCGGCGAGTATATGCAGAAGGTCAAGGCCCTCGCTGATTCGATGGCCGCCGCCGGCTCTCCCCTTCGCGATGATGAGATCATCGACTACATGCAGACTAGGCTCGGCTCGGTGTTTAACCCCATTGCTGCTTCGATGAACTTCGCGGGCATGCCCATCACATTCCCCGCGTTCTACTCCAGTGTCCTTCATTACGAGGCCCTTCAGCAGGAGCAATTGGAGCTTGAGGATTGGCAGTCCTCCACCAATGCGGCGTCCCGGCCGGTCTACCACAACACCTCCGGCCGCGCGCCCGACTCTGGACGCCTGAGCGGTGGCCGTCGCTCCGCCGGCTCCCTCCCGCCAGGCTCAGGCGGCTACGGCTCCAGCCAGGGCAGCGCCCCTGGCCGTAACAACAACAACGGCGGAAACAGCCGCAACGGAGGAGGCAACGGAGGCGGTAACAGGGGCGGCCGCAATCGGCGCTGGCGTCCCCGGTGCCAGATATGCAAGAATTGGGGTCACGAGGCGAGCGACTGTCGCAGCCGCTATGATCATGACCACCGCGCTGCCAACTGCGCGTCCACATCCTCCTCCCATGAGCCGCCACACTGGATCCTGGAAATCGGTGCGATGGACCACCTGACGAATGATCTCGATCGTCTACACTTCCACGAGCGCTATGGCGGGAAGGATCAAGTGCAAGTGGCAAATGGCAAATGGTGCAGGTTTGTCTATTTTGCATATTGGTCATTCCACTATACCCGGTTCATCTCTTCGTTTACGCAATATTCTTCGTCTACCACATATTCATCAACATCTCCTATCCGTTTATCGTCTCGTCCTTGACAATGATGTTTTTGTGGAATTTCACCGTTTCTTTTTCCTTGTTAAGGACACGGCCATGAAGAAAATCCTTCTTCATGGTAGATGTCATGGCGGACTCTACCCCATCCCGTTTAGTCGCGCATCGTCCTCCTCCAACCACCAAGCGTCTCTCAGCGTCAAGACCACCCCGTCCCAGTGGCACCAACGTCTCGGTCATCCCTCGAATAATATTGTTCAAAACATTGTTAGGAATAATGATTTAGTCTGTTCTTCTGAACGCCAGACTTCCGTGTGTGATGCTTGTCAGCGTGCTAAAAGTCGACAATTGCCTTATAATTTATCTCATCATGTTTCCACTATGCCTCTTGAGTTAATTCATTCTGATGTTTGGGGGCCTGCTATTGCCTCTTCCAGAGGCTATAAGTATTATGTGAGCTTTGTCGACGATTATTCTCGCTTCTCTTGGATTTATCTCCTTAAGCACAAGTCTGATGTTGAGCAAGTGTTTTATGCTTTTCAGGCTCATGTTGAGCGTCTTCTCCACACTAAAATCATAGCCGTTCAGTCGGACTGGGGTGGTGAGTACCACCGACTGCAACGTTATTTTCAACGCACTGGGATCTCTCATCGTGTGTCTTGCCCGCACACCTCTCAGCAAAACGGGATTGCTGAACGCAAACACCGTCATCTTGTAGAAACAGGTCTTTCCTTACTGGCTCATCCTTCTCTCCCATTGCGTTTTTGGGATGAAGCATTTCTTACTGCATGCTACCTCATTAATCGCATGCCCACACCTGTTCTTCAACAAGATACACCCATATATCGTCTTCTTAAGGTGCAACCCAATTACAAGTTTCTTCGCACTTTTGGGTGCGCCTGCTGGCCCAGTTTGCGCAAATATAATGCACACAAGCTTGCTTTTCGTTCCACCATGTGTGTTTTCTTGGGCTATAGTCCGATGCATAAGGGATACAAGTGTCTTGATCATTCCACGGGACGTATCTACATCTCTCGTGATATTGTTTTCGACGAGTCTATTTTTCCTTATGCCACTCCTAGGGTCACCGTTGCGGTCTCTTCTTTGGCTGATGTTCTCTCTTTTCCTCCTACTGAACCGGCTACGGGTGACCATATGCGCAAATACGACTTGTCCTATTTGTCTACTGACGCGCCTGTTTCAGGCCTTGTTGCTCCTGTGCAGGAACCTTCGGCTGCTATATCCCTGGCGATCGACGTGCATGGCGCATGCACGCCCTCTACCCGCCGTCCCCACGTGGCCGCCGCGCCGACCCCCCTGGCGATCGACGTGCATGGGACATGCACGTCCCCCGTCCCCTCGGCTGCCTCGTCGCCCGACCCGGCCGGCCCGTCAGCTGCCGCCTCGCTCGGCTCGACCGGCCCATCCTCAGCCCCGGCCGCTTCGCCCGGCCCCTCGGTGGTCTCCTCGCCGCACGCTGACACACCGTCGCCTGCCACGGTGATCGAGGATGCTGCTCCACCATCGCCGCCGCAGCTCGCGTCGCCTTCTGTCGAGGGCAGTCCTGCCCCCTCGACCGCGACGCCTCCAGCTGCTCCTGCACACACCATGGTTACGCGCACCCGCGATCATACTCGCCGTGCCCTTGTCCCTACTGATGGGACCATCCGCTATGATCCCCATCGCCGCATGTTTCATGCGGTGCCAGTCTCTCATCGTGATGCTCTCCGTGAGACTGCCTGGCGTACCGCGATGATTGATGAGCTTGCTGCTCTTCACCACAACAAGACTTGGGTTCTTGTGCCTCGACCGCGCGGAGTCAATGTTGTTGGGAGCAAGTGGATCTTCAAGAACAAGCACCGTCCAGATGGCTCTGTTGATAAGTACAAAGCTCGACTGGTAGCTCGTGGTTTCACTCAACAGCTTGGCATTGACTATGGTGATACGTTCAGTCCGGTTGTCAAGCCGGCCACCGTTCGACTGGTTCTTGCCCTGGCTGTGTCTCGCGGTTGGAGTCTTCGGCAGATTGATGTCAGCAACGCTTTCCTTCATGGGTATCTCTCCGAGGACGTCTATATGCAGCAGCCCCCTGGCTTTGAGGATGCTCGTTTTCCCCCGCATGTGTGCAAGCTACAGCGTGCTCTCTATGGACTCAAATAGTCCCCTCGTGCATGGTATGCTCAACTCAGTGCCCGTCTTCTCGAGCTGGGTTTCGTCTCCTCCAAAGCAGATGCATCTCTGTTTTTCTTCCGCTATCGGGATGCTCAGATCTATATGCTTGTCTATGTGGATGATATTGTCATTGCCGGATCTTCTCCACGTGCTGTTGAAGGTCTTGTTCACTCCCTTGCGGCCAGCTTTCCTATCAAGGACCTCGGGCCGTTGGAGTACTTTCTTGGTCTGGAAGCGTCATACAATTCAGGGGGGATGACAGTGACTCAACGAAAGTATGCCTTGGATCTGTTGCACCATGTGAGTATGGAGAATTGTAAGCCTACTTCCACACCGCTGTCTACTTCTGATCAGCTTGCACGAGTGTCTGGACAGCCTCTCAGTACCGATGATTCTTTCTGGTATCGCAGTGTTGTTGGTGGACTGCAGTATTTAACACTCACTCGTCCGGATATTTCGTTCGCAGTAAACAAGGTGTGCCAGTTTCTCTCACAGCCCACTGATGTTCATTGGGAAGCGGTTAAGCGGATTTTGCGCTATGTGAAAGGAACATTGCACACAGGGCTGAAGTTTCGCAAGGCTGTCTCTACTAGCATTAGTATCTTCACTGATGCAGATTGGGCAGGATGTCCGGACGATCGTCGATCAACTAGAGGTTTTGCCATCTTTGTTGGACCGAACCTCATTTCCTGGAGTTCGAAGAAACAACCGACAGTGTCGAGATCCAGCACAGAGGCCGAGTACAAAGCCTTGGCGAATGGAGCTGCTGAAGCCATCTGGGTAGAGTCACTACTCAAAGAGCGTGGAGTGTCTCAGCAGCGAGTTCTGGTTCTATGGTGTGATAACTTAGGGGCCACATATCTGACTGCCAACCCAGTTTTCCATGCGCGTACCAAGCACATCGAGATTGATTTCCATTTTGTGCGCGAGCGTGTTGCCTCTGGAGCTCTTGAGGTCAGGTTCATTTCTTCTAACGATCAGCTGGCTGATGTGTTTACTAAACCAGCCACCCGACAGATGCTAGACCGTTTTAGTACCAATCTAAACCTTGTACAGAGTAGAAGTTCAGATTGAGGGGGAGTGTTAAGATAGGTCTAGCGTGTAGTGTACACGTACCTTGTACGTATGTAATTGTATATGCTGATTGTTATATATAGAAAGACGTGGAGAGGCTTTGCCCCACGGGAAACCCTAAAAACCTATCTTAACAGTGGGGGGTGGTGATGTGCTACTCTAGGAGAAAGCTTTATCTAGGTGGGGTCGATGCCAGCGTCGCTAACGCCCGCTGGAGATATGGTTGGTTCTTTGCCATCAGAGCGTCATCCCGTTCAACTTGGAGTTTTGATACCTCTTCTTGCTAGACAACACCGGGTAGATCGATCCATTAACGTAAAGGAACCAAGGGCATTATTTTTGGTCACACCGGGTAGATCGATCCATAAGAAATACAGTTCATGGAACACCGGGTATGGACTCCAAAGCCACAGTAAATCATACCAATAAAAGCGATATCGAGCAGCGGGCATTTTGTCACACTGAAATATTGAGAGATTAGCTCTGTACATATTTTTATTCGAAAAGATTAGCTCTGTACATGTTCTGTAGATCCTGGGTGACTGATTATTTTTCCACTGTCATGGCCATTAGTTTGTTTGTGCTGTCTTGTGTACTGATAAAGGGGTTTGTGTGTAATCGCTTGACCTCCTTTTTAGCATATATATATATATATATATATATATATATATATATATATATATATATATATATATATATATATATATATATATATATATATATATTACATTGACATGATGAAGGCAGAAAGACAGTTTTGTTCTGCACGTAGAATTGTTGTTTTTGTTGTTGTTTTCTTCCCGAAATGGCGGTTATCATGAGTCCATGAGACCATGACCGGTAAAAAGAAGTTAAAACAAGTTGAGTACTACTAGTTGGAAAGATGGCATCATCATGCTAGTAAATGTTCAAATTCTAGCGCGTTTTAGCTATTCCTGGGCCGACTCGGATTCAAAGTGCTTCCCGCCAGATCTCTGTCTCCCGCGTCCCTGTTTTCTTGCTCGCCCCGTTTCCGAATTCCCGATCCATCTGACCTCGCCCTCTGATCGGCGACGCCTCTTCTGCTCTCTCCCGACGCCGGATCGCGTTCGCTTGATCGTTGCTCTCGCGATTCCACGGCCGTGACCATGGGTGGCACCACGGTGTTCCCGCTGTCTCTGCTCCCGCGCCGTAGCGCCGCCGACCTCCACTCCTGCTCTTCCCGCGTGCGCGTAAACCCTGCCTTGATGGCGAATCCCGCCGCTGCCAAGAGGCCGAAGCGGCCCATGTCCATGTCCGACGGGCACGGGCAGCCGCCGGCGAAGCGCGTACGCGGTGTCTGCTCCGGGGGCGAGCTCCATGCCGCGGTCGCCGCCAAGATCAAGATCAACAGCAGCAGCCTTCCGTGTCCTAGCAGCGGCGAGGATCCGAAAAGCCCCATGTGCTGCCACCCCTCCGTCTCCGTGATCAAGAACCCCGTGGCCGGCTCGCCGGAGAGCGCGAAGCCACCAGCCAGCGGCCGCAGCATGCGCGAACTGATCGAGAACGCTTGCCTGGCCAAGGCTCGCGCTGCGGCCGCCGAAGAAGAGGCCAGCCGCCGGCGTGACGTCGAGAGCAGCAAGCTTCCGCGTCCCAGCAGCGGCGAGGACCCCAAGAGCCCGGCGTACCTCCGCTCCCCCTTGATCAAGAACCGGGTCGAATCTCCGGGGAGCGCAACGGAATCAAAGCCCCCGGTCAGCATGAGCAAGCTGATCGAGAACGCTCGCGTCGTCGGCCGTCGGCATAACATCGAGCGCAGCAGGGCAGAGGCCCGGCGGAAGGTGGAGCAGATGGTGGACACCATGCAGTTCAACGACCCGTACATCGATCACTCCGACGTGACCAAGTCCCCCGAGGAGCTGCTCCGAGCAAGGCAGGAAGCATGGTGTGCTCAAGCTCAACTGATCGCCATGGCGCGTCGACGGGCTGACCCCTTCTTCATGCAGCCTTGTTGGTGGTGATCAAACGAAGCATGCAGAGGAAGAAACCATCAGCTGAGCAAAGCAGATGAAGCAGAGTCTGCAGACAGCAGTGGGATTCTTAGTTGCAAGTGTGTACTAGGAGTATTTCACTGGCATGTTTTTCAGTGATGCGAGTGAGATTCTTAACTTGATGAATTAGTGTGAATTCTGATCACAATTGATCCATTACTGCAAGGGATCAGTTTTATGTGAATTCTGATCCATTCATTTGAGCATTAGTTAGTGTGAATTCCGATCACAATTGATCCACTACTTGCCAAATTTGGAACTGCTGCAAATTTCGTTCCATACAAGGAGAAAATACATACAATGATAATGGTGTTTACTTCACTGAATACATATTCTCCTCTGTACCTTCAGTGTCATGCGCAGCTTCTCGTCTTCCTCCTGAAGAGAAATCAGGAGTGCGCATTTCGACACGCTGGGAAACAGAAAGATTAGCCTTGCTCTGTAAATGTTTTGTAGATCCTGAGGTGATTGATTCTTTTTCCTCGGTAAAGGCCACCGGTTTGTTTGCATCTTGTGTGCTAATAAAGGGTCTTGTGTGTAAGAGCTGATGATGTCCAAACAGAACACTTCTGTTTCTGGCTATCTGACTCTGAACTTCATAGTAGTAGTAAAACGAGCTACCAGTTACAAAGATAGTATGATCATCTTGAACGGTCAAAACTTGGCCCAGCGACATCATCCATCTTTGCCTCCATGTATTTAGCAATCACTGATCATTTTTCTCCAATTCTCAAGGCAAAACTTCTAGCAAGACATTCAGAACACTAGACATCGTGGTCGGTGTGACACTACTGACAATAGTGTTAGAAATCATGGATGATCTCAGCATCATCAAGTTCAAGTTTTGAGCCACATCAAGTAAAGAAATGAAATAATCATACCTTAAGACTATATGAGCATCATGTTGGTGATCTTGTAGTTGCTGCTAGGGCTTCATCAGGATGAAGCCCTCCTTCTTGTTCCCTTCCTGTTGTTGCTAATTCCTGCATAAGAGCGTTGGAGAGGTCCTTCCCATGGCTGCTGTGTATGTGCTGGATTGGGCAGCCGGTGGAGTGGCATGTGCCTCTCACCTCTTTTTCATCACTGTCCCATGGGGACAGCCCCTTATATTTATAAGCACAGCACCATGGGGGGACCCACCTATAAGTTGGTGGTGTGTGCGCCCCCAATCAAGGCACCTTTAGTCAAGTTGGAATTGCCAACTTGTTGCTACTGTAGTTGGCCTTATCAGTTTGGCCTTATTTAGATCAACCAACATTCTCCCCCTTGATCGTAAGGCTAAACTTATAAGTTTACTTCTCGACGAAATGGCATATGAGATAACAGGATTGCAACGGTCAGTTAATACCATAGAACCCAGTTACTACAATATACCACCTCATCTCGAAATGAAACTTCTTTAGCTTAGGAGCTCCATTAACTTAATACTTATTTGAAAACTTATGAGCCCATTCCTTTGTTGGAACTTATACAGAGCCAATAAAATACAATGGTCAATTAAGTACCATTGATCTAATTGACCACAGTACATCATTCCATCAAAGGAACAAACCCCCTTAGGTTTGTGGGGAGATGGTGTTGCAATGGTCCCAAGAGTGCAGTTTCTCTTCATATATTCTTGAGCATATCCTTATGCGCGCGCTTTTGAAAAGAAGAGAATTTTTTTTTTCCAGAATCATTATTTTGTCCCTTAATAATAGCCTGCCATTTATTCTTTATGCCGGCAACATTATTAGGTAGGCCTCTTTAAATGTGATACTTTACTTTAATATCTTTAGCATAATACTTTAAGCATCAAGAGATTAACCTTATATAATGCTCAACACTTATACCTTAGATTTAATACTTATTTGTTGAGCCATAAGACTTAATTTATCAAGGCCTTGAACATGTTTGATTCTGGAATTAATCTTTCACAATGTCATAGGTCTAACAGATACCTTTTGACATGTTACTCGAAATAATCTGCACTCTTACATAATGCGTTCCGGGATAAATTCCTTAAAGAAATTCCTTACTTTTGAATTTATATGGATTAGGGACATGAATCCATATCTTAAGTACTTAGGGAATTAAGAGCATGCCACAACTTTAGTTTGCATCCTTGACGATGCCTTAAGAAAATTGGGTAAAGCCACTCCACAATATGGCTCTCCCGCAAGGGTGAAATTTTTGTGGATAAAACTTTCGTAAATTCACACCTTGCTAGTTACCTTAACGGTCCACAACTTGGTGGTTACCTTATATCTTAAAACATAAGCATACAATCCCTTAATGTGATTTATCACACATCATTACTTTAGTTCTTATGCCAACAAGGCAAAGCTTTTCTAATAATATTCCAGGGGTCCAGTCCTGGATTTGTGTCTGCCAATTATCCCGGTCTCAAAACTTAAAGGGCGCATGATAACTTAAACATTAGTGATAACATAAGAAGAAAACTGATCGCCCTTGAGGGAGTAAACATAAGCCTTTAGAATAAATTTAATACTCCCCTTTATGGACCAATCTTAGTGAATCTTTAAAACATTAAGAACATCACTAAGATCAATTTAATACCCTGAGGGAAAATCTCAGGTCTTATGCAATATCCCTATTGCTTATTATCAACATAATATTGACCAATCATAAGTTCCTCATTAAACTTATATCTTATTGAGCTTTGTACCACTGTCAGATACTTATTGTCATAAAGCTGATCAATCATCATAATTGATTCCTTTATTATGCAAAACGAAAAACTTTATGAAATTTCCATCTCTAAAATGGTGATGACACTTCACCTTTTCATAATTCATTCCCTCAAACTCCCATTTGCATTAAATTTCTTTCAACAAGTCTTTTAGCAAGACGTGTTGCTTAAACTTTAATAAGAACTTTTGCCAAGGATTACCTTGGTGGTCTGGGTGTTAGGAATAGCTCCTTTAATAATGTTAACAGTGGAGCTCTTAATTGCCATAAAGCCCTTATAATTTAACTGCTCTCCCTTTAGTCTTTAAACATCATACTCTATTTCAGAGTATCATAATTTTCCTCATCCTTCTTTAGTGCTTTAGGAGGATCATTATGGAGAGCATAATTAAACCTTTTATATTGCTTAGGAGAAAAGCTTATGCAAGATTTATCACTTAGTATGACATAAACATTAGAAGAAACATAATGGCTAATCATATAACATTAACATTAAAAAGAACAATTTTAATTGTTCCAAATCACCATAATCATCATGCACTGAGATAATAATAATAACAATACCCCTAAGAGATGGAAACTTAAGATGAAAACTTAAGAAAATTTGTCTAGAAGTGGTACTTTAATAAATGCTCAACTTTTATTTATAAATTCAGCTTGAATTTCTTCAAGATATAAGAATCATAATATAACCACAAAATTTCTTAAAAGTGGGATAGAACATACCTGGAAGTTCAACTGCTCCCCCTCGAAATGTGGACGGAGCTATTGCTCTACATTTCGACAAACTTCCATAATGAATATTCCACTTTCAGAGGAGAAGTCAATAAAATGAACAGCATGAATCACATTATAGGAATGGAAGGCGAAGAACTTTATTCAGTGCTAATGGAAAACTTCCAATAGCCTTAACATTAGCCTTCATTCCAACTTTAAAACTTCACCTCAAAACATTCTCGTCCATGAGGCCATAATAATATCACACTTACAATATCCAATTTTCTTGTGGATACAAATCCTTTTGAGCTTAATTCTAATCCACTTTATAGACTTTATTGTAAATAACATAATAAAGTGAACTCAAAAGCTCTGGAAATTCATCATGTCTCAAACCTTAAATCTTGAGTATTCTTATGATCAATATGATCTCATAGGATTTTACGAAGCCTTTAGGCTACTTCATTAATGCCAGAAATAATTTTCTTATAATTGAACTAGGGAATTACTCCCCCAGATCCTTACTAGCATACTCCCCCAGATCTTTACTGGGTTTTGCTCCCAATTAATATTAATAGATAAGAAATTTATTGAATTCTTGTCAACGCCTTAGAAGTCAAAATTTCTTTAATGGGAGCTCATTAAATTTTCATTATGTATGACCTCATGAAACAATGATATATTCATAATCTTAAAACATTACTTATGAGAAACATTAAATCAACCGAAGAACTTACGGCTGAATTAGAGAACATTAGCAATAGGGATAAATGTATGATCACAAATTTTAATAGTGATCATGCATAACATAATTCCTTATGTAAACATTAATCTTTAGGGAATGGCACATGTATCCAATCAATTTTGGTCAGAATGAATTCACGTGCCACAACTTTATCCCAAAATAACATTAAGTCTCCAACCAAAATTTCCCTTTGGTTCCATATTAATTGGAGACGGCTCAGTCGAAAAACAACTTAGTGATCATGATAATGATCACAGAAGCTTATAGCTTCAAGAATTAATTGATCTGGGAATTAATTAAATGGCTCATGGCTATAATTAAAACTTAATAAATTTATATGTATAGCCATGAATCACAATATTAATCAGAGGCACTTAATTACGGAAGCATGCAATTTAATTGTAAGTATAAACTTATAATAACTTAATAATTAATTAATTGCTTTATGTCCTTTAATTCAATTCCCCAAAAATACCTTAATACTTGTGGCCTGTTTCAAATTGTCCGAAAGCCTTATGCATTAGAATTCTTTTCCCAGATCATGAACTTCTTTTGTTGATCTGACCCACATCAGCTTTGGCCAGAAGTGTGTCAGAACAACAAAATTTTGTGAGCAAGTATCTATTAATCAGCTTTGGCCAGAATAATAAATACCAGTCACTCTTTATAGCCTCTTAATATTCAAGCCTCACATCAGCTTTGGCCAGAAGTGAGCAAGAACAGTAAAATGTTTTGCAGTCAGATATTCGTCAACCAGCTTTGGTCAGGATGACAAACATCAACCACACTCAGTTAAAATAATGTCTCTCTATTCTTTTATGATCTAGTCCACAACAACTTTGGTCAGAAGTGGACAAGAATAATAAAATTTTTGTAGTCATGTACCTACCAATCAGCTTTGGCCAAAATGGTAAATACAGACCACCCTTAATTAATCAGAGACATTTAATAAGACAGCTTCATTAAATATGCATGGCTTAAGGACAAAATTCTTTAGTGGGCAATTATTTATGACAATCCATGGTTTAGTTAAATATAACCATGAAGAGTCAACATTAGGTACTTATTATGCCCAAAACTTTAATTACGGCTCAAATCAAAGGCCACTTAATCACTTAAGATAAATCAATCATTAATTAAATTTTGGGGAATATCATCATCATAAAAGGCCTCATTCGAAAAGACATAATATATATGTTGAGCAACAATCTTTAGTTATTTTTAGGCTATAACCATAATTGACATTATTGCTCATAAAGAGTGTAAAAGCCCCAAAACTTAATTTTAGTTGCTCAAAATATTGTTTAATTGAGGCCACATCAAAATTAAAGCATAAAGCTCTCTAATAAGAAATTAATTAGAGAACCATATTATGGACTTAAATGGAATGTCATTATCATAAGATCAAGACATAATAAAATGTCTTGAAACAATTAATCATAACATAATTACCTTAGAAAACATTAAGAATATATAATACCTGATAATCATTAAATATTGCACAAAGATATAGTAATAGTTGTCATGATCATAAGAATGCCATAAAAGAAAATAACTAAACATAGTTGAATTGCAGCATAATTTCATAATAATCATAATAATATTCAATATTAAGATAATATGCCATGAAGAAGGAAATAGCCAAACATAATTAATTTACAGCATAAATAATTTAATCATGGCATAACCTGTCATATTGAAATATAACAGGAATTAAAATACCTAAAGAATTAAATTGCCAAAATAACCATAATAATTTATGCATTAAATTTAGCCCTAAAATGTTCATTTTATTGCTTAAATTCAGACATTACTAGGAAAAATGTTAAAACATTTTTTTCCCTACATTTTTTTCTGCCCAGAACAGAAAATTCACTTTAGCCCAAATCATTTGCTGAGCTGGGCCAGGAAAAACAACAGCCCAGCCCCAGTCTCCCCCTACTCTCCTGGACGTCGTTGCCGGCCACCTGGGCCGCAATGGCCTGCCAGTCCAGTTGACGCCGCTGCCTTGGCCAAAAATCGGGCGAGCAGCCCAACTCTCCCGAACCCTAACTCATTCGATCCCCTCCTCCCTCTCAGCTTCTCCACCCACAGCGACGACGCGCGCGAGAGAGATGCGACGCGCGGCGGTGAGGCCAGTCGAACCGGAGGAAAGGGATGGCGCCAGTGAGCATCTCTCGCCGGAGTTGCGTGCTGCTTTGGCTAGCGCGCAGCTCCGTCGAGCGGAGCTAGCCGGTGCCCTATGCGAGGCGGCGGCGCACGAGCAAGCGGCGGTGCATGAGAAGGTGTCCCCGCGTCGGCGTCGACCATCTTCGCCTAGTTCGGCGCGGCGGCAGGTCTCCAACGGCGGCAAGCGCGCGAGGAGATGCAGCCACCAGCCGTTGCAGTGGAGGGCATGGACACTCGGGCGCAAGGCCAGGCACACCAGCCGGCATAAAGTGGTGGCTTCGGCGATGCCGCACGACGATGGCGAGCACCACAGCCCTAAGGTAATCTTCCACTGCCCAGGGTTCATCAGGATTTGGGGATTTAGGAATTAGGGTTTCAGAATTTGGGGATTTCATTAGGATTAACATCAGTTCGGTCAATCCCCATCTTAATTTGGCTTTAACCCAAACCACAACATCAATTGTAACATAAATTGGGGAGAAATTCAAATAATTTCATTTATAGGGTTTCCATAGATTGAGGATATTACTTCAGATGCATTAGTTCCTTTAACTCATCATCAAAGTGGAATCCCTTAAACTTTATTAGAGGTAAAAACAGAAGGATTTCTGTTCTAGGGTTCCTGTAATTTGGGGATTTTACTTAAAAAACTTACTTGAACACTTTAATCCCCTATTAGCATCATCAGTTGAAACCCTAGAGCCTCACTTTAATCTGTTAGGGCTAGATCCTTAAATATTTAGGGCTAAATCATTAGATCAAGCATGGACAGGAATAGCTTGATCCAGTGTTCATCATGAACTTGACTTAAGAAACAACAGATCAAAGCTGATCTGCTACTTAAAGGGCTCAAATAAATTCAAGTTCCATTTAATCATAAGGAACAACTTGAGTTTCAACTTAAACAGGAAGAACCCTTTAGCACTTTAACTTGATCGATCAGACCAAGCATGAACTGAGCTAGATGGGCTCAAAACTTGATGCTATTGGCTCTGATGCCAATGTTAGAAATCATGGATGATCTCAGGATCATCAAGTTCAAGTTTTGAGCCACATCAAGTAAAGAAATGAAATAATCATACCTTAAGACTATATGAGCATCATGCTGGTGATCTTGTAGTTGCTGCTAGGGCTTCATCAGGATGAAGCCCTCCTTCTTGTTCCCTTCCTGTTGTTGCTAATTCCTGCATAAGAGCGTTGGAGAGGTCCTTCCCATGGCTGCTGTGTATGTGTTGGATTGGGCAGTCGGTGGGGTGGCATGCGCCTCTCACCTCTTTTTCATCATTGTCCCATGGGGACAGCCCATTATATTTATAAGCACAACACCATGGGGGGACCCACCTGTAAGTTGGTGGTGTGTGCGCCCCCAATCAAGGCACCTTTAGTCAAGTTGGAATTGCCAACTTGCTGCTGCTGTAGTTGGCCTTATCAGTTTGGCCTTATTTAGATCAACCAACAAATAGTTCCTGTCCTATGACAGCCTGCACACTGCACTTCAAACTGGGAGTACCTTCTTTAGAGGCTACGGAATACCTTCTTTCCATGTAAAACGTGGGAGGTGATGAACAATCCGGTGAGGGTCAGAGCCTGGCACATTAACTTTACAGGAGAATTTCACCTTGTGGCAAGATCCCCGATTTTGTAGGCCAACTCGGGAAACTGGAGGAGCTCCATGCTCAAGGTGAAATTCCCATGCTCAACGGACTGCAGGTACTTAGTAAGGGCAAGGATGGTTAGTCCTTTTGATAGCCCAAACCCTGTTCGGCTGTACCCTCGCAAGGGTTTCACTGACAAGTATTCTAGCTTTCCATAAGAGGAAATTTTAGCTACCTATTTGCACATGTTCCTCCATTTTACATAAGGCGAGATGCCATTAAGCTAGTGTTCAGAGCAGTATGACTAGCTATCCATATGGTTTTCAGGCCAGATTCCTGATAACACCAAGCAAGAGCTCCCTTCCTCGCCCAGAAACATCAATAGATTATCTTCTTCGCCTCTCCTACCACCTCCTGCATGGAGCAAAGAACACCTGCTGGTCTAGCTGCACTGGATACAGAACAACAGGTTAGTTGTGTAACCCATTAAGAAAAGCTTGCGTTATAAGAATATGAGTTTCACTAAGAACTACGGCCCAAAGAGTTAACCACAAACTAATTGCAAAGTTGTCCATCATCCAGACAAGAAAGCGCAACATGAAGTCTATCAAATATCAATAATGTGAGAAGTTGACGCAGAATTCTTGTGACCTTTTCATGAAGCTAAGATTCATATATCAGGGATATCCAAAACAGTTTGTCTGTCAATAGAGGTTTTTAGCATGGATTTCCGGTGGTCCTAGATACAACTCTAGGTAACAAGCAGTACCGCCGAGTATAGTTTAGCAATGTAAATGCTACAGGCTTACCATGTGGCTTCAACATGTTGCACAGATCATAGAAAACATTCCTCACAGAATCCAGTGAGTTCAGGCACCTACAAGGAAAACAGTCCAGTAACTTGTGAAACTCCTTGCCGTTTGCAGCTCATGAAATAAATGTGTTAATAATTAGCAGTTCATGAAAGAAACATGTTAATAACTAATACTATTAGTATTAACTTCGGATGTAAAAGAAAAAGTACTGGAGTTCTTTGTCTTTTCGGATCAAACATGGTTCAAATCCTTAATTTTCCCTTGCGAAAATCATAGACATAGGTATCAAATTTTACTATCCGCCACTGAACTTCAATGATATCTTTATCCAGATGAACACCCAAGCTGGCAGAAACTAATTAAAGTACAGATTACGTGGCCAGTTGGAAGTAATCTGCCCCAAAAAGCTAGCAGATTATGTGCAGCATTTCGAACAAATAAGAATACTAGGGGTAAGTAATTAAGAACCTGCAGTCTCTGTAGAAATTCAGACCATGTATTCAGAGTATGGATGTACATGATACTAACTGTTTGGTGCCTACATTCACGATTACACCAACCAAAGCAAGAAATTAAGCACTCAATTTTAGCCAAACTAAAGAAGAGCTAGCTCAGACATAGAAGGAAGAAACACAAACTAGCTGCTAGTGAACTTCCTGGTGGTGATTGGCACAAACAATTGCCCACAGGACAAAACACAATTGAACTAAAAATCTTAAGCTGACATGTATGCCTCTACTAGACTAGCTCGTTAATCAAAGATGGTTAAGTTTCCTAACCATAGACATGTGTTGTCATTTGATGAACAGGATCACATCATTAGGAGAATGATGTGATGGACAAGACCCATCCGTTAGCTTAGCATTATGATCGTTAAGTTTTATTGCTATTGCTTTCTTCACGACTTATACATATTCCTTTGACTATGAGATTATGCAACTCCCGAATACCGGAGGAACACCTTGTGTGCTATCAAACGTTACAACGTAGCTGGGTGATTATAAAGATGCTCTACAGGTGTCTCCGAAGGTGTTTGTTGGGTTGGCATAGATCGAGATTAGGATTTGTCACTCCGAGTATTGAAGAGGTATCTCTGGGCCCTCTCGGTAATGCACATCACGATAAGCGTTGTAAGCAATGTGACTAATGAGTTAGTTGCGGGATGATGCATTACGGAATTAGTAAAGAGACTTGTCGGTAACGAGAATGAACTAGGAATGAGATACCGACGATCGAATCTCGGGCGAGTAACATACCGATAACAAAGGGAATGATGTATGTTGTTATTGCGGTTTGACCGATAAAGATCTTCGTAGAATATGTAGGAACCAATATGAGCATCCAGGTTCCGCTATTGGTTATTGATCGGAGATGTGTCTTGGTCATGTCTACATAGTTCTCGAACCCGTAGGGTCCGCACGCTTAACGTTCGATGACGATTTGTATTATGAATTATGTGTTTTGGTGACCGAAGATTGTTCGGAGTCCCGGATGAGATCACGGACATGACGAGTAGTCTCGAAATAGTCGAGAGGTAAAGATTGATATATTGGACGATAGTATTTGTACACCGGAATGGTTACGGGACGTTTCGGATATTTATCAGAGTACCGAGGGGTTACCGGAACCCCCCGGGGAAAGTAATGAGCCTACATGGGCCATAGGGGAGAGGGGAGGCAGCCCACAAGGGGTGGCCGCGCCCCCTCACATAGGGCGTCCGAATTGGACTAGGGGAGGGGGCGCGCCCCCCTTTCCTTCTCCTCTTCCCTCTCCTTCCCACTTTTCCCCCTCCATGAGAAGGAATAAGAGGGGGGGCCGAATCCTACTAGGACTAGGAGTCCTAGTAGGACTCCTCCCTCTTGGCGCGCCCCCTAGGGCCGGCCTCCTCCCTCTCCCTCCTTTATATAAGTGGGCAGGGCACCCCTTGGAGACACACCAATTGTTCCAAGCCGTGTGCGGCGTCTCCCTCCACGGTTTACTCCTCCGGTCATATTCAAGTAGTGCTTAGGAGAAGTCCTGCGCGGATCACATCACCATCACCGTCACCACGCCGTCGTGCTGACAAAACTCTCCCTCGACCCTCTGCTGGATCAAGAGTTCGAGGGACGTCATCGAGCTGAACGTGTGCTGAACTCGGAGGTGCCGTACGTTCGGTACTTGATCGGTTGGATCGCGAAGACGTTCGACTACATCAATCGTGTTAACCTAACGCTTCCGCTTTCGGTCTATGAGGGTACGTGGACACACTCTCCCCCTCTCGTTGCTATGCATCTCCTAGATAGATCTTGCGTGATCGTAGGATTTTTTTTGAAATTGCATGCTACGTTCCCCAACAGACAAATGCAGGAAGAATGTGTACCTGGGGCATCGTCGATTTCTTCCGACCAACCATCAATGTCGAAAGAAAGGCAAGCATTTCAAAGGCGAGGCAGATCACCGGAAGAAGCCCGCCGTCCGTACTGGTGATCACATACTTGCTATGGTCAATGATTTACAAGTAATCTTTGGAAAGGGTCCCGGCGGACTATTTGTTCCGAATGACGCTGAGGGACACGCACCCATGTGGAAGAAGAAATCTATTTTTTGGGACCTACCCTATTGGAAAGACCTAGAGGTCCGTTGCAATCAACGTGATGAAGAATCTTTGCGTGAACCCGCTAGGCTTCTTGGGCGTGTATGGGAAGACAAAAGATACAGCTGAGGCACGGGAGGACCAGCAACGTGTGCACGAAAAAGACGGCATGCCTCCAAAGCAGTATGAAGGTCCTGCCAGCTACGCTCTTACCAAAGAAGAGAAGGAAATCTTCTTTGAATGCCTGCTCAGTATGAAGGTCCCGTCTGGCTTCTCGTCGAATATAAAGGGAATAATAAATATGGCAGGGAAAAAGTTCCAGAACCTAAAGTCTCATGACTGCCACATGATTATGACGCAACTGCTTCCGGTTGCATTGAGGGGGCTTCTACAGGAAAACTTTCGACTAGCCATTGTGAAGCTATGTGCATTCCTCAATGCAATCTCTCAAAAGGTGATCGGTCCAGAAATCCTACCAAGGTTAAGGAGTGATCTGGCGCAATGTCTTGTCAGTTTCGAGTTGGTGTTCCCACCATCCTTCTTCAATATCATGACGCACGCCCTAGTTCATCTAGTCGACGAGAGTGCCATTCTGGGCCGTGTATTTCTACACAATATGTTCTCTTTTGAGAGGTTCATGGGAGTCTTAAAGAAATATGTTCGTAACCGCGCTAGGCTAGAAGGAAGCATCTCCATGGGCCGGCAAACAGAGAAGGTCAATGGATTTGGTGTTGACTTCTTTCCTGACCTTAAGCCGATTGGTCTCCCTCAATCGCGGTATGAGGGGAGACTGACGGCAAAAGGCACGCTAGGAGCAGACTCAATAATATGTAGGGACGGGCATTCTTGGTCTCAATCACACTACACAGTTCTACAGAATTCTACCTTGGTGACCCCGTATGTCAATGAAGAGAAGAATATTCTGTGCTCCAAACACCCGGAGCAGTGTGACGACTGGATTACATGTGAACACATCAGGACTTTCGGCAGTTGGTTGCAAACACGTCTCATGGGTGACAACACTGTTTCTGATGAGCTGTACTCGTTGGCCAGGGGACCATCTTCGACTGTATTGACTTACAAAGGGTACGAGATAAATGGGAATACATTTTACACGATCGCCCAAGATCAAAAGAGCACCAACCAAAACAGTGGTGTCCGCTTTGATGCAGCAACCAAGAGGGGAAAGGACACATATTATGGTTACATAGTGGACATATGGGAACTTGACTATGGACATGATTTTAAGGTCCCTTTGTTTCAGTGCAAATGGGTCAATCTGTCAGGAGGCGTGGTATAGGTAGACCCACAGTACGGAATCACAATAGTGGATCTGAATAATCTTGGGTACATAGATGAACCATTCGTCCTAGCCAATGATGTGGCGCATGTTTTCTATGTGAAGGACATGTCTACCAAACCGAGAAAAAGAAAAGATAAGGAAGCGAATACATCATACGATGAGCCAAAGCGCCACATAGTTCTTTCAGGAAAAAGAGACATCATAGGAGTGGAGGGCAAGACAGACATGTCTGAAGATTATGAAAAGTTTCATGAAATTCCTCCCTTTAAAGTCAAGGCTGACCCAAGCACCCTCTTAAACGATGAAGATTATCCATGGTTACGGCGCAATAAGCAAGGGACACAAGCGAAGAAAAAGTGAAGACTTTCTCTCCACAACTATTATGATGATGCCTTTGATCTAGAATATCACTGTAGTTACATGTGAAGAAATGAAATGCCTTTTGTAATAGATGAGTTTTGGTATGAAACCCTGATACTTCGAAAGAGGTTGTCTGTTTTGTACACAAAGTGCATCCAGTTTTTGCCGTAACCCTCTCAACTGTTTATAACATGCTATGTGGGTGAAATGGTGATACCATGCCAACTTTCAACCTTTTCAGAGTTCATTTGTAGTGCTTTCCAATTTCAGGGTCATTTAGATTAAAAAATCAGTAAATGCATGAAAAATACCAAATGATGTGGCTTTGAATGGTTCATTTTGAACACACAAAAAGTCTGGAGTTCAAATAAGTTCAAAAAAATGAAATACCTTTGTAACAGATAAGTTTTCGTCCGAAACCCTGATACTTCGAAAGAGATTGTCCGTTTTGTACACGAAGTGCATCCAGCTTTTGCCGTAACCGTCTCAACTTTTTAGCACATGCTATGTGGGTGAAATGATCATACCATGCCAACTTTCAACCTTTTTAGAGTTCATTTGTAGTGCTTTTCTATTTTGGGTCATTTAGCTCAAAAAAATCAGTAAATGCATGAAAAACTACCAAATGAAGTCAGAAAGGGTTGAAAATTGGTGATGTGGCTTTTAATGGTGCATTTTGAACACACAAAAAGTCTGGAGTTCAAATAAGTTCAAAAAATGAAATCCCTTTGTAACAGATGAGTTTTTGTCCGAAACTCTGATACTTCGAAAGAGATTGTCCATTTTGTACACGAAGTGCATCCGGTTTTTGCCGTAACCCTCTCAACTTTTTAGCACATGCTATATGGGTGAAATGATGATACCATGCCAACTTTCAACCTTTTCAGAGTTCATTTGAAGTGCTTTTCAATTTCAGAGTCATTTAGCTCAAAAAAAATTAGTAAATCCATGAAAAATACCAAATCAAGTCAGAAAGGGTTGAAAATTGATGATGTGGCTTTGAATGGTGCATTTTTAACACACAAAAAGTCTGGAGTTCAAATAAGTTAAAAAAAATCAAATCCCTTTGTAACAGATGAGTTTTCGTCCGAAACCCTGATATTTCGAAAGAGATTGTCTGTTTTGTACATGAAGTGCATCCAATTTTTGCCGTAACCCTCTCAACTTTTTAGCACATGCTATGTGGGTGAAATGATGATACCATGCCAACTTTCAACCTTTTCATAGTTTATTTGAAGTGCTTTTCAATTTCAGGGTCATTTAGCTCAAAGAATGAACTAATAGAAAAAAGAATGAACTAGAAAACTTTTATGAAATTCTAATAGCAAAAGGAATCAACTAAAAAAATCAATTAATATATTCTGTTATGATCAACTAAAACAAAACTATAATATTCTTCAATAGCAAAAAGAATCAACTAAAAAGCTTTTATAAAACTCTAATAGCAAAAGGAATCAACTAAAAAGATTTTATAAACTTCTAGTATTTTTGAAAATAAAATTATAAAAAAATTATGCAACTAAAATTATCAAAGTATTTTTTGTTCAAAACATTAATAGCAAAAAGAATTATCATAAATAAATTTTTTGTAAGAAATTTTAATAGCAAACTAAAATAACAAAATATGCTTTTGAATATAATGATAAAACACAGTAATATTTAATAGCAGGAAAAAAAATCACTCAAAAATCTATTTTTATAGTAAAGTTATTCACAAACTAGTGATTCACACAAATTTCAAAGAATTCAAATTTAAACTATTCAAATTTGAAAACTAATGGCACTAATAGAAAGTTTATAATTTTTGTGACCTAAGAGCAAAAAGAATTAAAAAAATAAAGCAAAAAACAAAAGAAAATAAATAATGCAAAAAAAAAACAAAAAAGCTGCAATTTTTTTATAAAAAATGCCGCCTACTGGGCCTCCACGGCCTGAATACGACTAGAAACCCAACAAGCCAGTTGGGCCAGGATTCAGACCCGCAGAAGGCCCACTAGGCCCACATGCAGATACATAGTGGTTAGGCCCGTAAGCCTACTTTAGAGAGGAGCTCGAAGGCTTAGGCGCACCGCGCCTTATAAACAGGTGCGCCACTCTCTCAACTAGCAAGGTGGGACTAAACTCCCATCACGCCGCTGTGCAAGGCCATTGGTCCCGGTTGGTGGCACGAACCGGGACCAATGCCGCCCTTTGGTCCCGTTTCGTGGCACCAACAGGGACCAATACCACCCTTTGGTCCCGGTTCGTGCCACCAACCGAGACCAAAGGTCTCTGCTTCCCGCCCTTTGGGCTGACGAAAAGAGACCTTTGGTCCCGGTTCGTGGCACGAACCGGGACCAAAGGGTGGCATTGGTCCCGGTTGGTGCCACGAACCGGGACCAAAGGCTTTGCTATATAAGCCAATACTTAGCGTTTTTCAGATTTCATCTCTGCAGTTGCCTCCGACGATGCCGCCAGGCTGCCCGAGCTAGCGATTGACGTCGTCGCCGCCCTCTGCCCCGTCGACGCCGTCAGGCTGCTCCACCTCGCTGTCGACGCCCTCGCCGACACCCTCTGCCCTGACGCTCTCCCTGCCCCGACGCCGGCGCCGCTCCCCGCGCCCGTGCCCTGCCCCGATGCCGCCGTGCCTCTGCCCCTGCCCCGACACCGCCCCCAGTGAGCCCTCCCTTCCCCCGCGCCGCCGCCGCTGCTCTGCTTGCCGCGCCGTGCCCTGCTCTGCTTGCCGCGCGCCGCCGCCGCCCCGGCCTGCTCTCTGCCTTTTTTTTGTTCATACATTTTTTGTCCATTGATGTATGTATATGGATGTTGTATGTATATGTATATGCAGATGTATGTATGATCCATGGATATGTATGCATTGATGTATGAATTTTTTTGTTCATAGAATTTTTTTTGTCAATTGATGTATGCTTTTTTTTGTTCATAGAAAGTTTTTTGTCAATTGATGTATATGTTCATATGTGCATTTTTAGAAAAAATTTGTGTATGTATTCATATATGCAAAAGTTACATTTAAGAAAAAAAGAAAATGTATGTATGTTCATATGCAAAGAATAAGCAAAAGTTAGAATTTTTTATGTTCATAGAATTTTTTTTGGGTGATATTGTAGAATATGAACATTTTGAATATGGATAGATGGATCGATGAACATTTTGAATATGGATGGATGGATGGATGGATGAACATTATGTCCATGTATGTATGTATGGATGTCGTTGTCGATCTACCCCTTCCCCGATAACTTCGACATGAGGGGAAGGTTAATAAGTTACTAAGTTAAAATGTTGTCGAGGCCACCCCAAACCGGGACTGTAAAAGCATTGTCGAAGCCACCCCAAACCCTAGAAGTGTTGTCGAGGCCACCCCAAACCCTAGAAGCGTCGAGGCCACCCAAATTTACCAAGTTAAAAGAGCGTTGTCGAGGCCACCCCAAACCCTAGAAGCGTTGTCGAGACCACCCCAAACCCTAGAAGAGTTGTCGAGGCCACCCCAAACCATAGAAGCATCGAGGCCACTAATATGATCCCTTGTTGTGATATTAATTAGCTAGTCTATGTTTGCCACTAATATATCCATCTCTCATGTTTGTATATTGCCATGTTGTAATATTTGCAGAAACTATGGATCAAAGAGACTTGGAACAAGAAGAGTTGTTGGGGGATAGAATCCGCGACGGGCGTGATGTCTTGTCGTTTCTCAACGACACCGATGGTCAGGAAGGAGAGGATGACGGCTCTGGTGATCAAACAATGGGGGAGGAAGGACATGATCATGATGGCTCCGGTGACCGAATGGCGGAGGAAGAAGGAGACAATGATGACGGCTCTGGTGACCGAACGGAGGAGGGAGCTGTTGCAAAGTCCGGTGAGGTATATATATATATATATATTAATTAAGCATGTGCTGACTAATTGATGCATTAATGGTTTTGGTATGTACATATATTAACACTTCTTTCTTCTTTTATAGCCCTCCGGATCGAGCTAAACTTCCGTAATGAGACGAGGCCCGAAGAAAAGGTTGCGCCAGGATGAAAGGTTCACGATCACAGAACTCGCGGGTGATGGCCTACCGATTGAACCCAAGCGGACCAAGGACGCATTTGTTGCTTAGTGCGGAGCTATTGTTTGGGACAGCATCCCAATCAGCATCCAGAAATGGAATAAGCCTAAGGGCGACCCTGAAGTTTCTTATGTCACTGATAGACAGAAAGATGATCTTTGGACCTCGCTGAAGGCAAATTTCACCCTATCGCCACAGGAGGATCCGAATAAGCCAGTTATAGAGCCAAAGGCCAAGGCGTGTGCTCTTAATAAGATGGCAGATCTATTCAAGAGGTGGAAGAAAGAGTTGAACACAACGTTTGTCGACAAAGGGAAGACTCCAGAACTCATCGGCCGATTTGAGAAGATAAGAGATCACTGGCCCGCATTTGTGGCCTACAAGACATCGGAGAAGGATAAGAAAATGTCAGAGACAAACAAGAAAAATGTTGCAAAGAAGCAGTATCACCATCACACGGGGTCAGGTGGCTACCTCAAAGCCCGGCCGTTGTGGGACAAAGCTGAGCAAGACCTGCTTGCTAAAGGGGTCCAACCAGCGACATTGAACTGGCCAGACCGTTCAAGGACTTGGTTCTTCGGGGTTGGGGGAACTTTGGACCCTGAAACAGGGGAGTGCTGTTGGACGGACGAGCAACTTGCAATACCCGTTAAGAAGCTTCAGGATTATATCACCGCAGCGCAGGAAGGGACGTTCATTCCCGACAAAGAGAAGGACGAGCTGACTGAGGCCCTCGAGAATCCTGAGCACCCTGGACGAACACGAGGCACACCAGGCTCCGTTCTGTGGGTGGTTGGGTTTCCCGGACAGGCAGTTACAGAAGCCGAGAGAGAAAGAGGAAAGCGAAGCTGAGCGAAATGTAGAAGCTCAATGCAAGATTAGCGAAGCTAGAGGAACTTGCAGCTGCCGGCCAACCATCTCAGCGGCACGAAGCTACCCCAGAAGCTACCCCACCATCTCAGCGGAGAAGCAGCGTGGCTTCCACGGAGCTCGTTCAGCCTGATTTCACGGCTCCTCGCTACCCCGTGGATACTATCACGGAGGCTCAACATTGCGAGCTAATGACGAAATGCATGAACCTCACTTTGAAGGCGGCTGTCGGCTCTGTTGCACCTCCTCAAGCTGACGGAACTTTTCACTGCCGTCTGATTCCACATGGCTATGTTGTTGTGACGGTGGATGAAATAATGGAGGGATTTGAGGAGCTGGAGCTTGACCACCCTATAGGTGAAGGGGAGAATCAGCTGCTCTATGCTTTCAGGAGTAAATGTCTATGGAGGAAGGAGTACATCAAGCTGCCAAACTGGACACCTCCTCCTCCTCCTCCTCCGGCGAGTCAGGGCACTCCGCCTCCTCCTCCTCCGGCGAGTGATCAGGGCACTCTACCTCCTTCTCCGCCTCCTCCGGCGCGTGAGGGCACTCCGCCTCCTCCGGCGTGTCGGAGCACTTCGCCTCCTCCTCCGCCTCGTCAGCAACGGCGGAAGAGAGCCGCCGCCGCTCTGGCTCCTCCGGCGCGTCGGAGCACTCCGCCTCCTTCTCCGCCTTGTCAGCAACGACGGAAGAAAGACGCCGCCGCTCCGGCGGCTAGCAGTACAAGCAGAGGCGGGAGGCAATTCTGATACGGTCCATCTCTCAAGCCTCTGGAAAATTTACCATATGAGAGGACCGACAAGGAAAACGACGAAATCTGTGCTGTCGAAGTGAGTGACTTTTTTGCAAAGAAACCTCCACCTCAGAAGGAGATGATAGATCCGGTGAAACTGAAGCGCACTATCGATGCCTTGAAGCGACCACCACCGCCTCCATCGCAATCCAACTATGAGCGCATTATTGAAAGGACATATAAGGAAGCGGAGCGGTCGGGAAGTACTTGCAGTGATGCAAGGTTAGCAGAACGAAGAAGTGGGAAAAAAATTCCACAGCTCGGCGAACAGGCAAACCAATCGTGCCCCCCGCTCAAGGTGTCTAGCGATATCGTCGCTAATCATCCGGGGATGGTGCCCGGTACAAATCCTGCTGATTACCTGAGAGATGATGTAGAGTTTGAAACAATGGAGGTGGACGAATTCAGATACCAGTACGGGCAGCCTCTCGTCAAACCTGATCATCCTCCTCTAACAAGGATGATGCGAAGATTCCATCAATGGTACATGAAAACCTGCAGCGAGTCTGGGAAGGATACTTTGACGCTGAGAATTAAAGAGGAGCACGACCTCATTGGAACTGATCTACTGTCTGTTGAATTTGACGAGTTATTCCAGTTATACAATCAAAAGGCCCTCGACAAAACACTCATGACTTGCTACTGTCTATAAATACTACTTCTATAATTAAGTCTCTATATATAGCTCAGCTCTTTCATTGCATGTATATATAATTATCCTCACTATATTATGCAGATTGAAGATTGTCGAATGCAGAAAAGCACAAATCTATGACATTGGGTTCATTAACCCAAATATCATACATGAATGGATGGTTAAAAACAGAGTCATAGATACCGAGGACAACTTGCTACAATCGTTGCTTAAAAATCAAAACAAAGAGAAAATACTCTTTCCTTACAACTTCAAGTGAGTGTTACTGTCTTGTGCATATTCGGTTTCCCTTACTCGAGGTTATAGTAATGTAATTGATGAGTTATGCATGCGTGCGCAGCTTCCACTTTATTCTGCTAGAGATTAAGGTTGAGCGGGGAGTAGTAACTGTCTTAGACTCGAGACGAAAAGATCCCCAGGACTATGCAGACATGACTGAAATGCTCCAGAAGTAAGTTCAATCGATCATTATCACACCATATCGGCAACTTTGTTCATTTCCTGATATCAAGTAATTATTTTCTTTGTCTGGCAGGGTTTGGAAAGAGTTCACCGCAATTGCTCCGGGACTGCCGAGGGAGCTGTGATTTACACACCCAAAAGTAAGTACTACTAGCTAGTTCCGCGCATCTCCCGTTGATTCTAGCTAGTTTAATCAATACCATTTATCATGCTTGATTATCAGTTTGATTGAACTCTATTTTCTTGTAAAGTGCTTGTGGCAGGAAGCCGGGAATGATTTTTGTGGATACTACGTTTGCGAGTTCATCTACAACGCGACGGCCTCTCAGCGGGGCTACTCTGAAAAACAATATGAAGTACGTAAACAATAATATTCACAATTTTATTTTATTACAATCATTTGTGTTGAGTTTCATTCATATATATGTATTGACCCCCTTCTTTAAATTAGATGTGGCAGATGTGGGATGAACTCCTACCACATGATTACATATGAGCAGTTCAAGAGGAATTGGTGGGATTCTTTCTTGACCACGTCATACATAAAGCCGGAGAATACCATGTGGATATAGACTTTAGATGTTAGGGATTGTAAGAGATCTTATATTGTATATATGTAGCTAGTAGCATCGGATAGATATACGAAAACTTGTTGTTCGACCAATCTCTCGGAGAAAGAGAGGTCACTCTCTCTGTATATGTTCATGACGATCTTGTGTACTTAATGGTTCCTTCATTTGCTTACTAGATAGCGTGTCGACTTCTCTCTATACGTATAGTAGCTAGCGTCGACCAAGCACGGAGATAAAGAGATTTCACTTCTCTCTATTAGCTAGCTAACACAATATGAAACCCCTAAATTAACCCTCCAAAACCCCTAAACCCCCTCCCACTTTAAAAAAAAACAAAACCCCCAGCTCCTGCCAGCTGCTGACGCGTGGATGCCTTTTGGTCACGGTTGGTGTTACCAACCGGGACTAAAGATCCTCCTGCCTGGGCGCCCCGCAGCGGCCACGTGGAGCCCCTTCTGTCCCGGTTCGTAAGCAAACCGGGACTAAAGGTTTGGGGCTTTAGTCCCGACCCTTTAGTCCCGGTTCCAGAACCGGGGCTAAAGGGCCTCTGGAACCGGGATAAATGGGACGTTTTCTACTAGTGTTAGCCCAAAAACCAACTATGGAAAACTACTTAATCAAACATAACTCTAGGAAGCAAATTACTTCCTCCAACCCATAATATAAAAGCGTTTTTGACACTAGTGAAACACTGAAACTCCCGACTCTAGGAAGCAAATTACTTCCTCCAACCCATAATATAAAAGTGTTTTTGACACTAGTGAAACATTGAAACTCCCGACTCTAGGAACCACTGCTGAAACATGCAAACTTAGCTGAACGACCGACATTTCTGGAATACAATGGAGTCTAAGTGAGGTAATATCACGAGTCAATCAAAACCGAAAAGAAGGGGAATATCAAAGAGTTTCAGTTAGCCTTCGATGTGCATAATCCGTGCATAAACCCAACAAGAAGTTGATCAATCAGGTACACAATGATGACCGGCACAATGAACCCATGCCTGAGTTGGTGTGACGGTACGAATTACTGTAATTGTACATGTGTCATGTGTGTGTCTGTGTGTGGTCTGCTGTCTTGAATACAACACTAGTCATATTTGGGGTAAGATATATGTATAATTCACAAGTTAATGACAATGGGAGAAGGGCATATACACGCGGGCGGGAGGGGAAAAAATCCCGGGGGCATGGGGGGCGGCGGCTGTTGCCGCGGCACGGGCGGGGTGGCCGGTGGTGGGGCGCCGCGTGTGGTGCCGGCGGTGAGGGCATGGTGCTGCACGCGCTTCTTGACCCCCTTCATCCGGCGCTCCGCCAACCGCAAGTACGCCACAAACTTGGGGAAGGAGGGCTCCGGCATCAAGGTGAGGTTGGAGGCGGCGTTGCCGAAGTCCTCGTTGAGGCCGGCGGTGAGCGTGTTGAGGAGAAGGTCGTCATCAACCTTGGTGCCGATGTCACAGCGTTCATCCACCAACGTCTTCAGGCGGCGGCAGTTGTCATCGATAGACTTGGTCATCCTGATGACAGTCAAAAAATTCCTGCTGCAAAAAAACGCGACGCTGAAGCTTGTTGTTGGTGAAGAGGCCATTGAGCTTGACCCACACGGCGCGGGCCTCATCACCATCGCTCACGACCGTATGAAACAGGTCCTTCGAGATGGTGGTGAAGAACCACCGGATGAGCGTGGCGTCGATCTCGGTCCACTCAGAGTCGCCCACCATGACGCGGGAGTCGACGGTGCCGTCAACATGATCCACGAGATTGTTCTTGCGGAAGAGCAGCGAAAAGTACGTCTTCCATGCGAAGTACGTGGAGTCGGTGGCATCGAGGATGACGGGGACGCGTTCGTGGATGTTGATGTCGCGGATGTCAGCGGGGTCCGGCCCGGCAAAGGGGTTGGAGCAGGTGGAGGCGGTGGACGACATGGCGGCGGCGCGGTGAGGCGGCGGCTACGGTTGGGTGGGGGTGCGGCGCGGCAGGAGGTGCGGCACGGCAGGGGGAGCGGCGCGACGGGGGAGCGGCGCGACGGGGGAGCGGCGCGACGGGGGAGCGGCATGGCAGGGGAGGGAGGGCGCGGTTGGGAGAGGAGGCGCGCACGGCGAGAGGGAAGCGGCGGCGGCGTGGGGCGGCGGCTGCAGATGGCGGCGGCTAGGGTAGGCGGAAGCGGTTTTGGGAGAGGATCGTGATGCTATCTGATACCATGTAGATAATGATTTGGTGCATCGATATCTCATTGATCGTGCACTAGGCACATATATATAGGTACAAGGGGTGCGACCGGTGTCTTGTCTCCCAAGATACAAGTACATACAGAGGGAGAGAGACACTATAGGTGCGGCATACAAAACCCGGACCTACGTACATGTACACATGTTCAACAGCCCCCCGCAGTCAAAGCGTCGCCGGTGAGGCAAAGACTGGACCGAAATCCCTCGAAAGTCGAGGTAGGTAGTCCCTTCGTCATAACATCGGCTAACTGCTGATCGGTGGGCACATGCAGAACTCGAACACGACCAAGTGCGATGTGCTCCCGGACGAAGTGAATGTTGAGCTCAATATGCTTCGTCCGTCGGTGATGAACAGGGTTGGCAGTGAGGTAGACCGCGAAGACGTTGTCACAGTAGACAAGCGTGGCCTTGGGAACCTCACATAGCAACTCCTGAAGTAGCTGTCGTAGCCAGGAGCACTCCGCGACGGTGTTGGCCACAGCCCTGTACTCGGCCTCCGCGCTCGATCGTGAGACCGTGGGTTGTCGTTTAGACGACCATGAAATTAGAGAGGGCCCCAGGTAGACATAGTAGCCGGAAGTGGAGCACCGAGTGTCGGGACACCCAGCCCAGTCGGCGTCGGAGTAGGCGACGAGGCTGGTGTCAGGTGATGCCGTCAGGGTGAGACCAATAGCCGTGGTGCCACGTATATACCGGAGAATATGTTTCACCAGGGCCCAATGAGGTTCACGAGGAGCATGCATGTGGAGGCATACCTGCTGGACAGCATACTGAATATCCGGACGCGTCAGTGTGAGGTACTGAAGAGCACCGACGATGGAGCGGTAGAAGGGAGTGTCGGACGCCGGAGAGCCCTCGATGGCGGACACCTTAGCCTTCGTATCGACAGGCGTGGTAGCAGGCTTGCAGTTAAGCATGCCGGCTCGCTCCAGAAGCTCGTAGGCATACTTCTGCTGATGCAGGAAGAAGCCAGTGGCACGGCATACATGTTTAATCATAACGGGCTGAATCATGGATACTAGGTTAAACATATTTACACAAACAGAACAAGTCGAGTTCATACCCGTTTCTCTCTGCCATGGCCAGTTCATCGAATGTCGTCATTATTGCCTTTCACTTGCACGACCGAACGATATGAAAATAATAATAGTGCAAGAGTGTCGTGGACTAAGCTGGAATCTGCAAACATTTTATTTAACAGGAGAAGACAAGGTAAAATGGGCTCTTTATTAGTTCAACAATTATTCATATAAGAGCCACTCAACATTTTCATCGTGGTCTTCTCCTTGATATGACTCGAATAAAAAGAAAAGAAATTCAGAGAAACACACTGAAATATTTTGGGAGTTTTTGGTTATCTTGAACAAGCAAATAAAAGGGAAAAGCAAAAATGAGAAAAACTAGTTACACGGGAAAGCTCCCAACAAGCAAAAGAAGAACAAGGAAATCTTTTTGGGTTTTCTTTTTAATGCTACTACTAAGCATGCATAGAAAGTAAACTACTACAACTAATTTTTTTGGTTTTTCCAAAGTTTTTCAAACACACAAGAAGAAAGCAAGAAAATAAATCTAAGCATGGATGATACAATGAAAAAGTGTGAACACCGACAAATGAAATAAGCAAACGTGAATGTAATGTCAGTGAGAAACACGTACTCCCCCAAGCTTAGGCTTTTGGCCTAACTTGGTAATCAATCAGAAGCCTGGATAGTAATCGGGGTACTGAGGAGCGGGCATCCACTCATCCCACTGCTGAGGCTCCTCCTCTGCTGTAGCCTGATCGTTCTGGTAGGCGATGATGTCCGCAGGCATAATCTTATATCCGCCCCTGGCATCAGAATCAAACAAAGCAGGAGCAGGCAATGGAATAACATCACGAGTGACGATGCTGAAAACAAGGTTATATGGAATAGGGATGTTAGGAGATTCAATATCAGTAAAATGGTGGTAATCCATGGCTGTGCGGTCTAGGTAAACTTTAGTCAGAGGGTAATCATGAAGGCGTATCTCAACCTCGAAGTGAGCCGCCAAACGAGTAGCGAAAATCCCACCATGTATTTTACCCTTGGACCTATTAATGTGGAGGAGACGTGCCACAATAGCTCCCAAGCTATAAGTGTTGTCGCCCTCTAGTGCACGACGTAAAATAGCAAAGTCTGGTGCGCTAGAACATGGATATAATTGTGATAACATAAACGGTTCAGATCTGAGCTCATGGCACCTGGGCCCAAAGTGACAAGCATTAAGCATGGCAAAGTCATAGCAACATCAATCTTAGAACATAGTGGATACTAGGCATCAATCCCTAACAAAACTAACTCGATTACATGATGAATCTCATCCAACTCCTCATCGACCAGCGAGCCTACGAAGGAATTACTCACTCCCGGTGGGGAGCATCATGAAATTGGAGATGGAGAAGGGTTGGTGATGATGAAGAACGAAGATCCCCCTCTCCGGAGCCCCAAACGGACTCCTGATCTGGCCTCCCGATGAAGAACAGGAGGTGGCGGCGGCTCCGTCTCGTGGATCGCGATAATTATTTCTCCCTGATTTTTTCTAGAAAAATAGGATTTTATAGCATCGGTTTCAGGGTCTGCGGGGCCACCAGGTGGGGACAACCCACTTGTGCGCGCCAGGAGAGGGGGGCGCACCCTGGTGGGTTGTGCCCATCCAGGTGCCCCTCTCCGGTAGGTCTTGGCTCCAGAAATTCTTATTTATTATATAAAAATTCCTCGCAAAGTTTCGTTCCATTCCGAGAACTTTTATTTCTGCACAAAAACAACACCATGGTAGTTCTGCTGAAAACAACGTCAGTCCGGGGTTAGTTTCATTTAAATCATGCAAATTAGAGTCCAAAACATGAGGAAAAGCATTAGGAAAAGTAGATACGTTGGAGACGTATCAACTCCCCCAAGCTTAAACCTTTGCTTGTCCTCAAGCAATTCAGTTGATAAACTGAAAGTGAAAAAGAAAAACTTTTACGAACTCTGTTGCTCTTGTTTGCATAAAAAAGCTTAAACAGCACCCAGGTTTTCAGCCAACATTATAACTAACCATGCCGACAATAACTCTTAAAGATTATATTAATTCATATCAATGACATAATCAGCTAGCGAGCAATAATAAGATATCTCAAACAGCAACACGTTGTCAAAACAACCATGATATAATATGACAATAGTGGTATCTCGCTAGCCCTTTCTGAGACCGCAAAACATAAATGCAGAGCACCTCCAAAGTTCAAGCAGCGACTAAACATTGTAATTCATGGTAGAAAAGATCCAGTCATGATACACCCAACATTAGCTACACACAATTCATAAGTCATGACAGCTGTGCTCTCAGGTTCTGGCGCTTGTTTTAGAAGGTGATGACACAACATGAAAGTAAATAGATAGTCCCTTCGCAGAGGGAAGCAGTCATTTGTAGAGGTGCCAGAGCTCAAGTTTTTAAAACAGAGGTAAATGATATTTTGAGACATGCACACTTCTCATTTACTTCACGACTATCAGTTACCAATATCTTCCACGCTAAGCACGCTAGTGGCGGTTCCCAAGCGATAAAAGTAAAGGTTCACTCCCACTCCACCAACAATCACATTCCACGGCTTGTACGAAACAACGGGTGCCGTCCAAACCAACAACAGTTCCGGGGGAGTTTTGTTTAATTATTTGCATTTTTGAGTTCGGGACTAGGAATCCCTATTACTGCCTTTTCTCGTGCGATGGCGAGTGAATAAACACTCGACCTGAGAATAACCCGCTTAGCATGGAAGATACCGACCACCTCCTGTCGTTCCATGAACGATCCAGGCACACAAAAAGGACATATATTTTTTAGAAGTTTTTTAGAGGTGGCACATGCAAATTTACTTAGGACGGCAGGGTAATACCGCATATAGGTAGGTATGGTGGACTCATCTGGAATAACTTTGGGTTCAAGGTTTTTGATGTACAAGCATAATTCCCACTTAGTACAGGCGAAGGCTAGCAATTAGATTGAGAAGCGGCCAGCTAGAGAGCAACAACGGTCATGAACATGCAATATGCATAAGTAACATTGGACACTAGCATGAGTAGGATATGAACACCATGAACATAAATATCATAGTGGCTATGTTGGTTTTGATTCAACTACATGCATGAACATGTGC
Organism: Thinopyrum elongatum; assembly: GCA_011799875.1. Classification (NCBI taxonomy): domain Eukaryota; kingdom Viridiplantae; phylum Streptophyta; class Magnoliopsida; order Poales; family Poaceae; genus Thinopyrum; species Thinopyrum elongatum. The sequence goes on along the minus strand of CM022301.1, from coordinate 59,710,744 downwards.
CAAGTCAAGCCACTCGAACATTCAGAGAAGGATACCATATCATCATACTACATCACAATCATTTTAACGCAATGTTGATATCCAAGATAAATCATTATCCACTCCTAGCTACTTATGCATGGCATGAGAAACTATAATCTATAATTGTCATTCCAAACATGTTTAATCATAACGGGCTGAATCATGGATACTAGGTTAAACATATTTACACAAACAGAACAAGTCGAGTTCATACCCGTTTCTCTCTGCCATGGCCAGTTCATCGAATGTCGTCATTATTGCCTTTCACTTGCACGACCGAACGATATGAAAATAATAATAGTGCAAGAGTGCCGTGGACTAAGCTGGAATCTGCAAACATTTTATTCAACAGGAGAAGACAAGGTAAAATGGGCTCTTTGTTAGTTCAACAATTATTCATATAAGAGCCACTCAACATTTTCATCGTGGTCTTCTCCTTGATATGACTCGAATAAAAAGAAAAGAAATTCAGAGAAACACACTGAAATATTTTTGGAGTTTTTGGTTATCTTGAACAAGCAAATAAAAGGGAAAAGAAAAAATGAGAAAAACTAGTTACACGGGAAAGCTCCCAACAAGCAAAAGAAGAACAAGGAAATCTTTTTGGGTTTTCTTTTTAATGCTACTACTAAGCATGCATAGAAAGTAAACTACTACAACTAATTTTTTTGGCTTTTCCAAAGTTTTTCAAACACACAAGAAGAAAGCAAGAAAATAAATCTAAGCATGGTTGATACAATGAAAAAGTGTGAACACCGACAAATGAAATAAGCAAACGTGAATGTAATGTCGGTGAGAAACACGTACTCCCCCAAGCTTAGGCTTTTGGCCTAACTTGGTAATCAATCAGAAGCCTGGATAGTAATCGGGGTACTGAGGAGCGGGCATCCACTCATCCCACTGCTGAGGCTCCTCCTCTGCTGTAGCCTGATCGTTCCGGTAGGCGATGATGTCCGCAGGCATAATCTTATATCCGCCCCTGGCATCAGAATCAAACAAAGCAGGAGCAGGCAATGGAATAACATCACGAGTGATGACGCTGAAAACAAGGTTATATGGAATAGGGATGTTAGGAGATTCGATATCAGTAAAATGATGGTGATCCATGGCTGTGCGGTCTAGGTAAACTTTAGTCAGACGGTAATCATGAAGGCGTATCTCAACCTCGAAGTGAGCCACCAAACAAGTAGCAAAAATCCCACCATGTATTTTACCCTTGGACCTATTAATGTGGAGGCGACGTGCCACAATAGCTCCCAAGCTATAAGTGTTGTCGCCCTCTAGTGCACGACGTAAAACAGCAAAGTCTGGTGCGCTGAGCGCACCCACCTTTTCCCTAGCAAGCAAACACTTAGCGATAAATAAAGTAAAATAATGCACTGCAGGAAAGTGTTTGCTAGTGGCAGTGACAGCCGACACCCCTCTCTCATCTCCCACTATCAAAGTACGATAAAAGGCCTCAAACTCTGCCGGCCTAGGCTCAACTAAACTCCCATCAGAAGGGATCATGCATATGTTGCAAAATTCAGTAAGTTCTATCTGATGGGTTTCAGCATATAAATCAAACCGTACTTCAGGAGGATTATTCCTAGGAAGGAAACTGAAGCTTTGAACAAAGAGTTTGTAAGGACATGATACTATTCGCATTCAGCTGCGATGAAGTCGGTGAGACCGGCATTAGCAGCATATTGTGTGAACTCCTGAAGGATTCCAGCCTCTTCCATGAACGGGGTGTGCGGCCATTCACACGGCCGTACTTCCGCCAACCTCCGAGGATGGAGATCACTGTCAGATGACTCCCCAATCACACCCTTGGAGTTCTTCTTGGAGCCAAACTTCCTAAAGATATTCATTATTTTCCTATGAACAAAAATTCTGAAATTTTTAGTCCACAAAATTTTCTCAACAAAACTTCACAAAAACGATACCAACTACTCATAGGGATACATAGAGGCCATAGCAAGCATTCAAACTACTTAGAACTCAAAGAATTTAACATGCAAGCTCATCTACAGCAGTACCAAGAGTAGCTAATTACTCAAAATATAAACCACTAAAACAAAAACTAATTGGGCAAACGGTGGAGTCACATACCAAGCAACAATCCCCCGAAACAGTTTCGGAAACGTAGCTTCGAGCAAAGAGATCGAAATCCGCGGGTTTGAGAGCAAGAACACGGGAGAGAGAGCAATGGAGATTTTTTTCTGGAGGTAAGTGATGATGTGGTGTGAAGAGATAAGTGAGGGGGCCCACGTGGGGACCACAACCCACCTGGGCGCGCCTGGGGGTCCTGGCGCGCCCAGGTGGGTTGTGCCCACCTGGTGCACCTCCATCTGATATTATTTGCACCAGAAATTCTTAAATATTCAGAAAAAAATTGTTTTAAATTTTCAGAGCATTCTGAGAACTTTTATTTTTGGGTCATTTTTTTTATTGCACGTGAAATTTAGAGAACAGACAAAACATGGCATTTTATTTATTTAACTAATAAAACAGAAAACTAAAGCAGGGACAGAAGGTAGTGCTTACTAATTCATCAACTTCATACCGCTCAAAAATTTCCATTATAAGGTTGATAAAGTCTTATTAACAACCACTTTTGATTAGCATGAAACCGAAGAACTTTCGTAAATCACTAGGTTACCTCAACGGGGATATGAATGTCCCCAACAACAAGCATTTCATATTTCTTTTTGACAGTAGGTAGAGGTATTTGAAAACTTCCAATAGTGATTGTCGGAGATTTTTCAATAACATTAATACCATTCACTTGGATTGTTTCTTCGGAAAGTGCACCGTATGCTCATTACCATTGATGTGAAAAGTGACCTTGCTTTATTGCAATCAATAACACCCCTGCAGTATTCAAGAAGGTCTACCAAGGATAATCGACATGTTGTCGTCCTCGGGCATCTCAATGTATAACAAAGTCAGTCAAAATAGTAACATTAGCAACAACAATGGGCACACTCCTCACAGATACCGATAGGTATGGCAGTTGATTTGTCAGCCATTTGCAAAGATATCTCAGTAGGTGTGAGTTTATTCAAATCAAGTCTTTTATATAAAGAGAAGGCATAACACTAACACCAGCTCCTAAATCACACAAAGCAGTTTTCACATAATTCTTTTTGATAGAGCAAGGTATAGTTGGTATTCCCGGATCTCCAAGTTTTTTAGGTACTCCATCCTTAAAGTATAATTAGCAAGCATAGTGGAGATTTCCAGCTTCCTGGTATTTTTCTCTTATTAGTGATGATGTCTTTCATGTACTTTGCATAAGGAGGCATTTTCAAGATATCAGTCAAGCGAGTACGCAAAAAGACTGGCCTCAGAATTTCAGCAAGCGTTCAAATTCTTCATCATCATCTTTCTTTTTAGTTGACTTGGGTGAAAAGGCATAGGTTTTTGAACCCACGGTTCTCTTTCTTTACCGTGTTTTCTAGCAACAAAGTCTCTTTTATCATATCTTTTATCTTAGGTTGTGGGTTATCAAGATCAACAGGTGGTTCTATCTCAACATCATTATCTGGTTCTTTTCATTGTTAGGTTGAGAGTCTTCATGAAACATCAGCTTATCCTTTTCATTATGACTAGGTGAGTGTTCATTACCAGACTGAGTTTCAGCATCTGAGATAGATGTTTCATTATCATTATCAGGAGGTTTTTTCTATTTCAGTTCACTAGAAGCATGCAAAGTCCTATCATTTTCTTTTTCTTTTTCTTTTTAGAAGGACTAGGTGCACTAGTGTTATTTCTTTGTGAATCTTGTTCAATTCTTTTTGGGTGTCCCTCAGGATAAAGTGGTTCCTGAGTCTTTTACCTCCTCTAGTTGCAACTCTAACAGCAAAATCATGTATATTATTATTCATTTCATCACAATTCTCTTTGATTTAGCAACTTGTTCTAACTGGGTTTGTACCATAGAAGCGTTTTTTCAACACCTCTAACATCATTTGAATTCTAAATAACAAGTCACTCAAGCGAGCAATCATATCATAATGTATTTCAATTGCTTCATAACATTTGCATTCAGTGATCTGTTTTTCTAATGTAGTTTTCAAACTCATAAAGCATTGGCTAGGATGCATATTGTGAGGATTGTCATTATCATTAAACTTCATTAAAGAATTTACCTCTACCACCTTAGGCAGTGGTGGTGGTATTAAGCCCATGTATTTCTTCAATAGGAGGTAAATTTTTAACATCCTCAGCTTTAATACCTTTTTCCTTTCTCTTACAAGATTTCTTTGCCTCTTGCATATCTTCAAGACTGAGATATAATATACCCCTCTTCTTCGGAGTGTGGTTTAGGTGGTGGTCCAGGAAGAGTCCAATCATCATAATTTTTCAATATGTTTTCAATAATTCTTTACTTGCCCAACAGTTCGTTCCCTGAAAACACACCAGCACAACTATCTGAACTCCCTAGAAGCATCGGTTAGTCCATTATAGAAGATATCAAGTATTTTATTTTTCTAAGAGGATGATCAGGCAAAGCATTAAGTAATTGGCAAAGCCTCCCCCAAGCTTGTGGGAGACTCTCTTCTTTAGTTTGCACAAAGTTAAATATTTCCTGTAAGCAGCTGTTTTCTTATGAGCGGGGAAATATTTTTCGAGAGTAATAAACATATCCTGGGGACTACGCACACAACCAGGAGCAAGAGTATTGTACCAAGCTTTAGCATCACTCTTTAATGAGAATGGAATAACTTGAGAATAAAGTAATAGCGAGTTTTCTCATCATGGGTAAAAAGGGTGGCTATATCATTCAACTTAGTAAGATGTGCCACAACAGTTTTAGTTTCATAACCATGGAAAGGATCAGATGCAACCAAAGTAATTAACTCTGGGTCGCCAGAGAATTCATAATCCTTATCATCAATAAAGATAGGTGAAGTAGCAAACTTAGGATCATATTTCATTCTAGCATTCAGAGATTTTTCTTTATACTTGCATAATAATTCTCTAGATCATATCTATCCTTACAAGCAATATCTCTAGTTGTCTCCTCAATCATGACATAACCTTCCGGTACCTTAGGCAATTCATATCTAGGAGGGCTAGTTCTAGCAGGTGTATCAGGAGTTTCAGTTTCAAGCTCATCATCAGAATCAACAACATCATTTTTTATTACTCTAGCAATTTGTTCATCAAGAAATTCACCAAGTGGCACATCATCATTATCAAGCAAGGTACTAGCATCATCATAAGCATTATCCAAAGTAGAAGTACCACATCATAACTTGCGACATAGAAGGATTAATGCATGTGGTGGTGTGTGAAGTTTACTTATACAGAAGGTGAATCTAAAGCAGAACTGGATGGCAATTCCTTACCTCCCCTCCGTCTTTGAGGGATAAATCTTAGTCTTAGCATCCTTCAGATTCTCCATAGTGATAAATTGATAATAATCCCAAGTGACTCAACAAATATAGCTATGCTCCCCGGCAACGGTGCCAGAAAAAGGTCTTGATAACCCACAAGTATAGGGATCGCAAAATTTTTCGAGGTAGAGTATTCAACCCAATTTATAGATTCGACACAGGGGAGCCAAAGAATATTTGAAGGTATTAGCAGCTGATTTGTCAATTCAACCACACCTGGAATTAATTATCTGCAGCAACGTGATCAGTAGCAAAGCAGTATGATATTTTGATAATAGTAGCATAGCAATGGTAATGTTAACAGTGATAGCAGTAGTTTTTGTTACAAGTGCAACAGTAACGATAGCAGTAGTAACTTAGCAAGAACAATATAAGATAAATGCATAGGCATTGGATCGGTGACTTGTTGATGATATTCATCATGAGACAGTTATAACCTAGGGCGATACGGCACTAGCTCCAGTTCGTCAATATAATGTGGCATGTATTCCGTAAATAGTCATACGTGCTTATGGAAGAACTTGCATGACATCTTTTGTCCTACCCCCTCCCGTGGCAGCGGGGTCCATGGAAACTAAGGGATATTAAGGCCTCCTTTTAATAGAGAACTGGAACAAACATTAACACATAGTGAATACCTGAACTCCTCAAACTACGGTCATCACCGGGAGTGGTCCCGACTATTGTCACTCCGGGGTTGCTGGATCATAACACGTAGTAGGTGACTATAACTTGCAAGATCGGATCTAGAACATGGATATAATTGTGATAACATAACGGTTCAGATCTGAGCTCATGGCACCCGGGCCCAAAGTGACAAGCATTAAGCATGGCAAAGTCATAGCAACATCAATCTTAGAACATAGTGGATACTAGGCATCAATCCCTAACAAAACTAACTCGATTACATGATAATCTCATCCAACTCCTCATCGACCAGCGAGCCTACGAAGGAATTACTCACTCCCGGTGGGGAGCATCATGAATTGGAGATGGAAAGGGTTGGTGTGATGAAGAACGAGATCCCCCTCTCCGGAGCCCCAAACGGACTCCTATCTGGCCTCCCGATGAAGAACGAGGTGGCGGCGGCTCCATCTTGTGTATCGCGATAATTCTTTCTCCCTGATTTTTTCTAGAAAAATAGGATTTATAGCATCGGTTTCAGGGTCTGCGGGGCCACCAGGTGGGGACAACCCACCTGTGCGCGCCAGGAGAGGGGGGCGCACCCTGGTGGGTTGTGCCCATCCAGGTGCCCCCTCTCCGGTAGGTCTTGGCTCCAGAAATTCTTATTTTTATATAAAAATTCCTCGCAAAGTTTCGTTCCATTCCGAGAACTTTTATTTCTGCACAAAACAACACCATGGTAGTTCTGCTGAAAACAGCGTCAGTCCGGGGTTAGTTTCATTTAAATCATGCAAATTAGAGTCCAAAACAAGAGGAAAAGCATTAGGAAAAGTAGATACGTTGGAGACGTATCAACTCCCCCAAGCTTAAACCTTTGCTTGTCCTCAAGCAATTCAGTTGATAAACTGAAAGTGAAAAAGAAAAACTTTTACGAACTATTTTGCTCTTGTTTGCATAAAAAGCTTAAACAGCAGCCAGGTTTTCAGCCAACATTTAACTAACCATGCCGACAATAACTCTTAAAGATTATATTAATTCATATCAATGACATAATCAGCTAGCGAGCAATAATAAGTATCTCAAACAGCAACACGTTGTCAAAACAACCATGTATAATATGACAATGTGGTATCTTCGCTAGCCCTTTCTGAGACCGCAAAACATAAATGCAGAGCACCTCCAAGTTCAAGCACGACTAAACATTGTAATTCATGGTAGAAAAGATCCAGTCATGATACACCCAACATTAGCTACACACAATTCATAAGTCATGACAGCTGTGCTCTCAGGTTCTGGCGCTTGTTTTAGAAGGTGATGACACAACATAGTTCATCGAATGTCGTCATTATTGCCTTTCACTTGCACGACCGAACGATATGAAAATAATAATAGTGCAAGAGTGTCGTGGACTAAGCTGGAATCTGCAAACATTTTATTTAACAGGAGAAGACAAGGTAAAATGGGCTCTTTATTAGTTCAACAATTATTCATATAAGAGCCACTCAACATTTTCATCGTGGTCTTCTCCTTGATATGACTCGAATAAAAAGAAAAGAAATTCAGAGAAACACACTGAAATATTTTGGGAGTTTTTCCACCGTTTGCCCAATTAGTTTTTGTTTAGTGGTTTATATTTGAGTAATTAGCTATCTTGGTCTCTGGTTAGATGAGCTTGATGTTAAATTCTTTGAGTTCTAAGGTTGAATGCTTGCTATGGCCTCTATGTATCCCTATGAGTAGTTGGTATCGTTTTTGTGAAGTTTTGTTGAGAAAATTTGTTGGACTAAAAATTTCAGAAATTTTTGTTCATAGGAAAATAATGAATATCTTTAGGAAGTTTGGCTCCAGAAGAACTCAAGGGGTTGTGATTGGGGAGTCATCTGACAGTGATCTCCATCCTCGGAGGTTGGCGGGAAGTACGGCGTGTGAATGGCCGCACAACCCCGTTCATGGAAGAGGATTGGAATCCTTCAGGGTTCACACAATATGCTGCTAATGCCGGTCTCACCGACTTCATCGCAGCTGAATGCGAATAGTATCATGTCCTTACAAAATCTTTGTTCAAAGCTTCAGTTTCCTTCCTAGGAATAATCCTCCTGAAGTACGGTTTGATTATATGCTGAAACCCATCAGATAGAATTACTGAATTTTGCAACATATGCATGATCCCTTCTGATGGGAGTTTAGTTGAGCCTAGGCCGGCAGAGTTTGAGGCCTTTTATCGTACTTTGATAGGGGGAGTGAGAGAGAGGGGGTGTCGGTGTCACTGCCAACTAGCAACACTTTCCTGCAGTGCATTATTTTACTTTATTATCGCTAAGTGTTTGCTTGCTAGGGAAAGGTGGGTGCGCTCAGAGCACCAGACTTTGCTGTTTTACGTCGTGCACTAGAGGGCGGACAACACTATAGCTGGGAGCTATTGTGGCACGTCGCCTCCACATTAATAGGTCCAAGAGGTAAAATAATGGTGGGATTTTTGCTACTTGTTTGGTGGCTCACTTCGAGGTTGAGATACGCCTTCATGATTACCGTCTGACTAAAGTTTACCTAGACCGCACAGCACTGGATCACCATCATTTTACTGATATCGAATCTCCTAACACTCCCTATTCCATATAACCTGTTTTTCAGCGTCATACTCGTGATGTTATTCCATTGCCTGCTCCTGCTTTGTTTGATTCTGATGCCAGGGGCGGAAATAAGATTATGCCTGCGGACATCATCGCCTACCGAACGATCAGGTACAGCAGAGGAGGAGCCTCAGCAGTGGGATGAGTGGATGCCCGCTCCTCAGTACCCAGATTACTATCCAGGCTTCTGATTGATTACCAAGTTAGGCCAAAAGCCTAAGCTTGGGGGAGTACGTGTTTCTCACCGACATTACATTCACGTTTGCTTATTTCATTTGTCGGTGTTCACACTTTTTCATTGTATCAACCATGCTTAGATTTATTTTCTTGCTTTCTTCTTGTGTGTTTGAAAAACTTTGGAAAACCAAAAAAATTAGTTGTAGTAGTTTACTTTCTATGCATGCTAGTAGTAGCATTAAAAAGAAAACCCAAAAGATTTCCTTGTTCTTCTTTTGCTTGTTGGGAGCTTTCCCTGTGTAACTAGTTTTTCTCATTTTTTTTCTTTTCCCTTTTATTTGCTTGTTCAAGATAACCAAAAACTCCAAAAATATTTCAGTGTGTTTCTCTGAATTTCTTTTCTTTTATTCGAGTCATTTCAAGGAGAAGACCACGATGAAATGTTGAGTGGCTCTTATATGAATAATTGTTGAACTAAAAAGAGCCCCTTTACCTGTTTCTCCTGTTGAATAAATGTTTGCAGATTCCAGCTTAGTCCAGGCACTCTTGCACTATTATTTTTCATATGTTCGGTCGTGCAAGTGAAAGGCAATAATGACGACATTCGATGAACTGGCCATGGAGAGAGAAACGGGTATGAACTCGACTGTGTCTGTTTGTGTAAAATAGTTAACCTAGTATCCATGATTCAGCCCGTTATGATTAAACATGTTTGGAATGACAATTATAGATTATAGTTTTCATGCCATGCATAAGTAGCTAGGAGTGGATAATGATTTATCTTGGTATCAACATTGCGTTTAAAATGATTGTGATGTAGTATGATGATATGGTATCCTTCTCTGAATGTTGAGTGGCTTGACTTGGCACATGTTCATGCATGTAGTTGAATCAAAACCAAAATAGCCACTATGATATTTATGTTCATGGTGTTCATATCCTACTCATGCTAGTGTCCAATGTTACTTATGCATATTGCATGTTCATGACCGTTGTTGCTCTCTAGCTGGCCGCTTCTCAATCTAATTGCTAGCCTTCGCCTGTACTAAGTGGGAATTATGTGTACATCAAAAACCTTGAACCCAAAGTTATTCAGATGAGTCCACCATACCTACCATATGCGGTAATACCTGCCGTCCTAAGTAAATTGCATGTGCCACCTCTAAAAAACTTCTAAAAAATATATGTCCTTTTTGTGTGCCTGGATCGTTCATGGAACGACAGGAGGTGGTCGGTATCTTCCATGCTAAGCGGGTTATTCTCAGTCGAGTGTTTATTCACTCGCCATCGCACGAGAAAAGGCAGTAATAGGGATTCCTAGTCCCGAACTCAAAAATGCAAATAATTAAACAAAACTCCCCCGGAACTGTTGTTGGTTTGGACGGCACCCGTTGTTTCGTACAAGCCGTGGATGTGATTGTGTGGTGGAGTGGGAGTGAACCTTTACTTTTATCGCTTGGGAACCGCCACTAGCGTGCTTGCGTGGAAGATATTGGTAACTGATAGTCGTGAAGTAAATGAGAAGTGGTGCATGTCTCAAATATCATTACCTTGTTTTAAAACTTGAGCTCTGGCACCTCTACAAATGACTGCTTCCCTCTGAAAGGGACTATCTATTACTTTCATGTTGTGTCATCACCTTCTAAAACAAGCGCCAGAACCTGAGAACAGCCGTTCATGACTTATGAATGTGTGTAGCTAATGTTGGGTGTATCATGACTGGATTTTTCTACCATGAATTACAATGTTTAGTCGCTGCTTGAACTTTGGAGGTGCTCTGCATTTATGTTTGCGGTCTCAGAAAGGGCTAGCGAGATACCACTATTGTCATATTATATCATGGTTGTTTGACAACGTGTTGCTGTTTGAGATATCTTATTATTGCTGCTAGTGATTTGTCATTGATATGAATTAATATAATCTTTAAGAGTTATGTCGGCATGGTTAGTTATAAGTTGGCTGAAAACCTGGTGTGTTTAAGCTTTTTTATGCAAACAAGAGCAACAAGTTCTGTAAAGTTTTTTTTTCACTTCAGTTTATCAACTGAATTGCTTGAGGACAAGCAAAGGTTTAAGCTTGGGGGAGTTGATACGTCTCCAACGTATCTACTTTTCCTAATGCTTTTCCTCATGTTTTGGACTCTAATTTGCATGATTTAAATGAAAACTAACCCCGGCTGACGTTTGTTTCAGCAGAACTACCATGGTGTTGTTTTTGTGCAGAAATAAAAGTTCTCGGAATGGAAGACAACTTTGCGAGGAATTTATATAATAAATAAGAATTTCTGGAGCCAAGACCTACCGGAGAGGGGCACCTGGATGGGCACAACCCACCAGGGTGCGGCCCCCTCTCTGGCGCGCACAGTGGGTTGTCCCCACCTGGTGGCCCGCCAGACCCTGAAACCGATGCATAAAATCCATTTTTCTAGAAAAAATCAGGGAGAAAAAATTATCGCGATCCACGAGACGGAGCCGCCGCCACTCATGTTCTTCATGGAGGCCAGATCAGGAGTCCGTTTGGGGCTCGGAGAGGGGGATCTTCGTTTCTCATCATCACCAACCCTTCTCCATCTCCAATTTCATGATGCTCCCCACCGGGAGTGAGTAATTCCTTCGTAGGCTCGCTGGTCGATGAGAGGAGTTGGATGAGATTCATCATGTAACGGTTAGTTTGTTAGGGATTGATGCTAGTATCCACTAGTTCTAAGATTGATGTTGCTATGACTGCCATGCTTAAGCTTGTCACTTTGGGCCAGGGGCATGAGCTCAGATGAACCGTTATGTTATCACAATTATATCCATGTCTAGCGCACAGACTTTGCTATTTTACGTCGTGCACTAGAGGGCGACAACACTTATAGCTTGGGAGCTATTGTGGCAAGTCTCCTCCACATTATAGGTCCAAGGGTAAAATACATGGTGGGGATTTCGCGTACTCGTTTGGCGGCTCACTTGGGTTGAGATACGCCTTCAGATTACCCTCTGACTAAAGTTACCTAGACGCCCACAGCCATGGATTACCACCATTTACTGATATGAATCTCCTAACATCCCTATTCCTATAAACCTTGTTTTCAGCATCGTCACTCGTGATGTTATTCCATTGCCTGCTCCTGCTTTGTTTGATTCTGATGCCAGGGGCGGATATAAGATTATGCCTGCGGACATCATCGCCTACCAGAACGATCAGGCTAAGCAGAGGAGGGCCTCAGCAGTGGGATGAGTGGATGCCCGCTCCTCAGACCCCGATTACTATCCAGGCTTACTGATGATACAAGTTAGGCCAAAAGCCTAAGCTTGGGGAGTACGTGTTTTCACTGACATTAATTCACGTTTGCTTATTTCATTGTCGGTGTTCACACTTTTTCATTGTATCATCCATGCTTAGATTTATTTTCTTGCTTTCTTTTGTGTGTTTGAAAAACTTGGAAAAAACCAAAAAATTAGTTGTAGTAGTTACTTTCTATGCATGCTTAGTAGTAGCATTAAAAAGAAAACCAAAAAGATTTCCTTGTTCTTCTTTGCTTGTTGGGAGCTTTCCCGTGTAACTAGTTTTCTCATTTTGTCCCTTTTATTTGCTTGTTCAAGATACCAAAAACTCCCAAAATATTTCAGTGTGTTTCTCTGAATTTCTTTCTTTTTATTCGAGTCATATCAAGGAGAAGACCACGATGAAAATGTTGAGTGGTCTTATATGAAAATTGTTGAACTAATAAAGACCCATTACCTTGTCTTCTCCTGTTAAATAAAATGTTTGCAGATTCCAGCTAGTCCACGACACTCTTGCACTTATTTTTCATATCGTTCGGTCGTGCAAGTGGAAGGCATAATGACGACATTCGATGAAACTGGCCATGGCGAGAGAAAAGGGTATGAACTCGACTTGTTCTGTTTGTGTAAATCTATGTTTAACCTAGTATCCATGATTCAGCCCGTATGATTAAACATGTTTGGAATGACAATTAGAGATTATAGTTTCTCCTCTCCTGCGTGTTCTTGCTCTCAACCCGGGGATTTCGATCTCTCTTTGCTCGAAGCTACGTTTCCGAACTGTTTCGGGGATTGTTGCTTGGTATGATGGACTCCACCCGCTTTGCCCCAATTAGTTTTTGTTTTTAGTGGTTTTATTTTTGAGTAATTAACTACTCTTGGTACTGCTAGTATGAGCTTGTGTTTCATGTCTTTGAGTTCTAAGTAGTTGAATGCTTGCTATGGCCCTCTATGTACCCTATGAGTAGTTTGGTATCGTTTTTGTGAAGTTTGTTGAGAAATTTTTGTGGACTAAAATTATTTCAGGAATTTTTGTTCATATGAAAATAATGAATATCTTTAGGAAGTTGGCTCCAAAATAACTCGCAAGGGTGTGATTGGGGAGTCATCTGACAGTGATCTCCATCCTCGAGGTTGCGGAAGTACGGCCGTGTGAATGGCCGCACACCCCGTTCATGGAAGAGGCTGGAATCCTTCAGGAGTTCACATCACATATCGGGCTAATTCCGGTCTCACACAGACTTCATTCATCGTCAGCGTGAATGCGAATAGTATCATGTCCTGACAACTCTTGTTCAAAAAGCTTCAGTTTCCTTCCTAGGAATAATCCGCCTGAGTACGGTTTGATTTATATGCTGAAACCCATCAGATAGACTTAACTGAAGTTTTGCAACATATGCATGATCCCTTCTGTGGGAGTTGAGTTGAGGCCTAGGGCCGGCAGAGTTTGAGGCCTTTTATCGACTTTGATAGTGGGAGATAGAGGAGGGTGTCGGCTTCACTGCCACTGCAAACACTTCCTGCAGTGCATTATTTTACTTTATTTCTCGGCTAAGTGTTTGCTTGCTAGGGAAAAGTGGGTTGCGCTCAGCGCACCAGACTTTGCTGTTTTACGTCGTGCACTAAGGGCGACACACTTATAGCTTGGAGAGCTTATGTGGCACGTCGCCTCCACATTAATAGGTCCAAGGTAAAATCCATGTGGATTTTTGCTACTTGTTGGGTGCTCACTTCGAGGTTGGATACGCCTTCATGATACCGTCTGACTAAGTTTACCTAGACCGCACAGCCATGGATCACCATCATTTTACTGATATCGAATCTCCTAACATCCCCTATTCCCTATAACCTTGTTTTGCATTCACGCTCATCACCTCGTGATGTTTTCCATTGCCTGCTCCTGCTTTGTTTGATTCGATGCCAGGGGCGTTATAGATTATGCCTGCGACATCATCGCCTACCGGAACGATCAGGCTACACAAGAGGAGCCTCAGCAGTGGGATGAGTGGATGCCCGCTCCTCAGTACCACCGCGATTACTATCCAGGCTTCTGATTGATTACCAAGTTAGGCCAAAAGCCTAAGCTTGGGGGAGTACGTGTTTCTTCTCACCGACATTACATTCACGTTTGCTTATTTCATTTGTCGGTGTTCACACTTTTTCATTGTATCATCCATGCTTAGATTTATTTTTCTTGCTTTCTTCTTGTGTGTTTGAAAAACTTTGGAAACCAAAAAAATTAGTTGTAGGTATTTTACTTTCTATGCATGCTTAGTAGTAGCATTAAAAAGAAAACCCAAAAAGATTTCCTTGTTCTTCTTTTGCTTGTTGGGAGCTTTCCCGTGTACTAGTTTTTCTCATTTTTTTTCTTTTCCCTTTTATTTGCTTGTTCAAGATACCAAAAACTCCAAAATATTTCATTGTGTTCTCTGAATTTCTTTTCTTTTTTTTATTCGAGTCATATCAAGGAGAAGACCACGATGAAAATGTTGAGTGGCTCTTATATGAATAATTGTTGAACTAACAAAGAGCCCATTTTTACCTTGTCTCTCCTGTTGAATAAATGTTTGCAGATTCCAGCTTAGTCCATCCCGGCACTCTTGCACTATTATTATTTTTCATATCGTTCGGTCGTTGCAGAAAGTGAAATATAATGACGCATTCGATGAACTGGCCATGGCAGAGAGAACGGTATGAACTCCGATTGTTCTTTTGTGTAAATATGTTTAACCTAGTATCCATGATTCAGCCCGTTATGATTAAACATGTTTGGAATGACAATTAAGATATAAGTTTCTCATGGCCATGCATAAGTAGCTAGGATTGGATATGATTTATCTTGGATATCAACATTGCGTAAAATGATTGTGATGTAGTATGATGATATGGTATCCTTCTCTGAATGTTCGAGTGGCTTGACTTGGCACATGTTCTATGCATGTAGTTGAATCAAAACCAACATAGGCCCTAGATATTTTATGTTCATGGTGTTCATATCCTACTCATGCTAGGTGTCCAATGTTACTTTGCATATTGCATGTTCATGCACCGTTGTTGCCTCAGCTGGCCGCTTCTCAATCTAATTGCTAGCCTTCGCCTGTACTAAGTGGGAATTATGCTTGTACATCAAAAACCTTGAACCCAAAGTTATTCGCAGATGAGTCCACCATACCTACTATATGCGGTATTACCTGCCGTCCTAAGTAATTTGCATGTGCACCACCTCTAAAAACTTCTAAAAAATTATTCCTTTTTGTGTGCCTGGATCGTTCATGGAACACAGGGGTTGGTCGGTATCTTCCATGCTAAGCGGGTTATTCTCAGTCGAGTGTTTATTCACTCGCCATCGCACGAGAAAAGGGCTTAATAGGGATTCCTAGTCCCGAACTCAAAGTCAAATAATTAACATTAACAAAACTACTCCCCCGGGAACTGTTGTTGGTTTGGACGGCACCCGTTTTTCGTACAAGCCGTGGAATGTGATTGTTGGTGGAGTGGGAGTGAACCTTTACTTTTATCGCTTGGGAACCGCCACTAGCGTGCTTAGCGTGGAAGATATTGTAAACTGATAGTCGTGAAGTAAATGAAAGGGGCATTGTCTCAAAATATCATTTACCTCTGTTTTTAAAAACTTGAGCTCTGGCACCTCTACAAATGACTGCTTCCCTCTGCGAAGGGACTATCTATTTACTTTCATTGTTGTGTCATCACCTTCTAAAACACCGCCAGAACCTGAGAGCACAGCTGTCATGACTTATGAATTGTGTGTAGCTAATGTTGGGTGTATCATGACTGGATCTTTTCTACCATGAATTACATGTTTAGTCGCTGGCTGCTGAACTTTGGAGGGGCTCTCTGCTTTATGTTTTGGCGGTCTCAGAAAGGGCTAGCGAGATACCACTATTGTCATATTATATCATGGTTGTTTTGACAACGTGTTGCTGTTTGGAATATCTTATTATTGCTCGCAAGCTGATTATGTCATTGATATGAATTAATATAATCTTAAAGTTATTGTCGGCATGGTTAGTTATAAGTTTGGCTGAAAACCTGGCTGCTGTTTAAGCTTTTTAGCAAACAAGAGCAACAGAGTTCAGAAAGTTTTTCTTTTTCACTTTCAGTTTATCAACTGAATTGCTTGAGGACAGCAAAGGTTTAAGCTTGGGGGAGTTGATACGTCTCCAACGTATCTACTTTCCTAATGCTTTTCCTCTGTTTTGGACTCTAATTTGCATGATTTAATGAAACTAACAACCCGGACTGACGTTTGTTTTCAGCAGAACTACCTATGTGTTGTTTTTGTGCAGAAAATAAAAGTTCTCGGAATGGAACAAACTTTGCGAGGAATTTTTATATATAAAATAAGAATTTCTGGAGCCAAGACCTACCGGAGAGGGCGACCTGGATGGGCACACCCCGCAGGTGCGCCCCCCTCTCCTGGCGCGCACAGTGGTTGTCCCACACCTGGTGGCCCCGCAGACCCTGAAACCGATGCTATAAAATCCTATTTTTCTAGAAAAAATCAGGGAGAAAATTATCGCGATCCACGAGACGGCCGCCGCCACCATCCTGTTCTTCATCGGGAGGCAGATCAGAGTCCGTTTGGGCTCCGGAGAGGGGATCTTCGTCTTCATCATCACAACCCTTCTCCATCTCCAATTTCATGATGCTCCCCACCGGGAGTGAGTAATTCCTTCTGTAGGCTCGCTGGTCGATGAGGAGTTGGATGAGATTCATCATGTAATCGAGTTAGTTTTGTTAGGGATTGATGCCTATTATCCACTATGTTCTAAGATTGATGTTGCTATGACTTTGCCATGCTTAATGCTTGTCACTTGGGCCCGGTGCCATGAGCTCAGATCTGAACCGTTTATGTTATCACAATTATATCCATGTTCTATGCGCACCAGAACTTTGCTATTTTACGTCGTGCACTAGAGGGCGACAACACTTATAGCTTGGGAGCTATTGTGGCACGTCTCCTCCACATTAATAGGTCCAAGGGTAAAATCATGGTGGGTTTTCGCTACTCGTTTGGCGGCTCACTTCGAGGTTGAGATACGCCTTCATGATTACCCTCTGACTAAGTTTACCTAGACCGCACAGCCATGGATTACCACCATTTTACTCTGATATTGAATCTCCTAACATCCCTATTCCATATAACCTTGTTTTCAGCATCGTCACTCGTGATGTTATTCCATTGCCATTGCTGCCTGCTCTGCTTTGTTTGATTCTGATGCCAGGGCGGATATAAAATTTGCTGCGGACATCATCGCCTACCAAACGATCAGGCTACAGCAAGGAGAGCCTCACAGCATGGGATGAGTGGATGCCCGCTCCTCAGTACCCCGATTACTATCCAGGCTTCTGATTGATTACCAAGTTAGGCCAAAAGCCTAAGCTTGGGGGAGTACGTGTTTCTCACTGACATTACATTCACGTTTGCTTATTTCATTTGTCGGTGTTCACACTTTTTCATTGTATCATCCATGCTTAGATTTATTTTCTTGCTTTCTCTTTTTGTGTGTTTGAAAAACTTTGGAAAAACCAAAAAATAGTTGTAGTAGTTTACTTTCTATGCATGCTTAGTAGTAGCATTAAAAAGAAACCCAAAAGATTTCCTTGTTCTTCTTTTGCTTGTTGGGAGCTTTCCCGTGTAACTATTTTTTTTCCTCTTTTTTTTGCTTTTCCCTTTTTTATTGCTTGTTCAAGATAACCAAAACTCCCAAAATATTTCAGTGTGTTTCTCTGAATTTCTTTTCTTTTTATTCGAGTCATTCAAGGAGAAGACCACGATGAAAATGTTGAGTGGCTCTTATATGAATAATTGTTGAACTAATAAAGAGCCCATTTTACCTTGTCTCTCCTGTTAAATAAAATGTTTGCAGATTCCACTTAGTCCACGACACTCTTGCACATTATTATTTTCATATCGTTCTTCGAGGAGTATCAAAAAGCCATAATGTGACGAATTCGATGAACTGGCCATGGCAGAGAGAAACGGGTATGAACTCGACTTGTTCTGTTTGTTAAATATGTTTAACCATAGTATCATGCAAGATTCAGCCCGTTATGATTAAACATGTTTGGAATGATACAATTAAGATTATAGTTTCTCATGGCCTATCATAAGTAGCTAGGAGTGGATAATGATTTTCTTGGATATCACAATTGCTTTAAAATGATTGTGATGTAGTTGATGATATGGTATCCTTCTCTGAATGTTCGAGTGGCTTGACTTGGCACATGTTCATGCATGTAGTTGAATCAAACCAACATAGGCCACTATGATATTTATGTCATGGTGTTCATATCCTACTCAGTGCTAGTGTCCAATGTTACTTATGCATTTGCATGTTCATGACCGTTGTGCTCTCTAGCTGGCCGCTTCTCAATCTAATTGCTAGCCTTCGCCTGTACTAAGTGGGAATTATGCTTGTACATCAAAAACCTTGAACCCAAAGTTTTCCAGATGAGTCCACCATACCTACCTATATGCGGTATTACCCTGCGTCCTAAGTAAATTTGCATGTGTGCCACCTCTAAAAACTTCTAAAAAATATATATCCTTTTTGTGTGCCTGGATCGTTCATGGAACGACAGGAGGTGGTCGGTATCTCCTTCCATGCTAAGCGTTTTATTCTCAGGTCGAGTGTTTATTCCCTCGCCATCGCACAGAAAAGGCATGTAATAGGGATTCCTAGTCCCGAACTCAAAAATGGCAATAATTAATAAACAAACTCCCCCGGAACTGTTGTTGGTTGGGACGGCACCCGTTGTTTCGTACAAGCCGTGGAATGTGATTGTTGGTGGATGGGAGTGAACCTTTACTTTATCGCTTGGGAACCGCCACTAGCGTGCTTGCGTGGAGATATTGTAACTGATAGTCGTGAAGTAAATGAAAGGTGCATGTCTCAAAATATCATTTACCTCTGTTTTAAAAAACTTGAGCTCTGGCACCTCTACAAATGACCTGCTTCCCTCTGGCGAAGGGACTATCTATTTACTTTCATGTTGTGTCATCACCTTCTAAAACAAGCGCCAGAACCTGAGAGCACAGCTGTCATGACTTATGAATTGTGTGTAGCTAATGTTGGGTGTATCATGACTGGATCTTTTCTACCATGATTACAATGAGTACAATGTTTAGTCGGTCGCTGCTTGAACTTTGGAGGTGCTCTGCATTTATGTTTTGCGGTCTCAGAAGGGCTAGCGAGATACCACTATTGTCATATTATATCATGGTTGTTTTGACAACGTGTTGCTGTTTGAGATATCTTATTATTGCTGCCTAGCTGATTATGTCATTGATATGAATTAATATAATCTTTAAAGTTTATTGTCGGCATGGTTATTTTTATAATGTTGGCTGAAACCTCGGCTGCTGTTTAAGCTTTTTTATGCAAAAAGAGCAAAAGTTCGTAAAAGTTTTTCTTTTTCACTTTCGTTTTCAATTGAATTGCTTGAGGACAAGCAAAGGTTTAAGCTTGGGGGAGTTGATACGTCTCCAACGTATCTACTTTTCCTAATGCTTTTCCTCTGTTTTTGGACTCTAATTTGCATGATTTATGAAACTAACCCCACTCGACGCTTGTTTTCAGCAGAACTACCATGGTGTTGTTTTTGTGCAGAAATAAAAGTTCTCGGAATGGAACGAACATTTGCGAGGATTTTTTATATATAAATAAATTTCTGGAGCCAAGACCTACCGGGAGAGGGGCACCTGGTGGGCCAACCCCACCAGGTGGCGCCCCCCTCCCTGGCGCGCACAAGTGGGTTGTCTCCCCACGCTGGTGGCCCCGCAACCCTGAAACCGATGCTATAAATCCTATTTTTTCTAGAAAATCAGGGAAAAAAGATTATCGCGATCCACGAGACGTGAGCCGCCGCCAGTCCTTTTCTTCATCGGGAGGCCAGATCAGGAGTCCGTTTGGGGCTCCGGAGAGGGGATCTTCGTTCTTCATCATCACCAACCCCTTCTCCATCTCCAATTTCATGATGCTCCCCACCGGGAGTGAGTAATTCCTTCGTAGGCTCGCTGGTCGATGAGGAGTTGGATGAGATTCATCATGTAATCGAGTTAGTTTTGTTAGGGATTGATGCCTAGTATCCACTATGTTCTAAATTGATGTTGCTATGACTTTGCCATGCTTAATGCTTGTCACTTTGGGCCCGGTGCCATGAGCTCAATCTGAACCGTTTATGTTATCACACAATTAACATTATTCCGTTCTAGCGGC